>VDFB02353493.1:273422595-273469837 GCA_007258455.2 Sequoia sempervirens | reverse complement strand
TTCATTCTATTATAGCTTGCTTTAATTTTTGTTGGTTTGCTTATTCCATGTTGATCAAATTGTTTGTTTGTCATGTTACAACCTTAGGTTGTCAATGGACATTTTAAATTACATAATTCTATATAGTTTCCTATTACATTTTTAAACCACATCTCTTTGAGGCATTTTGTTAAATTTAACAATTGACTTTCTTTGTGTATGCTTCCAAATCTTTCATTGAGGTATTTTGTCAAACAGTTATACAAACCAGCTGATTGCCTTGTCTATGCTACCAAATTTTCATACATGTCTCTTAAAAATTGGAATATACTCCTAATGCAGTAGGAGGAGGCTTGCAACATACAAACACACAACTCCAATCTACAAACAAATTTACAATTTACAATTTCATGAGGACCTCTTCTTTCAACAAATTCACATTGTTTAGGTTGTAGCATATCAAAGTCACTCAATCGGCTATAATTCCCCACACAACCTTCTCACTTCTCAGCAGACCCCCAATTCCAAAAACAGTCTTTACTTAGGTCTCAAAACAAAAGATTTTCCAGGTTTTAGGACCTTGCATGCTCAAATAGGTTTCCAATACAAAAACCCTCAATTTTCTCATAAATATCTAGGGTTTTCTATATTTCACAACTCCAAGGCCTTCCAAGCCTCACCAAAGCATCAAACAAAATAAAACTTCACTAGGCCTTTAGCCTCATTAGATCTCAAAAGCACCACTTTGGTTCCTCCTTTTCATGCCAAAAACTCACATTCTCAGCCTAAGATAACATCACCAAACCTATAGACTCCTTAGCACTATTAAAAGAAACATGAAAATTGAAAAAAACATATTACAGGCCTTTCCTTTGAATCACGGGTCACCACAGTAGGAGGAAAGGCTCCATCTTTAAATTAAAGTAAAACTCATACCCTACTGGTCTGTATAGGTTGATCATGAAGAATGGAGTTTTTTCATTCACTGAAACAACCAAAGGAGTCTCAAAATAGATTGAAGTCCAAGTTAAGACCTTCCACCACAATGATTTATTAATTTCTAATCATGGTAGGCCTGGACTGGGTTGTACATAGGAAAAAGAAACTGAAAACACAGAAAAATACTTGAAACTCCACAGTTTAGGTGTTGAATAGAGCACCAAATCCTCAAAAGCAATTCATTGAACCCTTTATTCGGGCTTGTATGATATTTTTATACATTTTCAAATCAGGAGTCCCAACTTCCTTCAACGCCCATAACCACCCTTGAACCACCAAACCTTCATTAAGACTAAAAGTACTAGTATTAGCAATGGTTTCCTTAATAAGCTTCATTATGAAAATTTGTTGTTCTATAGACCTAGGACCATTTAGACACCTTTATTTTACCCATTTCAGATCCTTTCAGCATATCCAACAATCACCAATGCTTTTTTTGTACCAAACTATACAAATTATCAAGTTTTATACACTTTTAAGGGCCCAAATTAGCCCACTTTTACAAAGGGACCACCTTCAAAACGTGTCCAAATCTCCTCAAACCTTGGGGAAGAACTTTATATCTATCAAAACTTCAAATTATATCATTAGATTGTAGAGATTCAATCATTTACCACCCAAACCATAAAACCATATCCCTATGCTTAGAAACTATATGTTTTATTGAAAGTAGCACTTGCCAAACACTCCAAAACTTGAAAACTATTGAAAAAAGCCTAATATACCCTACTCATGCTCAATCTAACATAAAATAATGCTGCCCAACTCAAAAACTCAATTTTAGTCACCAAAAGCTCAATTTTGTTAAGGAAAACTAACATTTGAAAGAGGTGACTGTTGGTCTCCCTCTTTAATAGACTTTTACAACCCTTCACTATTAGTTAATTTGAATCGACTTAGCACTTTTTGAAAAGGTAAAATTATTTTTCATGCTGAAGAAATGAACCGTTAAAAGGAAAAAACTAACAAATGATCAGCTCCAAGCCTTCAAAGATAAAGAGAAAAAATAGATGAGGGAATATCGTGAAAAAAAGAAATTGGGAATGATTGATGAAAACAAGCCAGTTGAAGAGGAACCTCAACCATCAAAAAGAGAATAAATTGGTAGCACAAAGGGCACGAATGTGAACGAATCATACTGGGGGAGATGTAGATACCATAGTTGGAGACACACCCTCTACCGCAAGTGAATACAAAGGGACACCATTAAGCACACGCGAATATGGAGGGACACCATCTACCATAAGTGAGTATGGTTGGACACCATCCACCACATCTGAAGTTGAGAGTACATCATCACTCAGATTTGACAAACAAGGTATTCCATCATCCCCACATGAACCTCAAGGTATGTATTCTATTCCACCCTCGGTCGAAGGTACGCAATCTAGCCCACCTCAATTAAATATTGATGAAATTGCTAATGTTGAGATGTATGTACCTAAGAGAACACCACCTATAATTTTTCGTAGAAAGCCAAAGTTTTTTATTAATATTGATGAGGATATTTTGCAGCACATGGAAGGTAAGATTCTAGAACACACTTGTAGAAGATATGCTGATAAGATTTGGCAAATGTTCTTTGAAAGGATAAATGAGACTAGAAGATGTCAACTATTTGGTCAAATGATGTCGGGTTTAAAGTACAGAAACATCATGAAGACTCTTGGGTTGAGAATGTTGAATGCATCAAGTGAAAAAAGTATTGTGAAGAATCTAATGGATGCTTATGAGAATGTGGGTAAGACCTCATGCTCAAAGGATAGTAATGTCACCCGACGTGTCATTACATCAACTTTGGTAAGCTATCAACCAAAGAGATCTCATCTCATTAAAAAGACAAGTGAACAAATGGGAATTAGTAGATTTTTTTTTATCAAAAGCCATTCAAAGGTGACAAAGAATTGAGGGCATCGATTCAAATGAATTATGGGAATTCTTGGGAAGAATGCCACATAAAGATAAAAAAAAATTGTTGAAGCATTGAGAACACTAATTGAAGATTATTGGAAGAATAATACAAGGCCATCTCCGAATCAAAGGGATTTCATAAGAAGGAGAATTGGTAGTCGAAACCATGAGCCACATCCAAAGCATTTTTTGGATACGACTCAAACCCAATTTTTTCATAAATTTCAAAATGCTTATTCTCAAATTAATATTTCTCAATGATTTTTTGAAATTCTTAAAACTTTTTATGTCAAGATAAATCACACACGCACTACTTGTTGTTGTAGACTACATATTGAATTCTCTAACCATTATGATGTTTATCATTCTATATGTTTAGATTTGCATACTAACAATGTTTTGCAGAATTGTGGCATAGAAGCCCCACCAAAATCTTCAAGAGAGTTCTTATCAAAAAATTTATGTCAAATAGACGATGGCCAAATATTCTATAGGACAACATGCTTGGATGGTTCATGTGAGCATTGTGGTGGCTTGCAACGAATTCCAGTATGTCAAAATATGGAAAGTACAGATGAGGTGGGACATAAACTAGTAGATTTTAGGAAGTATAAAATAGTGGCATACTCTACAAAAGATGGGTCTCAAGAAAAAAGGTGTGATTTGGTTATTGAGAAGATTTTAGTGTATCAGTTTATGTCCATGTTTCGTGAGAATCTAGTGCATGATTATGCAAGGCATACCCATAGATCCTGATCATTGGACACACAATTCAAGCTATGCAAGGACAAATTTCTAGTTGGCAACATAGTATCATTGGTTGACTTTGTAGAGAACTACACTCTACAACCACAGTGTGAGGTGCAGTCATAGTATTACAACTCCACACAGGGTTCGATTATTGTGCACATAGCATTCATTCATCCAACTGATAGTACAAAGGACCAAAGGAAGGTATTGAGGGAGTATCACTTTTATATTAGTGATGATCGCACACATTCTCTAGATTTCATGCAAGGTTGCTTCCAGATGTTCTATAGTGATTCGGCTCAGAGGGGCATAGCATACGGCTGACATATAATATGGTCAGATAACTGTGCAACACAGTTCAAGAATGTGCGCATGTTCTACTAGTTGTGCAGGATGCATCTCACTATAGGTGTTCAACATATGTGGAACTTTTGTGAGGCCGAGCATGGAAATTGGGAGCATGATGGTGCAAGAGCATGCGTGAAAAGAGCATTAGCATGAGAAGAGTTAAAGTATAAAGACAGTGCAAAGTTGACAGATGCAAGTTCAATTGTCGAGTGGTGTAATGCTTCGATGGGTCTAGGTAATGAAGGTACATCTTCGGTTCATAGATTTTTTTGGTTGATGGATGATACTAACATTGCACCATATGAGGATTGTTGTACACTAACAGGATCGAGTGAGCTACACTCTTTCCTTAGCTCAAATGCAGGTTCATGGAGTATCGATACACGTAAGATGGTATGCTTTTTTTCTTCATGTACAATGCAAGCATGGAATGATTGTGAGTCAGGGGAGTGGGTTGAGAAATGGTTGACAAGTTATCTTAGCCCACTTCACACATATCGCCCTTCGACGACATTGGAACTAACATAGATGGAATCATCGGTCGAATTTGACCATGTATCAGATCTAGTTCAACTAGGTAATATATCTACTTAGTTTTTGAAATTCCATATTGTTATCTTACTTTGTACTATATTTGTAATGTTGAATAATTTCGAGTGATTTTATGCACATATCAATGCAGGGAATGTTTATGCGGTTATTGCAGATGAAGAAAACGAAAAGGGAATAGACTATTACTTGTGTCATTGTGTTGAGGCCAAAAATAAATTGGAAGCCTCAGTTATAGATGGAGAAAACATCAAATACCCTACAGGCTCAGTTGTTGTTACTAGAACGTGGCTTAGAAGGTACCCACATAAGAGTGTTAAACATTGGTTGTTTGAGGACTTTGACACGCATCATAATATTCTTCATTACTCGAACCTTGTTGTGGCATCCAATGTTCGTTTGAGAAAATATGGGGGTAGACCTTTAAGCAAGACCTTGTGGAAGGTCCGTGAGTCTAACCATGAGGCAATACTTGACACAATAAAGAGTAGAGCAGATCTGGATGGTTCATTGTATTAATTTGTAAGTATATGCACAATGGTTCTTATTAATTTATATTTGTATCCACATTAATTTGTTTGATGCCAATGCTATCATGTCTTATTTTACTTTGTGTATCTGTAAGTAACCGATAAACATTGAATGGTGTCCCCTTGCAGAAAATGCAGATTTATTAGCCATCCAAGAGAATCTCAGGCATAAAAGCAATGCAACGTCCCTATTTTGATGATCTTGACAAATCTCAATTATGATTTTCAGCCATTACAAAAGTGTGTGCGAAGGTTGGTGAGGGAATTTCAAGTTATTCATTTCAAGTTAACCTTATCATGAGCACCTATGATGTAGACATTATAGGAGCATCTCGAATTTCAAGATATTCTAGATTCATGAGAGGTGTTGTGTGCAATAGGTATCTTGGAACTCACAGTGAAGATGCATGAGCAAAAGTGAGTCCTAAGTTGAGAGACTGCCATACCTATCTGTAAGTTCCTTCCATCTATTTTCATTTCATTTCCATTTTGGACATGAGTTGTTTCTTTTTATTCTTTTACTTTGCCTATTTGTAACTAAACTAGTAAAAATTGATTGGTCTCTCCTTGAAGAAAATGCTGATTTTGGAGCCATCGAAGAGAGTCTCAGCCAAAAAAGCAATGCAACATCCTTATTTTGATTATCTTGAAAAATCTCAATTTTGATTTCAAGCCATTATAAAAGAGTGTGTGAAGCTTTGTGAGGGAATCTCAAGTTTCTCATTTGAAGTTAACCTCTAAATGAGAACCTATGATGTAGACACTATAAGAGAATCTCAAATGTATGAGTGGCATTGTAAAATATCTGTGAGAACAAAGTACCTAAGGCATTGTAATGAGATTTACTTGTAATGACATTTACTGAAATAATGAGATTTGGTGTAGGGGCACCAAGGTTATTGAGCAAATTTGGTTCACAGAAATATTTTAATTTAGTTTTTTGTTTTGAGTTTTGTCAATTGAATAAGGTCATAACACATCCACAATTGATTTATAATGTAATAAGTCATGTTAGTTACAAAAATAATAGTTAGGCATCATTGGAAAGATGTAGAATCATTTGTAAAGGCTATTTAAAGCCTCTTGAAGGCTATTTAAATCAATACTTGAATTTGTAGCCTTTTGAAGGAAAATATTTGAATATGGTTGTAAATGTACTATTAGTGAGATTGAGATTGTTAACCTTCAGAGAGTAGCAGTATTTATGTTGATGAAATTCCCTTTAGATCTGCAAGGATTCAAAGCACATCAACCATGTGGTACAAATGATTAAATCCCAGAGATGATCTGTAGCAATGAAAGAGTCTAAAAAGGAAGAGAGAGCTACACTGGTGACTCAAGACAAACTTTAGTGATGCATATTCAAGGTGGAGAAGATTCAAAGAAATCATATTTCAGTAAATCAACAACCTTTGTTATTTCATTTGGCCATCTTGGAACAACTACCAACAAAAAGGCTTCCAAACTCAACAATTTGGCTTAAATTTTAGAGAATTCCTATCAAGGACCATCTCATCATCAATATAGCATCTACTCAAACCCCCAAAACCATTCCCAAGCCAGACATACAAGGTTTCTTTGCAATTTCTTAAAGATCCTTCAAACTGCCCTGCAAAAAGGCTACAAAATTAGCCCTATTTTACAAACAAACTGCTCTTTAAACTTATTCTAACCCCACAAGCTCTAGGAGAGTCATCAAATAGGTCACAAAACTCCCAATTCCATAGGTTTTAGAAAAGTACTCAACCTCTAAGCCATTATTTCTTAAAACCCTCAATTTCTTAACAAATATCTAGGGTTTTTAGCATCTCACAACTCCAAGGCCTTCCAAACCTCACCAAAGCATCAAACAATTTTTTAGGGTCTACACACACATAATAAACCTTCACCTAGCCTTTAGACTTAGTAGATCTCAAAAACATCACTTTGGTTCCTCCATTTCAAGCCAAAGTCTCAAATTCTTAGCCTAAAACAACATCACCAACCCTATAAATGCCTTACCATTGTTAAAAGAGTTAAGGAAACTTGAAAAAAACAAATTGTAAACCTTTCCTTCGAGTCACAATTCACCATAGTAGGAGGAAGGGCTCCATCACAGAAATTAAAGTAAACTCAGACCCTGCTGGTCTGTACAGGATGAATAAAGAAAATGAGATTTTCCTTTCACTAAAACAACCAAAGGTGTATCAAAACAGATTGAAATCTAGTTTAAGACCTTCCACCACAATTTTTCATGAATTTATATTCATAAGAGGCATGTATTGGGCCATACACAGAGAAAAGAAACTAAAAAACTCAGAAAAATGTTGAAATTCCACAGTTTTAGGCATTATGAAGAGCACCAATCTTCAAAAAAACTATTGATTGAACCCCCATTCAGGATTGAATGATGTTTTTAATACATTTCAAATGATAATAATCTCCCTTCAATTCCCATAACTACCTTTGAACCACCAAACCCTTATTAAGCCTACAAATACTAGTATTTAACAATGGTTTTGTTTAATAAGCTTTATCATGCAAATTTATTATTCTAAAGGCCTAGGACCACTTAGACACCCTTATAACATGAATTTTAGACTCTTTCTCTACACTCCCACCTACTTTTTACATAATTTTCCTTTATGGCAATATCAACAATTATTTAATTCAAGAGTGCTTTTGCACATTTGTCCACCCTAACCTACTAATTCCCAAAGTACATAAAATATTGGTCTATTAGACCTTATTCTAGACAAAAAGACATCAAAATAATAACATTTACCAACTGTCCTCCCAATTTACTATCAAACAATCACAAATTGAAGGTGAGGTGTGGGTGCTCCTGTACCATTCAACTTTCAAAAACAAAGTCAATTAGGCTAGTAGACATCTAGATCAGGCTAGCATTTGGTGGAAGAGGAAGAAAGATGACTGGAACTCTAGAGGCCCACCATACTATATTTTGGTATTGAACCATGAGATTAGAAGAGAGAGTTGATATCATGTATCAAAACATTAAGCATGCATTCTTCCAACCAATGAAGAAGGAGATTATTATTGTGCTTCATTTTCATTTGCATAAGCATACCAAGGCATGGGAACCAAGAAGACCAAGGATGTCTAGTTTTATGTGGAGGTAATGGATGTGGTCCAAAATTTAGGAGGGTCAAGAAGGTCAATGCATGATCTTGATGAAATTGAGGAAGAACAACAAAAGAGGGGGAGGAAAAGTAAAATCAATACAGAGTTTCAAGGATTTGTCAAGCGAGTAAGAGAGCTATGGAAGTAGCCTCATCTAAAATATTTTTACCTAGACTTTGATATGTACCATTTAGAGAGCTTGGTTTTCATGGAGTTCCTTTCAAAGCCTTTGCTTTTAATATTTTTATGGTAAACTTTTTGGTAGAGTTGGTGGAATTACCTTTCTTAGTAATCACTATTAGTGAGATTGAGATTGTTAACCTTGAGAGAGTAGGACTTGGGAAAAAGGAATTTGATATGGCTATTGCTTTCAAAGACTTCAAGTGGGATGTAATTCGCATTGACACCATTCCTCAATCTTCACTTGATGGCATCAATGAATGGCTGAACTCCATGGTTATAAAGTATTATGAAAGCATAATGAACTTGTACTAGCAACCAATTTTGAAGACTATTACTGATGATCCAAATAAATTTGTTGAATATGTTGGTTAGGAATTTTTGAATATGGAAGCTAGTGATTTTGATTCTGATAATTCAGAAAAGTCAGATCAAGGATATGAACCCTCTAATGTAGAAGAGGAATTAGAATCACTCTTCATGTTGTAGGTACCAACTTTAATACCAACTACAATGGCAACATTAAAATTCCCTAGCAATATATGTAAAGGAAATTTCCTTTAGATGCAAGGATTCAAAGCACATCAACCATGTGGTATAGATGATTAAATCCCAAAGATGATTTGTAGCAATGAAAGAGTCTAAAAAGGCAGAGAGAGCAACGTTGGTGACTCAGGAGAAACTTCAGTTTTCAAAAAACAAAGCCAATTAGGCTAGCAGATGTGTGGATTAGGCCAACATTTGGTGGAAGAGAAAGAAAGATGAATGGAACTCTAGAGGCCCACCATACTATATTTTGATATTCAACAATGAGAGTAGAAGGAGAGTTGATATCATGTATCAAAACATTAAGCATGCATTCTTCCAGCCAGCGGAGAAGGAGGTGATTACTTTGCTTCATTTTCATTTGCATAACCATATCAAGGCATGGGGACCAAGAAGACCAAGGATGTCGAGTTTTATGTGGAGTTAATGGATGTGGTCCAAACTTTAAGAGGGGCAAGAAGGTCAATGTATGATTATTAGCCTTGAGAGAGTATTTATGTTGAGGAAATTTCCTTTAAATGCAAGGATTCAAAGTACATCAACCAAATGTGGTACAAATGATTAAATCCCGAAGATGATTTGTAGCAATGAAAGAGTCTAAAAAGGCAGATAGAGAAACACTAGTGACTCAGAAGAAACTTTAGCTTTCAAAAAAAAAGTCAATTAGGCTAGCAACATGTGGATCGAGCCAATATTTGGTGGAAGAGGAAGAAAGATGACTGGAACTCTAGAGGCCCACCATACTAGATTTCGGTATTCAACCATGAGAGTAGTTGAGAGAGCTGATATCATGTATCAAAACATTAAGCATGCATTCTTCCAGCCAGTAGAGAAGGAGATGATTACTTTGCTTCATTTTCATTTGCATAACCATATCAAGGCATGGGAACCAAGAAGACCAAGGATGTCGAGTTTTATGTGGAAGTAATGGATATGGTCCAAACTTTAGGGGGGACAAGAAGGTCAATGTATGATTGGTGTAGGAGCATCATTTAGTAGGTTTTTTTGATCAAGGCAAATAAGGAGTAGAATATCATCAATTTACTAAAATTGGCTCGAACTTGTACATTTGAAGGTTTTGAGTCAATAAAAATGGATTTTTGACCCATTCCTCTTTTTTTAGCCTCTGTAATTTGAGGAATGGGTTTGAACTAACATTATTAAGGTGTCAGAAATATGTGTTAGTGTTGGGGAGGTCTGAAAGTGAGATAGATGTGAAACCCATGTGTGTACAAGTGAGTTTTCTTTAAGAAAAATGGTGGTTTTGAACAGTCAAATTGTGTTTTTGTGTAGGGCATCATTATTTTATGATTGTTTGAGCTTCTATAGGGTATCAAAAACTTGTCTGAGTAATTTTTAGGTTGTGGTTAGCTTTGGAAGTATCATTTTCAATAAACCCCTAGGGTTTAGGCTACAATAGAGGGTTTTATGGTTTACCCATTGTACAGTGGTATAACTGAGATCTGATTGTGTATTTTGAAGTTTTGACACCTTATAATTGCTTCCCCAAGAGTTGGTAAGGTTTGGATAAGTTTAGAGTATAGAACCTTTGTTCAACCAGATCAATCCCTTAAGGGTCCAAAGGGCAAAATGGCTGCAAACTTCAGCATGAGATTACTCGGACACCGTGATGCTTATAAAATTCTCGTTTAATCCTATGGGAATGTATTGGGCCCGTCTATAATAATATCTCTCTGTTTTCATTATCTCAAAGTGATTTTCCCGCGGTGTCTAGTTTTTAGTTGATGGAAAAAGTGTCAAATGGAAGCAGTGGAAAGTTGCAAGGGGATGCAACTTTCATTCTGCAACTCGTGTGACCAAATGGACTATTCCAACATGTCCAAATAGGAATTTTTACACTAGGCATGTTACTCTTTCACATCCAAGCACACGGAATTGCTCCGAGCTACGTTCAACCAAATCGATCCCTAAAGGGTCCAAAGAGAAAAATGGCTGCAAACTTCAGAATGAGGTTACTCGGATACCGTGATGCTTAGAAACTTCTCGTCTGATCCTTTGGGATCATGTTGGGCCTCTCTACAATAACCTCTTAGTTTTTTTTATCTCGCAGTGTTTTTCCTGTGATGTCTAGTTTTCAGTTGATGAAAAAAGTGTCAAATGGAAGTAATGGAAAGTTGCAAGGCGGTGCAACTTTCATTTTGCAACTCGTGTGACCAAATGAACTATTCCAATGCATCCAAATAAGTATTTTTACACTAGGCATGGCCCTCTTTCACACCCAAACATGCAGAATCACTTCGAGCTACATTCAACCGGATCGATCCCTTAAGGGTCTAAAGGGAGAAATGGCTGCAAACTTCAGCATGAGGTTACTCAGAAATTGTGATGCTTAGAAACTTCTCATCTTATCCGATAGGATAAAGTTGAGCCCCTCTACAATAACCTCTCTCAGTTTTCATTATCTCATAGTGGTTTTCCTGTGGTGTCTATTTTTCAGTTGATGAAAAAAGTGTCAAATGGAAGCAGTGGAAAGTTGCAATGTGGTACAATTTTCATTCTGCAACTCATGTGACCAAACAGACTATTCGAATGCATCTAAATAGGAATTTTTAGGCTATTCATGGTCCTCTTTCTCACCCAAACATGCAGAATCGCTTCGAGCTACGTTCAACTAGATCAATCCCTTAAGGGTCCAAAGGGAAAAATGACTGCAAACTTCAACATGAGGTTACTTTGACACCATGATTCTTAGAAACTTCTTGTTTGATCCCATGGGATCATGTTGGTCCCCTCTACAATAACCTCTCTCAGTTTTTGTTATCTCGGAGTGGTTTTCCCGTGGTGTCCAGTTTTCAGTTGATGGAAAAAGTGTCAAATGGAAGCAGTGGAAAGTTGCAAAGTGGTACAACTTTCATTCTGTAACTCATGTGACCAAAGAGACTATTCCAATGTGTCCAAATAGGCATTTTTATGCTAGGAATGGTCATCTTTCGCATGCAAACATGCGGAATGCTCCGAGCTACATTCAACTAGATCGATCCCTTAAGGGTCCAAAAGACAAATTGGCTGCAAACTTCAGCATGAGGTTACTCCACCGTGACGCTTAGAAAATTCTTGTCTAATTTGATGGGATCAGATTGGACCCCTCTACAATAACCTCTCTCTTTTTTCATTATCTTGAAGTGGTTTTTCCGTGGTGTCTAGTTTTCAGTTGATGAAAAAAGTGTCAAATGGAAGCAGTGGAAAGTTGCAAAGTCGTGTGACTTTCATTCTGCAACTCGTGTGACCAAATGGATTGTTTCAATGCATCTGAATAGGCATTTTTACGCTAGGCATGGTCTTCTTTCACACCCAAACATGCGGAATCACTTTGAGCTACATTCAACCTGATTGATCCCTTAAGAGTCCAAAGGGTAAAATGGCTGAAAACTTCAGCATGAGATTACTCGGACACCATGATACTTAGAAACTTCTCATCTAATCCCATGGGATTGCATTGGCCCCCTCTACAATAACCTCTGTCATTTTTTGTTATCTTAGAGTGGTTTTCCTATGGTTTCCATATTTCAGTTGATGGAAAAAGTGTCAAATGGAAGCAATGGAAAGTTGCAAAGTGGTGCAACTTTCGTCTACAACTCGTGTGACCAAACTGACTGTTCCAATGCATCCAAATAGGAATATTCACGCTATACATAGTCCTCTTTCTCACCCAAACACGTGGAATCGCTCTGAGCTACGTTCAACTGAATCGATCCCTTAAGGGTTTGAGTGTAGTATGTTGAAATAGGCCATTCCACCTATTGTTCAGGTTGTGTCTCGGTGATATGGGCCCGATGTAAGTAGGATAGGGAGTAGGAATAAGAAAATAGCATTAGTAAGGACATTGGAAGAGATTACTAACGCTTCCCCTATTGAAAATTCAAATTTGAGGCCCCTTAATAGTAAGGCTAGAAGAGGTGAAAAGAAGAAATTGCTTGAAAATAAGTTAGAATAGGTTGGAAATAGGGTGAGATTGTGGATTTTAATGTGTTCAAAAGGTCTAGAAGGACAAGGGAGGTCAAAAGTATGTTATGGCATGACATGCCCTAGTTGGAAAAACAGGGGTTTTGAATGAAAAAGAGAGGTTTGAGGGAGTAAACGTGGGTAAAGTCAAGGGGAAACATAATTTGGTGGTCAATTAAATTTGTGCAGGAAAAATGAAGATTGTTGGAATATGTTTTTGAGGTTCAGGTTTAGGGGTTCGGTTCGCCAATTTGGCCAAAAATTTTTGGAGGGGGTTTCAGTTCGTTTTGGGGGTGTTGGTACAAAAAACATGTAAAATATATATATATATATATATCTATGCAACCTAGAAGCATGAATTAGGACTAGAATATCACATATCATCATATAAAAATAAAACCACCATAAACTTGAATGTCATTTAAAACAACAAAATTTCCAAAAAAAATATGTTTATAACCTACAAAAAAATGTGAATAAAATCACGCTGATTTTCACATGAAAAAAAAACCATGAGACCATGGCTTGTTGCTTACTATTATGCTTTGATAGATTTTTTCCAAGCATCCATAGCTTGTTTGAAAGTAAAATTTTTAGGCTTTTAGCCATAGCAGTAAGGTAGTGAATTGTTTGATAAAATGCTTTGGTAGACATGTATGAAAAATGTGGTAGCATAGACAAGGCAGTGAACTATTTGAAAAAATGCCTCAAAGAAATGTGGTTTCATGGTGATGGAATGACATGATGAATGCCATGACAAGAAAATTACTATGGATTGTCATGGCATTCCATCACCATGAGACCACATTTCTTTGAGGCATTTTTTTTCAAACAATTCATTTCCTTTTCTATGCTATTGCTTACTATTATGCTATGATAGATTTTTTCCAAGAATCCATAGCTTGTTTGAAAGCACCTATTTTAGGCTTTTAGCCATAGCAGCAAGGCAATGAACTATTTGGTAAAATGATTTCATAGACATGTATGAACAATGTGTTAGCATAGACAAGGCAGTGAACTCTTTGAAAAAATGCCTCAAAGAAATGAGGTTTGTCAAATTTTTCCCCAAAACATTTTTGCTGCTATGGTATAAAAACATATTTTTTTGTAATATCAAGGAAATGTTTTGAAACTTTCATGCATTGCTAATCTAAAAGGAAAAGTCTTTTGCCTAATCTGTATGCAGCCATGAATTTGACATTGTCAAAAAGAGCAAAACTTCTTGAATGATGCAAAGGAATGGCCAAGCAGTTCTAACTCTTCGCATGAGAGAAGAGAGATGTTGGAGAGTACATCAAGTCAGTGAGAACAAAAGTGTAATGTGTTTTAGTTTTTAGTATTCCTCTGTTTCTCTATAGATGTGTCATAAATTCTCAGTTCAAATATGGACACCAAATATCGATAAAAAAGATTTGTATTAACCAAATAGCCATGTACGCATACATCAATATATGTCGATATAAGTATAAAATATAGTTAAAAAATAGCCATATAGGCTTACAAGAATGCCATATAGGCATACAATGTCAAATATATCCAATACAAAATATGTACAAAATTGCCATGTCTAGGCATACAGAAAAGGGCTCTAGAATAAAAATTCATTTCTCTCCATGCTTTCGAAATAAATTATTTCCCTTTGTTTGGCGATCTAATGGTGATAAGTCTATCACTCATTTTTCCTATGCTTGAGGAGTGCTCCTGCTGCTCCTCCTAGAGTTTAGCTCCTAGTGAAGTTTTAACTATTATAATAAGAAGTAAAGACATTAATATATAGAAATTACATTATAAAAAATGATATATTTAACAAAATAATCACTTACGGCCATCTCAAGATCACTCTCCACGATGGAAATATTTGCACGCCGATGTTGAGGTGTGCTCAAACCCTGTATAAACCATCCAAATAGGAATTAAACTACGAATCAATAATGGTTTGATTTTCCACTAGAACTAACATCTATAACAATGAATGTAAATTAAAATTTAGTAATTTGCCTCATACCTCCCCTATCAAAGCCATTGAGGATTGTATAGAGAATGAAACACCGATATCCATTTCCCTCGCAACATTTGGAAGTGTTTCCACAACCAATGTCTGAAAATAAAACAACAAATTATTCAATCACAAAAAAGTTACAATAGTGATCCACATCACATGACTTATAATGTATGAGATCTAATGAGCAAAATTTTGAGTACAAGTATTAAACTATATATTTTTTATTATCATGCTTACTATTTTCCCTATCCATATATTTTATTATCATGCTTACTATTTTTCCTAGCTAAAGCAAATTGAGTGGAAGGGTGCCTTGGTGAATGATGAAAGAGTGGATTGTTTAGTGATTTTAATTAGGTTTCTTGTGCACGGATCAGTCATTTTTGTTGATAAATAAGATGTTTGAAGCTTGAGGATGATAAGAAGAAGTATTGAAATGAGTTGGCTTGTTGTTTCCTTATGGTTTACAAATGAAAAAATGTGATTTTTGATGAAAAGAGAAAGAAATTTTAGTTGCTTATTCAATTTGATCTTCTCCTAATTCAATTGGGTCAGATGTTGGTGCAGGAGCACCTAGGTCATCAAATACTTTTCAATTTTTCAAAAGGGATGAGTGTTCAAATTTGTATTGATTCAATCACAAAAGGTCATGGAAAAATTATGTAAAGTGCATGTTCAAGGTCATATGAGGTCTTATTTGAATGTATTTAAGGTTATGGGTAAGTTCTAGGTGGTCAAAGTGGGAAAATGCAAACAATGCAATAATGTAATATTGTTAAAAGTTGTTAAATTGACAAAAATAAGGAAATCAGGCATATTAAGGGTTAAAAGAGGTAGTTTCAATTGATGGGAAGATAGTTATGGAAAAATAAATATCTTTAAAAGGCATGTAAAGGAGAGAAAAAGCAGAAGTTTGTGTTCTTGTAATTAGATTTTGAAATAAAAATTCCCTGTTTCTGAGTTTGCAACATTACTCCATTATTTTATTTTTTTCTTGTGTTGGTAATTTAGGAACACCCAAAGCTAAATCATAGTGTGAATACATGTAAAGAGGAGTTAGTTTCCAATTTAAAGAGTTGGAAGGTTAGTTTTAGGAAACAAAAGAATAAAAGGAAGTTTTTAGTGCCTGACAGAGTCCTTTTAGAAGCAAGTTTGAGAGTCCAATAGGGTTTTTCTTCACTACTCCACCAATGTAGGTCAAGTAAATTGGTGGAATAGGATAATGTTAGGACATTTTACATGTTTTGATGATTGTAAGTGCAGGGAAAAGCAAGAATATGTAAAACTTCATCCTGCAACCTAGAGGATGATGCAACACTGTAGAAGCACAACTAATTTTTTTCTTAAAAGATAAAAAAAGACGCGTAAATTATCCTACTCTAACCACATACATCCTCTAGGCTACGCAACGCATCTACATGTGAACATCATTATGAAATTTAAACCAACCATAGCATATGAATATTAAACTCAAGATACAACATACAACAAAGCACTAAACCATTGCAAGATAAATCTAACACATAGAAATGTATTGAACATATTTCCACAGATACAACACCACATAACATTCCATACACCATTAAATCCAATAATGAATAGATCAGAAATATTATTACAATTACATCACAGAGGTTCACCTCGATACAAATGAGGTATTACAATAATACATAATGATCCACAATTACAATGAAGAAAGAGAAGAACAACTCTAGAGAACTACACGAGCTCCTCGAACAAGAAGATCTCGCCATCATGAATAGGAAGAGAACTCAACAGTGAAGAAGCATGCCACCCAACCATATGGTACCCGTAGGCCCAACCCCCGTGCTAGGAGATAGTAAAAGGTAACCAAGACAATCCTACTACCTCTAGACACAGTCAATATACAAAATACTCACAGTACAGGTAAACAAGAACAATGGTCACATTGCTTCCAAAATCACTGAATCAATTATAAACACAATACAAATAAACCGACTATTGTCATAGGAGTGTCATCACAAAGGCTGCATTGGTTGTCCAAAGGAGATCTTCCTAGGTCTCGGCCCCCCTCTAGGGTTGTCCTGGTAACCTCTCACAAACCCAACCCCACATGTACACTAGTGTGGAATCGATTATCTTTCGAGAAGACAAGATAACGATCTTGCCATTCTAGGCCTTCCTGACTCATCTCAAGTCTTATACTAGCCCTTGAGCCGATGAGCGAGGCTAATTATCTTGTTAATGTATAAAACTATTTTATCCCTAATATAGGTTATTTAATTTCCACTGATTAAACTGACTTTCACACAAGTTGTCCTGGGACCCCTTTGTGTCCCAGCCCTCGTTGAAAGCTACTCCCCTATCGACAACAAAATAACTCATACTACAACCCAAGGGTAGACATTGCACTAAAATTGACCACACATAATCAAAACACCTCAAAAGGTAACACATCCCTACGGATGTCCAATACTAAATCCCAATATGTGCACTACCCAAGAAAACTCAAAAGGCACGAACTAAAGTTACAACAACCCTTTCACAATTACCACTCTAAAAGACTTAGATTTCCACATTAACAAATAATTTCCCCCCAGTACACAGTTACAAAACACTTGCTTTTATAAATACAACTTCAAGCAATTAAAAAATGCTATCCTTCAAATTTCCTAAATCCAAATCAATCAAAATTGCATATTTAAAATAAACCTTTTAAACATAATTCCATTCAATAAATCCATAGCGATTAAAACAAAAGTTTAGTTTCCAAATCCACAAATATAGATAAAAACAAATCTCAATCTTACTAATAAAATCACTTCATTATAAAATAACAATTGGTGCTTGCATGCACTTAACCATTTACTATTCCTTTAAAAATCATTTACTAACTTCTAATAAAACAATTCAAATAATTGTATTTAAATATATATATATAGAATTAAATATAATTATATATATACATATTAATATATAATTTAGTTATTAAATTAATTATAATTTTCCTAAATTCCATTTTAAAATAAATATAATGCAACTTCCAAAATAAAATAAATAAATACATATATATATATATATATATTTATATATATACATATATATATTTACACATAAAACATAAAATACATATTATAACTAATATGTATATTATATATTATATGTATAATATATATACATAAATATAATATATATATATATATATTAAAATAAACAAAGGAAATGTGCGCATGAAATTCGCAGTGTACTTATTGTACAGACTGTGCCAGCAAAGAAAGAACTGTGGGAGACGACGCTGCCATAGCAGGCCCGTCCCCACCTTCAAACAAAGGTGGTGATGGGAATTCATTCCCAGCGCACCCTTAATTAAACTATGATTTCATAATTAATTCAACACTAAATTTAGTTTGCCGTACGATGATTTTGCATAATTTCGCTTAAAAAATAAAATTTCCTCACAAAATTTTCAATACTAAATTAAATACAATAATTTATATAAAATATATATATATGTATATGTACATATATATTACAATATATATGTATATATATATTTATATATAATTAATCCAATCACTGGTTCAAGTTGAGCAAATAAATTACACATAAGAAGTTTTCTACAGGAAAGCTCAGAAATTTCATTTTCCTGGATAATTTAAAGAAATAGGGAAACCAAACAGAATAATGATTTTCTACAGAGATCTATAATTCCTTTTGTATCAATCTATTTCGAATGAACAAATTACATAGAGGATTTTTAATTGTTTTCTACAGAGGTTCAACTTTCACGACAATCTTTTAAAAGAAAGAAACAAGAGCTTCTACAATATAGAAAATCTTTTCCTAAACATTTCCAAATTGCATTACAGTAATATAAACAACTTTTCAATTCAAAATTCACAAAAGCAATAAAGGAACATGTTCCAGAAGAACTGTTGCCTCAAGAAATCTTGTCGAGCTTCTTTGTAGCTTCAATTTTCCAATGAAGCCAAAGCTTCCTCTAGTGCAATTGCCTCTTTCCTGAAAACACAACAATACCACAGCCAAGAATTCTACAGCAAGATTCTAAAACAAAAACCTCAGAGAGATCCACAATTTCCTCAATAATTTTTTCAACCAAAAACAAAAAAACCTTCCCGTGAAACAACTTTCTTCCCTTTTTCCCAATCTTTTCTTTGGGAATCAATTTACAACAATCATATAACAAATTTCTAACTCATAGTCATCCAAACAAAATATATTTTCCCTCAACAACCCCAGATATTTTCCAACCTCATGCATTTAAAATAAAATAAAACAATTAATATATTTCAACAAATCTAAATAATCTTATTTATTTAATTCCCATATAATTTAATAATTAAAAGTTTTTAATAACATAACTAAATTAGATTAATTTATTTATGTATTCTAAAGTCTTCACAACAATAATTCAATTAATTGAATTTTTAAATCAAATACACATTTAATCTACCAAATTAAACTTGCACAATAATAAAATACCCAGAACAACAATGATAAGGCTAAGACCAAAACTCAAACTGACGACACTGTACTAGGGTAAAGGTATGACTAGGTAGCCCGTTACTATCTCCCAATATTATTGTTGAGCAGTGGACACACTCAAACCTGTGAAACCGAGTGAAGCCATTGTCTTGTACCTACAAACCTACAACAAAAGAAAAAGTCGTACATGTATATAGATAATAATTCATACACATTGTGAAGAGAGAATCGCGGAAATCACATGGCACTCGTAAGCGAGTGATGTAATACTTTTCTCTTCACCAATACAATGTCACATCAACTAACGAGATAAAATATCAATTAAACTACAATGAGCATATATAGCAATGTCATCTCAACTAAACATCTATGCAAACATAAAGTATATCAAACATAATCACCATGCATATAGTGTATCATCACATCAATATAGTCTATCATCGCTCCACTATCAGTGATAGAATACCAATCACATAAAATAAGGTCTATCAAAGAATCAGAACTGTCCGAGAAAACATAGCAAATCAGAGGGGTGTTATAGAATACCATGGTGGTATTGCTACTACACTGGAAAATAGAGGATTTTCCTACACAAAGTGATGCTAGAGTCATGGGTCATGAATAAATAAAGCTTTTAGAGGCTTGGAAATGATGTAGAGGGTCTTGGCAGACATAAACAATCATGTTCCAGGTGGTGGCCAAAGAAATAGAGGTTTGCAAGAGTATTTTTCATAAAACCCTCCTTGATTTGTGCTTTTACACCCTATAAATGAGGGTTTATTGGATCAGAACATTTTCATGGTTTTCAATCCCCATAAATGGTGAAATATTGAGTTATAAGACATGCTTGAAGAATATTTTGAGGTTTTGAGTGATTTGGAATGGTTTTGAAGGGGTCTCCTTTGTAAACATGCCTAATCTACTAGCCTTTCTTCAGAGGACAGTCTGAAATTTGATGATTTTCTTTATGTCAAACCTCTAATAACTTTGATATGTTGTGATGTGCTAGAAAGTGTTTCTAAATGTGCATTGATTTTTTTAATAAGCTTTGAGATAGGAATGTAACTACTCGATTCAATGGTTGATAGACCTACTAGAGGAATATGATATTGTCTGATCAAAACAAAGATGTTTGTTTAAATAGTGGAAAGGATGATATTGAGTGCTTGGTTACTATCAAACTAATGATATGATTTATGTTACTAAATTTGGTTAAGGTGTATAAGATAGGTTTGGTGACTTTGATGGTTGGATGGGTGAGTATTATGAAGCCTTTTGAGCAAATTAGTGATTAACCACAAGATGATAATCAAGATTTTGTTGTAGCAGGAGTTTGTAACCTATAAATAGACTACTGCAGTAAAAATATGGTGAGTATAGTGCTTGATAATGGACTGATAACAGTGAGGTATGGTTTAGTTGATTTGTTGCCTTGGTTAATCAATGAAAGGATGAATTGTTCAAGTGTCAATAATCAAGTTTATGTTGTTTTTATGGTGGTTGAGAATGATGTGAATCTAATTGATTAAGTCAAAGTTTTCTAATACTTTTTTTTTCTTTGAATGAGTCAATTGGAATACTGATTAGTGGAATGATGAATGATGGCCTATGGAATGGCTAAGAGAATTTGAGTGGATTTTGGTTGAATGAAAAGTAGATTTCTGATAAAATTATAATTGATCTTCTCCTGATTCTATTTGTGATTAAAATCCCTTGAAGAAATGATGTTGATGGTGTTTGTTGGATGCTCTGCATCAAATGTACCCTGATGATTGAGTGTTTTGATATGATGCTCTGCATCACTAACTGCCTTATCTATGCTATTGCTTACTATTATGGTTTCATATAGGTTTTTTCCCAACATCCATATTTTGTCGTGCTGGTGCACCTTTGCAAGCACATTCCTACATGTGAAGTAATTGCATCATGTTTCTTATGTTGACTTTCTAAACAACTATATTATACAGTTGAATTTTTTTCATCTATCAACATCTAGTTATTAGTTATGGAATCTGAAGTAATGCTTTGAGTTTGAATGATGTGTAATGCAACGTAACCAACAATATGAATATAAACTACACAAATCTATTAAGTAGAATTCATTAGTTAAGTTCTCTTTATTCTATTACCTCTGTGTACGTTTGAGTAAATCCACTAGCACTAGGAGGTGTTTGCTTGAAACCTCCAATATTAGTCTGTTCAACATCCAAAATCACATATTAAAAGTACCATTCATAAAACAATGCTATTAACATGTAATAAATTTACAATTGTTTACTAGTTACATACCCCACTAATAGGTGTACTATAGAAATAAGTAGGTGGAGGACCGGTGTATCCAGTCTCAACACTATGACCCTACAATTTTATTAAAATAATAAAACTAAATTAGTTAATCTTGCATTTCAGAATCAAAATTTAATAAATTAAATTCAATGAACATGCTGACTTTACCTTACTATCAATGACATATGCATGATGCAAAATTTCAGCCATCCTCTCCATCCTCGTAGCAGCATACAGATCCTGCATAGTAGCCTCCTGAGTGCTGGTGGGGTCATATGAACAAGTCACCCTGCAAGATTGACACACATGGGTTCGAAGGCCACCACCTAAAGACTCCCCTAGATGGCGTTGTACAATAGAGATAGTATGATATATGAAACTCTGAGTCAAAGTTTTGATTGCCTACGATTTCTCTACATCGGCACTCTCCTTCGCAACGATAGGCATAACAATGTGCTCATGAGGTGGCCTAGCAAGAGGTCATCTCCCTTGCCGTGTAGGATCTGGCTATGCATTGGGCCTATCCTGAGCCAACCCCCCACCTCTCCCTTGGAACTCCCTCATATCAAAATAATTTGGGATTTGGTTCAATATGAACTCACTGTATAGTTTCCTAAGAAAATATTGGGGGACTTCACAATTGTTGCATGGCGGGTAATCAAAGACCAAGTACCACCTATCATAAAATGGTTCCCAATCTCTTGGTGGTGGCACCAATGAATAGGAAACCTCTTTGCATTGAGGCTAAGATTTTGATTTGTTCTAGGGTCAGTAAATAAAGAGCACAAATCACCTTTAGTACTTTTAAAATCTTTTACTTGTTTATATGATAGTTTATCTGCATAATATTCCCTAGTTTCCTGCCTCCTATCTTGCCATCCCGTTATTTGTTCGGTTACTGAATCTACATTTTTTAACATCTCTTTCATTGAATTTTCTACGGACATTCTTTCTATGGTTGAAGCATTTGGATCACTCAACCTACTAATAAGATCCTCAAATTTTTTTTTGTTGTTCTCAATTTCACTCCTCAAATTTTGTTGAGTTCCAGGAGGGTGTTGAGTGATTGGTGGGGGAGATTGATTTTGTTGAGGAATTTTGTTGTTGAGGATTTTCTTGTTCTTCTTGTTGAGGATTTTGAGGATTTGCAGGATCATTTGCATCTCCGAAAATTTTAAAATAAAAAATAAAATCTAACCTAAAACAAACAAAATCAGCTTGAAACTAAGAAATTCAAAAAAAATAGAAAACAATACTTACCTCCTGCACCTCTTCGTAATTGTGGTGCCATCGTTGCAAAGAAAAAGCAACTATTGTTGATGAATTTTGTAGAATGCCTCCTCCTAGAACGTGAGCATGAAAATGAGGATTTTTTGCCACTAGTAGAGTAGAAAAACAGACAACAAAAAATGAATCACTTTCACTTTTTTTTTTGCTTTTAAAATGACATAACGTGAGTGCGTTATAACATGCTCGTGTTATGTCATTTTCAAAAAAATTTGGAGTTGGCCACAAAAGTGTAACCCAACTTCATGCACTCACCAACTTATGTTATGGACCCATCAAGTTCCTCCTCATTTTGAATATTTTGAGAAATAAGCTTGATTAAAGTTAAAAAGGAGTTTAAGGAGAAGAGAGTTAGTAGCCTAAATGAACAAAGCTCTGTTAGGTACTTGCATAAAAAATATTCAAGGTATTATGTCTGAAGGAGGAAAAGTGTACAAATCTTGCTTTGTCTTGTAAAACTTTATTGAAGCAAATGAAAAGGAGGTGAAAGACATTGAACAACAGTTGGTCACTATTTCCAACACTTTTGACCCATTAGCTAGTAGTGTTTGTAAACAAGAAAGTTAGGTAATGTCCTTGCTCAACCAAATAAAGAGTCTAAAACTTGAAAGTGAAAGGATTATTGACCTAAAGTATGCGAACTCAGGGGACTAATAAGTCCAAAGATTGAGATAATGGTGAATGCTCTAAAAGAAGCTAAAGAAGTTATGGCCACTCCTAATTTGGTAAGTCTCGAAGTAGCATAAACTTTGTCATATATACTTTGTGGTCATATAACCATTTTGGAGAGTTTGAGAAGTGTTTGGGAATCAAACATAAGTGGACTAAAGAATAATTTCACAGACGTCTTAAAATTTTTGTAAGTCCCAATAGTTTTGCAATTTTGGATTCCATAAATTTTTCATTGATGTCAAAGGGGGAGAGAGTGCAGTGAAAAATTCCTTGACATTCTTAGGGGGAGTAGTATTCTGAATTTTGGCAGTGTACTTACCAGTTTTGACACTTAGTCATTTTTCACTAAGTGTTGCCATCAATGCCAAAGGGGGAGATTGTTGGAATATGGCTTCTAGTGTTGTCATAGATGGAAACTGAAGTCATCTCCATGGTTTGAAAATTAGTATCTAGTCATACCGCTAGATAAAGTGAAATATTGTGTGTTACCGACATAATACTTGAAGAACAAGGTATCCGGTCAGTCAATTAATCTGTCTACTTCACTGGATCATCGTTTTGAGTTGTGGATCCCTAGGATTTCTTATTAAGCATGTATGTTATCTTATTACTAAATTTTGTGTTGTTGCATTAGTCATTGTATGAGCTTGGAGGTTTGGTAGGATATTTTTTGTCTATTTTCTCATTTTAGCCGACTTAGTGAATGTGGTATGTTGTGGATGTGTAAAGTGAAATTATTTAAAAAAAATTTATGTTCAAATATTTAATTATGGGTCCCAACTATAGTCTAGCCAACTTTTTTGGGTGTGCATCAAAATTGTTCATGATTTGGGCTAACAATTGATAATATCTCCAAATTTTATTAAGGCCGACCTATAGCGACTTAATTTCTAGATGTGAATATATATAAGAGATTCAATATATCCTTTTTTATATGAAAAAGGAAGTGTGGTGGTGTGTTGTGATCATCAAGAACAATGATTAGGTGATTATGCATAGTTTCACTTGTGCATTAAGATTTTTGCAGTGTAATTTATGCAGAGCAAAGCAGAATTGTTGAATCAGTCAGAAGGATAGGAGATTATCTACAGAGCTTAATTGGAACTGTAGTTAGGCATTTTTGATGCTATTTCATCAGTTCATTCTTTTGGATCTATTCCAAATCATTGTAGGGTAGTGAGCCAACATTTTTGAGCAGTGAGCTCTAGGCAGTGAGCCTAAATGCAAAGTGCTTTCCCATTTTGTACTTTTCATTTTGGGTATACTCATATTATATTGTGGATTGGCCATCCACCATGATTTTTCCCCTACCAGGGTTTCCACGTAAAAATTCTGGTGTTATGGTGTTGTGATTACTTTCTTTCTGACGACACATGTTTCTTTTGTTGAATGATTAAGTTAAATGATAGAATAATTAAGTTGAATTTTTGCGCAACACTGATTCACCCCCCTTCTCAGTGTTGCTTGTTTCCAATAGTACAATGATTGATGATGATCAAGAGGGTGTTCCCTAGGTTGGGAAGAGGCTAAAATAACAATAATTGATTGAAATTGATAAATGACAAATGATAATGTTACCTTGATGTGAAACCCTCGAAGAATAGATGTCACACACAAGTTGATTAATTGATGACTTGATTTCTTGATATACTTGTAAAAGGTTATATCACATACACAATATATTTTTGAAGCTAGAATGTAGAGGATAGCTCAATACATCTTTGTGATTTGACATGACTAATCATAACAGCTACTTGAATAAAAATTCTTCATTCTTCTTGATTTCTTGCAAACTTGAATTTTATTTTAAATGAAAGTGTTTTAATAATTCTATTAGTTCTACCCTTGATTACCCTTGACTAATTTTTAGAATATTTAATTTTCTCAATATATTTTGGGTGGTCCTACAATAGTGGGTTACACTTTTTGGCCAAACTTGACGTTGAAATGAACATTTTGAACTAAATCTTCACTTTCAGACACCTATAGCTGCTAAAGTATAAGGAATCTAAAGATGATGCAAACTAATTATTTGTGAAATTTTGTATGTATATTCTAAATTTTTTTTTTTTAATTTTTGGAATCAAACTGTATTTATTTTTCTATCTCCTTTGATAACTAGTTTTTAATATTAAACACCATTTTTAAAGAGTGATGTGTACTATAAGCAACACCACTTTTTTCTATGAAGGATAAAATTCTAATTTTTTGAATTTAGATTTGTAACTATAATATATAGAGGATGCATTTGGTTTCATAATGTTTTATTGAATATTATTTTTAATAAATTTTTGAAGTCAAACCAATTACAATTTAGACATAGGTGTACTATAAAGAGCATAACCTTTTTTGTATGTATCGGAATTCAATTTTTTTTGTTGGAATAAGGACATCAATACCTAGTGGACATGTATTTTTAAGAATATTTTTCTCTATTTTCCTATGTTTTCATGTGTGAAATAAAGACCTTGATGTTCATTGAAAAACATACATTCACAATAAATAAAAATTAAACATAATAATCAAATTAAATATATTTAAAATTATACTTTCAGGGAAGCTTATAATAAGGATTGCATGCTTACAAAACCTAAATTTTAAATGAATTCATTTGATCCCCCAAGAGCTAAATAAAAAGTGGTTAAATATCAACATTTTGATGGGTGTAGAGGAAAATCCATTATAGGTATAGTATAAAACTAGTGGGGTTCTATCCAAGGGGATTTGATCTAAGGGGTTTTGATCAAACCCTCTTCAATTAAAATCATTTAAATGGAAGCTTTCAGGGCTTAAATCATTATATTTTCTAAAAATATGTGATTTCAAGAAAAAAAAGATGTCCCAAAAAGTGTAACCCATTATTGTGGTAGCACCCTTTTCTAGCATTTAAAATGATAAAATGACTAGGTATTTATATGTAGTTGTTCTAATATCCCAAAAATAAAATATTGATAGCTGAAAATTGAAATTGGAAATTAAAATAATAAATTACCAACACCAATAATTGTAATTTGGAGCCAAATTAGGTGACCTATAGGGTGTAGTATTCCCTATACCAAATCCACCTTTTTGGGGGTTTATAGGTGTTAGAGGTAAAATATTAAATGCACAGTTTGATTTTTCAAGAATGTTTATAAAAATGGGAAATTAATGCATAATTAGGTCGAAGCACATACTGGGGGAGAAAAACCTAGTGTGAAATTGTCAAGGGTGACAATTTTCAACACTACACTTTATCACCCTCCATTCAAATGCTTTGATATCATGACTTGACTTGGAAAACTTTGGAACAATGCCAGAAATTTTCATACTAGAAAGCACAAAGTATTGTGTCACACTTTTTCAAAGTTCAAAAATTCACAAAATTTGTAACATGGAGAAGCTTTCAGCTTTCTTTTTCTTTTCTCTTGACTTACTTTCTTCATCTATTCATTATGCTTCACATTTTTATGACTAGATGAACCATGTCACAATTTTGCAAGGTTCACAAATTATAGAACTTTGTGTCATTCAAAACATAATGACCAAATCATGTTGGGGTTTCAAATAGCTCTTCAAAATTAGAATCATGTTGGAGGTTTTGACATATCTTGAACCATGTTGGAGAGTTCAAGGAATCTTCAACTTGTTGGCATCCATACTTGCTCATCTTCTTCTCTTGATTGAGTGACACCCCCAAATGTGAGGTGTGAAGAAATCCAAGAATTTAGGGAACTAATAATATCCACACATATAATAATAGAAATAATATAATGAAAAATATATATCTCACTAATCACAAGAGATGTTTGTGGGCCAATATGCCCTAATATCCAATATATGTGGAAAAAGAGTAAAGCTTTGATGTAGGATGACACAATATAACACTCCTTATAGAAGAAGCCACTCCATGAATGTTTTCAAGAGATCCATAATACAATATCATACTTCACACATGTCACTACAATTATAATCACCTCCTTTATATAGACCTCCTCCTAGTAATACAAAGGAGGGTAATCTCAAGAAAGGCCTACTCATCACATAATATAATTAATTACACAATTTATCCACATGAACTAATATAACTAATCTACAAGATGTGTGCCACATGTCAATATCTATGTACATCCACCTAAATACATGATAATATCATATCCCTAGGTACAAAGCATGCCATCTCTCCTTAACATGTTTCATCCCTAAAACATGAGAAGAAGCCAAATAGTATGACTATCATAGTTTATTACAAATATGATTCCATGAACAATCATCCAACCATCCATGATTGATCCTTATTGTAAATATTTCTTAAAAGTTCTTGGACCCCATCCTTGGGTCATTTTTGTACCCATTTGATTTGATTCGTTATCATAGTAAGTCCTCATTTTCTTCCATAAGTAGCAATTAATTTTATGATACCAATTATTATTGTGATTATTTTTTTAATTTCATTCACATCCATAGTGATTGGATTATTGATTCTCGTACTATCATTCATCCATGATTTTTTCCTCTCACAATGATGTGTATGCCTATATATACTACACCCTTTGTTGTCACTAAAACCTTCTCAGATTCTTCACCATTTCTTGTCACTTGCTTTTCAACTCAATAGAATTATTTCTCTTCTTTTTCTAAACATAATTAACATTAATAAACTTTACAAGAGATCTAATGTGTTAAAATTTTACACTCATTAAGGGAAGGAAATAGAGCGGTGGATGCAATGGCCAACCTTGGTGTAAATCAAGAAACATTAATAAACTGGGACTTTATTAATTTTCCTAATCAAATTAAGGAAGTCCTAGCAAAAGACAGACTTGGTGAAAAATATGTGAATTAAGGACTACGAGGAGGGGTTTCTTAATTATTAATATGAGTGGTGGAAGGAGAAGGCTTATGAGGAAATGGACACCATGGTTGTAAGCTGGCAAGCCGATTGGTTGGAGTTGGAGGCACGTTTTAAAAGGATTGCCAAATCCTGATAAAAGACATCGCAATTGAGGGAAAGGACAATTAGATGGGTAGTTCTTGTACCGTGATAGGAAAAACTTAAATTTAGAAATGAATAGCATGTTGTATAATCTAAGGATCGATCTTTGATGTGGCAGATGAAGTTGCATCAAAATTAGAATTAAAAGTTGGAATAAAAAAAATGCTATCATTCCTAAAAAAGGAGGCAGAGCTATCGCAAGCAATAATGATTATCGACAAAAAGGTGGTAATCAAGATGTGAATTTCTTTATGAAACATAGAAAAAACCCTAAGCTAGCTACATTTCAAATGAATTATAAAAGAGTCACCATTAGAATGGAGAGTGTGGAGCTTCCGGTTGCGAGTGTTGAGGACACCAAAGGTAATAGAAGTGATTTTATTTTGGTTCCCAAAGTTTTTCATAGCTTAGATAGCAAGATGGGTGGCCCTAGGAAGCATACTGAACCCCACAAATTTGAATCACTTCACAACAATGAGGAGCTATGGGTTCTTTTTGAGTAGGAGGGTTTCACTTTGTATTTCACTGCAATGGAGGGCTATAATGAAAGACTTAGCTACAAATTTGCAAATGCTCGGAGAGATGGCAAAGTAAACTTGGGAAGGATTTAGTTTAAGGTGGATGCGAAGCTGATTATGGAAGCGATGGGTCTGGCTTATGAAGGGATGAAGATTGCAAAGGTCAGTAATTGTAAGTATCTGGATTATTTCAAGAAGTTTTTTGAAGGAAAAGAAAAACCAGAAAGATTTCAAAATGGGTATTCTAGGGTTAAGTTGCCACCTCCGTATCACAATGTATGCTTTATTGTTATGAATTATTTTACTCTTGAAGGACACTAATATTCCATCCATGGATACCACTTTCCCATCCTCAACCACATTAGGCATCAGTAAAAAATAAATTTACCTTTTTTCTTATTTTCCACTCTTAGCCAGAGTCTCACTCATAGAGCCAATCTGCCATTACATTAGGGCCTTATAAGAGCCATTTGTAAAAAAAATTTGTCTAGAACTCCTCACAAAATTATTGGTATTAAGATGATTGAAGACCCTAAACCTTAGAGCTTGGTGAAAATTGAGCTTCTTGAAGACCGTCCCCACCCTATGCCTAAAAAATATGGCAAGAATTCCCAAAGCCCTAAGAAAACTAGTAAAAAATCCCAAAGTCCAAACACTACTCCATAGAAAGATTTACAAGTACATTCATGCTAGAGAAAAGAAATGATAAGTCGATGGAGATGGGGACTAAAAAAAGGAAGAGATTGATTTTGTGTGAACTCGGGGAAGAGGTGGACACAATTACTATTCCTAATGATAATGATTTGGAAGGTTTAAAACCTGGTGGAAGAAGGTCAAAAATACTGGCCATGGCAGCATCGAAACGACAAGAGAGTAAGAAAAACACATAGAGCCCTGAAGAAAAAATAACCCAAAGCCCACCGAAGAGTGTTGAAAAGAAAGAAGAAGAGGAGAATGAATCCTCAATAGAATAAATTCCTAAAAGTTTGGGAGGAGACTCGGTTGAAGAGGAGGAATCAAATGAGGAAAGTGAGGATGGTAATGGTGATGAGGAAAAAGAGGAGGAGTTACATCATGAAATAGCTCGGGAGGAGGAAGTAAATGTTATGGATAATCAAGAGAGGGATGACAATACCAATAAAGAAGAAGATAAGGCTAAGGATGATGGGAATGGAAGGATTGAAAGACTAGAGGAGAGATTACAGATTCTAGAAAAGAGAATAAATGAGGAAGCAGGGGACAACAAGCTTCATTCCCTTAAAAATTTAGTGAATGAAATTATTGAGGAAAGACTGAAGGTCCTAAAGAAAGGGATACAAGAAAAAGGAGATGAAAATAGATTTCAAATACAAGAAGAATTGGTTTAGAATGTGTGTATGTTGGTTGATGTTGTGATGAAGAAGGAGGTTATGATGACTATCTCCAGCATGGAAAAAATCAAAAAGCAACAAAAGAAAAAAGTAGTGGGTGATGGCGAAGACTTGGTGGGCAAGATGGAGCTGAAGGCAACATTGAACGACACTGTTGAAGATCTAATGAAATCATGGAGGCTAATCAAGGATGCTTAGCTTGGATGCTTCATTGTGGGGCTTCTATTTTTAATTCTTATGTTTGTATCTAAAGCATGAAAGTTTGAATATTTTAACATATTTATCCATAGAGAGCTTTAAATCTTCAAAAAATCAATATACATGTATCTAATATTTGGTTGTCCTTGGTGTTCTTTACTTCTACATGTAAATTCTTGGATAATTCCATTTTCATGAAGTTATACTTGCTACTATATTTTATAGATACAACAACCTATTCCTTTTGAAAATATTCATAAAATTGAAAGATTGAATCTTCCTTCCTTGGAGCTAAAGTGTGTGTACCTATATCATCTCCTTCTTCTTCTAAGTCTTCTCCTTATTATTTTTATTCCTCCTCTTCTTCTTCTTCTTCATTAAGATCCCACATATATCTAGAAAATCATTTTCTAGTTTATCCAAACAAGAAATATTCTTACAGGATTATGAATACCATTTGCTAGCTTCACCTTTTAATGAAAACCAAAATTTATTTTCCATGCTATATTTTTACCATTAGATATCTTATATTTATATTACCATTGTAATGCATCTCCACTTCCATCAAAAGTAGGAATTGTTGATGTTCAAAACAGCACAACAACATTAAATAGAATATCCCTATTCTATTTCTCCTGAAAAAGAAAGACAACATATAGTAATCTAACTACCAAGGTCCTGGTAGTTGGTTCTCAACCGTGTTGACATGGATCAATGGTCAATGTAATTGTAATGTGCAAGGGGCCTTTGCTAGTAATAAGGAACAAAACTACATAAGATCAACTAATCTATGTTTCGGAGGGGGGGTTTAAATAAAGATAAAAAGATAGATCATAGCCATAGAATAGAAGAACATGAATAAAACTACTTAATATCCAAACATGCATACCAATAATGAGTGTTTCTTCATCCAACCATAACCATAGTATGAAACAATCCATAGAATGATCTATACCATTGCATACACCCATAGTGCTAATTCAATAATCATAACCGTTAACTAAACTTTACTTTATAATTAAAAAAAAATAGATCATTCAATGAGATAATCTTTAAATTCGGTTGAACCTCTATTGACTTTCATGAAATAGAAAACACTTAGGCACAAAAAAACCACTAGCATACGGATTGATTATGAATCATTAACATTATCAGATAGGTCCAAACTTGATAATATGAAAAACTTGTACAAACTGTAAAATTGTATCTAAGTCCAACTAAACTTTTTTTTAAACCATCTTCTAATAACAATCAAATCCTAAGACTATCTTTTGTTTAATATCATCAAGTGGCTAATCTTCCTTCAATTAGCTAACCTTTACAAAATAGGGCCAAAACGTACATATAGACATATCCCATAAGTTTCTCTCAATCACAACCCAGATCCACAACTTAAGGAACTAGAACTAAATAAAGGATTGGATTGCTAATCTTGAGTTACAAGGCTAGAGTGCTCTATTGCATAAAATTTTGATGCCCAAAGAATGGAACTGAGAATAGGAACTAAAGTCAAGTTCATATTAAAACTCTGCAAAAGAGGAGAGAAGAAGATGTTGTGTCAAGTGAAGAGAGCCAACTCATTTCTGTGCTGCATTCTCCAAAAGGTACTCATCATAATTAGAGATCACTTGTTGAAGGGTATCTGAATCAGGCCAATCCAACCAATCATCCTCAAATTTAATCCTTTTAATTTCTACTAAAACCAATTTATGTACCTCCTTCAATTTGATCACTTCCCTCCTAGTAGCCTTTGCCTATTCCTTGATGTCCATGAACCTATCCAACAACAAATCCTCTCCATCATCTCCTTTTTGCATCACCTCTTCAAATTTCCTCCTCCATTTCTCCCTTGAAATCTGCCCTTTTTGGCTAGTTAGAAAGTTTAGTTAAAGACTTCTTCTCTACCCTCATCCAATGTTTGTTCATGTGGGATCTGTTAGCTTCTTTATTATTATTGTAATGTTTCAGTGCTCCTACTTCATTTATCTACCTAGGATCTTGATGAGTAGGTGCATCAAACATAAATTTGATCATTTGGGATGTTGAGTCAATAATAACATTCCCCTATGAATCCACACATTTCCTGGTAGCAGGATTGTAGGCCCTAACCACTGCTAATATCAATTCCAGACATTTAAGAGACAAAGGGAATAATGCATCATTTGCCAATCCTGATTGAGCAATCCTTTGAGCCCTTGGTGTTACATCTCCATTGAAGGTTTCATCCACCAGTTCCTCATAGTTAAAGGGGCCTAAGTTGGTATATGTGATATCTTCCCACTCAAAATCAATCTTACTAATAGTGAGAGTAGTTTCTCTATACTTGCACCTAAAAGTGTAGGAGAGCTGCTCCACCTTAACTTTCTTTGGGCTGGCTCCCTGCCTTGAATTTTTTGCTATTTGGCTCCTTTGAGAAGTTTCCCCTGATGCCCCCTACATCCTCTAATCTCTGCAATAAACTCCTGTATTAGATGAAAAAAGCATAAAATCAATTTATCATGTAATACAATTCTTTACTTCCTTAGAAAAATTTCCATACTTAGCTAAATCTCACTTTCATCAGAAGCGGAGTCACAGAGGAATCAGGAACATAAAATAGCCTTAACAAATGGTGGGGTCAAAACTGGGACCAGACCGAAATCAGGACCAAAACAGAAATCAAACCAGAAACTAATCACTAATTCCAGGTTCAACCTCCACTTTGGCTCCAATTCCGCTTAAGGACAAGTGCGAAGACCCAAAATTAAAAATGACCAAAAGCAGAACCATTTTAGGAATAAATCTTGATGCTAAACATCCTCAGGATAAGTTTGGTCCCGAGTCTACTACTGCCATTTTTACCATAAAAAAAAGCACTTCTAAAAGACATGGTCATATGGAAGCAAGGACCCGGGTCACATGATTTACAAGGAAAACCAAAATAAAAGGTCCTAACCCTACACCTTAATTGTACAAGGATTAATTTAAACCCACAAGAACCTATTTTATAAAGGTTATCGAGCAAACCCTAGTTTGCTCGATACGTTGACTAAGAAATATAGGGCATCAAAAACCCATCACAGAAAACATAAAATCGACACAAAAAAAAAAAGATCAAAAGGGTTCCCAAACAAGTTTTAAACATTTTAAAGCATGGTGAACCCTTATAAACGGAAGCCCTAATTAGAAACTAGGGTATGACCAAAACCCACCTATCGCAAAAGTGACAACAAATAGAAAACAAAAAATGGAAAGAAAGAAAACGGAATGAGCAAACAAAGAAGAACAAAACAAAAATGAAAGGGGAAATAAGAAAGAAAGCAAAAATTCATAAAAAAAGAATATTTTGTGAACGTGCAAAAAAACAAAACACAAAACATGAAGATGAAACAACAAAACAAAATGAAAAAGGAAAGGAAAAGAGACCCTACCTTAAAATACCCACAAGAAATTCCTAAAATCAAATAGAGATTTTCTCTATGATATCTCCTGAATCAAATCACTTCTCTCGCAATTCACTCGACTTTGGTTCGCTAAAACAATTTAGATAATAAGGATAATGAGCCAGTTAATCTTAATTATGGTTTTAAACATGATTTCACGCATGTGAAAGTCCTGCAATTAATACAATAAACATGGTAGGTCAGGTGGAATGAACAACACAAACAGACAGTCAACTCCCATGGATACCAAAGGTAGAGCAAACACGGAACTGACAACAAAAGAAAATGGGGGTAGGGTTGGAATTGGGACCAAAACTAAAACTTTTGCAAAGTTCCACATTTAGTTCCAACTCCGGTTCCGCTCCCGAAAAACAAGAACACAAACTGAGACAACGACAAAAAATGATGGGAAGCGAGGCTAGAACAACACCGAACCCAGCCTAAACACAAATGAAATAACGTAAAGAAAACAAGCAGAGTTAGAATCGGAACCAAAACCAGAACTAAAACTTTGAACAAGTTTCAAATTCACTTCCAACTCTGGTTCCACTTCTACTCAGGCTTAAGCAAAAACACAAGGAAAACAACAAACAACTCAAGGGAAGAACAATCCCAAGAGCCCAAACATGCCAACAAACAATGAAAGGAACAAAGAAAGAAGACGAACTCAGAGTCAGAATGGGACTCAAACTTGGAACTTTGGAAAAGTTCCAGTCTAGCTTCATTTCTGGCTCCACTTCCAATAGAGCAAAAGAGAGAAAAGACTTAGGAGAAAAACAAAAAACTCCCAAGACCCAAACAAAACCATAGACAAAACAAAAACAAGGGGGACCCATTTATTCCAAAAATTAAAATGGGGTGGTTATTCAAGGCATAACAAATGGCGACTCAGATGGGAAAATGGTTTACCTATTTTTAAGAAACTAAAGAATTTAGTCACCTAAAAACCTCTGATTTATGAAACATGTTAACTTAAGTATGATCAGAATATTTAAGTAAAGTTGAGCTAGAATCTCAAATGTAAATCAACATAAACTACTTTTTGAATCTATGGGTGTGTGTTTACACTGCATCTTTCTTCATAAGAACTTTCTCCACCCCTAAACAACTATATCTAAGATCCAAGTTACATATGTTGAGTCCTTCAACTGTTGTGCAATGAAATCCTGGGCATTGCTCCGTTGCCAATCAGGTGTCCATAGCCCTGACAAAGATACCTCTAGTTCTCTCAAAGCATTGCTCTACTTCCATTCAGGCATCCATATCCCCGATAGAGATACTTGAATCACCCATCTAGTATTGAGTTTGCCTTTATTCTAGTAGTCTTCTTTTCTCTTTATTTTTATAGGTTTCACTTGTGGGAATTTTTTTAATAACTTTCTCAATACTTAGACATTACTAGTCTAAAACATGGGTTGAGAACTACTGTGGACCCTATGATAGTTTTGGGAATCAAAATTTTCACTTGAATCAAAGATATAATCACCTTGAGATGAATAGGCACCCTATAGTCAGATGTTTTATCTATTTTGTGATAGATTTCAATCATAGCTAATGAGGTTATCTATAGTATACCTTACTCTTAATAACCTTCAAACCAATGCTAAAATGACCATAAGACATAAGTTTTAGAATGAAAACTCTCAACAAATATGCCTGAAAATGCCTAAATCAATTTCTCTCCTAGTGCCAACAACATACTTTGAATAACAACCCCTATATTTCAAAATGGAAAGAAGTGAGGGTCCCCAAAGAAGAAGACAACAACAAAAACAAAACAACAAAAGAAAAGAAAGAAAGAAAGAAAGAAACCCAAAAAAGAAAATGAACAAACAAACAAAAAAATAATAATAATTACACATAATACATATATACAATTAATTTAGAAATCAGACCCTTACGAGCCAAAGTAATGCTTGAGAAATTGTCCATTGACGGGCAATGGAATAGGTTCTCCCATTAGGGTGGTCAAGTGAAAAGCGCTCTCACCCAAGATCTCAGCTATTTGATATGGACCCAACTAGAGTTTATCAAACTTCTGGTGGTCACCCTTTTTCTCTTTATCCTTATCCCACAACAACACAAGATTTGATATCCTGAATGCCTTGATCTTAGCCCTTTTTTCAAACCAACGTTTGACAACATCCTAATGTTTGAAGAACTGTTGTAGAGCAGTGTCTCTCTATTCTTACATGTTTAAAAGATTATTTAGCCTTACCTCAATCCGATCATCCTTCGAATAAAAATCTTGCATAAAACTGAGAACAGGTAACTGGAAATGTATGGGTAAAACTGGCTCTTGGCCATAGACTAATTTAAAAGGATAATTTCCTAGAGTAACTTTAATATTGGTTCGATCTGCCCATAAGGAAAATCTCAACTAGGTATGCCAGTCTCTAGGATTGTTCACTAACAATTTCTTTATTACTTCCAATAGGTTCTTATTCATAGACTATGCTACACCATTTCCTTGTGGGTAATAATTGGATGAATACTTCAAAATGATTTTATCCTCATAGGCCCATTGTATAAATTTAGAAAATTAGAAAGCGGGGCCATTATCACACACTAGGGAAAAGGGTACTCCAAACCTGGTGATAATGTTGTCCTCAAGAAATCTGATAACCACCTCTATGGTGTTGTTTTTACATGTCCGAGCCTTAGCCCAACATGTGCAGTAGTATGTAGTTGTTAAGACAAAATTATGCCCTATAGTAGAGTTTGGATTAATTACCCTTACAAAATCTAGAGCCCATTGGGCGAATGGTCTTACCTCATAAACTGGTTGTAACGACATTGTTGGATTACATTCTTTTGATACAAAGGTCTGGAAGATATGACATGTCCAGGCATGTTGATGTACATCCTTGAACACATGAGGCCAATAGTATCCTGACCTAAGAATTTTATGAGCCAAGGAATCTGTAGATCCATGCCCTATACCATACCTACCATGAAATTCAACAATAGCATGCCTAGCTTCTTGCTAATCTAAAAATCTCAGATAAACTCCATAATTTCTTCAATATAAGGCACCTCCTTTGAGCATGAAATGAGAACTCTTCATCCTATGTGATCTCCTTGAGTTGCATTCATTCCCTCTTGGCATCTTTTGTTGAGGAGAAAGAAAATCAAATCCGTGTACCATGGATCCTTTGTGAAAGAGTGCACAGTATACTGTTGAGAAGTGATACTCCTGTCAACATCTGCCATAGCCTTTGACAAATCTTGTCCTCAAACAAGCTTCATTGGATGGATCCCTAGATCAAATTCTTACAAAATAACCATCCATTTTCCTCTTCTCTCCCCTAACTCATGGCAATATTCTCAACAACCAAATAGGGTCTTGTAATCTCCGATAACATTCTTTGAAACCTAGTTGAATAAAGGCAATGGTTCATGATGCTCTTTTCTTAATGTGGTGAACTAGTGGTATAGAATAGAAGGGTCTACATAAACCCTAAACTAATTGATACAGGCATTTTCCAAGTCTTTCCAACTTAGAATAGACCATTGGGGTAAGTTTAGATACTAGTTGTATGTCATGTCTCCCAAAGAGTAGGGAAACAATCTACACACAACGACATGATGGGCCACGTGAGCATGAGTATAGGAATCCTTAAATGCTTGTATGTTCTCTTTGGCACTTCTTGATTCTCCATGCATGTACTTAGGACAAAATCTCTCTAGATTCTTTGGAAAATCATGAATACCCTAGGGATAGTCCCTAATGGAGAGGGGTTATTCACAAAGAAATCCATAGGTTGTGTTGGTGGGACTTGTTGAACTAGTAGTGGAATAGGTGAATTTGGTGGAAAGCCAAGTGGAGTAAGTGGTGGTGACAATGGTGGAATTAGAACCCTACGAGCATGGGGTCTATACCTGACAGAAGTTTGCAGTTCCATCAGTGGTTCTAGATTATGATAAAATCTAAGAACTCTTTCGTACCTATTTGGTGAGAATGACCCAATTTGAGCTAGTTTGTTCCCCAGGCCCTCCTTCTAGCACTAGACCTGTTGATGTTCAAAAAATCACAACAACATTAAACATAATATCCCTATTCTACTTCTCTTGAAAAATAAAGACAACATATAGTAATCTAACTCCCAAGGTCTTGGTAGTTGGTTCTCAGCCGTGCTGACATGGCTCAATAGTCAATGTAACTGTAATGTGCAAGCGGCCTTTGCTAGTAATAAGGAATAGAACTGTTTAAGATCAACAATCTATGTTTGGGGGGGGGTTTAAATAAAGATAAAAAGATATATCAAAGCCTTAGAATAGAAGAACATGAATAAAACTACTTAATATCTAGACATGCATACCAATAATGAGTGTTTCTTCATCCAACCATAACCATAGTATGAAACAATCCATAGAATGATCTATACCATTTTATACACCCATAGTGCTAATTAAATAACCATAACCATTCACTAAACTTTACCTTATAATTTTTAAAAAAAGATCATCCACTCATCATCAACATACATATCAAATAGATATAATCAACAATTTTCATCCACAGATAATTCAATGAGATAATCTTTAAATCTAGTTTCCTCTATTTACTTTCATCAAATAGAAAAAACTTAGGCAAAAAAAAACCACTAGTATACAGATTGATTATGAATCATTAATATTATCAGATAGGTCAAAACTTGATAACGTGAAAAACTTGTACAAACAGTAAAAATGTATCTAAGTCCAACTGAACTTTTTTTTATAGTATCTTCTAATAACAATCAAATCCTAAGACTATCTTTTGTTTTCTATCATCATGTGGCTAATCTTCCTTCAATCAACGGACCTTTGCAAAATAGGGACAAAAGTCCTCTCAATCACAACCCAGATCCATAAATTAAGGAATTGGAACTGAACAAAGGACTGGACTACTAATCTTGAGTTACAAGGCTAGAGTGCTCTATTGCATAAAATTTTGATGCCCAAAGAATGGAACTGAGAATAGGAATTGAAGTCAAGTTCATATTAAAAATATCCAAAAGAGGAGAGAAGAAGATGTTGTGTCAAGTGAAGAGAGCCAACTCATTTTTGCGTTGCATGCTCCATAAGGTACTCATCATAATTAGAGATCACTTGTTGAAGGGTATCTAAATCAAGCCCATCCAACCAATCATCCTCAAATTTAATCCTTTTAAATTTTGATGAAACTAATTTATGTACCTCCTTCAATTTGATTACTTCCCTCCTAGCAGCCTTTGCTTCATCCATGATGTCCATGAATCTATCCAACAACAAATCATCTCTATCATCTTCTTTTTGCATCACCTCTTCAAATCTACTCCTCCATTTCTCCCTTATCTTCTCCAAAGAAATACCCTCCTTTATCGAGGTATCTAGATTGACTAAAATAGCCACAATAACTCCAATTCATCAATTTGTTGATTCAAATCCTTATTTACCTCTTGAATCTCATTTTTATGCCCATGAATAGACTTGAACTTATATCCTATTATACTCACATCTTTCTCAAAAAAATACACATTATCATCCTCAAGAATCGATTGCTCAAATAGAGTTCACTTAGGTACCTTGCTAATGTCCTTAAGCTTTTTAATATATTCTTTGTATTCCTCATCCTACTTGTCTAGACCTTCAACATATTGGTTCAAATACCCTACCAACTCAAGTGTTGTTTCATGAACTTTCAAACTATCAATTAACACTTCATCAACCTCTTGATTAAGCTTATTAATCCATGTCTCCAACATTCCCACCTTACTCCTCATATGCACCAAGTCATCAGCTTCCTTCTTTGTCAGTAAGATTGGTTATTCAGGAGCAGCAGCTTGTTGAGAAATTGGAGTTGAGACCTCTTTCAAAAACTTATGCAATTGATCTAATTGAGCTTTAAGCTCATCCTTCTTTTGTTTGTCCTTGATCATTTTGGACTTGGTAGAGGAAGCCACAATATCAATTAAATTCATTTGTTGATTTCTTGTAGGTCTTTCCAAGTTCACCATACACAGTTGATAATCTGTCATTTGCATATCCTCTTGGTTCTTATCCACCATTAGTATTGCACATTCAACAATAATTTCTCCTATGTCTATAAGCTTGGTGGAGTGAAGAACCCTGGCCTTCTTTTTAGGTCTCTCCTCAATTTCCTTCATCGTCTCATCCCAATTAAGAGGTTGAGGTTGAATTATTTGTTTCTTCTCCAAGTCCATCTTTAACCAAGTAGGAGCCATAGGAATAGTAGCTACTTGTGTTGAAGAGGAAGTAGTATTAGTAGAAGACAGAGGTCGCAATATTGTATTCTCAGGTCGAGAGTCAACCTCTTGCACATTTTGAATATTTTTCTGTGCGACTTCTTGTGCAAGCTTTTCAGTATCTTCTTTATCCTTTTGTTCTTGCAATTTCTTAGCTTCTAATTCCTGCTTCAGATGTTCCTCTTCTAACCTCCTCTCTTCAAGCATCTTATCCCTCTGCTTCTTCAATTCTTCACCATAATCCCATGCTTCCTTGGATTTCTTCTCATATTCAACAAGCTTTGTAGCCTCCTTCTCTCTTTCTAAACGTTCTTGTTCTTCCATCTTCCTATGATCCTCCTCCATAGCATTAAATTTTTCCTCAAGGGCTTCTTTCTCTCTTCTTTGCTTGGCATTTTCTTCCTCAAGATCATGGATCCTTTGCTTGAAAGCCAATTTATTACTTTCTTCTTTCATCCTAAGTTCTTTCTCCTTTTGTTGTTGCTACTTAGCCTATTCATCAACAACAGCTTGAGCTTCCAATTCTTGTTGCTTGATTGATACATCAGATTGTGTTTTAGCAACATCTTGTTTTTTGGTCAATGCCTCAGCTTGTTCCTTGGCATTTGCTTCCCTTTTAGCATCCTCAAAGAGATTCCATTGATCCTCTTCTATTAACACATACTTTGTTCCTGCATCATCTGCTACATCATGGGAAGCCACATGAGTCTCCTTATTAGATGGGGTAGCCTCAAAATCTATTTCAATATCACGTATTTCTACTTCAGGATCGTTCTCCTTCAACAACTTAGTTTCTTTATGGAGGGTTCCCATGGGCATTCTCGCACTTGGATACTCTATAAGGGGTTGAGTGGATTCCTCTCCTGCAATAGATTTTGAAGCATCAGTTTCCCTTCTTGTACCTCTGGCAGGCCTTGGGCAACAATCTCCTCTTCTACATTAGAAGGCATAAACTCTAAGGGTTCCTTAGGATCCACTCTTCTCTTTGTCCTCTTGTATCCTTAAGTTGTACCTATAGCCTTAATATTTTTGGATGGCTGAGCTTCAAGCTGGTTAACCCTCAAGTTGACCCATTGCACGCTTCTATCCAAAACTAGTCTTGCAACCTATTTTATATCAATGGACTCCTCATCATTCCAATCCACTAGATCAAGATATTTAGTACCTATCTTATCCATATCGTATTGGTGATCCAAAGTCACCCCATAATTAGACAATGTCTTTGGAATGTCCTCCTTGATCCCATACTCAACCATGAGTGGGATAGACAATCTTTCATAATTTCTCCTCCTGAGATCATAATCGTCTTGCAGATCCATCCAAAAGTCCTCCAATAGATTGAAATGTTTATCAAAGAGATTGGGAAGCAAATCCTGCATTTTGTGCCTGGGGTCATAATGCTTCCTAGAAGTGTATAAACCCAATTTTAGATAAATCAACTCATCACAAATAGCCTTACCTACCACAATGTGTGGAAAACTAAACTCACCCAACTTCATGGGGAACTTATGACAACCGGTCTTATGTTTGGTACCAAATTTAAAATTCATAGCAAGAGCTTGGTAAACGAATTCCATCAATACAATTCTATTGTTACAACACCTAGGGAGAAAGTGGGGACGACCATCAAAACCTCCCAATCTGAAGTAAGTAAAAGTGGGGTATTGAATAAACTAGTGTCCCCATTCATTGATGAAGGCCATTGCCTCCTTACTCAACCTATATCCAACATCTCTAATGAGCCTATTAATGATAACATAAAGGAATGTATCATTGACCCTCCTATAATGTGACTCTGATGCTTGCAAGGTAAGTTGATTATAGTGATACCACACTTTCTTTTGTCCTTAGGGTTCTCCCAATATGCCCACTGTATTGAGTCTAGGAAAGATCCGCATCCTAGCAGTAGCATAGATCACATAAGAGGTCATGAAGAAACTCTTGGTTCTCTCACTCTAAGCATATGATTATGTATGCTCTTTGATACCACCATAGGCTAGTCAAACTATTTCCTGCCATCCAAAATAGCTTAGATGAATGGGAACATCCATTCTTTAAACTGTGAAGCATCTCTTTTTCCAAATACCCTAGAGAGCAGCATGATTATATCCCCAATTTCTTTGTTGAAATTTTCCCTTTTTCGTTGGTCAGGAAGTTAAGTTAAAGACTTCTTCTCTACCCTCATCCAATCTTTGTTCATGTGGGATCTATTAGCTTCTTTATTGTTATTGCAAAGCTTTGGTGCTTTTGCTTCATTTAGCTACCTAGGATCTTGATGAGCAGGTGCATCAAACATAAATCTGATCATTTGGGATGTTAAATCAATAATAACATTCCCCTGTGAATCGACACACTGCCTAGTAGCAAGATTGTAGGCCCCAACAACTACTAATATCAATTCCAAACATTGAACAGACCAATGGAATAATGCAACATGTGCCAATCTTGACTGAGCAATCCTTTGATCCCTTGGTGTCACATCTTCATTAAAGGTTTCATCCACCAATTCCTCATAGTTAAAGGGGCCTAAGTTGGTATTTGTGATATCTACCCACTCAGAATCAATCTTACTAATAGTGAGAGTAGTTTCTCTATGCTTGCACCTCAAAGTGTAGGGGAGCTACTCCACCTTAACTTTCTTTGGCCTGGCTCCCTGCCTTGAAGTTTCTACTGGTTGGATCCTTTGAGAAGCTTCCTCTGATGCCCCCAACATCCTCTAATCTCTGCAATAAACTCCTATATTAGATGAACAAAAGCATAAAATTAATTTATCATGTAATACAATTCTTTACTTCCTTAGAAAAATTTCCATACTTAGCTAAATCTCACTTTCATTGAAAGAAGATTCATAGAGGAATCAGGAACATAAAACAATTTTAACAAATGGCGGGGTCGAAACCATGACCAGACCGAAACTGGGACCGAAACAGAAATCAAACCACAAAATAATCACTAATTCTGAGTTCAACCTCCACTCCGACTTTGATTCCGCATAAGGACAAGTGTGAAGACCCAAAATTAAAAACAACCAGAAGCAGAACCATTTTAGGAATGAATCCCGATACTAAACATCCTCGGGACAAGTTCAGTCCTGAGTCCACTTTCACCAATTTTACCATAAAAACAAAGCACTTCTAAAAGGCATGGTCATATGGAAGCAAGGACCTAGGTCACATGATTTACAAGGAAAACCAGAATAAAAGGGCTTAACCCCACACCTTAATTGTACAAGGATCAATTAAACACATAGGAACCTATTTTGTAAAGGTTATCGAGCAAATCCTTGTTTGCTCGATACGTTGACTCAGAAATCTAGGGCATCACATTGAACCCATCACAAAAAAAATGGAATCAACACGAAAACAAGATCAGAAGGGTTCCCAAACAGATTTTAAACATTTTAAAGCATGGTGAACCCTTGTAAACGAAAGCCCTAATTAGAAACTAGGGTACGACCAAAACCCACCTACTACGAAAGTGACAAAAAACAAAAAACGACAAAAAAAAGAGAGAAAACGGAACAGGAAAACAAAGAAGAACAAAACAAAAACAAAAAGGGAAGCAAGAAAGAAAGTGAAAATTCACAGAAAAGAAGATTCTGCGAACGCGTAAAAAAACAAAACGCAAAACATGAAGACGAAACGATAAAATAGAATGAAAAAGGATAGGAAAAGAAACCCTACCTTAAAACACCCATAAGAAATGCATGAAGTCAAATAGATATTATCTCTGTGACACCTCCGCAATCAAATCACTTCTCTAGCAGTTCACTGGGCTCTGGTTTGCTAAAACAATTTAGATAATCAGGATAATGAGCCAATTAATCTTAATTATGGTTTTAAACATGATGTCGTGCATGTGAAAGTCTTGCAATTAATGCAATAAAGATGGTAGGTCAGGCGGAGTGCACAACACAAACAGGTAGTCAACTCCCATGGATACCAAAGGTAGAGTGGATGTGGAACCGACAACAAAAGAAAACAGCAGCAGGATCGAAACCTAGACCAAAACTGAAAATTTTGCAAAGTTCCACATTCAGTTCCAACTCCAATTCTACTCTCGACAAACAAGAACAAAAACTGAGACAATGACAAAAAATGATGGGAAGTGGGGTCAGAACAACACCAGACCCAACCCAAACACAAACAAAACAACGCAAAGCAAACAAGCAGAGTCAGAATCGGAATGGAAACTAGAACTAAAAATTTGAACAAGTTTCAGATTCACTTCCAACTCTGGTTCCACTTCCGCTTGGGCTTAAACAAAAACACAAGGAAAACAACAAACAACTCAAGGGAAGAACAATCCCAAGAGACCAAACACGCCGATAGACAATGAAAGGAACAAAGAAAGAAGATCGACTCAGAGTTGGAACGGGACCTACACGTGGAACTTTGGAAATGTTCCAGTCTAGTTTCATTTCTGGCTCCGCTTCCAATAGAGAAAAAGAAAGAAAAGACTTAAGAGAAAAAAAAACAACTCCTAAGACCCAAACAAAACCAAAGACAAAAAAAAAACAAGGGGGACCCATTTTATTCCAAAAATTAAAATGGGGTGGTTATGTAAGGCATAACAGGAACCTCCATTGAAACCAGGGTTTAAGAAAAATAAATTTCAATAGATTACCATTCTACTAGTCCAATTGACCTAACATTGATCTGAACAATACATGATATATTTGGCCTCAAATAAAATAAAAATTAATAGACCCCCAATGAATTTTGATGATATTTCCATAAATATAAAAATTTCAAAAAAATTCTATGATTTGCGGTCTAGAAAGTGAATTTATGAAAAAACATAAAAAAAATTGCAATAACTCATTGAATATTGATGATAAAACCCTGATTTTTGGACTACAACTTCCTTGTTTGATCTACAAACTCTAGTAAAAAATTAAAAATAAATTATGCCCATGTGGTAAATATAGATGAATCCTCAAAAAGTAGGGTTTTATCCGCGTTTTCCCAAACCATAGCTATAATACCACTTGATAATATCCATATATATAATAATGGAAATAATATAATGTAGACTATAGATCTCACACAACACAATATATTTGTGTGTGTCAAGATTCCCTCATATCCAATATATGCAAAAACAAAGTAAACCCTTGAGAGGGTCACACCATATAATACTCCTTATGGAAGAAGCCACTCCACACTATATCTCCAAGAGATCCCAAATATAATATCATACTTCACATGCATCCTTACAATGATAATCACCTCCTTTATATTAACCTCCTTCTAATAATACAATGGAGGGGTAATCCTAATGAAGTCCTACTCATCTTATAATATTTATTTTACACAAGTTATCCACATGAACCAATATAACTAACCTTAGGGATGTGTGCCACATGTTGGCATCTCCATCCGCCTAAATATATTATAATATCATATCCCTAGATACATAACAATACTTTGGATCAAATCAAGAGAAGGCTCAAGTAATGGAGAGAAACGAGGATTGAGAACCATTGGAGTGCATGCAATAAAGAAGGTAAGGATTGAGATTCTAAGGTTCCTAATGAAATCTAGAACTCTAGAAAAAATATGAAGTGAAATTTGAGAACCCAAGGAAACTTGGCACAATAGGACTAGATGCCAAATTCCAAATTTCCCCCAGGTCTTGTGAAGGAAGAATGAAGAGTGGGAGTGGGAGTGGGATTGAGAATGGGATATGCAAGGGGTGAAAGGACTTTCCGGTTGTAAGGAATGTCGTTACCATATCGATGTTTTAGTCTTTTAAGGAAGACATGAATGAAAGGAAACACATGATTGTGATCCAAAGGTGCTTTAGAAGCTTGAAAGTCTAGGGGAGAAGAACACGACTCACCTCCACGATGGAACATGGATATTTTGTGAACCTAGTTGATGGTTAGGGGGTTCCTAAACCTTGATAAGTACTGTCACACTCAACACTTAATAAAAACTTAGAAACTTTTAAGAAATTTTTACTTCAGGGAAGCAAAGGAAAGGCAAGGGGGCACACTTAGAAAACTTTTCACAAAGTAATGTCTATTTAATTCTTTTTTATTAATTATCTAAGCTTGTCCCGAAAGGGTAAAAGCACAAAAGAAGAAAAGAGAATTAATTTTGAAAATTTTAAAGCCTGGTAAATCTAAGCACCAACATTACTATTTATTTGAGAATTAGATAAGTATAATGAGAGTTTGAGCTTGAGTGAGCATAAAAACAATGCCATCTACTCTCTTAACAGCCAGTTAAAATCACAGTAAACTACGTGGGAAAACATCCCTCTGCATATTAGAGATTGAATGCTGGTTAGTTAATATCATGGCGCCTGTCTTAACTGACTGCATTCATTCAGTTTCAGCCAACCCGTGGAGAGTGCTTTCAGATTTGGATTTTAATATCTGTAAATTTCATAATATGGAAGACTTACTGCTTAAAATTTGAATGAGCATCATTCAAAGTTGAAGTCTGAGTTTTACTGTTTAATGAGAGTTTGAATTCAAGTGATTGTAATAATATCACGTACAATTATTGCACTACATTTTTAACAGCCAGTAGAAATTTGTTATACTTACGATCCAAAACTTCAACTTGTTATTAAAATCTTCTACTCAGAAACTACTACTTAGAAATCATCACCAAAATGGAGAGGTCTCTTTGTTCCATGCGAAGTAGATGCACCCGATTCATGCTGTAGAAGAAAAAGAAACTTCAAATCAAATTAATTTCAAAATTGCATGCATATTTTTTAAATAAAAATTATTTAATTTACAAAATCATGAAATTAAATATTTAAATCTCGACTCAAGTTTGCATGTATGTACCATATGATGCTCATTGTGTCCCACAACTTGCTTCCCTCGTATAGCTATTGATTCTATACCAAAACTTTCAGCTACTAAGTCCTAGATATCAAATGAAGCATATATTAG
>VDFB02353493.1:273387287-273422495 GCA_007258455.2 Sequoia sempervirens | reverse complement strand
AGGACAATTAGATGGGTAGTTCTTGTACCGTGATAGGAAAAACTTAAATTTAGAAATGAATAGCATGTTGTATAATCTAAGGATCGATCTTTGATGTGGCAGATGAAGTTGCATCAAAATTAGAATTAAAAGTTGGAATAAAAAAAATGCTATCATTCCTAAAAAAGGAGGCAGAGCTATCGCAAGCAATAATGATTATCGACAAAAAGGTGGTAATCAAGATGTGAATTTCTTTATGAAACATAGAAAAAACCCTAAGCTAGCTACATTTCAAATGAATTATAAAAGAGTCACCATTAGAATGGAGAGTGTGGAGCTTCCGGTTGCGAGTGTTGAGGACACCAAAGGTAATAGAAGTGATTTTATTTTGGTTCCCAAAGTTTTTCATAGCTTAGATAGCAAGATGGGTGGCCCTAGGAAGCATACTGAACCCCACAAATTTGAATCACTTCACAACAATGAGGAGCTATGGGTTCTTTTTGAGTAGGAGGGTTTCACTTTGTATTTCACTGCAATGGAGGGCTATAATGAAAGACTTAGCTACAAATTTGCAAATGCTCGGAGAGATGGCAAAGTAAACTTGGGAAGGATTTAGTTTAAGGTGGATGCGAAGCTGATTATGGAAGCGATGGGTCTGGCTTATGAAGGGATGAAGATTGCAAAGGTCAGTAATTGTAAGTATCTGGATTATTTCAAGAAGTTTTTTGAAGGAAAAGAAAAACCAGAAAGATTTCAAAATGGGTATTCTAGGGTTAAGTTGCCACCTCCGTATCACAATGTATGCTTTATTGTTATGAATTATTTTACTCTTGAAGGACACTAATATTCCATCCATGGATACCACTTTCCCATCCTCAACCACATTAGGCATCAGTAAAAAATAAATTTACCTTTTTTCTTATTTTCCACTCTTAGCCAGAGTCTCACTCATAGAGCCAATCTGCCATTACATTAGGGCCTTATAAGAGCCATTTGTAAAAAAAATTTGTCTAGAACTCCTCACAAAATTATTGGTATTAAGATGATTGAAGACCCTAAACCTTAGAGCTTGGTGAAAATTGAGCTTCTTGAAGACCGTCCCCACCCTATGCCTAAAAAATATGGCAAGAATTCCCAAAGCCCTAAGAAAACTAGTAAAAAATCCCAAAGTCCAAACACTACTCCATAGAAAGATTTACAAGTACATTCATGCTAGAGAAAAGAAATGATAAGTCGATGGAGATGGGGACTAAAAAAAGGAAGAGATTGATTTTGTGTGAACTCGGGGAAGAGGTGGACACAATTACTATTCCTAATGATAATGATTTGGAAGGTTTAAAACCTGGTGGAAGAAGGTCAAAAATACTGGCCATGGCAGCATCGAAACGACAAGAGAGTAAGAAAAACACATAGAGCCCTGAAGAAAAAATAACCCAAAGCCCACCGAAGAGTGTTGAAAAGAAAGAAGAAGAGGAGAATGAATCCTCAATAGAATAAATTCCTAAAAGTTTGGGAGGAGACTCGGTTGAAGAGGAGGAATCAAATGAGGAAAGTGAGGATGGTAATGGTGATGAGGAAAAAGAGGAGGAGTTACATCATGAAATAGCTCGGGAGGAGGAAGTAAATGTTATGGATAATCAAGAGAGGGATGACAATACCAATAAAGAAGAAGATAAGGCTAAGGATGATGGGAATGGAAGGATTGAAAGACTAGAGGAGAGATTACAGATTCTAGAAAAGAGAATAAATGAGGAAGCAGGGGACAACAAGCTTCATTCCCTTAAAAATTTAGTGAATGAAATTATTGAGGAAAGACTGAAGGTCCTAAAGAAAGGGATACAAGAAAAAGGAGATGAAAATAGATTTCAAATACAAGAAGAATTGGTTTAGAATGTGTGTATGTTGGTTGATGTTGTGATGAAGAAGGAGGTTATGATGACTATCTCCAGCATGGAAAAAATCAAAAAGCAACAAAAGAAAAAAGTAGTGGGTGATGGCGAAGACTTGGTGGGCAAGATGGAGCTGAAGGCAACATTGAACGACACTGTTGAAGATCTAATGAAATCATGGAGGCTAATCAAGGATGCTTAGCTTGGATGCTTCATTGTGGGGCTTCTATTTTTAATTCTTATGTTTGTATCTAAAGCATGAAAGTTTGAATATTTTAACATATTTATCCATAGAGAGCTTTAAATCTTCAAAAAATCAATATACATGTATCTAATATTTGGTTGTCCTTGGTGTTCTTTACTTCTACATGTAAATTCTTGGATAATTCCATTTTCATGAAGTTATACTTGCTACTATATTTTATAGATACAACAACCTATTCCTTTTGAAAATATTCATAAAATTGAAAGATTGAATCTTCCTTCCTTGGAGCTAAAGTGTGTGTACCTATATCATCTCCTTCTTCTTCTAAGTCTTCTCCTTATTATTTTTATTCCTCCTCTTCTTCTTCTTCTTCATTAAGATCCCACATATATCTAGAAAATCATTTTCTAGTTTATCCAAACAAGAAATATTCTTACAGGATTATGAATACCATTTGCTAGCTTCACCTTTTAATGAAAACCAAAATTTATTTTCCATGCTATATTTTTACCATTAGATATCTTATATTTATATTACCATTGTAATGCATCTCCACTTCCATCAAAAGTAGGAATTGTTGATGTTCAAAACAGCACAACAACATTAAATAGAATATCCCTATTCTATTTCTCCTGAAAAAGAAAGACAACATATAGTAATCTAACTACCAAGGTCCTGGTAGTTGGTTCTCAACCGTGTTGACATGGATCAATGGTCAATGTAATTGTAATGTGCAAGGGGCCTTTGCTAGTAATAAGGAACAAAACTACATAAGATCAACTAATCTATGTTTCGGAGGGGGGGTTTAAATAAAGATAAAAAGATAGATCATAGCCATAGAATAGAAGAACATGAATAAAACTACTTAATATCCAAACATGCATACCAATAATGAGTGTTTCTTCATCCAACCATAACCATAGTATGAAACAATCCATAGAATGATCTATACCATTGCATACACCCATAGTGCTAATTCAATAATCATAACCGTTAACTAAACTTTACTTTATAATTAAAAAAAAATAGATCATTCAATGAGATAATCTTTAAATTCGGTTGAACCTCTATTGACTTTCATGAAATAGAAAACACTTAGGCACAAAAAAACCACTAGCATACGGATTGATTATGAATCATTAACATTATCAGATAGGTCCAAACTTGATAATATGAAAAACTTGTACAAACTGTAAAATTGTATCTAAGTCCAACTAAACTTTTTTTTAAACCATCTTCTAATAACAATCAAATCCTAAGACTATCTTTTGTTTAATATCATCAAGTGGCTAATCTTCCTTCAATTAGCTAACCTTTACAAAATAGGGCCAAAACGTACATATAGACATATCCCATAAGTTTCTCTCAATCACAACCCAGATCCACAACTTAAGGAACTAGAACTAAATAAAGGATTGGATTGCTAATCTTGAGTTACAAGGCTAGAGTGCTCTATTGCATAAAATTTTGATGCCCAAAGAATGGAACTGAGAATAGGAACTAAAGTCAAGTTCATATTAAAACTCTGCAAAAGAGGAGAGAAGAAGATGTTGTGTCAAGTGAAGAGAGCCAACTCATTTCTGTGCTGCATTCTCCAAAAGGTACTCATCATAATTAGAGATCACTTGTTGAAGGGTATCTGAATCAGGCCAATCCAACCAATCATCCTCAAATTTAATCCTTTTAATTTCTACTAAAACCAATTTATGTACCTCCTTCAATTTGATCACTTCCCTCCTAGTAGCCTTTGCCTATTCCTTGATGTCCATGAACCTATCCAACAACAAATCCTCTCCATCATCTCCTTTTTGCATCACCTCTTCAAATTTCCTCCTCCATTTCTCCCTTGAAATCTGCCCTTTTTGGCTAGTTAGAAAGTTTAGTTAAAGACTTCTTCTCTACCCTCATCCAATGTTTGTTCATGTGGGATCTGTTAGCTTCTTTATTATTATTGTAATGTTTCAGTGCTCCTACTTCATTTATCTACCTAGGATCTTGATGAGTAGGTGCATCAAACATAAATTTGATCATTTGGGATGTTGAGTCAATAATAACATTCCCCTATGAATCCACACATTTCCTGGTAGCAGGATTGTAGGCCCTAACCACTGCTAATATCAATTCCAGACATTTAAGAGACAAAGGGAATAATGCATCATTTGCCAATCCTGATTGAGCAATCCTTTGAGCCCTTGGTGTTACATCTCCATTGAAGGTTTCATCCACCAGTTCCTCATAGTTAAAGGGGCCTAAGTTGGTATATGTGATATCTTCCCACTCAAAATCAATCTTACTAATAGTGAGAGTAGTTTCTCTATACTTGCACCTAAAAGTGTAGGAGAGCTGCTCCACCTTAACTTTCTTTGGGCTGGCTCCCTGCCTTGAATTTTTTGCTATTTGGCTCCTTTGAGAAGTTTCCCCTGATGCCCCCTACATCCTCTAATCTCTGCAATAAACTCCTGTATTAGATGAAAAAAGCATAAAATCAATTTATCATGTAATACAATTCTTTACTTCCTTAGAAAAATTTCCATACTTAGCTAAATCTCACTTTCATCAGAAGCGGAGTCACAGAGGAATCAGGAACATAAAATAGCCTTAACAAATGGTGGGGTCAAAACTGGGACCAGACCGAAATCAGGACCAAAACAGAAATCAAACCAGAAACTAATCACTAATTCCAGGTTCAACCTCCACTTTGGCTCCAATTCCGCTTAAGGACAAGTGCGAAGACCCAAAATTAAAAATGACCAAAAGCAGAACCATTTTAGGAATAAATCTTGATGCTAAACATCCTCAGGATAAGTTTGGTCCCGAGTCTACTACTGCCATTTTTACCATAAAAAAAAGCACTTCTAAAAGACATGGTCATATGGAAGCAAGGACCCGGGTCACATGATTTACAAGGAAAACCAAAATAAAAGGTCCTAACCCTACACCTTAATTGTACAAGGATTAATTTAAACCCACAAGAACCTATTTTATAAAGGTTATCGAGCAAACCCTAGTTTGCTCGATACGTTGACTAAGAAATATAGGGCATCAAAAACCCATCACAGAAAACATAAAATCGACACAAAAAAAAAAAGATCAAAAGGGTTCCCAAACAAGTTTTAAACATTTTAAAGCATGGTGAACCCTTATAAACGGAAGCCCTAATTAGAAACTAGGGTATGACCAAAACCCACCTATCGCAAAAGTGACAACAAATAGAAAACAAAAAATGGAAAGAAAGAAAACGGAATGAGCAAACAAAGAAGAACAAAACAAAAATGAAAGGGGAAATAAGAAAGAAAGCAAAAATTCATAAAAAAAGAATATTTTGTGAACGTGCAAAAAAACAAAACACAAAACATGAAGATGAAACAACAAAACAAAATGAAAAAGGAAAGGAAAAGAGACCCTACCTTAAAATACCCACAAGAAATTCCTAAAATCAAATAGAGATTTTCTCTATGATATCTCCTGAATCAAATCACTTCTCTCGCAATTCACTCGACTTTGGTTCGCTAAAACAATTTAGATAATAAGGATAATGAGCCAGTTAATCTTAATTATGGTTTTAAACATGATTTCACGCATGTGAAAGTCCTGCAATTAATACAATAAACATGGTAGGTCAGGTGGAATGAACAACACAAACAGACAGTCAACTCCCATGGATACCAAAGGTAGAGCAAACACGGAACTGACAACAAAAGAAAATGGGGGTAGGGTTGGAATTGGGACCAAAACTAAAACTTTTGCAAAGTTCCACATTTAGTTCCAACTCCGGTTCCGCTCCCGAAAAACAAGAACACAAACTGAGACAACGACAAAAAATGATGGGAAGCGAGGCTAGAACAACACCGAACCCAGCCTAAACACAAATGAAATAACGTAAAGAAAACAAGCAGAGTTAGAATCGGAACCAAAACCAGAACTAAAACTTTGAACAAGTTTCAAATTCACTTCCAACTCTGGTTCCACTTCTACTCAGGCTTAAGCAAAAACACAAGGAAAACAACAAACAACTCAAGGGAAGAACAATCCCAAGAGCCCAAACATGCCAACAAACAATGAAAGGAACAAAGAAAGAAGACGAACTCAGAGTCAGAATGGGACTCAAACTTGGAACTTTGGAAAAGTTCCAGTCTAGCTTCATTTCTGGCTCCACTTCCAATAGAGCAAAAGAGAGAAAAGACTTAGGAGAAAAACAAAAAACTCCCAAGACCCAAACAAAACCATAGACAAAACAAAAACAAGGGGGACCCATTTATTCCAAAAATTAAAATGGGGTGGTTATTCAAGGCATAACAAATGGCGACTCAGATGGGAAAATGGTTTACCTATTTTTAAGAAACTAAAGAATTTAGTCACCTAAAAACCTCTGATTTATGAAACATGTTAACTTAAGTATGATCAGAATATTTAAGTAAAGTTGAGCTAGAATCTCAAATGTAAATCAACATAAACTACTTTTTGAATCTATGGGTGTGTGTTTACACTGCATCTTTCTTCATAAGAACTTTCTCCACCCCTAAACAACTATATCTAAGATCCAAGTTACATATGTTGAGTCCTTCAACTGTTGTGCAATGAAATCCTGGGCATTGCTCCGTTGCCAATCAGGTGTCCATAGCCCTGACAAAGATACCTCTAGTTCTCTCAAAGCATTGCTCTACTTCCATTCAGGCATCCATATCCCCGATAGAGATACTTGAATCACCCATCTAGTATTGAGTTTGCCTTTATTCTAGTAGTCTTCTTTTCTCTTTATTTTTATAGGTTTCACTTGTGGGAATTTTTTTAATAACTTTCTCAATACTTAGACATTACTAGTCTAAAACATGGGTTGAGAACTACTGTGGACCCTATGATAGTTTTGGGAATCAAAATTTTCACTTGAATCAAAGATATAATCACCTTGAGATGAATAGGCACCCTATAGTCAGATGTTTTATCTATTTTGTGATAGATTTCAATCATAGCTAATGAGGTTATCTATAGTATACCTTACTCTTAATAACCTTCAAACCAATGCTAAAATGACCATAAGACATAAGTTTTAGAATGAAAACTCTCAACAAATATGCCTGAAAATGCCTAAATCAATTTCTCTCCTAGTGCCAACAACATACTTTGAATAACAACCCCTATATTTCAAAATGGAAAGAAGTGAGGGTCCCCAAAGAAGAAGACAACAACAAAAACAAAACAACAAAAGAAAAGAAAGAAAGAAAGAAAGAAACCCAAAAAAGAAAATGAACAAACAAACAAAAAAATAATAATAATTACACATAATACATATATACAATTAATTTAGAAATCAGACCCTTACGAGCCAAAGTAATGCTTGAGAAATTGTCCATTGACGGGCAATGGAATAGGTTCTCCCATTAGGGTGGTCAAGTGAAAAGCGCTCTCACCCAAGATCTCAGCTATTTGATATGGACCCAACTAGAGTTTATCAAACTTCTGGTGGTCACCCTTTTTCTCTTTATCCTTATCCCACAACAACACAAGATTTGATATCCTGAATGCCTTGATCTTAGCCCTTTTTTCAAACCAACGTTTGACAACATCCTAATGTTTGAAGAACTGTTGTAGAGCAGTGTCTCTCTATTCTTACATGTTTAAAAGATTATTTAGCCTTACCTCAATCCGATCATCCTTCGAATAAAAATCTTGCATAAAACTGAGAACAGGTAACTGGAAATGTATGGGTAAAACTGGCTCTTGGCCATAGACTAATTTAAAAGGATAATTTCCTAGAGTAACTTTAATATTGGTTCGATCTGCCCATAAGGAAAATCTCAACTAGGTATGCCAGTCTCTAGGATTGTTCACTAACAATTTCTTTATTACTTCCAATAGGTTCTTATTCATAGACTATGCTACACCATTTCCTTGTGGGTAATAATTGGATGAATACTTCAAAATGATTTTATCCTCATAGGCCCATTGTATAAATTTAGAAAATTAGAAAGCGGGGCCATTATCACACACTAGGGAAAAGGGTACTCCAAACCTGGTGATAATGTTGTCCTCAAGAAATCTGATAACCACCTCTATGGTGTTGTTTTTACATGTCCGAGCCTTAGCCCAACATGTGCAGTAGTATGTAGTTGTTAAGACAAAATTATGCCCTATAGTAGAGTTTGGATTAATTACCCTTACAAAATCTAGAGCCCATTGGGCGAATGGTCTTACCTCATAAACTGGTTGTAACGACATTGTTGGATTACATTCTTTTGATACAAAGGTCTGGAAGATATGACATGTCCAGGCATGTTGATGTACATCCTTGAACACATGAGGCCAATAGTATCCTGACCTAAGAATTTTATGAGCCAAGGAATCTGTAGATCCATGCCCTATACCATACCTACCATGAAATTCAACAATAGCATGCCTAGCTTCTTGCTAATCTAAAAATCTCAGATAAACTCCATAATTTCTTCAATATAAGGCACCTCCTTTGAGCATGAAATGAGAACTCTTCATCCTATGTGATCTCCTTGAGTTGCATTCATTCCCTCTTGGCATCTTTTGTTGAGGAGAAAGAAAATCAAATCCGTGTACCATGGATCCTTTGTGAAAGAGTGCACAGTATACTGTTGAGAAGTGATACTCCTGTCAACATCTGCCATAGCCTTTGACAAATCTTGTCCTCAAACAAGCTTCATTGGATGGATCCCTAGATCAAATTCTTACAAAATAACCATCCATTTTCCTCTTCTCTCCCCTAACTCACTCTACATAAGCAAAGACTTGACAGTTGGGTCAGGAACTATGGCAACAACCTAGCCCTTGACAATGTAATGTCTGAATTTCTTTACTGCTTTGACCAATGCAAAGGCCTGCTTCTCAAGAGGTGGGTGCCTGACCTTTACATTTTTGAACGGGGAGCTCATGAAAGCAATTGGCCTTTCATATCCCTCTCCTCTTCTTTGAGTTAAAATAGTTGCACATGAATGGTCAGATGCAAAGGAATAAATATGAAAGTCTTTAAATAATCTAGACTAGTCAAGACCGGTGGCTCAGATATTGATTGTTTAATCTACAAGAAAGCAGATTTAGCCTCATTGCTCCATTCTATTTTTGCATCTTTCCTCATCATCTCATTAAGTGGTTTCACAATTTCTGCAAATCCTATTATAAACTTTCTTAAAAAATTAATCCTTCCAAAGAAGGATCTCATCTCCTTTTTACTTCCTAACATTGTTATTTTCAAGATGGCTTCAACTCTATTAGGGTCTATGGATATTCCCCTTTCTAATATCACATGCCCTAAAAGCTTCACTTCAAAAACTCCAAAGACACATTTCTTGGGATTTAGGGATACTCCATAGCTTATACATCTCTTAAGGACTTTTGCTAAATCAGTAGCATGGTCCTTCTTGTTCTTAGAGAAAATAGTTAAGTCATCTACATAGATTATGATACACTTACCTATCAAATCCTTGAATGCTATGTCTATTGCACGTTGGAATGTAGCTCCAACATTGATAAGTCCAAATGGCATTTTGTGATAGGAAAATGTCCCCCACTTAGTAGTGAAGGCAGTCTTCATTTTGTCCTCATGGCTGACAAGCACTTGATTATACCCAGAATAGCCATCCAAGAATGACATCATCTGAGATCCGTTGATAGTTGGTAATACCTCATCAAGTGAAGGAAGTGGATATTTATCCTTCTTTGAGGCTTTGTTTAGGTTCTTGAAGTCAACACACAATATGATCTCCCCACTTTTCTTGCGTACTGGAACCAAATTGGCAACCCAAGTGGAGTGGTGTACTGGGAAGATGATTCTTGCTGACAAAAGATTTTGTACTTCCTTCTGCATTAATGGCTCTATCAAAGCATTCACCGGGCATTGCTTTTGATGAAAGGGCTTTACTTTTGGCTTCAAAGCTATTGTATGTGTGATCACAGAGGTGTCAAAAGTCTTTAAATCTTCATAACTCTAGGCAATTGTTGCAATGTCTTCTTTTAACACCTTAACTATTTCATTTATGATCTCCTCAAGGCAATTCTTTCCTATAAAACATTTCTTTTGGGACCTGAATCAACCAAATTAATAGATTCGTACTTCCCTCCATTACTTTGTGTTGGCATTCTCTCACGAGCCCAAGGATCAGAGTCAAATATTCTTTCTAAAGCTACCATCCCCTTGGGAATGTTGTTGATTTTCAAATTCATTATTCCTTCAGTGTCACAAGTCTCGGGGACCCAATCCCCATGATCTTTTTTAGACTCATCAATTATCTATCCTTCAAATACATCAAATATTTCCAAGAAGGCGAGTATGTGTTGATCATCATTGAAGACCTAAAATTTTTGGACATTATCAGGGACTGCTGGGACTGAGACTAGTTAAATTAAAAAAAAATTCAACTTAGAGTCATGCATAGGCTCTAGAGTACTAGTAGTGACTATTAGGGCATCTACAATCTGATTTTTCTCCCTAGGACTCAAAGTGATTCCAAAAGTGTCAAAGTCCTCAATCAGATTCCAGACTCTATTTTTGTAAGCAACCAATCTTTTGTTATGACAAGTATATTGGTTGCGGACCTACTTGATGATTACTTCAGAATCTCCCATAACTATGAGAGATATGACTTTCTTCTGGTGGGAAAACATCAGACCTCGAGCAAGTGCTTCATACTCTGCCATGTTATTAGTGCATCCAAATTGTAACCTATAAGAAGCAAAGTAAGTTTTTCCTTTTGGGTTAGTTAATTATATCCCTGCCCCACTTCCTGAATTGGACTTAGAGCCATCAAACTTTAGACTCCACAATTGATCTGGATCCAAGATCTCTTTCTTCTTTAGGGCCATAGGCATTTGCTTTCTAGAAGCACATGGTAGCTCAAACTGATGTTGTTCATCAAGATTTAAATGTAATTGGGGGCATGCTTCACCAAAAGGTTCTCTTGGATTCAAAATCTATTCAGGACTTGATTCCTGAACCTCCTCTTGGGTTAGATCATGATTTAGTACATTTTTCACCAATGCCTTGGGCATTGGAAGGCTATCCAAAGTAGGTGTAATTGGAAAACATTGAGATTCCTTAGTCTCTCTTTGTCGTTCAGAGCATAGAACCTGAGTCTGCTTGAGTTGGGAAGATGATTCCTTTTGAGAAAAACTGGCTCTCATAAGGATGGTTGCATCTTTTGATTCAAATGGAAATTTATTGGTGGAGGTTTGAGATTGACATTCACAAGCTTCTTCAACTTGGGAGACATGGTTCAAGATATCTATACAAGGTTGACAAGTTAACTCAGAATGCTTCTGATAATGGACCCTACACCAATTAGGAAGCAACAAACTCCACATATCATCCTCTTTTCCCAGTACCAACCTATCCTATTGCAAATTTTTGATTAAGAATTGCTATTTAACTGTAGTCATCGGGTCAGTTTTCTCTAGAGGCAATAGATCATCAGAATGAAGCATAGAGAAAGTCATGATTTCCTCCTGCTTGTAAACTCCTATCTCAGTCTTTAAATAGTCTACCTCATTAGGGGAATCATACTCAGTGATCATGTGTTTGAACCTAGGCTCACTCTCGATTCTGATCTGGGTTGGTATCCCTTTCCAGGGTAGCCACATGTGTGAAAATTCCAAGGACAAATACCCCCAATACTTTTCATCAAGTCTCTGCTTAAGAGCATACTATAAGTTTCTCATATATCAGCAACTTGGATATCCATATAAGTTTGGATCCTTGGATCAGATCCAATCTATACATGGATATTTTTAAGTTCTCCTACCACATTAACTTCTATTTTGTCTAATTGAATAATTTTTTTGTTATTCCAAAGTGGATTCAGACCTAACTTCCTACAAATTGAAAAATGCATGACATTTCCTGACGCCCCAGAATCTAGTAGATAGTTGTGTAGATTCTTTCTAAAAATTCTTAAACTCAAAAGGAAAGGTGGAGTGCTAGTCTTACATTTATAGAGTGTTGCACTCATCTCGTTAGTGGGAGTTTCCTTTCCTTTCCCTTTTGACTTGTCTGCTTCCTCCAAGGCTTTCAACAAAATTTATTTTTGAGCAGGGTACCACTTCATAATGTCAAAGAATGACATTGGATTTTTCCACCTCTGCATCTCTACAATGAAGTCAAATTTTGAATCATTCTTTTCTTGATACTTAGGAAAGAAAGGTGGAGTACCTTTATTTTGAAAATTTGATGGCCCCTTTGGTGGTGGTGGGTTATTATCCTCATTCTGATTTGGCGGGACCATGTTATTAGGAGGAGCAAATGTAGTGAATGGACCCTTATTTTGATTTCTAAGGAAATTGCCTCCCTTGGTTTGGAAAGCATGGGAATCATACACATCTTCCACCGGTTCATTCTCTTCCTGACTAGGAAATGAAGACTCTTCCTCAAACAACTCATAATTCATGGCAGTATCAGTAGATTTGATAGATTTTTTGGGAGCACCTTGTAAAGGAGCATCAAATTAGGCTATCTTAACCATCTTCTCCATCTCTGAGCAATTTACCTCTAAATGGGTTTTAGTATCATGTAGTCTACACCAATTGTTCATAAAGTTGAGATCTACCACATTGGCAGTGTGTGGCCTTTCATCACCTACTTGATTATGGGGGACTCCCCCATTACTTGGCCCAGTGTTCCACTATTTATTGTTATTAAACCTTTGGTTATATCCCCTATTCTGATTTTGGTAGTTCTAATTAGGGGAATTTTGATTCTGATAGTTCCTTTGATTTTGATTGGAGTTATAATTTTTATTAGCATTTTGGTTAAAATAACCACTTTGATTTGTATACCCTCCTTGATTCTGAAAGCCTTGATTTTGGTTCTAAGGAGGTTTTTGTTTGAGTTGAGCCATATCATTAGACATCTAAGATAGAGTCTTTTTTAGAGTCTCCATCTCATTAGTAAATTGCAGTCTTTTCACTTTCTGCAATCTTTACTACTGAGGGTTGATTAATAGGATTTGATCCTCCAGTTTGATTTTGGTAATTTTTATTTTGCTAGGAGGAGTCCTAAGGACCATTGGTGAAGAATGGTAGGGGAGGTTGAGCCTACAACACATACATGGGTCCATATTGGGAATAATACATCCTCGGGACCGTGTTGAACAACAAATTTGGGTTAGGCATCTAATATCCTAAGGGGGGAAGAATTGATTTCATTAGGATTATTGTTGTTGCAACTTGATAGCTAGATGACAAACTTTGAACAAAGAATCGATTTCATTAGGATTATATTTCCATTTCAAAAATAAACCAATTAGATGATCTATGGCCCTGTGTTGAATAAAGGAAATGGTTTGTGATGCTCTTTTCTTATTGTGGTGAATTGGTGGTATAGAATAGCAGGGTCTACGGGCTTGGGGTCTATACCTGATAGAAGTTTGGAGTTCGATCAGTGATTTTAGATTTTGAGAAGATCTAAAAACTCTTTCATACCTATCTGGTGAGAATGACCCAATTCGAGCTAGTTTGTTCCTCAGACCCTCCTTCTAGCACTAGACCTGTTGATGTTCAAAACAACACAACATTAAATAGAATATCCCTATTCTATTTCTTCTGAAAAATAAAAACAACATATAGTAATCTAACTCCCAAGGTCCTGGTAGTTGGTTCTCAACCGTATTAACATGGCTCAATGGTCAGTGTAACCGTAATGTGCAAGGGGCCTTTGCTGGTAATAAGGAACATAATTGTATAAGATCAACTAATCTATGTTTGGGGGGGTTTAAATAAAGATAAAAAGATAGATCAGAGCATTAGAATAGAAGAACATGAATAAAACTACTTAATATCCAAACATGCATACCAATAATGAGTGTTTCTTCATCCAAAAATAACCATAGTATGAAACAATCCATAGAATGATCGATACCATTGCATACACCCATAGTAATAATTCAATAATCATAACCATTCACTAAACTTTACCTTATAATTTAAAAAAAAATAGATCATCCACTCATCATCAACATACAGATCAAATAGATATAATCAATAATTTTCATCCACAGATAATTCAATGAGATAATCTTTAAATCCAGTTCCCTCTATTGAATTTCATCAAATAGAAAACACTTAGGCACAAAAAAACTACTAGTATATGGATTGATTATGAATCATTAACATTATCAGATAGGTCCAAACTTGATAACATGAAAAACTTGTACAAACTGTAAAACTATATCTAAGTCCAACTTAACTTTGTTTTAAAGTATCTTCTAATAACAATCAAATCCTAAGACTATATTCTATTTACTATCATCACGTGGCTAATATTCCTTCAATCATCTGACCTTTACAAAATAGATCCAAAAAGTACATATAGACATATCCCATAAGTTCCTCTCAATCACAACCCAGATCCATAAATTAAGGAATTGGAACTAAACAAAGGTCTAGACTGCTAATCTTGAGTTACAAGGCTAGAGTGCTCTGTTGCATAAAATTTTGATTCAAAAAGAATGGAACTGAAAACAAGAATTGAAGTCAAGTTCATATTAAAAATCTGCAAAAGAGGAGAGAAGAAGATGTGTCAAGTGGAGAGAGCCAACTCATTTATGTGTTGCATGCTCCAGAAGGTACTCATCATAATTAGAGATCACTTGTTGAAGGGTATCTGAATCAGGCCCATCCAACCAATCATCCTCAAATTTAATCCTTTTAAGTTCTGATGAAACTAATTTATGTACCTCCTTCAATTTGATCACTTCCCTCCTAGTAGCCTTTGCTTCATCCATGATGTCCATGAATCTATCCAACAACAAATCCTCTCTATCATCTTCTTTTTGCATCACCTCTTCAAATCTACTACTCCATTTCTCCCTTATACTATCCAAAGAAAGACCCTCCTTGATCAAGGTATCTAGATTGACTAAAATAGCCACAATGACCTCCAATTCATCAATCTATTGATTCAAATCCTTATTTACCTCTTGAATCTCATTTTTATGCCCATGACTAGACTTGAACTTATATCATATTATACTCACAACTTTCTCAACAAAATGTGCATTATCAACCTCAAGAATCGATTGCTCAAGTAGAGTTGACTTAGGTACCTTGCTAATGTCCTTAAGCTTTTTAATATATTATTTGTATTCCTCATCCTACTCGTCTAGACCTTCAGCATATTGGTTCAAATCCCCTTCCAACTCAAGTGTTGTTTCATGAACTTTGAAACTATCAGTTAACACTTCATCAACCTCTTGATTAAGCTTATTAATCCATGTCTCCAACATTCCCACCTTACTCCTCATATGCACCAAGTCATCAACTTCCTTCTTTGTCAGTAAGATTGGTGATTCAGGAGCAACAACTTGTTGAGAAATTGGAGTTGAAACCTCTTTCAAAAACTTATGCAATTGATCTAATTGAGCCTTAAGCTCATCCTTCTTTTGTTTGTCCTTGATCATTCTAGACTTGGTAGAGGAAGCCACAATATTAATTAAATTCATTTGCTGATTTCTTGTAGGTCTTCCCAAGTTCACCGTACACAATTGATAATTTGTCATTTGCATATCCTCTCGGTTCTTATCCACCATTGGTATTGCACATTCAACAATAATTTCTCCTATGTATGTAAGCTTGGTGGAGTGAAGAACCCTGGCCTTCTTTTTAGGTCTCTCCTCAATTTCCTTCATCATCTCATCCCAATTAAGAGACTGAGATTGAATTATTTGTTTCTTTTCCAAGTCCAGCTTTAACCAAGTAGGAGCCATAGGAGTAGTAGCTACTTGTGTTGAAGAAGAAGCAACAGTAGTAGAAGACAAAGGTTGAAATATCGTATTCTCAGGCTGAGAGTCAACCTCTTGCACATTTTGGAGCTCTTTCTGTGCAACTTCTTGTGCAAGCTTTTCAGCCTCTTCTTTATCCTTTTGTTCTTGCATTTCTTAGCTTCCAATTCCTGCTTTAGATGTTCCTCTTCTAACCTCCTCTCTTCAAGCATCTTATCCCTCTGCTTCTTCAATTCTTCACCATAATCCCATGCTTCCTTGGATTTCTTCTCATATTCAACAAGCTTTGCAACCTCCTTCTCTCTTTCTAAACATTCTTGTTCTTCCATCTTCCTATGATCCTCCTCCACGGCATTAAATTTTTCCTCAAGGGCTTCTTTCTCTCTTCTTTGCTTGGCATTTTCTTCCTCAAGATCATGGATCCTTTGCTTGAAAGCCAATTTATTACTTTCTTCTTTCATCCTAAGTTCTTTCTCCTTTTGTTGTTGCTACTTAGCCTATTCATCAACAATAGCTTGAGTTTCCAATTCTTGTTGCTTGATTGATACATCAGATTGTGTTTTAGCAACATCTTGTTTTTTGTTCAATGCCTCAGCTTGTTCCTTGGCATCTGCTTCCCTTTTAGCATCCTCAAAGAGATTCCATTGATCCTCTTCTATTAACACATACTTTGTTCCTGCATCATCTGCTACATCATGGGAAGCCACATGAGTCTCCTTATTAGATGGGGTAGCCTCAAAATCTATTTCAATATCATGTATTTCTACTTCAGGCTCCTTCTCCTTCAACAACTTAGTTTCTTTATGGAGGGTTCCCATGGGAATTCTTGCACTTGGCTACTCTATAACAAGGGGTTGAGTGGATTCCTCTCTTGTAATAGATTTTGAAGCATCAGTTTACCCTTCTTGTACATCTGGCAGGCCTTGGGAAACAATCTCCTCTTCTACATTAGAAGGCATAAACTCTAAGGGTTCCTTAGGATCCGCTCTTCTCTTTGTCCTCTTGTATCCTTAAGTTTTAACTGTAGCCTTAATCTTTTTGGATGGCTGAGCTTCAAGTTGGTTAACCCTCAAGTTGACCCATTGCACGCTTCTATCCAAAACTAGTCTTGCAACCTATTTTATATCAATGGACTCCTCAACATTCCAATCCACTAGATCAAGATATTTAGTACCTATCTTATCCATATCGTATTGGCGATCCAAAGTCACCCCATAATTAGACAATGTCTTTGGAATGTCCTCCTTGATCCAATACTAAACCATGAGTGGGATAGACAATCTTTCATAATTTCTCCTCCTGAGATCATAATCGTCTTGCAGATCCATCCAAAAGTCCTCCAATAGATTGAAATGTTTATCAAAGAGATTGGGAAGCAAATCCTGCATTTTGTGTATGGGGTCATAATGCTTCCTAGAAGTGTATAAACCCAATTTTAGATAAATCAACTCATCACAAATAGCCTTACCTACCACAATGTGTGGAAAACTAAACTCACCCAACTTCATGGGGAACTTATGACAACCGGTCTTATGTTTGGTACCAAATTTAAAATTCATAGCAAGAGCTTGGTAAACGAATTCCATCAATACAATTCTATTGTTACAACGCCTAGGGAGAAAGTGGGGACAACCATCAAAACCTCCCAATCTGAAGTAAGTAAAAGTGGGGTATTGAATAAACCAGTGTCCCCATTCATTGATGAAGGCCATTGCCACCCTACTCAACCTGTATCCAACATCTCTAGTGAGCCTATTAATGATAACATAAAGGAATGTATCATTGACCCTCCTATAATGTGACTCTAATGCTTGCAAGGTAAGCTGATTATAGTGATACCACACTTTCTTCTGTCCTTAGGGTTCTCCCAATATGCCCACTGTATTGAGTCTAGGAAAGATCTACATCCTAGCAGTAGCATAGATCACATAAGAGGTCATGAAGAAACTCTTGGTTCTCTCACTCTAAGCATATGATTATGTATGCTCTTTGATACCACCATAGGCTAGTCAAACTATTTCCTGCCATCCAAAATAGCTTGGATGAATGGGAACATCCATTCTTTAAACTGTGAAGCATCTCTTTTTCCAAATACTCTAGAGAGCAGTATGATTATATCCCCAATTTCTTTGTTGAAATTTTCCCTTTTTCGCTGGTCAGGAAGTTAAGTTAAAGATTTCTTCTCTACCCTCATCCAATCTTTGTTCATGTGGGATCTATTAGCTTCTTTATTGTTATTGCAAAGCTTTGGTGCTTCTGCTTCATTTAGCTACCTAGGATCTTGATGAGTAGGTGCATCAAACATAAATCTGATCATTTGGGATGTTAAATCAATAATAATATTCCCCTGTGAATCGACACACTACCTAGTAGCAAGATTGTAGGCCCCAACAACTACTAATATCAATTCCAAACATTGAACAGACAAATAGAATAATGCAACATGTGCCAATGTTGACTGAGCAATCCTTTGATCCCTTGGTGTCACATCTTCATTAAAGGTTTCATCCACCAATTCCTCGTAGTTAAAGGGGCCTAAGTTGGTATCTATGATATCTACCCACTCAGAATCAATCTTACTAATAGTGAGAGTAGTTTCTCTATGCTTTCACCTCAAAGTGTAGGGGAGCTACTCCACCTTAACTTTCTTTGGCCTAGCTCCCTGCCTTGAAGTTTCTACTAGTTGGCTCCTTTGAGAAGCTTCCTCTAATGCCCCCAACATCCTCTAATCTCTACAATAAACTCCTATATTAGATGAACAAAAGCATAAAATAAATTTATCATGTAATACAATTCTTTACTTCCTTAGAAAAATTTCCATACTTAGCTAAATCTCACTTTCATCGAAAGAAGAGTCACAAAGGAATCAGGAACATAAAACAATTTTAACAAATGGCAGGGTCGAAACCATGACCAGACCGAAACCAGGACCGAAACAGAAATCAAACCACAAAATAATCACTAATTCTGAGTTCAACCTCCACTCTGACTTCGATTCCGCATAAGGACAAGTGTGAAGACCCAAAATTAAAAACAACCAGAAGCAGAACCATTTTAGGAATGAATCCCGATACTAAACATCCTCGGGACAAGTTCAGTCCTGAGTCCACTTTCGCCAGTTTTACCATAAAAACAAAGCACTTCTAAAAGGCATGGTCATATGGAAGCAAGGACCTAGGTCACATGATTTACAAGGAAAACCAGAATAAAAGGGCTTAACCCCACACCTTAATTGTACAAGGATCAATTAAACACATAGGAACCTATTTTGTAAAGGTTATCGAGCAAATCCTTGTTTGCTCGATACGTTGACTCAGAAATCTAGGGCATCACATTGAACCCATCACAGAAAAAATGGAATCAACACGAAAACAAGATCAGAAGGGTTCCCAAACAGATTTTAAACATTTTAAAGCATGGCGAACCCTTGTAAACGAAAGCCCTAATTAGAAACTAGGGTACGACCAAAACCCACCTACTACAAAAGTGACAAAAAACAAAAAACGACAAAAAAAAGAGAGAAAACGGAACAGGAAAACAAAGAAGAACAAAACAAAAACAAAAAGGGAAGCAAGAAAGAAAGTGAAAATTCACAGAAAAGAAGATTCTGCGAATGCGTAAAAAAACAAAACGCAAAACATGAAGACGAAACGATAAAATAGAATGAAAAAGGAAAGGAAAAGAAACCCTACCTTAAAACACCCATAAGAAATGCATGAAATCAAATAGAGATTTTCTCTGTGAACCTCCACAATCAAATCACTTCTCTAGCAGTTCACTGGGCTCTGGTTCGCTAAAACAATTTAGATAATCAGGATAATGAGCCAATTAATCTTAATTATGGTTTTAAACATGATTTCGTGCATGTGAAAGTCTTGCAATTAATGCAATAAAGATGGTAGGTCAGGCGGAGTGCACAACACAAACAGATAGTCAACTCCCATGGATACCAAAGGTAGAGTGGATGTGGAACCGACAACAAAAGAAAACAGTGGCAGGATCGAAACCTAGACCAAAACTGAAACTTTTGCAAAGTTCCACATTCAGTTCCAACTCAATTCTGCTCTCGACAAACAAGAACAAAAACTGAGACAATGACAAAAAATGATGGGAAGTGGGGTCAGAACAACACCAGACCCAACCCAAACACAAACAAAACAACGCAAAGCAAACAAGCAGAGTCAGAATCGGAATGGAAACTAGAACTAAAAATTTGAACAAGTTTCAGATTCACTTCCAACTCTGGTTCCACTTCTGCTCAGGCTTAAACAAAAACACAAGGAAAACAACAAACGACTCAAGGGAAGAACAATCCCAAGAGACCAAACACGCCGATAGACAACGAAAGGAACAAAGAAAGAAGATCGACTCAGAGTTGGAACGGGACCGAACGTGGAACTTTGGAAATGTTCCAGTCTAGTTTCATTTCTGGCTCCGCTTCCAATAGAGAAAAAGAAAGAAAAGACTTAAGAGAAAAAAAAACAACTCCTAAGACCCAAACAAAACCAAAGACAAAAAAAAAACAAGGGGGACCCATTTTATTCCAAAAATTAAAATGGGGTGGTTATGTAAGGCATAACAGGAACCTCCATTGAAACCAGGGTTTAAGAAAAATAAATTTCAATAGATTACCATTCTACTAGTCCAATTGACCTAACATTGATCTGAACAATACATGATATATTTGGCCTCAAATTAAAAAAAAAATTAATAGACCCCCAATGAATTTTGATGATATTTCCATAAATGTAAAAATTTCAGAAAAATTCTATGATTTGTGATCTAGAAAGTGAATTTATGAAAAAAAAATTAAAAAAATGCAATAACTCATTGAATATTGATGATAAAACCCTGATTTTTGGACTACAACTTCCTTGTTTGATCTGCAAACTCTAGTAAAAAATTAAAAAATAAATTATGCCCATGTGGTAAATATAGATGAATCCTCAAAAAATAGGGTTTTATCCACGTTTTCCCAAACCATAGCTATAATACCACTTGATAATATCCATATATATAATAATGGAAATAATATAATGTAGAATATAGATCTCACACAACAAAATATATTTGTGTGTGTCAAGATTCCCTTATATCCAATATATGCAAAAACAAAGTAAACCCTTGAGAGGGTCACACCATATAATACTCCTTATGGAAGAAGCCACTCCACACTATATCTCCAAGAGATCCCAAATATAATATCATACTTCACATGCATCCTTACAATGATAATCACCTCCTTTATATTAACCTCCTTCTAATAATACAATGGAGGGGTAATCCTAATGAAGTCCTACTCATCTTATAATATTTATTTTACACAAGTTATCCTCATGAACCAATATAACTAACCTTAGGGATGTGTGCCACATGTTGGCATCTCCATCCGCCTAAATATATTATAATATCATATCCCTAGATACATAACAATACTTTGGATCAAATCAAGAGAAGGCTCAAGTAATGGAGAGAAACGAGGATTGAGAACCATGGGAGTGCATGCAATAAAGAAGGTAAGGATTGAGATTCTAAGGTTCCTAATGAAATCTAGAACTCTAGAAAAAATATGAAGTGAAATTTGAGAACCCAAGGAAACTTGGCACAATAGGACTAGATGCCAAATTCCAAATTTCCCCCAGGTCTTGTGAAGGAAGAATGAAGAGTGGGAGTGGGAGTGGGATTGAGAATGGGATATGCAAGGGGTGACAAGGACTTTCCGGTTGTAAGGAATGTCGTAACCATATCGATGTTTTAGTCTCTTAAAGAAGACATGAATGAAAAGAAACACATGATTGTGATCCAAAGGTGCTTTAGAAACTTGAAAGTCTAGGGGAGAAGAACATGACTCACCTCCACGATGGAACATGGATATTTTGTGAACCTAGTTGATGGTTAGGGGGTTCCTAAACCTTGATAAGTACTGTCACACTCAACAGTTAATAAAAAATTAGAAACTTTTAAGAAATTTTTACTTTAGGGAGACAAAGGAAAGGCAAGGGGGCACACCTAGGAAACTTTTGACGAAGTAATGTCTATTTAATTCATTTTATTAGTTATCTAAGCTTGTCCTCAAAGGGAAAAAGCACAAAAGAGGCAAAGAGAACTAATTTTGAAAATTTTAAAGCCTTGTAAATCTAACCACCAACATTACTATTTATTTGAGAATTAGATAAGTATAATGAGAGTTTGAGCTTGAGTGATCATAAAAACAATGCCACCTACTTTCAAAACAGCAAGTTAAAATCACAGTAAACTACGTGGGAAAACATCCCTCAGCATATTAGAGATTGAATGCTGGTTAGTTAATATCATGGCGCCTGTCTTAACTGACTGCATTCATTCAGTTTCAGCCAACCCGTGGAGAGTGCTTTCAGATTTGGATTTTGATATCTGTAAATTTCATAATATGGAAGACTTACTGCTTAAAATTTGTATGAGCATCATTCAAAGTTGAAGTCTGAGTTTTACTGTTAAATGAGAGTTTGAATTCAAGTGATTGTAATAATATCACGTACAATTATCGCACTACATTTTTAACAGCCAGTAGAAATTTGTTATACTTACGATCCAAAACTTCAACTTGCTATTAAAATCTACTACTCAGAAACTACTACTTCGAAATCATCACCGAAATGGAGAGGTCTCTTTGTTCCATGCGAAGTAGATGCACCCAATTCATGCTGTAGAAGAAAAAGAAACTTCAAATCAAATAAATTTTCAAAATTGCATACATATTTTTTAAATAAAAAATATTTAATCTACAAAATCGTGAAATTAAATATTTAAATCTAGACTCAAGTTTTGCATATATGTACCATATGATGCTCATTGTGTCCCACAACTTGCTTCCCTCGTATAGCTATTGATTCTATACCAAAACTTTCAGCTACTAAGTCCTAGATATCAAATGAAGCATATATTAGGTTTGAATATTCATAAAATTTAATCATATAAATACTTATAAATTGCATAGAAAATTTACTAATAGGACCAAGAATGTTGTGGATGACTCATGAAATTTTTCAGGTTCCTTAGTGGCTACCTTGCTAGTGTTGTCATCCTACATATATATGGACATGCACACTTAAATTCAAGTATGATTTCAAAATTAAAAAATTATACTTCAAGTGAATTCAAAGTATAAATATAATTTTCAACTACACACTCCAGATGTGTTGGGCATATCAACAGATGATGGGGGAGTACTCACCACACCTTTTGGTTGATCTGATATGGAAGTGTCATGACCTCCCAGTTGTAGTAAGAATGTTTCACATTTTGAATTAAAATATGTAATTATTAAAATGTATCTACTTTGGAAAAACTAATTAAATTTATATATGTAATAATGAACTCTATGTATAGTTTTGTTTTTAAGGTCAATTTATTGGTCTACCACATAAGGTGTTCTAATTTTTACAACTATCAATGCAAAACATAATGTATCTAACTAAGATTATGTTCTTGAGCCATTCATCTACACCAAATATATCACAATATATAATTCATATTTTAAATTGATAAATTATATTTTAAAATAGATTGAGCTATCTATTAATTTTAATATATATTTTGCACAAAAAATTGCAATGTCACATGTACCTATATAGGATGACCATATCTAGTGTACCTAATAAAGATTGATCATCTATTGTAGCACCTAAGTTGGATGCATGAGTGGGACCATCATGTGGTTGATTTTAATTCTAATAAAAATGTGGCATCAAGGTGTGTGAGGTGCTAGGAAAAACACTGATGCAAAGCATCATCAACAACCTTCATTCATCAGGGGATTTCGATCCCAAATAGAATCAGGAGAAGATCAAAATACATAAGCAACTGAAATTGCTTCATTTCTTTTTTCAAATTCACCTATCAATTTAAAAACATCCTTCATTTATTTCTTAGTCACTCACAAGGAAATTGTCATCCATCTCATAAGGTAGTAATCCATAACTTGAACAAATGCAAAAATTTCTTAATCATCAACAATCTAACTAACTTCAAAGTATCAATCTGATCAAGGCACTGAACCAACCATTACCTCAACTTAGACTCCACAATACAACTCACAATCAAGGCAGAAAATCAATATTCCTTTTCAACAAACCATATTCCTAATCATCATCATCTTAACAAAAACAAGCCAAGTACAGACTCCCATATCACTGTTCTATCAGATTATCAGATTTTGCATACAAGCATCACCAAAGCACATTGAATACACATGTCCAAACCTCTATATTGTCATAACTTGCCTTCACAACAGTTTCCAAGCACAGGCACAACTGTAGTAACCTTTATAAAACAATATTCAAGCATTTATAGTCACTTGTTTCCACTATTCATCATTTTACCATTAACTATGCAAACAAAGCACCATTTGTCAAATAGGTTTCCATACCCTAAAGCGGGTAAAACTTAGAACCCAAGTTCAAATTCTAAAGACAAAATACACAATTAGAGGCCTTTCAATTTCCATATCAACAAAACAAAATCCTTCATTACTTTGCTTTAAAGAAACTTCAGATTCTTATACTGTGTTGGGAAAAGGCTAGTAAAATAGGTCTTTTTTACAAAGGAAGTCACCTTCCCACTACTCCAAATCATTATCCAACCACAAAAGGTCTTTATAAATACCACAAAACATGATATTTTATTAGTTTTCAAGATTGAAAAGCTTAGGAACAGACTGTTCTATCAAACCCTTGATTATAGGGTGAAAAGACCAAAAACAAGTGAGGGTTTCATGTATGACTCACTTACAAACCTCCAGATCTTTGGCCATCAATTGGAACATGCCTTATTATGTTTTTAAAATCCTTTAGAAGCATATTCTTACCCATTCACATGTTATTTATTCAACACCCTACTTGAAACCTCCATTCTTGAATGTAAAACTCAGATTTTAGGCTTGAGAACAACATTATATCTTCATATCCCTTATGCCCCTACACTCACAAACTTACTAACATTGAAAATACATCAAATACAATCCATTCCACCAATCATCTATTCCTACATTTGTGGAATGGCCATGGATTCCTTAAAATACTCTCAAAATCACAGAGTAAAGATCATTGCCTGGGGCACAAAAATTGCCTTAAATTCTTTTGTTTCCTAAACTAACTTTCCACTTTTTGTAATAACTCTTTCTTAAATGTGTTCAAATAAGAATCTAACTTAGATATTGCTAAAATATTAATACAAAACAGTAAGAATATAAGAAAATGTTGCTAACATAGAAAACAGGGGCTTTTATTCAAGTTTTGGATCAGAATACAAAGATTCTTCAAGATCATCCCCTTTCCTTCGCCATACAAGGATTTTTATAGATGTTTCCCTTCAAACCAACTACTTTTCCAACTTCCACTCGGTGCAACTACTTTGTAACATCTTAATCTTCTTTATTTATTCCCTTTTAGCTAAATTAACAACTTTGGACAATATCACAATAATACAAGTTTTGTATTCTTTTTCTATTTGGACCTCCTAGTAACTTGTTTTATGACTTGAATACATTAAAATTAGCCTTTACATGGCTATTACACATGAATTGTGACTTGAACATTATAAATTCAACATATTAGCCTTTTGAAGGCATTCAATGTCCTGGGTGATCCTGCACCAAACACCCTTGACTTTAGTTTCCCTATAGGTACATAAGTTGGTTAGTTATATTTACTAATAGAAAACTTAATGATCCTAATATTCAAACCACTACCTAAGTATGGTGAATGGGTGTAGTAATACTAGGTGAAAGAAGGAGCTCAACAATAGGCACATGTTAATTTTTGGATCAACATGTGCCCCTATCCAATGTTGTAGCATGTCACCACCATCATCTTGGAATGATCCAATTTAAAAATAATTAGGCTTTAAACCAAATTCAAAATTGACCCATAATTTTCTCAAAAAATATAATGGGACCTTAGAATTGTCATGTGGTTGATGTTGTTCCCAAAAATGTGCCACAATTTGATGATGCCTATATCATCTAATTTATTTATTTTATTTGGAGTGATAGGCTAATTTGAGGAAGTGTTAATAAATTATGGTGCTATGGTTTGTTTAGTAGTATGTAAATCAAGGATTTGCCTATATGACAACCTATATGAATATCTTTGATCATGTTTATCACCATTTAATGTTGGAAGATGCAATGATGTCTTAATAGTGACTACATGAGAGGATAATGTAGTATAATTAATATGTATTCCACCATCATGAGAGTTATCATTATATGAAAAAATATAATGAATATTGAAAGGAAGTCGAGTGAGTGGGAAAAACTTCCTACACTAATCTAATTAGGGGAGAGCTGCAAAAATTTCTTTTAACACCTTTAATAGTTACAAGTAGAGAAGCACATTGAGAATAATTGAAATAGGACAACAAGTACACAAATGCAACAACAACAAATATATGTGGGGAAAACCCTTTCGGTTAAAAAACCCCACCCTCTAAAAGCACAATACTTTCTCTATTACTTCAAATAATGGTTACAAGATATCACCAAGTACAAGCTTCTTCAACAAGTGTTTCAACATGAACACCTATTCTAGAGTGATACTAGTAGCACTTTGTTACTTGCAAACAAACTATGCATTCTACAACTCAAGGCACTCAATAAATAGAAATGATACAAGCTTCATGAAGCATCTAGAAGGTGAGAGGCATCCAAATCCACATGGCACAATTTCCAATAACTTAGACATGCATTTCGACACATGTGACATATTCCCTCACACCCCCGACAAGTGTCAAACATGCAAATAGTCTTCTTCCAAGCTTGGGCACCTAGAATATGCTAAAAATAGGCTATGAAAAATTCCTTAAACATCTTACAGTTGTCATAGAATCTATCATAGCTAACAACACTTAAAGCTGTAAGAGAATATGTCATAACTAGCTAAAAATAGCCAATTCTCTTACATCTTGTCATAACCAAAATTGGGTGCCAACTTTCACCCATGCATTCAAATATGCCTTATGATGCATCATAAAATATGTCATATGTCATAGATTCCAAAGTGGGACGCCTATGTTCACTTGGGATGATGTTGTGTCATCTAGTCACCCCCAACAGGGATGCCACCCACTCGATGGGTCCCAATTAGTGACATGACACTGGATAAGCATTTAAATAATATGAATAAATACTTTAAATTACATCAAATAAATTAATGTTAGGAATCTAAGGTTGAGACACCTTAATCCCAACATTCTCCCACTTGTCAAAGAACTACCAAGAGTCACACAGAATCACCTGCTTATGGCCCCAAAGCCCATGGAATCAAAACACCATTTGAAATTCTTTGTGCTCACTAGTTTTGTCAATGCATATGCAACATTCACCAAATTATCAACCTTTTCCAAGTTCACCTTTCCATCTTCTATCATATCACAAATAAAATGATACTGAACATTGATGTGCTTTGTTCTGGCATGGAAGGTAGGATTCTTTGCTAGGAAAATCACACTTTGACTATCACAACAAATAGTAATTTTTCCTACATCTAAACCAATATCAAAACACAATCTCTTAAGCCAAATGGCATCCTTACAAGCATGAGTGGCTGCCATATACTTTTCCTCTATCGTGGACAATGCGACTATAGTTTTCCACTTACTCATCCAACTGATAGAACCACCAAACATCATAAACAAATAACTACTAGTGGATCTTTTATTGTCAATGTCACCTATCCAATTTGAATCCACATATCCACGAATGCTCACAAAATTCTAAGGTCTAGTAGGATAACCATGAAAACACAAGGCATACTTAGAAGTGAACTATAAATATTTGAACACCCTCTTAATCGTATCCCAATGCACCTGTCTAGGATTAGCCATAAAATGACTAAGGAATCCCATTGCTTGGGAAATGTCTAGTTTTCTACACACCATCTCATACATCAAACTGCCAACTACACTTGCATATGGTACTTTGGTCATGTCCTCCATCTCAATAGGATACTTTGGAAAATTATTCATAGAAAGCTTTGTCCCTTGCATCATAGGAACAACTAACTATCTGCAATCTACCATGTTGAATCTCTCAAACACAAAGTTCGCATACTTGCTCGGGCTTAACCAAATCTTTTTATTAGCTTTGTCTCTCATGATTTCCATTCCTAGAATGTACCTAGCTACACCTAGGTCTTTCATTTCAAACCGTGTTGGCAATTGAAACTTCAAATTTGAGATCATACTTTTACCATTCCCAATAAACAACATATCATCTATGTATAAGACAATAGTGAGAATGTGACCATTATTAGTCTTAAATTATACACAATGGTCAGATTTAGATCCCTAAAATCCCAATGACAACACATAGGTATCAAACTTTTGATACCACATTCTAGAAGACACATTTCAAACCATAAAGAGACTTCTTCAATTTGCAAATCAAATTTTATTTACCTTTTCAATGAAATACTTTGGCTATGACATGTATATGTCTTCCTCCAAATCACCATGAAGGAACATTGTCTTCACATCCATCTATTGCACTTCTAAGTCATATGCTACTACAAGTGACAACAAAATCTAGATAGATGTCAGATTTGTTACAAGAGAGAATATATCCCCATAATCAATTCCCTCCACCTGAGAAAACCACTTAGCGACCAACTATGCCTTATACTTCTCAATGCTGCCATGAGAACCACACTTTTTCTTGAAAACCCATTTACAACCAATGGGTTTACATCCAGTCGATAAAGGTACCAAGTCCCAAGTCTTGTTCTTCTTTAATGAGGCCATCTCTTCATCCATGGCTTGCATCTAGGAATCTGAATCATTCATACCCAATGCCACTCTAACCATCCTAGGCTCATCAGTATTAGTAATCAAGGAAAATATGCAACTAGAATCCAATAATGAATATCCAAACCTTTCAAGTTGTCGCCTAACTCATGTAGACCTCCTCAAAGGCTGAGGTTGAGGTTCTCCTTCTTCAAAACTTTTAGAGCTACTTGATCTCTCCTCATCATCAGATCCAACATGAGTACTTGGTTCTTCTTTCTTCAAAGTAGGTGGAATATGAACCACCTCCTTCTTCTATTTCTCCTCTTTTTCTAGTTGTAGCTCAATAGAGGAAGGTTTCATCTCTCTCAAGATCACACTTCTGCTGTAGAGAACCTTCTGAGCTTCAAGATCCCAAAGCTTGTACCCATTCACATTGATACCATAGCCGATAAAGATATACTTAACAACCTTTTTCTCCAACTTTGACCTCTTCTCAATCAGAACATGAGCATAAGCTTCACAACCAAATACTTTGACATGTCTCATTGAAATATTTTTACCAGACCATGCCTCCATGGGTTTCTTACTAACAAGCACTGATGTAGGAGATTTGTTGATCAAATAACATGCAGTGGCTAATGCTTCAGCCCAAAACTTCTATTCAAGGCTAGAACCACTCAACATACTCCTAGCCCTCTCCATCAATGTTTTGTTCATCCTCTCTGCAACTCCATTGTTTTGTGGAGTTTAGGGAGTTATCTTATGTCTCTCAATCCCATTCTCTTTACATAACTTTTCAAACTTTGCAGAACAAAACTCACCACCATTATCTATCTTCAAAAACTTAATCTTTTTGCTAGTCTAATTTTCTACCAAGGCCTTGAACTCCTTAAACTAACTAAATACTTTAGCTTTACTTCTAATGAAATAAAAAATGTCCTACTATAATCATCTATGAAATAAACAAAATATATAGATTTTGATAATGAAGGAACATTTATAGGACCAAAAACATCTAAATGTACAAAATCCAAGACCCTAGAAGACTTGTGAGAACTAGAGTAAAAAGGAACATGATGTTATTTTCCATATACACAATGTTCGCAAGAGTCAAACTCGAGATTATAATCATCAAGGCCTTCAACAAGGCTCTTATTTTCAGGATTCTAAGACCCTTCTCACCAATGTGACCAAGTCATTAGTGCCATAACATTTTCTTCTCTGTAGGAAGTTTCATTTCCATGGAATGAGAACCCTTAGGTAACCAAAATGCATGACCATCAGATGTAGCTATAACATGCTTCTTCTCTACACAATCGAATGGTGAGGATGAAGAATCCAAAGGTCTCTTCTTCAATACATCAGAAGAACTATACACTGAATAGTGCATGTATCAAGCTAAAACAAAGTGCTAATACAATCTCCCTTAGGCAACACCATAGATGCTCTTGTCATCTTGCATCCTATATCAAAGAAAACAACTTGCACTCCTGAATCATTTAGTTTACTTATAGAAAGTAGGTTTTGTGCCAAACCCAGGATATGCAAGACACCATTAATCCCTTTCTCTTCCATCAGGAAGTCTAATTTTGACTCTTCCAGAGCCAAGAATTTTTAGGTGAGAGTCATCACCTAGGTATACCTCTCCACCATCAAACTCCTCATACTTCAAGAACCAATCTCTATGAGAATTCATGTGAAAGGATGCACCTGAATCTATCAACCACATGTCATCTGATGCATGGGCTTGCAATAAATGCTTCTCCATCATCTTGGGATGATTTCTTAGATTTAGAATCAAAGAAAGACTTGATTTTCTTCTTCTTTTCCTTGCAATCTTTCTGAATGTGACAAGTTTCACCATAATTCCAACATTTTTCCTTGGACTTCTTACTAGAAGACTTTGATCTCCTCAGAGACTTTGACTTAGTTTTCTTGTCTTTCTTTTTGCTTCTCTCTTTTGGTTTTCCACATACTACAAGGGCCTCCTTGGCCATCTTAGAAGACTTCCTTCACATATCCTCAAATAGTAATGAGGTAATAGCCTCATCCATATTGAAGGTGGAAGTAGTGCTTCCAATAGCCACTACTAGGTGATCCCAAGAGTCCGACAACAAACACAAAAGGAGCATGCAACAGTCTTGTTCATCAATTTTGTCTCCAATGAAACCCAGTTGCACAACAAGCATGTTAAAAGAGTTTAGGTGATCTGGCATAGATTTTCCATCTTCCATTTTTAGAGAATGCATCTTCTTTCTCAAGAAAATCTTCTTTATCAAGGATTTAGCTTTATATACATCACCAAGCTTCTTCCACAGAGAAGCAATTTTTTTCTCTTCATGGACATTCAGGAGAATGAAATAAAGAAAACATAATCTGATAAGACCCTTGGATTTCCTATCCATGAGATCACAATCCTCTTGTTTCATGCCTGAAGGTTTTGTTCTAGAAATTGCAAGTCATAAGTCTCGATCTACGAACATGTCTTCCATTTTGAGCTTCCACAACTCAAAATTACCACTGTTAAATTTTTCCATCTCAATCCTCCCAAATGTGCCTACCATTTCTTTCCTGGAACAAGGTCACAAAATACACACTTTTGCAAAATTCCCATTGAAACAAAGATTAGCTCAAAAAACCCTTCTACCCAACAAAGGAACCAAGGTTGGCTAGGCTCTGATACCAATTGAAAGGAAGCCAGGTGAGTGGAAACAACTTCCTACACTAATCTAATCAGGGGAGAGTTACAAAAGTTTCTTTTAACATCTTTAATAGTTACAACTAGAGAATCACATTGAGAATAATGGAAAGGGTATGTGCAGGATCATGATGGACAAAAAAGTGGCAATATGATGGGTACGTGAAGGGTATGTGGCTGACGACTTGTTTTTACCCAAAATTGATGAAACAAAAAAGGTTTTTAAAGGAGATTCTCAGCTTTCCACCAATATTTAAATTATGTTTTACTTTGAATTTAATAAATAATTACTATTCATTTTCTATTTGAATTACGACTAAAGTCCTAATTGATAGGCTACTTGAAAAACATCTATAGCTCTCAAACGGTATCACATTTTTTGAATCTAAAACATGTGTCACATTCTATGCTTCACTTACTATAGGATTAAAAAAAATTGAATTTCATGAAGTTTTGACCAAGTTAAGGTGGTCAAACATACGAGTTTTTATATTTTTTTAAAGTTGTAATAAAAAAATAATAATTAATTATTTACTTGGAAAAAAATTACAAAAAAGTACGCATCACCTCAGGACATGAGTCCTCTACTTATATCTAAAATCTTGTAAAAAAATATTATCATTTTATTGTGGTTAGGGTGGTTAGATAGACACCTACTTATTTTTTCCTTGAAATTTAAGTGCTACTACATTGAAATTTTAAATTTTCATCAAATAGATCTATGTTTTTTTCTTAAATAAACCTAGTAGTTTAGAAACTACATTCAGATTCTATTCTTACATATTTTTGAAATAATATAGATAACTTATTCAAATTTTTACATCAAGTTGCCTAACTCTGGTTTTTCTGAATTTTTTGCCACTTAAGGGCCTAATTTTTCCATGATGATCCTACACATACCTGAAATAGGACAAAATGTACACAAATGCAACAAAAACAAATATATGTGGGTAAAACCCTTTCGAGTAAAAAAACCAACCCTCCAAAAGCACAATACTTTCTCTATTACTTCAAATAATGGTTACAAGATATCACCAAGTACAAGCTTCTTCAACAAATGCTTCAACATGAACAACTATTCTAGAGTGATACTGGTAGCATTTCGTTACCTGCAAACAAACTATGCATTCTACAACTCAAGGCACTCAATAAATAGAGTCATACAAGCTTCATGAAGCATCTAGAAGGTGAGGGGCATCCAAATCTACATGGCACAATTTTTAATGCCTTAGACATGCATTTGGACATGTGGCATATTCCCTTACACCCCTGACAAGTTTCAAACATGAAAATAGTCTTCTTCCAAGCTTGTGTACCTAGAATATGCTAAAAATAGGCTATGACAGATGCCTTAGACATCTTACAACTGTCATAGAATCTTCCATAGCTGACAACAATTACAGTTGTAAAAGAATCTATCATAATTGGCTAAAAATAGTTGATTCTCTTACATCTTGTCATAACCCAACTTGGGTGCCAACTTTCACCCCATGCATTCAAATATGACTTATGACGCATCATAGAATCTGCCATATGTCATAGATTCCAAAGTGGGATGCCTATACCCACTTGGGATGATAATGTGTCATCTAGTCACCTCCAACAGGGATGCCACCCAGCTGGTGGGTCCCAATTAGTGACATGACACCATAGGAATTTAAATAATACATTAAATTACATCAAATAAATCAATGTTAGGACTCTAAGGTTGAGACACCTTAATCCCAAAAAATATCCATAGGGATCATATGAGGTGTGTAAGAATGATAATCATGAAAAATATCATCAAATATAATACAAGGTAGAATTTCAATATATCTAGCATGACTCTATGGATGTAGAATCATCATGACATGTAGAAGTTCAATATCATCATAAGGTGTAATAATGTTACAAGATGTGATTTTATAAAATAAAACCAATTGTCCATGGGAACAAGATGTGCTTTTAGTTTTATGCTCCAGATAAGTAAAAATTGATAGATCAATGAGAAATTAGGGGATGAAATTAGGTTACCTAAGAGTTTCATAGTATAGACACTAGGTTCAACTTGTAGAGAACAAATGTTAACAAAAGGGGCATTCTCTCCTAGTCTATAGATCTATATGCAATCACCTATATAATGGGGCATTATCTCATATTTGGAAAAGTATGCCAACATAATATGTATACATAATAATGACATAAAAATGATAATTTATATCATGTGCTAGATATATATTTGTTAGAATAATAACTTGTTACTACAAGATGTCTAGAAAAAAATATTAATCAACCATTGCACTCCATTAGATCCAATATAATTATATAATGACTATTGTGTACATAGACCTTATTATTTGGGAAAGATACAAAAATAATCACATGGTATACATACACATATGCCTTAGCTCAAAATATAAATTCTTTCACTTCACCTTGAATTTTTATTGTGTGGGGATTTGATTTGTTAGGATCAAATCCTCCAATTCTATGGATCACTTTAAGGCGTCTCTTTTGAAAATAATATATGGACATCTAGATATATATTAATGAAGAGGGATTTGATAATTTATCACAATAGTTTGCACATGAAGATAAAATTAGTGATGATAAATCTAGGAAGTTGAAAATCCTTAAAGAAAGTACTAGAATAAGGTTGAAAATTTGGTTCTAGTCATTCATTCAATTATAACAACTCCATAATACATTATTATAAAAAAACATATGGGGTAATGACTATAAAAAAATATATGGTTGAATATTAAAGGAGGATGGATACCTAAGATAAGGAGTGTGGAACATTCAGTCATGCAAATTTCATGGTGGTCTAGACTTAGACCCTATTTCCTTATGTTAAATATCTTATTCTTGATAAATATCTCTTCATTCATGGCAAATAACGGTGAGGGTATCAATATTATTAAGTGTGATTGGTATGAAACTTTATCCATACAATCAATTTGGATTTAGGGAATGATTATCTAAAATATAGATGTCATGGTCTCTCATCATTCTTGAAGGATCCAATTATGGCTTCACTCCAAGTTTGACCATTTTATTTATTTTTGTTAATATACATTTGAATAAAATTTACTCCTCCATCTATTACTGTACTCAATTTCATAAATGGCCCGAAAAAGTGTAATATGTGAGCTATCACAATAAAATGGAAGTAAATATGATAGTAGGGTTGAGGGATTAGGGTTGAGGTAGAGGGTATTGGGTTGAGGGTAGAAGGTAGAGGGTTTAAGGTTTAGGATTTAAGGGTTGAGGGTTGAGGGTTGAGGGTTTAGGGTTTATGGTTGAGTGTTTAAGGGTTTAAGGATTTAGGGTATAGGGTTGAGGGATTAGGGAAGAGAAGGATGGAAGGATGGAGGTAGAGATGGAGGAAGAAGTGAGATACAAAGGAGAGAAGAGGAGGGAGGGATAGAGATATGTGAGGGTTGAGGATCCAATGTATAGGGTAGAGGTTTGAGAATTGAGGGTATCGGGTATTGAGAATAGATAGAGATATGTGAGGGTTGAGGATCCAATGTATAGGGTAGAGGTTTGAGAATGGATATATAGGTTTGATGGTTTATGGTTGAGGGTTGAGGCTATATGGTTAAGGGTAGAGGGTATTGGGTTGAGGGTAGATGGTAGAAGGTTTGATGGTTTAGGGTTTAAGGGTTTAGGGTTGAGGGTCCAATGTATAGGGTAGAGGGTATAAGGGTTGAAGGTTTAGGGTTTAAGGGTTGAGGGTTAAGGGTGAGGGTTGAGAGATTAAGGGTTGAGAGTTGAGAATTAGGTATGTGTAGGATCATCATGGAAAAAAAAGATCTTAAGTGGCAAAAAATTCAAAAAAATCAAAGTTAGGCAACTTGAAGTAAAAAAATTGAATAAGTTATCTATATTATTTCAAAAATATGTAAGAATAGAATCTGTAAAAAATTGAATGTAGTTTCTAAAATACTAGGTTTTTTA
>VDFB02353493.1:273255464-273385355 GCA_007258455.2 Sequoia sempervirens | reverse complement strand
TAGTTCTTGAGCTCAAGGGAGCGAGTATCAGATAAAGGGATGGAGATAGTGAGAGAGAGAGAGAGATGTCTAGACAATAAGATATGAAAATGAGTGAAATAGAGAGAGAAAGATGAAATTTGACCTCTTGATTACTAAAATTTGAATAATTCTAAATTTTTTAAAATCTTCCAAAAGTTAGAATTTGCATTATAACTCTTAGAGATCTAAAACCACTCTCAAACATCCTAAAACTATATACATGAAATATAACTTAAAGTATAAAAAAGTAAATGTCCATATGTAAATGTCAACTTAGAAAGAGAAAGAGAAACTAAAAGAGTTTAGAAAAATGCATTCCAAAAGTCATGAATGACATTTGATGAGCACCAAATTTGGCGCTCACCAAATAGGTTGCATTGGGAAATACCAACCCAAAGGTTTGGACAACCATTTCATGCAAAAGATGTGATTTTTTGAAAGGGTAACAAAATTTCACACATTTTTGGTTGTGCTCATTGTCGCGTTTGCACATCTTTCAATGCAAGTTTATAAAAAAATTGTGATGGTGTTAACCTCTCTCTTAGCTATCTAAATATATGATTCTTTTTTCATTTTGATTCAGTCAAGGTTTTGATAAATAACTTCTCTTATCAATACCTCCGTTTTTGGTAAAAAACCAACATGTGCTAGTTTTATGATAGATTTTTACTCATTCATCAAAACATGAAACAAATTACATTTTTAAAACTAGACTCCATTTCACACGTGATGAAAAAAAAATCCAATTTTCAATTAGTTTTCAAAAAATTTAGGGGGGAGCACGCTCAAATTTTAGCTTTTTAGGATGTGTTCACTTTGAAAATTCATAAAATATTATATATTCATTAAAAAAATTATCTGAAAAAATGAGGATAAACTAAATGGTGTTAGCTAATTTCTCACCATTTGGATTTTTGAAATTCTAAAAAAAAATTCATCAAAAAGGGGGAAGCCCTCAAACGCTATGCTATTTTTTTTATAAAAACAAGACCTCCCACCCCCTTTTTGAGACCCTTAATCTTCATTAATTTCTAAAAGAAATAGTAGCTTAGAAACTAGACTCGAAGCACTTCAACTCTTGTTCTTGCTACATCTTGAAATTTTTTAACTATATTCATTTTCTGCAAATAAGATTTTGTGATTTCAAAAAAAAAGTGGCATCTTAAGAGCCAAAATTGTGTCACGAATCCATGCACTTACCCTATTATCAAGTATCATAATTTTTTTTCTATTTTAGCGTACTTGATTTTTTGTAGCTCAACCCCACTACATTAGAGCAATAATGTAGAGAAGAAAAGTGCTTACTTTACACTTTTAATCTCATCTTGAAAGTTGTTTAGTGCTCATTGATGAAAAGTATATTTTTGACCTCTTAGGGCTCAAATCACAATAAAAATGTTTCATCCCATCTTAATAATAACCTTTCTACTCTAAGAATCTCCTAGTCACTTGGGACACTAGAATGGGATGCTTATGTCCTTAGGATGAGACTATGCATGCTCATTCTCTATGCATTCAAAAATGACTTTTCTCATCTAAAAAATTATCACGAGCCTATTGCAAAAAGTTAACCTTAGTATGCTTACTAATACTCAATTCAATCCTAAATATTCTTATCTAAGTGAAATATCCAAAAGGTAATGTAAGATCTTCTAGCACCTACACCTAGACCTATGCACACCTAGGGCATCCTCTGTTATTATTGTATACACTAGCACCAAATGACCACACAATTATAACTTTTCAACTAGTTCAAGCTTGATTGTGTTTTATTAGGGGCTTGAATGAGGCAAAATCCCAAATGTTTAATTCACAACCCTTCTTCCCCTCTTTTCAAATCTAACAAGTTTTATAATATTCAAGATGCGGTGATAGTTATAGGTGATTTGAACCATCATTAAGTATAGAGGATACATAAGATTGACATGTTTAGGTTTATGCTCCTCATGACATGAGCATGTACCTTCAAACATTGCCAACCACTAATAGATAAAAAAAAAAATCTAGAATACATTTTTACCAATATAAGACCTCCTCAAGTAACTTCTAGCTAGTTTAGCCTCTACAACTACCAAAATAGACATGGTAGATCTCCAACCCTTTTATATTTCTTTAACCAATCTCAATGCAATCTCACTCACATTTATTATACTTGATTTGAGATCTAAAAATAACACATTTTACTATTTTTAATAAAATTAAATTTATCAAATAGATAAAAAAAACAAAATTGGTCATGAGGAGCTCTATAACCAACATGATAATGTTCCACTTTGAGATAGACAAAATCAATAAATAGTATTAGTCTATGCCTTCTCTTAACAGTCACAAAGGTAAATTCATTCTAGGTCAATTTCATAAGGTTATGGAAAAAAGGATAGTATCACTTGGTCGAAAACAATGAAGTTTGTGATGGATGAATTGGAGGCAATCACAATTCTCAAGGATCTCAATATTATGCAGAGTGACAACTATTGTGCCTCTTTATTGATATTTTGTATTATTTCTATTTGTTGTGTTCATTGTTTCTATAACTATGTTGTTTATATATCTTATAGAAACATATTTTATTGACTTTAAGAAGTTTTGTATTAGGAGTTTTGTATTGGGTGGGGGACATGTAACCCCTATTTATTAAAGACAATTTAAAAATTAAAAATAAAATAATTTCAGAATAGATATTTATTTTGTACAATGAAAATAACATGAACCAATTTATCATTTATTTATTTTTGAAAAAAAAACTACATAATATTCTATTCAAAATTAAGACTTTTCTTTAAAACTAATTATTTAACAACATGATAGTAAACAATACAAATCTTAACTCTTTAAAAATGAGAATTAAAAATGAAACAATAAAATATAAAAAGCAGTGCAAATTTATTCCAAAAAGTTTGGAATCAATTGACACCATTCCATGTACCTTTTTTTCCCCTCCCTCAGTCGAGCAATGTTCCTCGCGGTTTCCAAGTAGGGGTGTTTCCCCATTGTTATCCCTTACTCCATACTTGTCGCCAATTTTAGACAAAGACTGGTACGCTTGATACATTGAAGGCCTTTCTTCTGGGTTATGTCTTACACACCAAAAACCCATCTCCATTAACTCCTCAGCTACTGATTTCTCTTCCTCCAAAAATAAAGAATTCTCTTCCACATATTTCTCTACTACGTGAGTGCCGCCGCCACGTATCCATTCGATCAGCGTTGATTCCTGTCCACTTTCATTTGCCATGAGTGCATCGTCGGGCTTTAATCCAGTTATCACTTCAAACACAACTACTCCAAAACTGTACACGTCCCCTTTCCATGTGGCCAAAGACGGGATATTCCTCCTCTGTTCCGGCGCATCGTATTCGAATTCGTTCACCAAATGATAATGGGAAGAAATACAAGTCTCGCCTTCATCGCTGGTGAATCTCGCTAAACCAAACCCACTGATACGGGGCTCATAATCGTCATCCACATAAATGACTGCTGAACATATATTGCGGTGGATGATATGAGGATTGCAGATGTGGTGAAGCCATGCCAGTCCTCTTGAAATTCCAGTACAAATCCTAAGTTTGGTGGGCCAGTCCAACTCGTTCTGGTCTCTGTGGAGGCCGTGGAAGCAATTGAGGAGGGTTCCTCTGGCCATGTATTTGTAGACGAGCAGCCTCTCTTGGTCGTCGGCAATGCAGTAACCCAAAAGCGGGAGGAGATTGCGGTGCCTGAGATGCCCCAATGTCTTCATCTCCCACTTGAACTCCTTTTCACTCTGCTCGGTTGTCCTCGGCCTCTTTACCGTCAGCAGAGAGCCGTCGGGCAGCTCAGCCTTGTAAAACACCCCTGTGCTGTCACTCCATGTGATGTTGTCTTCGCTGAAGTTGTGGGTGGCATCCGTAAGTTCACCCACTCTCATCTTTTTCATGGGCTTCTCGAACAAGCAAACTTTTTTGGACCTCCGAATTTTTACATGATCAAGGGTCGGCTTAAATGGCGGCAGTGGCGATCCTCGAGATGCTTGTCTTGAAATCCAGCAGCGAATGCCGAGAATGCTCCAGGTAATAATCACAATGCCGTAAAGCACAAACGCAGCAACAAACATTGGATCCACTAAATCTGATCCACATTCCTTGCTCAAGGGTTTCCCACATAATCCAGGGTTAGCGTGAAAAAGGTCGGAACTATTAATAGCCCACTTAGAGGGAATTGGCCCTGTAAGCATATTATTTGCAAAATTGAAGTCGTTAAGCCGCTCCAGCCGCGTCAAATCCCATGGTATCCAGCCGCTAAGTTTATTGTTATTCAAGCGGAGGTCAGTCAGATAAGTACAATTAGCGAGCTCGGGTGGAATCGACCCAGTAAACTGGTTTGACGAAAGATCAATTTGCACAAGAAAGGGAAGCCATTTGCAGAGATCCCTTGGGATTGGGCCTGAAAGGCTATTGCTAGAGAGATCCAGGTTGGTCATACTCCCACAGTACTTCAAGCCGCTTGGGAAATGTCCGGAAACCTCCATTCCGGGGAGCTTAACGCTTAACACTTTGCCATCATCGTTATGCCAGCACTGAATTCCCACAAAGTTGCAGATAAAGCCTTGGCTGTGGTTCGCAAACCGCCACGTGAAAAGAGACTGATTTGGATCAGTCAACTCTGCTTTGGTCTGGTTGAGGCACCTTATGTCATCTTCAGGAAACTCTGGCATTTTCGTGATGCTGTGGCAGAGAGGCAACTGAAAGAAGAGGAAATAGAGGAGGATAAAATATCGAAACATTGTCATGGCGTCCACAGCGCAGCTCATCTAACACCTAACACCGGCACTAATTTCCCTGCAATCGATCGCATTTTGATCTCACATGGAAGTTGGAAGGAGCGATGAAAACTATGGGCAGCATCTTGACTTGCATTCCCAGTCAACACGACATTGCACGACTTCAGTAATTAGAGTTGGTGTTGATGTTGATGTTGAAGACTTCGCTCCCACTCCACACGACATTACATTTCAATTTTGTCTTATTGATCTTGTGAAGTTCCGCGAAAGAGTCTGATGGACCACATCAATTATATGCTGAACCGAGTAATTGTGAGCGACGAAGTGAAAGTAGAAATTTGATGTTTTATCCTAAATCATAGGAAGTATATTTTTGTTGTGACAACATAATTATTAGGCCCTGTCCATAAGGTTTCAAATAGTTCCTTGGCCAATCAAATTCAATTGTTTAAAATATTTTTGTCTTTTTCTATAGTTGGGATTTAAGGATATTTTTTTGTGCTTGAAAATTATGATTTATCTATTTTTCTATTGGTTGGAGTAGGTCTATTTTTCATTTTTCATTAAGAAAATTAGAAAAATAATAATCATAATAATTTTTTGGACTAAGGCATTATAGTTAATGTTAATGTAGGAGAAGCTGCTGGAGAAATCTGCTAGAAGTTGTTGGAGACGCTGTTGGAGTGCCAAAATCCTATTTTTTGTTGCGTCTGTAAGGGCAGCAGGGAAAACCCTAGGGCTTGTTAAACTTGGTGGCCGCAGGTGGCTAGACAAGGGCGGTGAAACTAGTGGATGGGTAGTTGAAGTTTTGCTCAAATTAGCGGCGATATCTATGATGCGTTTAAGAAAGGAATTTTAATAGGTAGGCAGGTAAACCTCACATATGCCAAATTCAGTGACAAATTATTTCATTCCGATAAATTCTTATTGCTAGTTTAGCATAGCAGTGGTTGTTCTATGGTAAGCTTGGTTAATCGTTGGGTTGGGCAAGACTACCAACAAATGCCATATTTTTTGGACAGATTTTAAGTTTAGTAACCTTACTATTGTTGTAACTATGGGAGGCCTTTTAAAAGGGTACCCAAATTAAGGCTCTGAGATTTCTTAAACTAATGGCTTCTCTATGGTGTGCTTTTGTATTCTAGTGTGTTTGAGTAGCCTGGTTAATCAAGAGTTTTGACGAGGTTGCTGACAAATAAATGTTTGATAAGTTTAGGAGCCCCTCTTTTGCGCCAATTGTTACGAGTCCTGGAACACTTGTTAGACGAGAATTTGGTGAGGTTTTAGGTTTGCTCATTTAAGTGAGCTTCAATAATGTCCATTAGTAGGGCGTAAAAGATAGCTAGTTGTGTAAACCTTGGAGTTTGTTAAGTTTACTATCCGATAGCATTCCTTTTGGACAAATAATATTTAGAGGTTAAAGCACGAGGCTTTCATAAGTTTTCGGAAAAGATTACATCTCTTTGATAACTGTGTGAGGTGATGGGTTGTTGAATGTAAGGTGGGTAAACCAACAAGGTTTGCCAAAATTAGTGGCAAATTTGATCTATGTGGACTACTTTACTAGAGTCCAGTTAGATCTACTTAGTCTTTAGATGTTTTAAAGTGGGCTTTGAACAATTAATATTACTCTGAGAGGATGTTTTCAATGTCTAAAAGAGCCCATTTGCCTATTTTATTGACAATCATCCTCTATCTGGGAAACCTTGCCATGCTTAGTTTGGCTGTTAAATAGAGCATACAAGTGGGAATTTGGATAATTTTCTTCTAAAATTACTAACAAATACCATTTTCCTCCAGGAAGTGAATTGAACTAACTCGAGTGACCTGGAAATGTCAATGAAGGGAGGATCGCCTAACCTTGGTTGTATATTTACATCATCTGGTCTCTATTTATATCCATTGTAATTCTTTAATTATTGGTCTTTTTATGTAACGTGGTTTGGAATGGTGTCCCTGTTGATCTACACCCACGCCTCTCGGTTTTTGTATTCTATTATGAAATGGTATTTGTTGTGGTTATTTAGGTTTTGTTTAAAAAGAATGAATTTGTTATTCAAAAATTACAAAGAATTTTGTTAGTCATTTGGTGTTTGTAAGCTAAGTAATTTTTTGAGGATATACTTATTGTAAGAGTAAGCTCTGAGAAGTGAATTGTCCTTAAGTCTGAGTATGACCTTTGTTAATGAAATGCAAACAGGATTTAACACTAAGGCAATTCCAATGTGTAGAAAATTAAAAATGATTATATCTTCTACTATCTTGCTTGAACTGTATATACCATGGATAACTATGAATTCTACAAGTTCATTTGTTCCTAGTTTTCTATGAAGTTTTGATATTTTTACCATGTGATTCTAGTTTGTTCTAGATGTTTGAGTGTTGAATGTGAACATGTGTATCCACTAATGCTTAAAATATTTCAAGATGCAGGTCGAGGCAAAGATAATTGGTTGGACTCCAGGATGATTTGAGTGGATTTCTTATTGCGGTTGGTAAGCTCCAAAAATCACTTGATTTTTTATTTAACACTAGCAACTCAAAGAGCAGAAAAAGCACTATGCATGATGCTCATCAGTTGCTCTATAAGGAAATGCAAAAGCTTGAGTAAGAATTTAAATTTTTGTTGGCAGAAAATAGGTTTCTACTCCATTCTTTTGTCTGTGTCTGTGCAAATTCAAAGTATTTTATATGAAAATTTTCTTTTTGCTATGGTAAACTCTCTAGTGCATTGGGTATTTTAGAGGGAAATGTTTTGGATGTTGCTCTTGTTCCAGGTCTGATTCTTTTTGGGGGTTATACCTACCTACTGTTGTATTAGTTTCCCATTTTTTCTTCTACAAATGAATGAATATATTTAAAAAAATCATCGGATTTAATAGTTTTTCTTTTGTTATGTTGTTTTATATTATTGGAAACCAACTGCATTATATCTCACCTCCCTAATGATCTATGTTTAAAATGCTACTTATTATGTACTTACTCTGGCTTTTTGAAAATGATAAAGTATGCTAAACTGAGATAACTAAGACAATAGGGGTCTTAGTGTCCTATTTTTTATTTTCTTATCTTTCTGTGGGTTTTAGTGTCCTACTATAAAGTACACTTTCCTCAGTAATCTCTATTTAGAAGGTTGCTAATTACATATTTAGTCAATCTTTTTAAATGAAAAAAAAGGTGCCAAGCTGAGATCCCTAAGGTGATAGAGGTATTAGTATCCTGGTGCAAAGTACATCTGTTAATGTTAGCAGGGTATGTTTGTTGTAATCGCTTAATGTAGCTATCTGTGAATTCAACTTGAAATAGCTCAACAACTTGTATACTACTTAACCTTTCTATCAGATGTAAACAATAAGGGATAAGATCATAAGTTTTTGTCAATCAAATTGATATTGAAGACATTAATCTAGAAACTCAATCAATCACATCTACTTTACCCATTTTTCTCCATGCCAAATATGTATAGCTCTAGTTTCATTGTTTCATTTATGCCTGCATTCAAACCAAATCATTCTGAAGGAAATTGCTAGAAGGCAACCTCAATTTAACAATAAGTGATCTTATAGTCTATTATTTTACTTAAACTTGCTCATTATGTCCCTTTCCAATTTTCTATGAACAATATTTTAACTTCTTTATGTGAAATGAGGATAAAAAGTAATATGAGTTTTAAAATCAAAACTCAACTATGTAAGTTTCATTTGTGCTGATAAATTTAATTTCTTTATGAAAAGATAACCAATAATATGAACCAGAGCAACCATTTGGCTCAATGCAGTTACCATGTATAAGAGAAAATAGATTTCTATTGGGATAATTATCATATCCCCAAAATATCTCCTTAGAGTGGTGTAACCAAAGATTTTGGCACCCAGATGCTTTAAGCTCCTTCTAGGGTTTTTCACCTAAAAGGAGAAAAGATTAGGCCAAAATGCAATGTTACATTCAAATATTGATGTAAAGATGGATCCAATATGCCTAAATGTAATGTCTAAATGAAACAAACTGAAAAAGAAATGATTTATTGATGCTAATTCTAAGAAATGCAAAGTGCTAGAAAACATAATGTGATATGCAAAAACACCTAAGAATGCAAGTAAATGATAAAAGAATGAAACAAAACTAGAGAGGTGTACTTGGAATCTAGAATCTAATGCAGAGAGGCTCTAGAATCCTACAGAGTTGACTGGAAATGTTGACTGGGACACTTACACCAAGATGGGCGACTTAGTCCAATTTTGGGGAAAATCTGCCAGAATGGGAATCTACCAAATGGGTGTCAAAAAATGAAAAAATCAACTTTCAGGCCTAGCAGTGGGACTAATTCGCCACAAATGGCGACTTAGTCCACCTAGAGATGACTCAAGTTTCAAAACATGATTTTGTACCTTTCGATCTGCACTTGCTTTTCTGAAGGTGTTTGATCCTTAATCTATAGAAAATGGCCTAAAAAGAGTCTCCAAGCTTCAATTAGGGCTATGTTGACTTTGATGGATTGTTGACCACTTTTTGACACCCAACTCTTTGATAAATTTGCATACAAAGTCTACAAACACACATGCAAAGAGGCGAAAAAGGGGTTAGGGTCAGAGTATAGGGGTTTTCCTTGGTCAAACCCTAATTTGGTAATCAAACCCTATGAAATGGAATGAAATAAGAAGAGAATGATAAATAAACAATATGCAATGTCAAAAAATCACCAAACCCTTGATGTAGAAATATGAAGATATGCAATGAAGTGCTCTAATGGATGACTTGATGATACTTAGAGTGCTTGAATGCTTAAGTGAATGAATACTTGAATGCTTGATGAATTAGGAGATTGTAGGAGATGAAAAATGAGGGGAAAAACCCTTATTTATAGTTGGTTTTCCATTAATTCTCAAAATAACACATCACATGCCGACCTCAAGGGTAAGAGAATAAAACCTTGCCAAGAAATTAAAATTATTTGATTTTTGTGCCTAGTGGGACTAAGTTGCCTTAGGTGTCGGCTTGGTCCCACCAAGGAAATTTCACTGGGTTTCAGAGATTAAAGTGCTTTAAATGATGTTTAACGGGAATATCCTCAAAAATACACTTAAGTATGGCCGAAAATTTCATTAAGGGGTCATTTCAACATGAGGAAGGGTTGAATTAGTGATGAAAAGTCTAGAAAAGTGTGAGGGTTTGTTACAACTCTTTACAACACTTTGAAATAAGACTTGGTAAGTGATAAAAATGGGATATTTAAGTGAATTATAATGAAAGGGTCCTAGAAAAATGTGAAAGTTGGTTACAAAACTTCACAAGATTTTTACAAGACATGATCCTAGAAGTCTTAATGATTCATAAGGGTCCAAGACCTAATGTGAATGTGTTGGCCACATTAGAACATTAAATCTAGGAAAAATCAAGCCAAAGTCCACTAGGAGGGCCTAAACATGAGAAAAAGTAGAAGGGTTACTTTTTTCATGTCCACAATTAGCCCCCACTTTAGTGAGAGGATGAACTTTCTTCAAACTCACACTAAAGTAGCTAATCAAGCAACCAAGAGGGATCCAAATGCACTAATGCTAGTAAGATGAGACAACAATAATCAAGAGAGATGATCAAGCCCCAAGGATCAAGATCTCATGGCAAACCAAACATGAACACAAAGGAATACACATGAAAATGATGAAAAAGAAAGTTGGATCAAGATTCAATCATTTTTCCAACTCGTTGTGGATCAGATCTAGGCTGTTTGTTTGGAAATGTGTACTCACTCTGGGGTGGCAGAACTTATGACTGTCTGTCAGGTGAGAAGGCCCAAGTATACTCATTCTAGAGCCACAAAAATTTTGGTTGTTCGCTGGGTGAAAAATCCACAACATATACTCACTCTGAGGCCACGAAACTTCTGGTTGTCTGCAGGGTGAGAAATACCGAAAGGTGCCTATGGGGAAATTTGTGCCTCAGAATGGGCTTCCTTCTCAACCATACAAAAGTTATACCTCCTGATAACCTTAATAAGGTGCCACAAAGACAATGTTGTTTCTTGCTTCATGAGACAAGCAAAGCTTCGTATGCTTAGAACTCATGAACAAATGTAATGGCACCAAAGGCATGCAAGTTGTGTTATGCAAGGTGGCCATGTAAATGCAACATGCAAAAGGATTTTCAAATGAGTCTTGCTTATAACTTAGGATACATTGTGTCTAATGTCTGCAAGAGAGGACCAATCCAAGAATTCTAGAATATTCACAACTTAGGGGATCTAGTGTGTCACATCAGGCCACCATGAGGAATGTAATATGCTAAGATAGATCACACTTATGAAGGAAACCAAACCCAATTTCATCCACAAAGTGAGAAACACATCATATGAAGTAACAAGCTACACTAAAAACTAGAAAGAAGAAAAAATACAAATGAATTATGCCAATGTATACCCCAACTTTAAAGGAATTGCTACACACTGTTCTGTGAGCAATTACTTTAAAGTAGAAAAGGAAAAAGAAAAAAAGAAAAAAAGGAAAGAAGACATGAGAGCCAACTTGGAAAGCCCCTATGCCAAGTCATATGTTTCTAAGTAAGGATACGTCATGCGAGAGAAAAAGAAAAGGAAGAGGAAAAAGGAAGGAGTTTCCCCCAAAATGAAAAACACCAAACACATAAGGGATCTATGGATTTGGGGTCAGTTATTTGTTGCAATGTTTTGTAAAGAGCTCAAAACTGTTATCATTCCCCAAATACACATAGAACTAGAAGAATGACACAAAGAGAGCGAAAACAAAGAAAAAGAAAAGATTCCATTGGGTCAACATGGAAGAGACATAGTATGTCTCAACACTTTGCATCCCCAAAAGGAAACACAAGCAAAATGAAAATGAAAAGGTGAAAGAAAAAGAAAAATCTTTTGGGTCAACATGAGAGATATTTCAGTCTCAATACCTTGCATCATCCCTAAAAGGAAAACACAAAACAAAAGAAAAAGGAAAGAGAAAGACCTTTTGGGTCAACATGGAAGAGACATAGGGCATCTCAATGCTTTGTGTCATCCCCAAAAGGAAAACACAAAACAAAGAAAAAGAAAAAGGGACCTTTTTGGGTCAACATGGAAGAGACATAGGATGTCTCAATGCTTTGCGTCATCCCCAAAAGGAAAACACAAAACAAAAGCGAAAAGGAAAAGAGAAAGACCTTTTGGGCAACATGGAAGAGACATAGGGCATCTCAACGCTTTGCGTCATCCCCAAAAGGAGAACAAAAAACAAAGAAAAAGGAAAAGAAAAAGAAAAAGGGACCTTTTGGGTCAACATGGAAGAGACATAGGATGTCTCAACACTTTGCGTCATCCCAAAAAGGAAAATACAAACCAAAGAAAAAGGAAAAGAAAAAGAAAAAGGGGCTTTTTGGGTCAACATGGAAGAGACATAGGATGTCTCAACACTTTGTGTCATCCCCAAAAGGAAAAAACAAGAAAAAGTGAAAGGAAAAAGTGATGTACGACATAGAGAAGAATGAAGGTACAAATAGAGGAGTTGCACAAAGAGAGGAGAACATCAAATGGCATGTTACACACATAAAAGATCAAAAGAAAAATAAAGGAAAAATGCAAAAGGCTAGAAAGGTGAATCCAATTCAACCATCTAACAAGTCATCCACCTCCCAATCATGTTCAGTGTATTGCGAGGGTGGTTGACTATCCAAAGGGACAATTGCAAGTGCCGAACTAGGGTAAGTACCCAGTTCTATACTTGTTGTAGGAGATTTGTCATTTAAGCTCATGGAAGAGGAAAATAATGTATTCAGATCATTGTGCACCTCTTTTTCGATTTTAGAGATCTCATCATCATGATCATCCAAATTGATCGTGCGACGGGATGACGGATGGTAATTTCCAATGAAGGGTGTATTAGGAGCTATGGTTATTGTATCAGATTGTTATGTTGTGATTGGGGAGGTGGATTGTCAAGTAGTGCTTCTGTCACATGCAGAGTTTTATTTTCCTTGTTTTCTTCATTTGGTAATTGATGAGCAAGGAGATGATGTCAACGCCTATGCTCCCTAGTGCCTCGATTTCTTTTGATTCTATTTTGAAGTTGCGTAGGTGTAAGAGTGGGTTGATCCACCATAGGATCCTATTCTTTCCTAAGGGGAGGAACAGAAGGAACCATGGGAGGTGAGTCAAGCACTTTCTCTTTTTCTTTATAAACTTGTTTTATGCGAGGGGGCATGATGGGGTTGGTTTCATTATCTCTTGGGAATTTGGATGGTGAAGGTGAAGTGTTTATCAGTGGTTGATCTGGAGTTGGTGGTTCTAGTTTAGGTTGAAGCAATGTATCATCTAGGATAAGAGTGTCAGAAGCAAATGGGAATTGGTTGTGGAGGGACAATTTGGCAATTTTCTTTGCTTTAAACTTTTGATAAGCAATGAAAAAGAAATCTTTGCGAGGTGTTATGGGTTCTATGGGCTTGGGCCAAAAGGCTTCTAAGAAGAAGTTTCCTTTAGAATACAAAGGGTTAAAGCAACTATGGTTAACAGTGAATATGTCATTGTCATGAAGAAGCTTTAAACATTTGTGGGTGACTGAAGGGACAACTTTCATCAAGAAAAGCCATAGATGGCCTAACTATAGATGAAACTGATCTAATTGTAGAATGATAGAGAATGTAACATCCAATGTCTTAGATCTTATTTGTAATGGAAGAATGATCGATCCTATCGTAGGGCCCACGTAAAACCATTATGTGTTTTGATCCATGCTCATGGTTTGTCATAGTTATCTTTATAAAGATCATGTAATACCAAAAATTCCTCAGTGATCACATTCTCACCACAAGCATGATCTATGAGTATCATGTGAGTGGGATTATCATAAATACGGTTGGCTATGTAGAGAGGACCATTGGGAAGATTCAAAAGAATATCCTTAGAAGAAAAAGTAATATCAAGATTTTTCTTAGGTTGGCCCTTAGGAGGGATAATGTCTACCACTCCTACCAGATCATCCATAGGATTAATAGGAGTGGTATGTGGAATAGGATCAGGATGTTCAATAGCTCTATGAATAGTCATCACATCATTGGTTTGAATTTCACTGGCTTTGACGAATGACACATTATGTTTAGGCATCAGATTGGTAAAAATTTGAAAATTTTGAATGAGTGGGGCAACAAACATATTGCCTTTAACAATAACATTTGAAATGGATAGACAACCAAAATCAATGAGGTCTTGCACTATGTGTTTAAGACACTTACACTATTCTATGTCATGTCCATTTTTTCTATGATAATGGCAATAAGTGTTAGGTTGAAAGGTTGGAGGCTAAGGTTTAGTTGGATCCAATGGTTTAATAGTAGGTAAAGAAATCATTTGTTGCTATATAAGTTGGGTCATTGTGTTATGAAGAGTGTCTAGTAATGGTGTAAACTATCATTTTGGATCTCCACAACTATATGGTATTGTAGTTTTGACAACTGCTACGTGGTTGTTGACGGGTTGAGATGGTTGTTGAGGAGGGGGGTTGAATTGGAAAAATCCTTTGTTTGGTTTTTGAAATGGTTGTGAATTGTTTGAAGTGCTAGGTTCAGATTTGTCAGTTTGGCTGGAAGTGGACTTTGCATCAAGACTAGTGGCTGAATTATGATAATCGTAAAGGGCTATGCACAAGTGCATAAAAGAGGGAAATTTCATCATGTTCAATCTATCTTGAATGTAACTTTGTAAATTTTTAATGAACATCTTTTGGAGATGCGGATTAGGAATTTTGACATCAAGTTGGGCATAAAGTGACTGATAGTGTGAGATGAAATCAATTACTTTTCCATCCACATTTGGTTTGCATCTCATTAAATCAACCAATGTCTTCTTTGGAGTCATATGCACTTGAAAATGACTTATGAATGCATCAACTAGTTCATTGAATGAATGAATTGAATTATTTGGTAAGGATGAAAACCACTCTAAGGCATTTTCTTTTAAAGTCCTAGGAAACAGTTTGGCCAATAGTTTACTGTCAAGGACGAAGTCACTACATAAGAATGTGTAAGAATTAACATGATTAGTAGGATCTCCCTTATTTCCATACTTCTCAAATCTAGGCACTTTTACTCCTTGCAACATCGGTGTTTGTAGGATTTCCAAAGAAACTAGGCTGCTTCATACATAATAGGTTGGTGGTCCATTCTGGTTTTGGTTGATGGTGGATATTTGTTTTTGCATGGAGGAGACAATTTGGAAAATTTGTGTGATGAGAGGGTCAGTGTAAGTGGTATGAAGTGGTGATGGAGTGTATGTAGTGGTAGGGAAAGTGAATGGATTTCTAATAGATGGTATGGTGGAAGAGTAGAAAACATGCGATGCCATAGAAGAATTAGGAATGCTAGTAGGAATAGTCGAGGAAGGAATCACATTGCTAACCTGTTGCATTGTGGTTGTGATTTGCAGAGTGGTGTAGGTAGGTATTGATGCTATTGTGGAAGGAGGAGTGTGAAGTCCTCCTTGACTAACCACAATGTTTGTTCGTTGAGATGTACTGGAGGTGGAAGGAATATTTTTATGATAGGGTATGTGCAGGATCATGATGGGCCAAAAAGTGGCAATATGATGAGTATGTGGCTGACGACTATTATTTTACCCAAAATTGATGAAACGAAAAGGGTTTTTAAAGGATATTCTCAGCTTTCCACAATTATAAATTATGTTTTACTTTGAATTTAATAAGTAATTATTATTCATTTTCTATTCAAATTGTGACTAAAGTCCTGATTGATAGGCTAATTGAAAAACATCTATAGCTTTCAAACGGTATCACATTTTTGAATCCAAAACATGCGTCACATTCTATGCTTTGCATAATATAGGATTAAAAAAGAAAAATTTAATTTCATGAAGTTTTGACCAAGTTAAGGTGGTCGACATACAAGTTTTATATTATTTCAAAAGTTGTAATAAAAAATCATAATTAATTATTTACTTGGAAAAAAATTTACAATAAAATATGCATCACATCGGGGCATGAGTCCTCTACTTATATCTAAAATCTTATAAAAAAATATTATCATTTTATTGTGGTTAGGGTGGTCAGACAGACACCTACTTCTTATTTTTTCCCTAAAATTCAAGTACCACTGCATTAAAATTTCAAATTTTCATGAAATAGATTTTTTGTTTTTAAACAAACCTAGTAGTTTAGAAACTACATTCAATTTGCTACAGATTCTATTCTTACATATTTTTGAAATAATATAGATAACTTATTCAAATTTTTACTTCAAGTTTCCTAACTCTGATTTTTCTAAATTTTTTGCCACTTAAGAGCCTATTTTTTCCATGATGATCCTACACATACCCTATATATCTCAACAATTTGTTTCATAACATCTAAACCTTCGTTACATTCAAGGAGATGATGGATGTTATCTATAGAAGGAATTGCAGTGGTTGAAATGTTTTCAAGCCACATGTTTTTTTGCAAATGTGCTAAATTCTCATGAATGTTAATGATGTTGTCTTGCATGGTATGTGATCATTTTGTGTCTCAACTTGCATGTTATTGGAAGGAAAATTATTGCTAAAGGTAGGGTGCATGCCTAATGCACTATTGTACACACCAGAAGTAGTAGTTCGAGACAACCCAAGGTCCACAACGAGTGTGTTATCGCGAGAGGCCATGAGTCATGAGCTTCTTCTCACTAAAGTATTATGAATAGGGCACCAAACACTCATACAAGGGATACTAAAGGCAGGGTGGATGCAAATGAAATGAAAACTAAGAGCAATAAAATGCTAACAAGAAAAATTTTGGAAATTGTAAAAGAGATGCAATAACAGAAAACACGAATGTAGAAAATGCGAGAAATTATAGTTCAAAATGTGTAGGACTAAGTAGCCCAGTGTGGCGAATTAGTCCCAGTGATGATTTTTTTGTGATTTTTCAAAAAAATTGAATGCAATTTGATGTTTTTTAGATGCATAGATGCAACTATAGTATGAAAATGAAGAATTTTTATGTTTTTTCAATGAAATATGATGCAAAATGCAAGCTATATGAGCTTTCACTAATGCAATTTTTAATACCCTAGGACGCAATTTTAAAAAATGCAACACCTAATGCAATGCTAACGCAAGTTAAACTTAGGATGCACTTGAAATTAGAAGCAAAAATGTTCAAAATTTGGGTTCACCAAAATGTAACCAAAGATTTTAGCACTCGAATGCTTTAAGCTCCTAGAGTTTTTCACCTAAAAGGAGAAAAGATTGGGCTAAAATGCAATGTTACATTCAAAAATTGATGCAAATATGGATGCAATATGCCTAAATGTAAAGTATAAATCCAACAAACTGAAAAATAAATTATTTATTGATGCTAATTCTAAGAAATGCAAAGTGCTGGAAACACAATGTGATATGCAAAAACACCTAAGAATGCAAGTAAATGATAAAATAATGAAATAGAATTGGAGAGGTTCCTCTGGAATCTGGAATCTTACAGAGTTGATTGAAAGTATTGATTGCCAAGACACTTATGCCAAGTAGGGCGACTTAGTCCAACTTCGGGGAAATCTGCCAAATGGGTGTCCACAAATGCAAAAATCAACTTTCAGGCCTGGCAGTGGGACTACTTCACCATAGATGGCGACTTAGTCCACCTAGAGATTTCTTGAGTTTTAGAATAGGATTTTGTACCTTTTGGTCTACACTTCCTTTTCTGACAACTGTCTACTCCCGAATCTGTAGAAAATGGGTTGAAAAGATTCTCCAAGCTTCAATTAGGGCTATGTTGACTTTTATGGATTGTTGACCACTTTTTGACACAAAAATATTTGATAAATCTTCATACAAAGTCTAAAAACACACATGCAAAGAGAGGGAAAAGGGGTTAGGGTTAGAGTATAGGGGTTTTCCTTGGTCAAACACCTATTTGGTAATCAAACCCTATGAAATGAAATGAAATAAGAAGAGAATGATGAATAAACAACATGCAATGTCAAAAACTCACCAAACCCTTGATGTAGAAATCCTAAGATATGCAATGAAGTTCTCTAATGGATGACTTGATGATGCTTAGAGTGCTTGAATGCTTAAGTGAATGAATTCTTGAATGCTTGATGAATTAGGAGACTGTAGGAGATGAAAAATGAGGCGGAAAACTTTTATTCATACTTGATTTTCCATTAAGTTCTAAAAATAACACATCACAGGATGACCTCAAGGGTAAGAGAATAAAACCCCACCAAGAAGTTAAAATTATTTTGATTTTTGTGCCCAATGGAACTAAGTCACCCCAGGTGGTGACTTGGTCCCACCAGGACAATTTGACTAGGTTTCAGAGATTAAAGTGCATTAAATGATGTTTAAAGAGAATATACTAAAAAATACACTAAGTATGATAAAAAAAAGTGCATTAAGGGGTCATTTTACATGAGAAAGGGTTGAATTAGTGATGACAAGTATAGAAAGCATGAGATTTTGTTACAACTCTTTACAACACTTTGAAATAAGACTTGGTAAGTGATAAAAAAGGGGTTATTTAAGTGAATTATAATGAAAGGGTCTTGGAAAAGCATGAAAGTTGATTACAACACTTCACAACACTTTTACAAGACATCCTAGAATTATTAATGATTCACAAGGGTCCAAGACCTAATGTGAATGTGTTGGCCACATTACAACATTAAATCTAGGCAAAATCAAGCCAAAGTCCACTAGGAGGGACTAAACTTGAGAAAAAGTAGAAGGGGTACTTTTTTTGTGTCCACAAGTGGAAATAAAGTCTTTGACTAACTATATTCTAATTTTTGAGCTTGTTGACCATCTCCATATATATTATTATAATTCTTTAATCTCCTCACTATTACAATTCTCTTATTCAACGTCATTGCCTTGGAGTAGTCCCCACAGTTCCCCTACCCATGATTTTAGCACATGCACAAAGCACATTCTCAGAAGTATACATCTGGTTTTCTTCTCCACAGAACATAAGAACCCCACTCTTTAGTTTGTTTGTCCAAATGACCTGAGAAATTATCATAAAACTGGCCAGACCCATTGTCTTTAGCCGAAAGCTTTTCTCCTACATTTTTCTCTACCTCATTCTTTGCCTCTATAGTTTCCCTCATCCTCATCCATTTCAATTTAGGTTTTTTAATTTAATTTATTTATTATCCTATACCATTCAAACAAAATGGTAGGGTAAATAAATTTCGGCCTCTATCTCTATTTTTTTAAAACAGAGCTTTAACAATGTTGTTCAAAACATAATAATTTTAGTCTGTAAATAAATTAAGAAATAAGAAAGATCTTTTCAAAAAACCATATATATATCTCCACAAATCATGAGGCCTGTAACCTATGCAAGGAAACAAAAAATATAGAAGTCTTAGATATATATGAATATATGAGATACATGAGCATATCTATTCAGAAAATAAAATTATCGAAACTATGGCAAGCAACCTACCTAAAAATTTTGCACAAATTTTATCGTGTTGTGAAGAGACTGGCCAAGCAGAGCAACGATTTGGGTCATGAATGGTGGTTGGATGATCTTCTCCAAATCTCTTTCTCAATTTCACTTCATCTAAATTGTGATGTACTGTTCAGAGGGATTCTTCGCTCATGTTGCTGAAAATGCTTGAACAACTATGCTTTCTCAGTTTTAGGAGAACTCTCTTACAGGTCCCATTCTCGACCTTTCACACCTAGTTAATTTGAAGAGCATTTTTTACATCATAATCTATTTTGTTCTACTTATCATGGTTTTCAATTTTTACAATTTAGGTTTTATGTACATTTGCATAATTCCTGTCATCTTATTTAGAATATATGTATATGCATATGACCTTGTATATATATTATATGTTGTCTGTAGACTTTATTACTGGAATTTGTTATCCTTAACAGTAGTGAGGCTTTTTCTTGGGGGGGAAGCTTAAGGCCTATGCAACATTAATTGGCATGTCCTATGTCAAGGCAAAGTCAGGGTCTTTAGATGCTAGAAATTGAATAATGAAAACCTAAATTGATCTAAAGTAAACCTATAACGGTGTTTTAGCTTGCAATTCAAAAGCATAGATTCATAATTGTAGTTTAGTCATCCATTTAATAAATATTTTAGTTCTTTGATTAAAATCTTTCCTCTGGTAGGTGGCCATGAAACTTGCTCCAGATAGGAAAAAATTTATGGAAGTAATTGGAGGTACTAGTGACATCACATCAAACATGGAAAAATTTGTTGCATCATTTCCATTGCTACTTCAAGAAAACCATAAATTCTTGGTAAGCTTTTTTAAATCCAAATCTTGGCATGTTGTTTTAATGTAGAACTGGTTTTCTGTATTCTAAAATTTTACACAATGTAAATAGGAATCTACAATGAGAATTGTGTGCATATATGTCTCTTTTTTATTCTGATGTAGCATGCTTGCATATTACAATTTTTTTCATTTCCAATCTCAATACAAGAAAGATTGTAATAGTTCCAAGTATAAATATTTCATGCATTTTTAATTAGATTTTTGTTTTGGCTATTTTGTAGAAAAGTGTTCACTTGGATGATTTAAAAGCTTTCTGGGGAGTCATTCTCTAGGTGTTGGTTTTGTTCAATGTTATTTAAAACATGTAATGCTTACGACACCTTTTTGGCACTAATTATATTGAATGTGTTTGGTTGAATATGTTTGGCAGATAAAGAGAGGCCTATAAATTAGTTTGTGCAAGTAGGAAAAGACAATAGAGATCACATTTTTATTTTTATTCTAATTTAGTGAGAACGTATTTCAAAGTTTAACAAGTGGAAATATTTTCTTGATGTCTAGCACAATTAATTTATCTCTGGGGTGGTTAGATTGTACCTCAAATAGTGTCTACCATTATTAATTTGAAATAATTTATTATAATTCTACATTGTAATTTCATATTGCGTATGCTATTCTCCCTAAATAAAAGCTACAAACATTTTACTATATTCTACATTGTATTTTCATATTGTGTATACTATTCTCTCTTCACTAATATTTTTTCACTGTAAAACATAAACTTGATAGTAATTTCAAGAGTTACATGCCAAAATAGAATCAATCTACTTTCTAATTTACTAATTTATCAAAAGTTCACCAGATTACTTTTTGAAACCTTAGTTAATTATTTACTCTTGGAAGTAGTAGATTGGATGATTTTCCTCTTACCTTTGTTGGGAACTGGGTTTGTTGTGCCTATTACTTAATTTTTCTCTCTAAGGTTCATTATGGTTTATCGATTCCAATATCTATAGGATATATGAATTTAATTATGTTGTTGATAGTATTATGCCATTTACTATGGCTCCTTTGACTAAATGTGTAGTTATGATTTAAGAATGTGAGTTTCTCTTAGGGAGTGATTCCTTTCCATAATTTTTTCTATGATTAGTGTTGCACTTTAATAGTGTTTATTTAATACTTTGCAACACTTTCCAATCCCCAAAATTTTTTACCTATGTTTTCCACAATTGTTATTTAGATTACCATTGGATTGATAGGTCCATGGGGAAATAAATATATCCTCATGATTATTAGAGACAAACATGACGATAAGGTTGGAAGATTCTATGTTTACTCCTTTGGGCACCAAAAATGATATTTCAGTGAATTTTTCTAGCATAATGATTTAGATTTACTATAATTGTTGAAGGTGACTTTGTGTGCGTAAAAAACTCTAAAGCATACTTGACTTCTCAAAGTTGGATTGAGACAATAAAATTGATAGTTTAATGAGGAAAAGAGAGCCTTATTGTTGCAGTTGATTGTGAGGTAGTGGGGATTATCTTTGTTGATGCGAGCAAGGTTTGAGAGTCTAATTAAGTATTTCCAAACCAAGTAGCTCAGGAAAAGCAACACGCAACAATGCAAATGTGGAGACATAATGAAAGAACTAAACAAATCTGTATTGATTCTCAACAATTGAAAGATTACAAATGGTGCACTTTCCTACTACTTGGCACAAGGTTGAATACCATAGTTGTATTATTTATGTTTTAATAAGTAATTCATAAGTTGGATAGAAGACAAACAAGCTCTTGAGCACAATTTTCATTGTTGAATAATGTTGTTCTCTATATACCAAATTGACTACAGTTTATAGCATACCAGTTATAAAGGAATGTTTCTACTTGTTTCTTATGAATATTGGTTGGTTTCATTGTGCACATATGTGTTTGGCTATATTCTTTATAGCAGATAGTTTACTCCACATATGCAGTACAATTGTCTATCATTAGTTCTTGAAAGAACAATCAACTTCTCAAAGTTAGAAGCATCTTAATAGACATCCTTAAGTTGTTCAAAACTTAGCATCTCATTAGAAATGAGAATTCTCTTTGTTGACATAACAAATTTTATACGAAATTTATATGTATCTACCTTATGTTTAATCACTGAAGTGAGTCTTTGGAAATAGTTTAACCATCTTGCATAGCAAGCATTTAACTTATCTCATGTATGCAAATATTTAATGTTTCCAATTACAGTGTTTGTACAATTGCTTCTAACTCTTGATAATTGGTGTTGCACTTTCTTTTTACTTCATTGATCTCCTCACTATTATATGCTATGGGTTGAGCCTTCTGGCTAATCATTGCTCCAATAAATACACCTGATGAATCACTTCATTCTCAAAATTATTGTTGAGGTTGGTTTGGGCCCAAATTGAGCTTCTCCCACATGTATGCTATGTGGTGATATTAAGTATATTTCTTATAATCATATTTGATGCATCAAACCCAGTCCTTTTTTATCCACTTTCTTTTCTCAACCAAACATTTAGAACAATTAGATTCTTGAGCTTCAAACAAGATTTTTGCACCCTTTAACATGAATATTATTGCATGACAAGAATTTTTTATCTGCTTTTTCCTCTAAATCAAAATACATTACGCTCTCTGGCAGGATCTTGATGCTTGCACCACTTGTTAGATGAGTGGTAGAGTGTTTTTTAATATTCATATAGTATTAATTTTTAAATCTTTGATATGGAGAGGAAGAAGAAATTTGATGTTTTATCATAAATTATAGGAAATATATTTTTCTTAGTATTGTGAGGTTCCATGAATGAGTGGGATGTTTACGACATCAAAGTGCAAATTAAAAATAATCACACCATTTTATGACAAATTTTTTTTTCATAAGGTTTCAATTTTAAACAAGAGATGCATTCCATTAGGTCAATAAGGAGATTAAAATTTTATTTACTTTGGAAAAAATTAATAAAATGGAAGTAAAAATTGGTTGTTATATTAAAGGGAATATATTATTGTTATAACATTTTATTTTTTCTTAGATTTATAGTAACTAGACTTAGTGTTCAATAGATATTGGTGGTTTTCAAATTATATCATATCTTTGTTAAAAATAAATAGTTTATTCATAGTTAAAATTTCAATTATAGGGAAAATGATGTAAAATATATATAATGTTGTAAATAGATTGTTTCTATGTTAGAAATTACTATAATATTTTTTAAATTTTTTTTTCTATAAGATTGTGTAAAATAATCATTTTTACTTACAATAGACACCTAAATTTGTCCATACCCAACCACACTTCCCTCTACCAAGTATTCTAGCCACTTAAAAAAACTTAAATTTAACCCTTCACTTTTAGAACTCACCCTTAATGAAATCAATTGGCCTTTATTTAAGTCTAACCTTATCCCCCAAATCCTCCAACTAAATAAATAAATTAATTCTTAATTAAATGATTTAGGCTAACTATCATTCATTATCATTTCCTACAATATTTAAATCCACATCACCCTTAATCTTTGTCCATTTAATCCTAGCCATTGAATCTATCAACATAGTTCAAAATATAAACTTAGCATCACTTGACAAGTGTCTCTACCTCTCTCATGCTCCCATAGGTGTGAGCATATCTATCTACCCTACTTGTTCACATATGTCTGAGTATTCTCCTTACACATGTGTAGCCACTCTACCTCTTAGACATGTCATAAAGTAGTCATCCTACCTCTCTCACTTGAATTTTTCATGAGCCACCATATTCCTTACACATGGTGTGCTCTTATACCTCCATTCCTTTGGTGACACTTGTCACAAGGCTAAGGCTTTAATCCATGCCTTCATCCTCCTCAAATCCTACTTGTCTATTAGACATTCCATCTTGGCCCTAGATTTTTCTCATGGAAAATTTATAAATTAGAGGCCTCTCATCCCATTTCATCATCCACTTATATACTATCATTATGTTAACATTTTATTAATCTACCATCCTAACCCTAACATTATTTTTTTTGGTTTATTAAGAAACCACATTCCACCCATCATCACATCACAAAGAGCACATCAAGTGGAGCTATTGGGTCCACTCTATTTCCACTCAATCAAGGGATAAAGAGAATCAAATAAGGTAAAATGTTCCATTGTTTCTTTAGAATATTTATGTCATTTCCCTTGTTTATTTTCATATCTCCATTTTGGCATGCTCATTGTTCTAACTCTATGATGTTTGTTGAGTTATGTGAGTTTTCATGTCCTAGGTTCTAGACTAGCACCTACAGCCTGCATTTTAGTCCCTCTATTTCAAGATTAGTACCTATATTTCTAGATCAATGCTTGTGATAACTTTCTTTCTTAGAGGTGTTTTTTTCCTACATAGTTCAATGCATCTGTAAATCAACACATACACATATCAACACTTTTTCTTTGTGAATCAAAGCTTTTGTAAATGAGTGCATATGCAGATAAACACTTTTACACCTAAGTGTTTTCTTCCTCTTTTCTATTATTTTTTCTTTTTTAAATGGTCACTTTCTATTCATCTACTAATGTTCTTTCTTATCATTTCCATAATTTCTAACATTTTTTTCTATAGGTCCTTATTTTAGAGAAAAAAATATTAGTTCATCTATTTTATGTCCTATGAAATTTCCTAAATTAGCACTTGTGCTTATCCTTTAGTGCCTCTATAGCTCAACACATACATATATTCATGCTTTTGACCTGCCAATTCATACAGGTGCACATTTCAAGTAAAATAATTTACTTTTCACTCTTTCTATTTTAGTGCCTTCACAATTTCCCAACTCACTAGTGCCTATAGGTGCAAGCAAAGTTTGTTCATTATTTTTTATTTTTCTAAACATTTTTAGCCACTTGTTGTCTAACCCTATTTGTGTAACTTAAAAATGTTGGAAAAATATAATCATCATGTAGACACTGAAATTTGGTCTAAGCCTGCAACTTCAATTTCTTCATAATTCGTATTTCCATGGTCATGATTAAATAATGTTAATTATTTAATTATTTCTAAAGTCCTTTATTCCTCTATTAATTAAATAAACTTAATTATTTAATTAATTCACATTATCTTTATTCAACTATTAATTAAATAATTTTAATTATTTAATTAATTCACATTATCTTTATTCTATCTAATTAATTAAATAAATGCTCTTTATTTAATTGTCATTAATTAACTTTACTCTTCTTCTTAAATTAAATAAATTTGTATTTAATTTACCTTTATCATACTTTCGACTATAATTAAATAAATAATTTAATTATTTAATTATTCATCCTTTCTTCACTCAATTAAATAAATCTTATTTATTTAATAAATCCTTAAATGTCAAATCTTGAATTAAATAAATCATTTAATTCATAAAAGTCCATTTTTAGCATATTCCTCTATATTTAGATAATGTTTGACTTATCTAAGTATTCATTCTCACTTGACTCGAGATCTATTTAAATCGGTCAATTATCTCATGATTTAATGTCTAGGTGTCTTTCGCGAATAAAATCTAAGTCATAACTAGTCAGTTGACTAGTTCTAACTTGTATGCATGTACATGCTTATTAATTAAATATCTTTATTTAATTAATTAGTTTTATGCACATGCGTTCGAACAAAAGGTTACTTTTAATCTATCTTTATCTTTGTCATGCAAACATTATTCTTCTAGTTTTTTAATACCAAACTCAAAGATTAAATCATTGTTTAATCTTTATCTCTATCTTCTAGGTTTTATCACTCACGTCAGTACTAATAGTTATCTCAATGCATGTCAAATCTTTTAATCTAAATCATCCATCTATATTTCAATCCTAGCCTATCATTGGAATGATCAATTTTCTATAAATTGATTTGTCTTTCATCATTTTACTCCTCCTGAAATCTTATGACTTTTAGAATCACTTGTTTTATAATCTTTGATATTTTGCTATAATCACATACATCAAGGCTTTACTTGCACACATACTGAAAATCTGAGGGCAAGAATACCATCATGCGGTGAAATGGAGAAGGAAAATCAAGGTCAATCATGGAAGGATGTAGATATTGGGTGAGATCAGTATGTGTTTATGTTTATGCTTTCTTTGTGCTTTGTTGTTTAGCTTTAGATTACTTTAGAGTTTAATTGTATTGAGTGTTTTCTTTTAATATTTCTGTTGTTTTCATTGATAGTTACATTTGGTGAACCCGACATGAAGACACCATCTTTGCAAATCCGTAGACTTTTATTTTATTTTTGCAGGTATCGTACAAAATGATGCATTTGATAGGAGAAACGACACAACTAATTATACGAACTGCATCTATCAAAGAAAACAACACATCTAACAAATTTTGACGCATTTACATTTTATCGAGCCACAACTGACTAGTCAAATTTCATGACACATCTTTCGTTATGAACCATGCATATGACTGGTGAATTTTTTGATTCAAATATTTGATCTACAACTTTCTTTTCTATTTTTATTTTAGCTAATGTTTGGTTTGCAGCATGTGTTTTTGGAGTTAACATAGTGTTTGCAGGACGTAAGCATAGAAGACAAGTGTTCAAAACCCTTTCTACAGGATGACCGACGAAGATCAATCTAAAAAATATTGATGAATTATTTTGTAGGAAATGTGTCGAAGATTATTTTGAAACAGATTGTTTGGTAGATTAGAAAATTTTCATTTGGATTTAAAATTTACTACTATCTACTGTGTTTTGTGCAAAAGCACACTCTGTTGTTACCCTTTATGATTCGGTATATCGAAGTATCCTCTCCCCTTGTGCATTCGTGTGATCCTAGGTGTAAGAGAATCAGTTACTAACTCTAGAAATTGGGCATGTCCTTGTGGGAAAAAGTACTCACCCCAGGACGACTCAGACCGGTAGCACCCTGAACCTAAGGGACTTCCATCTGGTATATAAAAGTGGGTTCTTGTGGAAACCCCAATGAATCACGAGTATGGTTCAGATAGGATGGACATCAATGGACTCTCACCATATGGATTATACCCCATGAATGAAATTCCTAAATTAAACACCTTTGTTTGTAGTGTCCAAAATCCCTCTATTTACAGGTGCAGTAGGTTAGACCTATGAAGCCGTCTCAGGTTATTATGGTTCATGTGTAGAGATGAAAGTATGCTATGATATGTTCATAGGTACTGTAGCTTGGCTACCCCAAAGTAGTGAGTGTCATGGAGGGGAGCTAGTGGGGTCAAGCTACTAATCATCTACCTTGAATAAGCGTAGCTGGGGAAACCCAAGTGAGAACTCAGTAAATACTATCCTACACAACCTAGGATGTTCTTGTTTGTTATCAGATTAAACATTCTTTGTGTCGAAATCAAACTGAAAATAAATTATCTTCTGATTATCTTTGTTTTCCAAAACTTGATCACAAAACAAAGTTAGTTTATATTGTAATTCACTGAAAAACTGCAACTGTTCACCAGAAAGTCACAACTGTGATTTAGAGTCACATCTGTTTAAACTAGAGTTGCATATGTTAGAAAATGAGTCCAATTTTTCATTTGAGTCACATTTGTTTTATCCTGAGTCACAACTGTTGTTTAGAGTCGCATTTGTTTAAACTAGAGTCACATCTATTAGAAACTAAGTCCAATTTGCATGTCCCAGAATTTGAATCGCATCTATTTCATTGTAAGTCGCATATGCTTAGAGTAAATCCGCATCTGATATCCTAGTCACGTCTGTTACTGATAAACCTGCAATTTTTACAAACTGTGACACATCTGAATAGGTGAGCCGCATCTGCAATCTAGAATGACGCATATTCCTTTGTCATAAAACTTACTTTTACCAATACACAGTCACAAAGTCTAGAAAACTGCAACTGATCAGTTTTGAGTCACAATTGATAGTCTGAGTCGCATCTGCTTGATACAAAACCGCATGTGTTTGATACCCAAAACTAAATTTACTAGTAGACCGCAATTGTCCAAACAAACCACAATTGTTAGGTTTTTTGACACATCTATTATCTTGCAACACATTTGTCTAATTACTAGAAAACTAGAATTCACTGTCATAGTCCAATCCACACTATCATAACAGTCTTTGATCTATCTTTTCACAGTAGTCCTTAAACAACAACCTGAAACAATTTTCTCAATTTTGCATCCTTTAGGTATCATTTAGTCATAGCTATAGTCATCCTAGTTCCAAGTTTTAGTTTCATCTTAGAATACATATTACCTTTAGATCAAACTCTTAGGAATGCCACTTTTGCAAACTTTAGAATAGGTTCACTTTCCACACTTTGGAAAAACCATAGCTTCAGCAAAAACTGTCGTTGAACCTAGTCACGTCATCATATCTTTTGTCATATAGTGAGTCCTCCTAGCTCATCAGTCTAGTTAGGGAACTCACCTTATCTTTGGTCCTAGTCCTACATAGGTTCCTTGACATAACTAAATTGATGCCTTGGTTAGACTTTAGGTGGTTGGTAACCTCATCTCAGGTTCACACAATCAATTACCTTAGAATCTTCCTTAGACTTTGCATGTTTGGACACTGTCATCCTAGAATACCATCATTTTAGACATACCTTATTTGTAGAGAAAATACCAAAAAAAATAGTTGCATACATTCCTTATTTGCATCCAAAAAATCCCAAAAACATAGACTGGAGTCATACTATCCATAGACGTAGTTTTGCATTCCTTGCATATTGAGCTCATCTTACATGGTTGAAACCAAGTCTAAGAGAAAACAAAGAGAAAACATGTCAAACCCAAATGACTTCATCAATCCATTCTCCAACCCCTTCCAAGGGACATCCTCATTGTGACCTCACAATTTTTTATAGATAAATTCACCACTAGAGAACCACAAGGAAACATTTTAATGGAAGAAATAGAAGCTACCTCACAAGACCCTGAGTTTTCCTCTTTTGTAGATGGGTACCTAGAAAATTATCGTCAACGATACTTAGCCAAATTGCTAGCTGAAGGTGCCACCATACCTCCAAGATTTGATATCAGTACCTTACAAACTCAACCTACCCAAGGGACAAACACAACGACTACTAGTACCTCTATACCTCAGGTAAATATGGCCATACCATCTGGCATACGTACATAGAGTATGATAGTCCATATGTCTCCATTTGGTACATCTAGCATGACACAAGGTTTTAATTTCACTATAGGGGCATCATTGTCCACTCCCTTCTGTCCTCTTGCTAGGAACAAAAGACCTAAAACGTTAGCTCCTACACCAAGTGTCACTATCACTAGTACCATACCATAGACAACAACTATACCAAGTGTCAATGTCACTAGTACTATTCCACATATTGGGGTCTCACAGACAGGAAACATACCTTCCTTTCAATATGGAAATTGACCTATCACTTCACAAATTCATAGTCAAAATCCATTTCCCCAGATTCTGAATCGGAACCCATTCACTAGCATTCCAAATCTAAATCCACCCTACATATTGATATTTAACCAAAATCCAACACAAAATGTTGGATTTCAAAACACGTACATAGATCCAAATAATCCAACCAACACATCATTAACTCAAGTTGTCATCCTGTAGACACAAATGCATGCACTTCAAACACAGATGGATAACATGGCAGTGTCAACCAAGAAAACCTTTTCAACAAAGAATTTATGCCCATTTCCCTTTGATAAATCATTGTACATGACACCTTTCCCTCATGGGTATGTCATACCAAATTTTCCCAAGTACAATGGAAGTGAAATCCAATCAAACATATAAGGGAATTTTCCATGATGTGCATAGATGTCGCCTACAAAACCACCTATCTTATGAGACTCTTTTCGAGAAGTCTTGTTGGAATTGCACTAGAGTGGTTTTCAGGTCTTGACTATGGCATAAAATCATGGGGAAAATTGGCTAGAAATTCATTGAACAATTCTCCTTTAACATAGACCATGAGATTGACATAGCAACCTTGTGTCATACTACACAAGATGAAGGAGAAAATTTTATTGCCTTCTTTCAGAGATGGAGAACTATAGCCAGTCGATGTCCTATCGAGATACCTAAGAAACAGAAGGTCACTATGTTCCAAGAAAACCTCAACCCAAAATTGAGAAGTAACTTAAGGGTACGTTGTCGCACATCCTTTACAGAACTAGTGGAAAAGGGGATCATAATAGAAAAAGATCTCATTGAAAAAGAACTTAAGACATAGACACCCAACAAAAATCAAAATGTGCAAAACACCCCCAATGACAGAAACAAGTTTTGGTCTCGAAATAAAAACGTTACCAATGATGGGGTAGTTGATGTTAAAACTTTACAAGTAGGACTGATCATCACACTTAGAGTAAATTTCCCCTCTAGCAACATACTTAACGCTGTCAACCAAACCCCCAACACTATCCAAAACACCCAATGGCCACAACAATAGAGACAATTTCCAAAACATGAGTTCACTCCCCTTAGGGAACCCATTGAGTCAGTCTTCAAGCAATTGTTGCAACACAATCTTATACAGCTTCAAGAGCCAAGACAATACAATCCAGGGAAATTCAAACCATCTTGTGGGATGATAATTCCTTTTGTGATTTCCATCATACCAAAGGAAACACCCTACATAATTTTCGGCAATTGAAAAACATCATACAGGACTTTTTCGACAATAGAACTATTGAAGTCAGTGGACATAAACTAAAATCTTTGAACACTGATCATAAGGTCTTTTTGGATCCATTACATGACCATGGGAAAGGAAACACCTCTAGTTCAAGTAACAAGACCAAAATTTCAGCCAACTATCCTAATATCAAGCATGATTATAGTGGCCCAATCATACATGACCTTTGAGTTGTTGATGAGAATGTCAATACGATTACCATAAAGAAAACTCTCGAGTGTGCTATCAACACTCAGTGAACCAAAATCACCATCCAAGGACCTCCATCATAGCAACTAGCACAAACTTCCAAGCATCAGTATAACTTACTTGATTAGTTGGGGAAGACCTCAGCCCAATTTTCCATCTTGGAACTGTTACGTATCTCCCCTGAACATCGATCCATTTTAGACAAAGCATTACAAAGCACGATTGTCCCTAATGATCTTGATGTCAACCGTTTCAAGGAAATGGTAGGATACTTGACCAATAATCAGCATGCCACATTCTCAGAACAAGACTATGCAACTGAGAAGACAAATCACAATGACCCATTACCCCTTGAATTCCTTCTTCACAAAACCAAAGTTAGACGAGTTCTGGTAGATAGAGGAGCAAGGTTAAATCTTCACTTTAAAATTGGTTAAGGCATTAGGTTTCTCGGAAGCATGTGTGGACACAACCAAAAGCATTGTCATTAAGGCTTATGATGATGAGGAATGAAAATAAAAGAGGGTGGTCAAACTTCCTATCAGAATTGGTCTTGCAATTATGGAGAAAAAATTCCAAGTCTTGGATCTCACCCTTCCATACAACCTTCTACTAGGTAGACCATGGATTCATGCCATGAAGGCAATCCCTTAAAAATATCATCAATGTCTAAAATTCCCTCACAATGGCACTGAAATAACAATAGATGGTGACCTAGATCCATTCTAATATTGCACCATCCTATGAGAGATACCTCAGCGCCAAGTGTCTATAAATCATGAAGCCTCATCATCCAATTCATCTCATTATGTCGATCCATCCACTCTCACTAAAACATCCACTCCATCATCATTACCTTCCACTCCTAGGGTCGAGATCCAAGACAAGTGTTGTGGAGAATATCACATGAAGACATCTTATTGTGTTAGCCACTTGATTCCTCCTAAATCATACATTTTACCTATAGTAGATAGGAGACAATTGGTGGTCACCATACACATTCCTCCCTCAACAACCTTTACAAAATGGGGAGAATTAAGCAAAGAAGCCATCAATGAAGATTATTTCACCTCTTGGATATATAGAGAAGATGATGGAGAACCTCCCTCACTTGTTCACATTCCTACAGATCAATATGGCAAAGGTTTCACAATCATGTAGAGCAAGGGATATAATGGATGTAGTGGCTTAGGCTTACATCAAGATGGGAGGACTGAACCAATCATTGTTTCTAAGTGGCCGAAAGGCTTAGGGATTGGGTTTCAACCGATTCAAATTGGTGTTCCTAGTACCACATTGTTGGTATGTGGTGACTGATCATGCTATATTGTATACCTCGACATGTATCCTCCTAATTTTTTGCATCGTCACTGAAAAAAGGAAAAATCAATGAAAAAAGAAAAAAACCCTATTTTGTAGAACCCTAATTTGGAAGCTTCTAAGCTTGTTAAAAAGGGGTTTAGATGGGGGTTATAGTATGATGAAAAACATGATTATTTGCAAGATTTTAATAGGTTTTTGCACTGGATAATAAAATCATTGGATGGTTGCGGTTTGGTGGATGTAGCCCGGATTGGGTGAACCACGTTAAATTTTGTGTTATAATTTATTCTATGTGTGTTTTAGTTTCTTTGTTTATTAATTAAATTTGCATTTAATTGTTAGATATCTACCATTTCTAACTCTAACACACATCACCTTTGTTAGAAAACCAAGATCTGATTGCAAACCAAAATAGACCTTCCACAGAAGAGGAAAACAAAAAAGCAAGAGCTTTGCATAAAAACATGCAATTTGATATATTCGAAAAGACCATTAATTACAAGAGATAATTTGCTTTATAAAAGAAAAAATACCTAAACCTAATCTTATCTTGAGCAACAAGATAGCTCGATAAGATAAAGATGAAAGCCTAAAACTTAGGAATTAAATAAAGCCTAAGTAAACTTATGCAAGCGTAATTAAATATTAATTACACTAACACCCCCCCATAAGTGCAACTTAGGGAGAAGCAGATTATTATGCAAATATGAGTCTCGGCAACAAGGCCTGATCAGGTACTCATGTACAAATGCAAAGAGAGAGAAACCCCCCTCAGTGAGATGAACTGCTGCGAAGAATCACTAGAAGAACTCTGATGAAGCAGCACTAGAACCCCAAATCTGGCAAGCAAGGAAAGATAGTTCTATTTGCAAAATACCAATCAGAATCACAAATGAAACAGCAGACCCGATGCCAAGGAACACTGGAAACTCACATACTGGATCAACTTTGGAATCTGTGAACAACAGTAGATGAAAGGATGAATGGACCCATAATGGTGACAAATCTGGAAGCTGTGTCTCAAAGCCAATGCCAAACTAAAACTAAAACTACCCATAGGATGAGTACCATCAAGATTCTGGAACATTAACCATAAAACCATGGCCTTCAAATGAGAAAGATCTGAACCAATGCGGATCAAGAAATATAAAATCCCAATGTGAAGTGTGAACCGAAGCAAACCAACAATGTGTCCAGCTAAGCAAGAAAGAAGCTAGAAGGAGACAACAGGAAACCAGACAAACTCATGCGAGTTGTCACCAACATGAAAGATGGATGCAAGAACCCCCCCTTAATGGAACTTTATATCAGTTCTTTATTACAATACCTAATTATTGCATAAGGAGATAATGCAAAATTATAGAAACATAAGTGAAAATGCAAACCTAACACATGAAACAAAAATGAATGCATGCATAAAATAAGTTACACATTTTGTGGAAATTACCTCAGATCTGTTTAGAGGCCGAAACCAGCTTTCCAACATCGTGAAAATCGCGAAAAACGGATAAGCGAGTCAAAAGATATGTGTCCTAGAGTGAAAACAGAAACATCTGACTTCCGAGGTAGAAAACGACATCAAAAAAGAAAAACCAGAAAATATCACTAGTACCAATGCGTAGAGCTCAAAAACAGCTTTCCGGCGATATCTCGTTTGCAAAAAAATGACGCTGTATGTGAAAGTGATGCTTGTTTCTGTGAAAGTGCTCAAAAATTGTCCGATTCAGCCATGTGAAGCCCTCAGGGGCTAAAAAAAATAAGGCCCCTGGTCGCCTGGGCCGACCAGGGGCTGAAGTGCAAGGTGTTGGGCGCGGCCCCTGGTCACCCACGTGACCATCGCAGGGGCTGAAGTTCTGGCCGGGGGCTGGCGCGTGGGTGTTGGTCACCTATAAGACCCTGCTGCAATAGGTTAAGCCCTCAAGGGCTGGCGGAATAACCTGGCGGAGCTGCAGGGGGAAGCCACCGGCGGCCACCTGGTGGCCACCCAGTGGCCGCCGGGTGGCAAAACCCATCAAAACGGGTGGCACCAGAATTTTTTTTATTTTTTTTTTATTTTTGAAATTTTTCAAAAAATATGCCTCAGAGTGCGTGCTGGGGAGGCCGTATGGCCTCCCTACAAAAAAATTTTGCCTCTCCAGTCGACAGTGTCCAAATCGAACAAATTTTATATCAAAATAGGGGTTTTTGGGCACTGTGAATCCAATGGCGAGGTCTGTTTGGGCCCAAAGTGCTCCAAAATTCACGCAACCCCCAGATCTATCAGATAAACCACCGAGCTTACGACCCTCGCAGATCTGGCAAACGGTGATGAAAATCAATGAAATAAAAGTCATTTCTGACTTTTTCCAGCGCTCTGAATCCAATGGAAAACCCCGATCTGATCCAAGATGCTCCAAAAATATGCTCAAGGATTGAAACCCTCGAGGGACCTCGAACGAGCTCTGCACTGTGTTCCTCCAAAAACGATGAGAAGGGGCTACAAATCGAGGCTCTAATACCATGTTAGAAACCAAGATCTGATTGCAAACCAAAATAGACCTTCCACAAAAGAGGAAAATGAAAAAGCAAGAGCTTTGCATAAAAACATGCAATTTGATATATTCGAAAAGACCATTAATTGTAACAAGAGATAATTTGCTTTATAAAAGCAAAGATACCTAAACCTAATCTTATCTTGAGCAACAAGATAGCTCGATAAGATAAAGATGAAAGCCTAAAACTTAGGAATGAAATAAAGCCTAAGTAAACTTATGCAAGTGTAATTAAATATTAATTACACTAACAACCTTTACTCGAGGAAGTAAGTGCTTCAGAAGATATTGAGACATCCAACGAACCATCTGACCAACCCTACTATGACTCCCCCGACTCTAATGAATATGAGTGAGATTCCTTATCCTCCACCTCGGCCATGGATCTTGATAAGCTATTTGGAGAACTTGACTTAATGTTGAAATCTTTGCCAAATCCATTAAATTCCTATCCACCTAAGACTTTGACAAAAGAGGAATGGTTTAAACATTACTACTGGGAATCTCTTGATCCTACCTCTTGGGAACTTGATACACTTGTTCCATATAACTAAACCTTAGCAATAGGCCCACCTTTGAGTCTACCTAGCTCCAAGCAAAAGAGCAAAGAGGACTTGGTAAGAAACCTTTGTCACTATATGAACAACTCAACTTTTACCTTGACCCCGTTGAACTTTGACAACTCTGATGATGACATGCCTTTCGTTTATCCCCAACTCATTGATTGGGACCAACAAGACACACCCATCTTAGACTTTTTTTAGAATGACGAAGCAATTGCTGACTTCTTGAGATTATGAGAAGGAATACCTAGTCATGATCACAAGGCTGGATTTACCATTCACTTGGACAACATGGCATATTTTGGGGAATTTTTTCAACCCTCCAGTCGCAAAAATAGGAAAAAGAATGAAAATGATGAAAATGATGAGTCTTTAGGTGAAAACTGAAAGGCACCTTTAGACACTAAAAAAGAAAAAAATAAGGATGCATCTGAAGGTGAAAACCTCTTTGAGGCACCTAAGGATGGAGGTTTGAACATTCTCCCTGTTGCACAAGAAAAGTCACCCATGCTAGTTGAAGAATTAGTGGAAGTTAACATAGGTACAAAAGAGAATCCCTGACTAGTATATGTTGCAATGTCATTAACAAAAGAAGAGCAGCCAAAATTTTGCAACTTCTTTACACAAAGATAAATTAATTTTTCCTGGTCATATGTAGACATGCCTGGGCTAGATCCTGAACTTGTACTACATCATTTTCCCTTACAACCAGGTGTTAAACCAGTCAAGCAGAAATTGTGGAAAATGCACCCATAGATTACTTTACTAGTCAAAGCTGAATTAAAAAAACTGTTGGATGTTGGCTTCATTAGATCAATTGACTATGCAGATTGGATTTCCAATATGGTACCAGTCACCAAACCAACAAGAGGCATATGCATCTGTACAGATTTCAAAGATATAAATAAAGCATGTCCTAAGGATGACTTTCCTTTGTCAAACATTGGCATGATAATAGACATGACCATAGGTTATGAGATGTTATCCCTTATGGATGGATTTTCAGGATATAATCAGATCATAATTGCAACTAAAGACTAACCCAAAACAGCTTTCACTTGTCCATGGGGAACTTATTGCTGGAATGTCATTCCCCTCAGACTCAAAAATGCTAGAGCAACCTATCAGGGAGCTATGACTACTATTTTTCATGACCTTATACACACTCTTATGGAGGATTATGTCAATGACCTTATTTCTAAATCATTGACAAGGGTAGATCATTTATAGGTTTTAGACAAGATATTTCAAAGGCTAGAAGAGTATAAAGTGAGACTAAATCCCAAGAAATGTGTGTTCAGTGTCAAATAAGGAAAACTTCTAGGATATATCATTTCTAGATGAGGCATTGAAGTGGACCCGGCCAAAGTGAAATCTATCATAGACATGCCTCCACCAGCTAATCTCAGTCAGCTAAGGACATTACAAGGGAGACTGCAATCCATCAGAAGTTTCATAGTGCACATAGTAGATAAGACACATCCCTTTCAACATTGACTTAGAAAAGGAATACCCTTTGTATGGATAGGTAAATGTCAAGAAGCTTTTCAATTGATTAAGGATTACCTCCTCACACCACCATTTTTAATGCCACCTGTTGAGGGACAACCATTTATTCTCTATATTTCAGCAACCCATTAATCACTAGGAGCATTTCTTGCACATAATGACAATGAGGGTCATGAAAGAGTAGTATACTATATCAGTCGCACTTTGGTAGGTTATGATCTCAATTACAACACCATTGAATGTTCCTGTCTTGTAGTAGTATTCACTACTCAAAAACTTAGGTACTACATGCTAAACTAGCAAATGATGTTGGTCACAAAGATAGATCCTCTAAAATATCTCCTTAGCAAAGTAGCGTTGACAGGATGACTGGCCAAATGGGTTATGATACTCAGTGAATATGATATCTATTACGTAGAAATAAAAGCTATCAAAGGACAAGTCATTGCTGATCAATTGGCTAATGCATCGATACAAGAAAATCACCCTTTAGTTGCATAATTTCTTGATGATTTTATATTCACCATGGACACAGGCACAACATGGAAACTATACTTTGATGGGTCCCATACAAATCATGGCTCAGGGGTTGGTATCCTTTTTATCACACCACAGGGTGATTCTATCCCTAAGTCATTTAGGATTGCATTTCCATGTACCAACAACATAGAAGAATACGAAGCTCTAGTGACAAGATTACACATGGCAGTCAAATGGAAGATCAAGAATCTACAGGTTTATGGTGATTCACAACTGGTAATCCAACAGGTAAATGATGATTATGAGACTAAGGATGAAAAGCTTGCTCCCTACAAATGCATGATAGATAGTTTCAAGGAGTACTTTGACAAGGTTGACTTTCATCAAATACCTCATGTTCTAAATAGGGCAGCAAACACCATGGCTACTATTGATTCACTCCTTGACATAGCAAGCAATGTGCCTAAGTTAGAGTTTTTGGTAGAACAACTTTGGGTCCCTGCCTATGACATCCCAGATTCGAAGATGGTGTGTGATATTGTTGGTCCCAATTCCCCATGGTATAAAGATATCTATGACTACCTCCATGCCGATACCATACCCCTTGACCTTTCTAATAACAAGCGTAGGACATTCCTTCACAAGTCAGCCAAGTACACCATCATCGGAGACACCCTTTATAGATGTGCCTTAGACAATACCCTATTGAGATGTCTCGATATTGAAAAAGCATAAGAAACCTTGTGTGGGGTACATGAGGGTATATGTGGATCCCATTCTAGCAGTCCTACCTTAGCTAAAAATATTATGATACTTAGTTACTATTGGCCTACCATATATCTTTGTTAAGAAATGTTGTCAATGTCAGGTACATGGAGACTTGATACATGCACTTGCGCAGGAGCTCTGTCCCATAACGTCACCATGGCCCTTTTCCCAATGGGGACTCAACCTCATTGGAAAGATACATCCCACAACATCCAATGGTCATAAGTTCATTATCATTACGACCCAATAATTCACCAATTGGATTGAAGCTATTCCCATGACCTACATCACCAACACATAGATTTCTAAGTTTATCCTAAACTATATCATTTGTCAATATGGTGTCCCTCAATCCATAATCACAGATAATGGTCGTCCTTTCAAGAACCAAGAATTTTGTCATCTTTGTGAAGAGTTCCATATCCAACATCATTTTTCCACTCCATATTACCCACAAGGTAACGGCCAAGTAGAGGCATCTAATAAAACTATCATCAGAATCCTCAAAAATATTGTCAATGATGTTGGTCGTGATTGGAATTTATAGCTTAATCCTGCCTTTTGGGCTTACCGTACAAGAATCCATACTCCCACTGGCACCACTCCATATTCCTTATTATTTGGCTCTGAGGCCATCTTACCTATTGAGGTCGAGATTCCTTCCCTAAAGGTATCTTTGATAGGGAACATTGACGATGAAGAACTTATCGTGTATCAAGACTACATGAGCTAGAATTCCTAGATGAATGAAGATAGAAGGAATTAGATCATCTCCAAGCTTATCAAAATTTTCTTCATCGCAGCTACAATAGGAAAGTCTTGAATAGAACTTTGACATTGGTGACCTGGTCTTAATGGAGTATCCAAAGAATCAAGTAAAAAGAGAGAAACCAGGAAAGTTTGAACCAAACTAGTTAGGACCTTACATTGTCAGAGAAGCCTTTGGATTAGAAGCATATCAACTCTCTACTCCTAAAGGAGAACCGTTGTCAGCACCTATCAATAGTCTTCATCTAAAGAAGTTTTATGAATAGCTTTTGAGAGCCTTGTCTTAATCATCAAACATACAAAAAAAAATACAAAAAAAAAATTGAAAAAAAAATTGTTACCTAGGTGAAAACCTGGCAAACAGGCATCTCGGTAACACCAAAAAAATTATAAAATCAAGAAAATAGTAAAGAGAAATAAGTCGTCCAATAGTGAAAACCACTTCGGTGGTGCTTTGGATAAGTACTATGGTGAAAACTTGGAAAATAGGTGCCATGTGTATTTGACTCTGCTCCTTTGTCTACCATCATTCTAATTTGACTTCCCTATACATTCGCTTATCCCTGTACATATCACATATCTTTCCCATCCATCCCTTGTACATATCATTCATAATAAATGGTTGTCTTGTCCATAACTTGGAATGATTGACATCGAGTGCATTTCATATCCCCCATCCTATCCTATTCATAATCAATTGGTGTTATACTCGATTGGGGGAAAGCACTTGACCTACGTCATATTGGTTCTAACATGGGTTGTTATGAAGATGTAAAACCATCCAAAAATCCAAAAACATCACACAATGTCCTAAGAAAAATATCCCAAAAACATTAGGAAACTTCAAAAAGACAAAAAAATCAAAACATGTCAAAAATACAAAAACAAAGTCAGGGTTAGTCACACTTGTCAGTCTTTTTCATTGTCGAACTACGTTGCCTCTGTGACTGGACGTAGGAAAGGCCATATATCGATGTGCCCCCTAGGCATTAAGTGGGTCCTTTTAGGTTTCTCTATATATAATCATGATTCAATCCATTGTCTATATGGCAAGGTCATTGGTCGTGTCGAACTACGAGGTCTTTATGTGTATAACGTAGGAAAGGCCATCAAGAGATGAGCTCCCAAGACCCCACTAGGTCAGTCCATTAGGGTTCGTTACATTCACTATCACACACGTCTCATATTTGTAATTGATTCAAATCTTTTGTTTAGTCAGTCTTGTCAATCAAAGTCTAGTCGAACTATGAGGTCTTTGTGTGTATAATGTAGGCAAGGCCATCAAGCAATGAGCCCCCGAAGCTGCACTAGGCCAGTCATTTAGGGTTCGTCGTCACACACAATCAATTTTCAGCACATCATATCAAGTCATGCATCAACCAGATGAACAAGTCAACAATCTCATCAAGTCAAATCCTACAAATTTCCAAAGCAACAAACAAAACAAACCAACGTAAATCTGCTACAAGATGTGTCCTTCCTAAAAACATATATCAATCTTTGTCTTATTCAAGATGAGTCCTTCTTGAATATGGATATCAACAATCAAATCTATGTCTTATACAGGAGGATTCCTTCCTAGATATAGATATTGTCAAATAAATCAACATGACCTTACATAGGTTATCACATCAACGATATCAGACTCAATGTCTTATACGATACGTGTCTTTCTGAAACTAGGATTTTGTCATGCCTTATACAGATAGTCATAACATTGAAACCAAACTCAACGTCTTATCCAGTATGTGTCTCTCCTAAAATTATGTCTTATCAATCAATCATCTTATCAAACAAAACAATCAAACAAATAGATCAAGTTTTGTCAAATATTTTATTGGCTTTTTGACTTTATGGCTTATTTATCTTATCATTTCATTTGACTTTATGATTGGATTCTTGTTACTAGCTTTCTCAAGGATGTCCCCTGAAGGATTTAGAGAAGCAATGATGTATCATAATTCTATTTTCTTTGACTTTTGTTTGTCAACTATCTTTTAAATTTGATTTTGAGTCATGTTACTAGTTTCTTCAAGGATGTCCCATGAAATATTTAGAGGAGCAATGATGTCTCATGGCCCGTATTTTTTTTTTTTCTATATGTGGTTTGTCTTGACAAAAAGACTAGGGAAACATTTCCCTTAGTATGAGTTAAGACACTATTTTTCTGCGACTGCTTATTGTTAGCAGGTGGATGACCTTGCACACCTTGATCTATGTTATATCATGGTGTTTTTCTCCATTTGTATTAGTTACCTCCCAATGATGATAAAGTTCAAAGCCTTTTGTGATTCAACAAAATATAGAAGATTGCTAATACTAACAATCATCACTTTTATTATTCACATTCTTTTCACACTAACATTTCTTCCTTCTTGCATTATGATGGAGTCCTATGACACACAAAAGTACAAAGCATCCTACATATGCATTCATGTTAGGGACATCATGTAAAAATCATACATCATAAATCATACATATATCTTGCATTTTGAAAACACAAAAACATAGGCATCTATCATATCTAGGAAATTATGGCATAATAGGAATTCATCATCATAGACTACATAACAAAATCATTAGATCCATTATCATTAAACATATAGCATCACATGTAGATAGCATTGTATATGTAAACATCACATTGCATATCATAATCATAAATGCATACATCATAATATAGAATCAACATCACATAATAGGCTATATAAACATATCATACAATAAATAGGATCATCCATCACATAGGCATATCATATAGAACACATGCATAAATAAAAGACTGCATAATCAAAATAGAACTACATATCATGAGACTCACCTCCAAAATCATATATATATATATATATATATCGCTAAAAAAAATTCACATCACAATGTCATAATGTATAAATAAATATGAAGCATGTGGGCTACATGATCAAACTACAATGTCTCAATAAATATCAATAAATGTCCCTATCTGAAACTGCCATTTCTACCATGAACAGACTGTGAAGGAAAATGATGTTGGGATCCTGATGACTTGTATCTTGTAGGAGGCCTATCATATGGTCTAGATCTGTGTGGCCGCTCAACCCCCTCTATGCTCATTGTCCTAGTGTGAGTCCTGGTCTGAGACCTACCGCTACATGCCTATAAGAAACTGGGAGCCCCTCTCTCTGATGGAACCTCTACCTCATATAGATCCCTATAATAGGAATCTCTCTCATCGGATCTAACTAACTCTTGAGCGAATGCATCAACTGGCCCACTACAAAGAGCTCTGATCTCTAAAAATCTCTTCTCAATCTCCTGTCTTCAAGTTATAGCCTAGTCTCTGTCCATATAGGAATTTTATCTCTCCATCTATAGTGCATCCCGCTCTAACATCAACACCCTCATCCTCTCCTCCAAAGATGCTACCTGAGCATGCAAAGTCACAGTATCCTAATCAATGGACCCTGTAGTATCCTATTGTTTCCTCTCCATCCTGTCATCCTCCATCCCCTCCAAAATCCTATCCTAGAGCTCACACTCCTAATTTTCCATATCCTCCTCATCCTCCTCATCATCCTAATAGCCGACAAGCAAATCAAGGGTACCGACCTTAGCCTCTTCTTTGTCTGCCTCCTCCTCTACATGCTCCTTTGGAACATCCTCCTTCGCATGCTCCTCTCCACCAATCTCTACCTCCTCAACATGAACCTCCTCCTCATCTCTACCGACATCAAACATGGGAATATCCTCTCCCTCCCTCACCTCCTCATGGATTGGTGACAAAGGTGGGCCTTTTCCTTTGCAACCATGTCTCTCCCTGCCACCACCCCTTTGACCACCTCCTCCTCCATCTCCATCATCCCCTCTCCCATCTCCACCCCTCTGACCTCTACCACATCTGCCTCATAGACCTATCCCTCACCGCTCTACCAATGCATCCTGATCTGGATCTGTGAGGGCTATTGGCCTGCGAACAACCCACCACCGCTCATATGCCTCAGTGGTGTTTGAATTTGGTATCCCGCCTCTCCAACCCCACTGCATTAGCTACAATGCATCAATGTCAGCCTCTATAGTCACCACTGGAATATCAGTACCCCATAATGTAATCTCTCTAGAAGATCTAGCATACTCTGCTTGACCTCGAGGCTCATCCTGAACCTCTCCAAACTGTCTCAAAACCCAGTCTAGAAAGAGCCTCTCAATGATGTGCACGTGTGAGACTGTGCACCCAATCAGGTACTATGTCTGTCGATAGTATATCAAATGCTCGTCCTCACCTGACCACTGTGGGAAATCCAAGTATGGCCTCCATATGAACTGAACCATCATGTCAATAGCATGTCTATAATATCCAGTGTCTCCGACATGGTGTTGGGTTATTTCCCCTGCATAATGGAAGGAATACGGTGATCCCCGTTGCATATTAACTATAACCGACAGACAAAAAAATAGCTATGTGTTCCCACGCCCATACCATCAGGAGCATGGTACCACGACTCATAGACAGTGCTTTTCTATATGCTATATCATGTAAGTGGAAATACAACATTGATAAGAGATTAAGGGCCCCAAGCATAGACCTCTTGCCTCTCTAACATCCCTACCAGCATCTCCCCCCATCCTACAGGGAATCTATGACCTCGACGGTCAGGAAGAACTATACCTCTGATCAAAGTACATAATAGACAATCTAATTTCCTATATCTTTGCACTAACACATTCCATCTAATCTTGTAGTGGTCAATCCCCAACTATCTAATGTCCTTGTGGGGATAATATCTGCACATCTTACAGAAACCTCTCTAAGTATCATGCATAACCCTCATCCCTCTAATAGGTAATCTAAGAATCCTATATACATCCTCTAGTGTCATCGTCACCTCACCTGTAGGTAGATGAAATGATGATGTCTCCGAGTGCCACCACTTACACAACGCAGTCAGCAGTCCTCAATTTTCTCGAATAATGGGCATGTCAGTCACATGATACAAACCCAAATGCCACATAAACCATTTCTCCCTGCTCTACAAACTATCATGGAAGTGGAAAGTCAACGGTTTTGACTCTCTAGTATAAATAGGATCCAATATAACTTGCAATGGCAATATACATGCCTCATGTCAGAATTAATTTCCTATCTTAGTTCAAAATTTCAAGATTCCATGCTAGTCAAATGCATCATTCTTTTGCAAATGCATTACAAAATATCAAATGAGTCATTCTATTTTGCAAATGCATCTCTACATGTCATATGCGTCTACCCAAAATGAAAATGCATTTTACCCTTAAAAATGCATATATATAGTCACGCATACTCTACATGCTACTAAATATGCAAATGCATTATATTTTCCTATATGTGCTAATATTAAATGCAAATGCAATGCACTTACACAAATGTGTTGAACTTAAAAAAAATTGTGTACATTTTCCAAAATCTCTACGCTATGCTATGATCTAAAATTACAGATGCATAATTCCGCATACAAATGTGTCATTTACATGTGCATATGTGGTTATCTAAGAAAATGATGCATGAGAAAAATGTGAAATAAATGCATTAAAGAGCACAAAAAGTAAAAAAATTAAAAGTCGGTATTTGAGTACTCATCGGGGGGCCCGCATCTGGAGGTCGCGTGAACGTCTAGATGCGGTAGGCACAATGGTGTGAGTATGGAACAGGAGACATTGTCGCTAGGAGTCCAAAGAAAAATCTCAATTTTCTCAACTGTGTGGGTGAAAATGAATTAGATTTTCACCCCATTTCTATTTATACCTAGGGTTTTGGGTGGCATTTCCTCCAACCTTGTCTACTGGCCACGTAAACTTCAAATTTTTTTTGACCCATACATGTACCTCACACCTCGAAATTCATTTTTTTCAACTCTACAACATTTCTGACTATCAAATTGACTAATCGGGACTATTTCTGGACTTTTTTAAAAAAAATTATGAAAATTTGTCAATTTTCTTGAGGGGGCATACCTTCACCTATTTTACACTGGGGCATGACTACGGCATGTTTTTGATCAATTTTCTTTGACACAACACCAAAATGACATTGTATCAAAGAGGGGAAAAATGTAGACATTGAAATTTGGTCTAAGCCTACGACTTCAATTTCTTCATAATTTGTATTTCCATGGTCATGATTAAATAATGTTAATTATTTAATTATTTCTAAAGTCATCTATTCCTATATTAATTAAATAAACTTAATTATTTAATTACGCCATTAATTAAATTTACCCTTCTTGAATTAAATAAATTTGTATTTAATTTACCTTTATCATACTTTCGACTATAATTAAATAAATACTCTAATTATTTAATTATTCATCCTTTCTTCACTCAATTAAATAAATCTTATTTATTTAATAAATCCTTAAATGTCAAATCTTGAATTAAATAAATCATTTAATTCATAAAAGTCCATTTTCAACATATTCCTCTATATTTAGATAAATGTTTAAGTTATCTAAGTATTCATTCTCACTCGACTTGAGATATATTTAAATCGGTCAGTTATCTCTTGATTTAATGTCTAGGTGTCTTTCGTGAATAAAATATGTCATAACCAATCAGTTGACTAGTTCTAACTCATATGCATGTACATGCTTATTAATTAAATATATTTAATTAATTAATTAATTTTATGTGTGCGTTCGAACATAAGGTTACTTTTAATCTATCTTTATCTTTGTCATGCAAACATTATTCTTCCAGTTTTCGAATACCAAACTCGAAGATTAAATCATTGTTTAATCTTTATCTCTATCTTCTAGGTTTTATCACTCACGTCAGTACTAACAGTTATCTCAATGCATGTCGAATCTTTTAATCTGAATTGTTTGTCTATCTTTCAATCCTGGCATGTCATTCAAATGATTAATTTTCTATAAATTGATCTGTCTTTCATCATTTTACTCCTCCCGAGATCCTATGAATTTTGCAAGCAATTGTTTTATAATCTTCGATATTTTTCTATAATCACATACATGAAGGCTATACTTGCACACATACTAAAAATATGAGGGCAAGAATACCATCACGATGAAATGGAGAAGGTCAATCGAGGTCAATCATGGAAGCATGTAGATACTGGGTGAGATCATTCTTTGTTTATGTTTATGCTTTCTTTGTGCTTTGTTGTTTAGCTTTAGATTACTTTAGAGTTTAATTGCATTGAGTGTTTTCTTTTAATATTTCTATTGTTTTCATTGATAGTTACACATCCCTTGCAATTCATATGACCTTGGGTGACTAAAACACTTGGATCATTCCTTTTAGGATACTTTCCAAGGGATTTCATCACATTATGGGGCAGGCTTAACTCTCATGTTCTAGTGAAATATAAAGAGCAAGGGGTGAATCAAAAGACACCCCTCTTAAAAGTGGATTATTTTCAATCTTGGCTAAGCCCCAAAAACTTTATACTTTAGGAAAATGAAGGTGGATAGTGGGTTACCCTCTCCTCCTGATTATTTGGAAATTTTCCCCTTCATCTATATTTTTTCTCATGTACCCTTCATGTATTTAGAGCACTCCCTAGAAACCTTGCTCATCCTATTTTAAGAACTTTTATCCATCTCATATTTTGATTTAAGGGAAGTTGATTTCCCTTTAAATTTACTTACAAGTACCTTTGTGTGTTGAGATAGAACTAAACTTGGGTGAAGCCTTTGGCCATCCAATATCTAGAATTTTTTGTTCAACACAACTTTCCCAAGCTATCTCTCACATGGTAGATGGTATTAGTAGTTAATTCTACTATGGATTTGTTATGAAAATGGTGTCTCAACCTTGCAATTACATGAGGTTACTATTTATAGTTAGCTTATGTTTGAGCACATATTGGTTAATTTTTTTTGCCAAAGCTTTGAAATGGCTAAATAAGCATGCTCATAAAGTTTCATCAGAAGATCGTGTCTATATTTGAATATATTAAAGTTTTCATTTTTGAAAGTTTTAAAGCCCAAACTGAAGGCCTTAGAGGTGTTTTTGGGCTCAAACGTGGTTGTAATTGGTGAAGTGGTTATAGCTTGATAGAGTGCTTCACAAGATTTTTGATAGTTCAAATGGTTCATCAATCAAACACTTGGATTAAAATTTATGGCCTTTGGAAGTTGGGTCTCACTAAAACGAATCCCTGTGATTTGCTCCATTTTTTGCTTCCACCCACTATTTTAATGTTTTTTTTTCCAATTTTTTGAAAACATCATCGCTATTTATTAGTATGGCACTATTTTTGGCATTTATTTGTGCCGATCAAGACAAGTCAACGCTAATTTAGGCGTTAATGTGCACTGAAATTAGCACCGATATTGGATTCAAGTGTGGCACCGTTGTTAGCGTCACCTTTGGCTCTGAGTTTAGCTTCGAGTTTAGCGCCTCTTTTAGCTTTGACATTAGGTTTGAGTTTAAATTCAGGTTTAGTGTTGGTTTAGACACCCCTATGTCGAAGAGACTTATTTATATGTCTCATTGACGATGTAAAATAGTGAAATTTCAACGAGATACAGGCATATCAAGGAGAGAATCACTTACATCAAATTGAAAAGGTATATCTACAAGTGCTCAGAGAAACACAACTCTTGGATATAACGAAGTAATGTCGATGAGACATTGAGATATCAGTAAGACAAATAATATTGTCTCATCGACACTCTTCAAGTAATGATCAAACGCATACACCACTAGACTATTGGGAAGGTGAGCAACATATGTGGTAGAGCGATATACATCGCAACCCCACAACAAGAATCCTTGAGCAAGTCGGTAGTGTGGTAAACAACTGAAAGGAAGGGAAAAACACTACCATACCACAATGATAATCAAGAGTCTCCCGAATGTGGCAGAGTTACACCAATATATAAAGAAGTACCGCCAAAGGAAAATATTGATGAGACAGTGGCATATCAACAAGAGATATTAACTTGTCTCATTGACACTAGCAACCAACATCAGAGGAACATAAGATCTAATGTCAATGAGACATTGAGATATTGGTAAGACAAAGAACATAAGCATACATCGCTATACTGCCAGGAAGGTGAGCAACATATGTGGTAGAGTGGTATACACCGCAATCCCACAACAAGAAGCCTTGAGCAAGGCGGTAGTATAGTAAACAACAAAAGGGAATGGAAAAACACCACCATACCATAGGGGGTATAATAAGAGATGGTGGTGGTAATGTAATCATGGCATCATTACAATTTACAACACTAAATGCAACAAATCACGTAAGTCACAATCCATTTGAATAAATAATTTGAATATAGCCTGCCAAAATACTCTAAAACTCTAATAAACATTCTCTAAAAATTTTGTCGAAATCTTATTTTTAGGCATAGCCCACCAGAATGGAGTTTTCATTTTAATAAACATACAATAAAGCCTTTGTTGAAACCTTATTTTCAGGCATAGCCTACCAAAATGGAGAAGTGTTTCAGTAAAGAATGATAGAGAATGGTAAGGAGATGTGTGTGATAGGAGGCATAGGATTCATTGATGTTTATCTCATTCCTACTCTAATCAATAAGGGTTACAATGTTTGTGCTACTATTTGTAATCTAGGTATATAATTGACATATGTTTGCATAATCTCAAATTCCTTCAGATTCTTTTGCAGTATCAATGTATCCTATATAGGGTTTAGAATGACTTCTTTTAATTTAAAAAAATAAATCAGATACTTTTGAAGCATCAATGTTTCCTATATAGGGTTTAGAATAACTTCTTTTAATTTAAAAAAATAAATAAATGATGTATTTTCATGTGATTAGATAATGTGGAGATCTCCTAAATCTTCCCTAGCACATTGTCCTCTTTTGCACTGTGTTCATTACTCCAACTGCTAGGGTTTTGCATTTCACATCTTTAATATCTTCATGATAACTTGGCTTTTAAATAGATCTTAGTCTTTTCTTTAATCTTTATCATGATAACCCTTGAGTTCCATAATCCACCTTCAATCTCTTCTAAGAGTGTTGTCTTAACCTAGACTACATAGTGTGCATATAAAGCAAGTCCTTCATACATGCCATTGTTCCAAACCGCCACTCACCGCCTTGCTTAAAATGTTGCCTCCATAAGCACAATAGTATGTTTTAAAATCATGGTTGCAAGTGATTGACCATTAAGGTCACTACTTTCATCAAGATACAATGAGATTTTTTTCTTCAAACTTAAGGCATTATGCAAGATAACATTGTGAATTGTTTGTTGTGTACAATTTTATTTTCTTGCACATTTACTTCTTTTCTAACTGCCTTTAAGACTGGCTATTGCACCATCAGCTGCAATCTCAAACAAATCACTCATTGTCACTTGAAGATTCCTTTCATGAGCATCCTTGTATAAAATCAAACTATGCCCTATAGACTACCTACTTACTAATATAGGGGACTCATTGTTTCATGGTATTTTGAGTTTTATTTAGAAGGGGTTAATATGTGACATTTTTATGTGCAGGAAGAATAGATTGTGATGCAACGTTTGGGTATGGAAAGTTCAGGAAAAATTGGATTGTACCTTGAGCTGGTCTGAAACACTTCTGGGTGTTTTCGCTCTGAAGCAGAACTTGTGTGTAGGAATTTCCAAATATCCAATAGAGTAAGTTCCTACATTCTAAAGATAAAATCATAAATTTTCTTATGATAGAGAAATTTTGTACATTCTAAAGATAAAATCATAAATCTGCATTTCTTTGTACAATCGCTCGTTTGAATTGTTTCTTTAACAATTTTTGGTCCACGTCCATGTACATATCTTCTTCTTTTGTTAGTTGAATGCTTAGGCTTTGCATTTGCTCCAATCTCCATCTAAAATAATAAAAAATATGCATTAATTTATGATTGTACCTTGAGCCGGTGTGAAATACTTCCGGATGTTTTTGCTTCGAAGTAGAACTTGTGTGTAGGAATTTCCAAATATTTGATAGAGGAAGTTCCTAAATTCTAAAGATATATTATATGAAGCATTCCTTATTTTCAATGAAATAGTGCATATATTTGTGTACTTGTAAATATTCTTTTACTGTTATGTCTATTAAAGAAAACAAATTTTGAATAAAAAATGCTTCACCCTTTTCTGTAAGTGAGTATGTGAATTATTGTTTAAGGAAAATCCTTATAGTGTTTACATTTTCAGTTTACTAGTTTCAAATCTTCATTTGATATGCATATAAAATTGTATATGCTCTTTATCTCTAATGACATAAAACAGTAATGTCATCAGAATCAGGGTTTTCAATTTCAACACCATCATTCTCAACACTTTTCATATCATGTTCACTTTTAAGTACAATCATCAAATTTTTATTTTTATTTATTGTCCCACTTAATCTTTATTCCTTTTAGCACAACATAGTATGTTGCATGTTAAATTTCAAACATTTTCTTTGCAATTTTTTGTATATATTATTTTCTCAATGCATCATTATGTATCAACAATTTCACTTCTGAGATATATAGTAAAAATAAATGAAATCACATGTTTGCTTTGTCAAAGGAAATTTATGGTGAATACCCTATGTCTTTCAGATAAGTGTGCAAGAAAAATAAGACATAATTGATTGAATCTAATTTTCTACTGTATAATTGTTTTTTATGTGGAGGTTGCAACAACTTATCATGGATTAGTTTTGGCTAAGAAACAAGGTGTTTCTAAAATATGGCTGGAGGGGGACTCTCTTAATGTGATTAATTGTCTCGTGATGAAATGTACTCCTTCATGGTCAATTTACAATTTTATTAATGACTCAATATCTATTATTAACTCTTTTGAGGAGATCAAAATCACACATGTTTTTCTTGAAGCGAACATGATGGTTGATGGGGTTGCTAACATGGGAGTGACTAAGCGATTTGAGTGGGATTCTTTTGAATCACCACCTCTTAATCTGAAGTGTATTTCTAATGATGACCAACTGGCTTGTTTCTAGGTGAGATGTTCTCGGGGAAAGGTTTTTCATTATGATTTTAAGTTGGATTTTGCACATCAACCCTTTGCTCTTTTAGTTTCATTATTATTTCCTTGGTTTCCGTAGAAGGATGGACTGGAAACTTTGGTAGGGTTGTACTTGGAATGATAAGCCCACACATATTGTGGGTTTTTTTGTATTATTTTGAGTAGTGCCCGGTTCATTTTACTTTTTTATCTCTTCCAGGTGTTCTTGGGTTTTCGTTTGTTGCCTATCACTATGGGTGGTGATTGTTGCAGAATTGAGTCGAGTTCTTGTGAAGAGTTTCAAAAAAATGCTACTATGTGGAAGCACTTGGAATTGGGGGGGGGGGGGGAGTTACTCAATTTATACAAAGAATTCAAGGCCTAGACCCTGATGTAACAAATTTCTTTGTATCTGCTTCCATATTCCCTATTCTCCTAACATGACTAATCTTATAATCCTCAAAAAGAGCTAATTCTTCAATAATTTTCCTAATCACACCCTGCAAATTCCAAGCATCAATTCCTCCTTTTATTATTGCTTGGATGATTATCAAGGAATCACCCTCCACATGAATCCTTGTGGCCCCTAACTTCCTGACTAACTTAACGGACCTAACAATATTTAAATTTTATTTGTGTATAGTTAAATTGAATTAGTATATGTTTTAGGACAAGGCCTCTAAGGCTAGGCTTGATAAACTTTGTGCCATGCATTGTAGTGGCCAGAAAGGTTTACATGCCTTGATCTATATATTTGTAAGTATATTTAATATGTTAAATGATATATTTTTTTATTTCCTTGGAAAAAGTAAATTATTGAAATTTAATTAGTTTAACTAGTCCATGTGCCATGTTTTGATAGGAGGAGAAATATGGCTGCCATCCAAAGCAATTTGAAAAGAATATGTTACAAAATAAAAATTGGAACAATTTTGTAATTTGGATGGAGAACGAGGTATCAATAGTTGAGTTTCAATAACTTAGTTGGATATTGTTGTGTTAATATGTCAATTTGAATCTCTTGTGTTGAGTTGTTTATTGATGTGTAGGATGAGTAAATAGAGCTCAAATATTATGATTACAAGATGACTGTTTATGTGCATGAATAAATAGTAGAAGGATGTAGATGAACTCAATTCATTTGACTTTATGCCTCTTGGCAGGCATTCCTCTTGAATCTCTAATATCAGGTGCCCGAGACTTCCCTGTAGCTTTTACCTTTCGTTGCCACCTTTCCTCTTCACTGTCAGACTTGTCTCCTTTTTCCTTATCTGTATTTCTAGCTTCGGCTTCTAATTCATCCCATGTTTTACCTTCCTCCTCTTCAAAATCTTCTTCTTCTTCTTCTTCTTCATCCTCCTCTAACTCCACAAGAGATTCATCTTCTGAACCTTCCTCATTTGATTCTAAATCCTCTTCTACATTAGAGGGTTCGTATCCTTGATCTGACTCTTTTGAATTATCAAAATCAGAATCACTAGCTTCCATATTAAAAAATTCCCAACCACCATTTTCAATAAATTTATCTGGATCATCGGTAATACTCTTCAAAATTGGTCGCCAGTTCAAGTTCATTCTGCTTTCATAATACTTTATATCCATGGAGTTCAACCATTCCTTGATGCCATCAAGCAAAGATTAAGGAATGGCATACATGTGGAGTACATCTTGCTTGAAGTCTTTGAAAAAAATAGCCATATCAAATTCCTTTTGCCCAATTCATACTCTCTCAAGGTTAACAATTCTCAATCTCACTAATAGTGATTACCAAGAAAGGTAATTCCACCAAGTCTACCAAACAGTTTACCATAGGAACAATAAAAGTAGAGGCTTTGAAAGGAACTCCATAAAAACCAAGCTCTCTAAATGGTATATCAAACTCTAGTTCAAATTTTTTTAGATGAGGCTGCTCCCATAGCTCTCTTACTCGCTTGAAAAATCCTTGAAACTTTGACTTCTTAACATTCAAAAGATAAATGGAATGTCCTCAACACCCAATAGAGCTATCCAAAAAAGGTAACTAAAAACACAAACATGCTCCTGCACACAATGGCCTAATGGTTGGTTGTCATAGAAGTCAAACTACCGAAGTAACAACACTGATCGAGTTAACATATATGCATCATTTGCATAAACAGCTAAAATGCATAACAAATGTTAATCAATACATTGAATTTTGAGATGCATTGAAATAATAAAAAAAACATGTTTTGGGGAAAATATCAGCCACGTGGGGGAAGAAAGCATTAACCCTAATAAAAGAATTTTCTTTTGTTCTTGATACATCATATGTAAGTTTTCCTTGGATGACAGTACTAAATTTCTATATGGTGTACCCCTTAAGTGTCCTACATGTTACAAATATGGAATAACAATGCACAACTTTGTATCGATTCCAAAGGCAAAGGAATTCCAAATAAGGGTAGCCAAACTTGATAAGGATGCAGTCACTATTACACGTATTGACAATCTAGAATAGTCATGTAAAGACAACTTCTTGTGAAAACCATAATCAATCAAATTAAGCACATTCAAATCTAAGTTTGAAAGCTTGCATTTTAGTCCATGCATCTAAGTCCTTGTTGAAGATTGAGGGTGTCAACAAAAAAGCTAAAATAGCTCTCCTTAAACCATAGCTAGTTTTAAAGTGCAGTATTTCTAAATTCAAATCCACTTCTCAACTAAGCAAAGGAGGTAGGATTGTTAGGTGCTACCTCAAATAGAGAAGACCATAGAAAACAGTGAAATAGAAGATCCAATAAGTGAGACGATATAGCTGTAGACCATAGATAATCAAAATTCTTGCAATGCACAGATGCTTGTGATACAAGCAAAAGGTGCTTACAAATTGGCTGAATATATTCTCATCAAAATGACCAGAAAGAAATTTCAAATTTGTAAGTAAACTCTAATAGTCAAGAAAAACAGTCATAAAAATTGGAAGTAAACTTTGGCAGACATGTAGGCGAACTTAATTCATTTGACTTTGTGCCTCTTAGCAGACATCAAGATCTCCCTTCCTAAAGTTTGGAACACATCCATTACCTCCACATAAAATTGGACATCCTTGGTCTTCTTGGTTCCCACGCCATGATATGGTTATGCAAATGAAAATGAAGCAAAGTAATCATCTCCTTCTCTGTTGGATGGAAGAATGCATGCTTAATGTTTTGATAGATGATATCAAATCTCTCTTCTACTCCCATGGTTGAATACTAAAATCCATTATGGTGGGCCTCTAGAGTTCCAGTCATATTTCTTCCTCTTCCACCAAATGTTGGCCTAATCCACAAGTCTTCCAGCCTAATTGGCTTTGTTTTTGAAAGCTGAAGTTTGTCCCGACTAACCAGTATTAGCTGTAACTTTTTTGAAATTTTATTATGGTATGTGCACTTTGATATGATGTAATATGATTATGGTTTTGTCTCATATGTTGTAATATTAGATATATAATAGAAAAATAAATTATTGCATGAAACAAATAATAAATTTTCATTTTAAATGTTTTTCTTTTTGTAGAACATGGGTCTTCCACAAGATCAAGATGATCCTCAACATGATATAGATCCAAAAAATATTGGTTCTTTCGGTATAGATCACCTGGTAGAGGATGATGATGATGCAGTTATGGAAGACACCGAGCCTAATGAAAACGATGATGACAACGACGAAAATGATGATGATGATCATTAGGATGGTGATGATGATGATGAGACAGTTGGTGATACTAACCAGTGACATTCATGATCATATAGACTACATCATGGATCATTGCTGATATATCGTTATGATGACTCTTTTCATGGTTACTATCATATGTATCATTTTCACAGCCTACTGCACTATATTGTTGAGTTGTATCATATTGACATGTATCATTTTCACTATATCATTTGGACATGTATCATCTTGACGTATCAATTTGAGTTACATAATTTATCAATTTTATTTATAGCATTTGTATATGTACCATTTTCACTTATGTCGATTGTTTGACATGTATCATTTTGACATGTTTTTGATGTACTAGCATATTTGAATTTCACTTGTTTTAGTTATATCTAATGATGATCTAATCAGTATTGACTTGTCAATTTATATATATTAAAAGTGGTTGATGATTTTTAGATGGATATTTATTAAGTATGATTATTTTAATTTACTGGTCAGGATGGATGTTGTCAAATTCAATTAAATTATAGATATTTGACTCACTTGTTTTAATTATAGATGATGATCATGTTACAATAGTTATATTGTTATTTAATCATATGAGTTAAATAATTAAATTACTTACTCTATAATCATATGAGTTATTTAAGAGGCATGATATATTTAACTAATTAAATTGAAATAAAAAATATTAAACTAATAAATGGAAGCAAAACAAGAAGCACTTTTAGAAGCAAAAAAGGAAGCAAAAATGGAAGCCAAACTAGAAGAAAACCCAAAGCAATCTTGGAAGCAAAATTGGAAGCAAAACTGAAAGCAAACCTAGAAGAAAACTTGGAAGAAAAACTAGAAGAAAAATTGGAAGCAAAACTGGAAGCAAATCTAGAAGCAAAACTAAAAGAAAAACTGGAAGAAAAAATAGAAGCAAAACTGGAAGCAAAACTAGAAGCAAAACTAGAAGCAAACCTGGAAGCAAAAAATGGAAGCAAAATCGGAAGCAAAACTAAAAGAAAACTTGGAAGAAAAATCAGAAGAAAAACTAGAAGCAAAACCGGAAGCAAAATTGGAAGAAAACTCGGAAGAAAAACTAGAAGCAAAACCATAAGCAAAATTGGAAGCAAAACTGGAAGGAAAACTGGAAGGAAAACCGGAAGCAAAACCAGAAGCACAACTGGTTCAAGCAAAACTAGAAGCAAAATTGGAAGCAAACTTGGAAGCAAAATTGGAAGAAAACCTGGAGGCAAAACTGAATGCAAAATTCGAAGCAAAACTAGAAGCAAAAATGGGAGTAGACATGTAAGTAAAACCGGAAGCTAAATTGGGTGCCAATTTTGGCGCAATTTCTGGCGTTACTTCCCAGCACTATTTTAGGTACTAACGGTGGCCCCATGATTTTTCGGTGCTAAAACCAGCGCTAATTCTGGTGCTAAATCTGGTAGCAAAGTCAATGCAAAATATGACACTGAACTGACCATGCCTATTTGCATCGAGTTTAGCGCTAGCCAAATTGTTCAATTCATATACTCAAAATACAATAAAATATGGAGCAAAAGTCATCGCTAATTTCCTATTGTGCTATTGTGTCTCCTAAAATGGGAGATGCAAAAATGTGTTTGACACATAAATGAGTCGTAAAAGGGGAGTTACATGTGGTGTTGTGTGTTTTGACACATCATGTAGGAATTTTTTATTAGAGATAAGGACCATGGGCATAACTTTTTAGGTAGTTTTAGCTCATGGTTTTGTAATACCATTTGACAATTTCATGTATTGTATCTCTTATATATTAGGTGCATGACATAGAAGTTGGGTGTAAGAGTCTTATATCTATTGATTTTCCTCCAGGTCTATGGTTGGTGATACTCCTATGAGAAAGATTTCTTTGTATTTTTTATTGTAATCTTGTTGATTTCATAATAATATATTCGATGGATTTTGGAGTGTGGGGTTTTCTCCCAAAAGGGTTTTCACCATGTAAATCACTATGCTATGGTCTAAATTTTGTTTATGTTTATTTTTATTTAAGTTTCTATAATTGTTCAAGTGTGATTTTTTTTACATAACCCTCCTCTTAAGATTAGTATAGGAAGTTGTTCCACTACCTTGGCTTCTTTACAAGGCCCACACTAGGAGTCACTCCCACTTGAATAGTTTAGGATTGTACAAGTGATTGGTGTGTCTTATTATATATAACTAGTACTTACCTATTATTCTAAATCCCCTAATTAGGTAAAAATAAAATCATCATAATAATACCATAAAGACCTATTTCATATATGCAAAATCCCTATCCTCTGCCAATTAATTAAATTTTAGGAGAAATAATTGCTTAACTTTTAGTGAGAAACTGTACAAACTTTATTTCTTTTGATTTCTTGAATTATTTTGCCAATACAAATTTAATGGGTTATTCTAAGTGTTTTGTAGGATAATAATCAGTCATCAAGTTGCAAATTAGAAGAATTTAGCCAGCACGTGCTCCAGAACAAGTTGAAGGTATACGCTAGAAACACACTCCAAAACTTTAGGGTGATGGACCGAGGATATAGTTACTCTTTAAGTCTTAATTTCTGTTATGCTTTAAGTCAAAAACTTCATGGATTGACTTGAGCCTCTTTAATACTGTTGTAATGGGTTTTAAAAACATATGAGTTATTCATAGATCTATTATAGACTTTTTCAATGGTTATCTATACCATCTGAAATCTAGGATTTAGTTAGAGTTTTTCTATAAAAGACGTAATCTCCAGAAGCAAAATATATAGTGACAAAAGTAACGTTATGCTGTCAATGTATTTTCTGAGCTTATGAATGAAGAGATTGTTATCTAAAATTTATGAGTTATGAGTTATGGATAATAATTATGGTTGATAGAAGCATTTATGAATTACTTGTGGATGTGAGCTGAGAAAAAACATGATAACCCATGAGCTGGCCACTCGAGGGGAGATAACTTAAGTAGATAAGTGTTTTCCTTTATTAAATTTTTATTCTGTAGAGAATTATTGAGTTTGATGTTGTGAAATCTAAGTTTTGAATTACTTGTTGTCTTTCACTTTCGTAGTTTTTCATTGTTAACTGTTAGAATCTTTGTTGCATAGGGAGGATGTTTAATGAATTTTGTATACATTTTTCTGCTTCTGAAGTTTACCAACTCTTTAGTTTAGTTTTTTTTATACTCATTAACTTAGTTTTCATGTTTTTGTTTTTGAATTAGTTTTTTTTTCTATGCTTTTTAGTTTAAATATTTCTTGCTTTCTTTAGGATAAATTGTTTTATAGTTTCTTAGTTAGACGACCTTAGGTTAGAATTAATATTAGTTGCTATAAGAAGTTATAAAATCTAAGGGAGATAGTCCAGACTTCTTCTATTGCAAATTGTATTGAACACTACCTGGTTGACATATTGAATTTAATCTTCTAAAGTAATGGGATTTAATGACAACCTGTCACTTTTTAGCGCCATTGTCAGGGATACTTTAGCTTTCTTGCTTGAGTGTTAATAGAAGACACCTCAAATACCTTTTTTAGGCTAATTTTTTTTAATCTTTGGCTTCCTTTTTTGCATGGTTGGGAAAAGAGGCCCCCATGGATGAATTATACCAAAGACTCCCCCAAAATATGTTCCAATCATACATAGGGAGGCCCAAGGCTCAAATGACCATTCTATTGAAGACCAACTTGAGCCAAACCCACCTGAGGATTTTCACTATTTTCCCAAAGATCATACAGTAGAACAACCAGTTGTTGAGGAAATTGTTCTTGAGGAACGTATTCCTCTAAACATCATGGGAGACCATGGGGCTGAAGCTAACCAGAATGATGCCAATTGTAATAATGATCTTCCACCACCTTGTACGTTCACTTATCCTATTACTCTGGATGCAAATGATGATACCACAATGAAAAACATCTCTCCATCCTTCCTTCCAACCTTTCGTGGCTTTTCCTTAGAAGACCCAGATAAATTTATTTTTGAATTCAAGGTCCTTTGTCAAAGCTATGATTATAAAAATGATAATTAGAATTTGAAGTTGTTTCCTTCTACTTTGAAGGACTCGGCCATGCGTTGGTTTATGGGAATCCCAGCTGGAAGTATAACATCTTGGGAGGAAATGGAGATGGTTTTCTTGCATAAATATCAGATTTATTATAGGGTAAGTGATCATAAGGAAGAGCTATTTAAACTCAGGCAGAATGAGGATGAGAGCCTAGAGGACTATCTTGATATGTTCATTTTCTTTTCTAAACGTTGTGGAGAAATAGCTATTAGTATTGATATTCTCAAGACTATATTTCTTAAGGGACTCAATGATGATGCAAGAAGAATTATTGATCTAATGGGAAAAGGTGACATGTCTCAGTTAGCCCTTGAGGGTCACATATGTGATTTGTGTCAGAATTTCTCATGTACTTGTGGAGGAATCAGTAAAACTAATTTTTTCTGAGGGACTAATGAAATAGGCAAGCTCCGAGAAGAAATAGAAAATCTCAAAAAATACATACTTGTTCAATTGAACACTATGTTGGATGGTATGCAAGAACAGACACGTAACTCTGAGACTTTGTCAATCTATTGTCCTAAGTGTCGAAATAAACACCTTTTACAAGAGTGTCCTTTAGATAAGGTCAATGTTTGTCAACTTTGTGAGAAAAAACATCCTACCAATCAGTGTGAGCTTCTTACTGATCTTAAGAATACTAAGAAAAAAATTACTCAGGTTGAAGAAGAAATACACGTGCTAAACCAATGACAAGGAGGTAATTTTTCATATGAGCAGAATTCCAATCCTGCATGGAGACCACAAAACAATTGGGTTGGTAATAAATGTACTCCATCTTGGAATCAACGCTTACCTCCACAACCTAGTTGGGGGACTCCGTATTGGGGAACTCCTGAATGGTCAAATCAATCATGGGGAACTCAACAATGGCCAAATTAGTCACAACAACAGTGGTACCCCCAACATACTACTTCCCAATAGAACCTAGGACAAAATCAATTTTATATTGGTCCTCGGAGGAACCAATAGTAGAATCTGTTATCACCAACTTAGAATCCTCCTCTGAATGAGTAGATAAATCAACCTCAACTTCTGACACAACCACTTCCCAATCCTTATGTCATAGGACTTAATGCAATTCATTTTGGAAATGTTCAATTATGTTTGGGTCGAATGCTTCAATTACCCACAATTGAAGAATTAGTGGATGACCCTATTTCTCAAAATCTTGAGAAGGATATTCTATGCAATTATTTCGGGCCTGTAAATAATACTGTACCTCCTTTAACAACAAGAGCTATTGACTTACCTTGGGAGGAGGAAGGCTAGTCTTAGATTGAATCTGGCAAGGATAGCCTTCCAAAAGAGAAAACTCAAGTACCATTTATGGAGCATCTGAAATCAATAATTCTGAAAGGTACTCCAGAAATTACTTTGACCTCTGAAACTGCATTGATTCAGGAAATCAAACAATTGCAAATAGAGGCCCTTTGTTGCAAGCAATAAAGGAAATTTCTGAATTGAATCAATTGATTAAATAGCTGTTATTAAAACCCCAAGAAGGAAACTGAAGAAGATAAATACTGTGCACATCGATGGCTATTTAGCTAACTTTTTTTCTAGAAAGATTGTTGCTCCAAAATATGATGATCCTGGGAGTCCACTGATAACCATTACAATTAATGAGGTAGCAATACCTAATGCATTAGTGGACTTAGGAGAAGCTATTAACGTAATGGATGTGGATGTGATGGAAAAATTAAGTCTTACTGATTTATTTCCCACAACTACAATCTTACAGATAGAAAACTAAGCTATATCCATTCCAAAGGGTGTTATCAAAAATGTTCTTGTCAAAGTTGATGGATGGGAATATCCAGTTGATTTCCAGATAATACAATCGCTAACACCCAAAGATAGCTATCCAATAATTCTTGGAAGACCATGGTTGGCTACTGTCATGACTAAAATTGATTGTAGAGAAGGAGGAATGACCATTTCACATGGTCCAGATAGTAAACGTTTATTCTTATATCCTCCTTCTAAACCCACTAAACACAATAAAGTTTGGGTTGATGAACTAGAAGAATCTAATGGTCAAGACAGTTTGGCCTCCTTGGCCATGGTAGTGATTAAACAACATGGAGAGGAATTAGAGGATGAGTTAGTAAATGATGTAGCACACCTTTCTATATAATCGAGTGAAGAGGAAATGGTGGATGCACCATAAATTTTTGGACAACTGATTGATATAAGTGGGATGAAACAAAATTACGCTACCATGGGAATGCCTTGTCCTTTGGCTAATATGATTCCTAGAACGATCCATTTCTTTGAGGATATTACAAAATTTCATCGACTTATACCTCATAGTCGTCCTCTTAATACTTTGTTATGACTGATACATACTATCACCTCAATCTATCCAAGAACAAAAACAATTATGCTTCTATCAGGAAAAACTTTGAATGTTAATAGTTGGTTGATAGAAATACAAGAGGATAAATTATTTAATGTGTTGGTAAAAAGGTCTAAAGCTTTTTATTGGGACTATACAGACATGAGGGGAATTCACCCGAATATTTGTACACATCACATTTATACTGATCATAATATAAGACTTGTACGTCAGCCATAGAGGAGACTCAATCCTACGTTAAAGGATCTTGTTAAAATTGAAATTGAGTAACTCCTCCGTGCAAGATTTATTTATCCTATCTCCGATAGTAAGTGAGTTTCACCTATGGTTGTTGTAACAAATAAAAATGGAAAATGGAGAATTTGTGTGGATTATAGAGAACTCAATAAAGCCACTTTTAGAGATTATTTTCCCTTACCATTTGTTGACCATGTTTTGGACAACTTAGCTAGAAGGAAATATTTATCCTTTTTAGATGGATTTAGTGGTTACTATCAAATTTAGGTGCACCAGAAGACCAAGATAAGACAAAATTTACTTGTCCATGGGGCACATTTGCATACCCAGTCCTTCCTTTTGGGCTTTGTAATGCTCCGACAACTTCTCAAAGGGCCATTTTGGCTATATTTGCAGCACTTGTCAATGACTATGTAGAGGTCTATATGGATGATTTCATAGTCCATGGGTCAACCTATGATGAAGCCCTTCAAAACCTGGATAGGGTTTTACAAGTTTGTGAGGATAACCAACTGTCCCTTAGCCACGAAAAGTTTTTAATAATGGTGGAATAAGGAATAGTCTTAGGTCATCATATCTCTTCCAAAGGAATAAAGGTTGATCCCAAGAAAATTGAAGTAATTCAACAATTGATTGTTCCTCAAACACAAACAAATGTTCAAAGTTTTCTAGGGCATGCTGGATACTATAGAAGGTTTATATAAAGCTTTAGTAAGATAGAAACTCCTATGTTTTCTCTTCTCCAAAAAGATGTAGAGTTTAATTGGACACTAGAGTGTCAACAATCATTTGAAATGATAAAGGAGAAGGTTGTCTCTGCTCCCGTATTGTGTGGACCAAATTAGAGTCTTCCCTTCCACATTTATGTTGATGCTTCTGATGATGCAATTGGAGTAGTATTAGGGTAAGAAGATGAGGATAGGAGTAAATATGCCATATACTTTATTAGTAAAAACTTGACATCTATTGAGAGGAATTATACAACGATAGAAAAAGAATTCTTGGTTGTGGTTCATGCCATTAAAAATTTCCACCATTATATTACGAGGTATAAAGTTACAGTTTATATAGATCACTCGGCTGTAAAATATTTAATGAATAAACCTATAGTTAATGATCAAATAATGAGATGGTTATTACTTCTTCAAGATTTCAACGTGACAATACTTGACAAGCCGAGGAGATTTAATGAGGTAGCATATTTTTTTGTCTCGAATCAAACAAGAAGAGGGTGACAGAGCACCTGTGCAAGATGAGTTTACGGATGAAAATTTGTTTTCCATCTCTATAAAGATCCATTGGTTTGCTGATATTGCAAATTACTTAGCTGCCTCTGAAATACCTCAAGGGTTTACATTAAAACAAAAGAAGCGACTTATTCAGGAGAGTGCTCCATTTAAATGGATTAATGGGATTTTATTCCATTGTGGACCTAATCTAGTTTTGAGAAGATGTGTCAGGGCTGATGAAACTTATAGTATCCTGAGGGCTTGTCATGATGATCCTTCTGGGGGTTATTACTCTGCAATAAGAACTTCTCATAAAATTTTAGGTGTGGGATATTATTGGCCTTCAATGCATAGAAATGTTAAAAACTATGTACGTCATTGTGATGAATGTCAAAGGGTAGGAAGACCAACTACTTCTACAGAAATTCCTTTACAACCTCAAGTAGCCCTTGAATCATTTGAAAAATGGGGGTTAGATTTTATTGGGCCCATAGATCCTTCCTCTCAAGGGAAAGAATACATGTTAGTTTGCACTGATTATCTGACGAAATGGGCAGAAGTTCAAGCTTTACAAGTTTCCAGAGAAGAGCAGGTCACTGACTTTCTCTATAATAATTTTTTTTTTAGATTTGGAGCCCCTCGAACCATCGTTACAGATCAGGGACCCCAATTCATGTCCAAAGTTCTCCTAGAATTTACAGATTCCTCTCGAGTACGTCAGAAATTCTAACATAAATCACATATATCCTCAAGGGCTACCTGAGACACGTCACCTTTTCCCATTAGATCAAGACTTCTTCTTGCATCATCATCAAGTCCCTTAAGAAATATAGTCTTGAGAATTTCAATACTAATAGATGTTTCTCCACAACGTTTAGACAAGAAAAGGAACCTATCAAGATAATCCTCTAGGCTCTCATCCTCATTCTGCTTGAGTTTAAATAGCTCCTCCTTACAATCACTTACCCTACAGTAACTTTGATATTTATGCAAGAAAATTGTCTCCATTTCCTCCCAAGATGTTATACTTTTGGCTAGGAGTCCCATAAACCAACACATGGCCGAATCCTTCAAAGTAGAAGGAAACAAATTCAGTTTCTGATTATCATTTTTATAATCATAGGTTTGACAAAGAACCTTGAATTCAAAAATAAATTGATCTGGGTCTTCCGAGGACAAGCCACAAAAGGTTGGAAGGAAGGTTGGAGAGATTTTTTTCATCGTGGTATCATCATCTACCTCTAGAGTAATAGGATAAGTGAACACATGAGGTGGTGGAAGATCATTATTATGATTGGCATCATTCTGGTTAGCTTCAGCCCTATGGTTTCCCATGATGTTTAGAGGAATACGTTCCTCAAGAACAATTTCCTCAACAAATGGTTGTTCTACTATATGATCTTTGGAAAAATAGTGAAAAGCCTCAGGTGGGTTTTTCTCAAGTTGGTTTTCAACAAAATGGTCACCTGAGCCTTGGGCCTCCCTATGTATGATTGGAACGTATTTTGGGGGGGTCTTTGGTATAAATCATCTGTGAAGGCCTCTTTTCCTGACCATGTAGAAAAGGAAGCCAAAGATTAAAAAATTTAGCCTAAAAGAGGTATTTGAGGCGTCTTCTATTAACACTCAAGCAAGAAAGCTAAAGTATCCCTGGCAACGATGCTAAAAAGTGATAGGCTATCATTAAATCCCATTAATTTAGAAGATTAAATTGAATATGTCAACCGGGTAGTGTTCAAGGCAACTTGCAATAGAAGAAGTTTGGACTATCTCCCTTAGATTTTCTAACTTCTTATATCAACTAATATTAATTCTAACCTAAGGCCATCTAACTAAGAAACTATAAAACAATTTATCCTAAAGAAAGTAGGAAATATTTAAACTAAAAAGCATAGAAAAAAAAACTAATTCAAAAACAAAAACATGAAAACTAAGTTAATGAGTATAAAAACAACTAAACTAAAGAGTTGGTAAACTTCAGAAGTAGAAAAAATTATAAACAATTCATTAAACATCCTCCCTATTCAACAAAGATTCTAATAGTTAACAATGAAAAACTACAGAAGTGAAAGACAAAAGGTACTTCAGAACTTATATTTCACTACAACAAACTCAATAATTCTCTATAGAATAACAATGTAATAAAGGAAAACACTTATCTACTTAAGTTATCTCCCCTCGAGTGGCCAGCTCACGGGGTATCACATTTTTTCTCAACTCACATCCACAATTAATTTGGAAATACTTCTATCAACCATAATTATTATCCATAACTCATAACTTAGAAATTTTAGATAACAATCTCTTTATTCATAAGCTCAAAAAATATATTGACAGCATAACATTACTTTTGTCATTGTATATTTTACTTCTAGAGATTACGTCTTTTATAGAAAAGCTCTAACTAAATCCTAGATTTCAGATGGTATAGATAACCATTGAAAAAGTCTATAACAGATCTACGAATAACTCATATGTTTTTAAAACCCATTACAACAGTATTCAAGAGGCTCAAGTCAAGCCATGAAGTTTTTGACTTAAAGCATAACAAAAATTAAGACTTAAAGAGTAACTATGTCTTCAGCCCATCACCCTAAAGTTTTGGAGCATGTTTCTAGCGTACACCTTCAACTTGTTCTAGAGCACGTGCTGGTTGAATGCTTCTAATCTGCAACTTGATGAACGATTATTATCCTACAAAACACTTAAAATAACCCATTAAATTTGTATTGGCAAAATACTTCAAGAAATCAAAAGAAATAAAGTTTGTACAATTTCTCACTAAAAGTTAAGCAATTATTTCTCCTAAAATTTAATTAATTGGCAGAGGATAGGGATTTTGCATATATGAAATAGGTCTTTATGGTATTATTATGATGAGGTTATTTTTACCTCATCATCCCCCTCAATCAAATTTATTTGTTTGGTGTGCTTTCAAATCCACCACTTAGTCAAGAAAATAAATATTCATCCCAAGTGAACCATTTAATATTTTCCTCCAAATCCTTCATTCATCCCTCCATTCTAATCCCTCATTTATAAAATTCACCCCAAATCTCTCCAATCCAATCCTCTATCCCAAAATCAAGCCAATTAACTAATAAAAATTCCAAATTTCCCTTCATATTTCTATTTTAGTACCTTCGCCCTATTCTTCAATCCCTACATAGTTTAGTGCTTTAGAAATTTAGTTCTTACACAATTCAATTCTTACACACTCTAGAATTTTTGCATTTCAACAACTCTATAGTTTAAAAAATTTCTATTTTTGATGAACCATCCCTTATATATTTATCCACATCATAATCTAACCTATACCCTTTTAATCCAAATCTAGTTTCATCCTTCATATTCATCAAGCCCATTCTTCTAAATCCTCAATCCACTTCTAATCCATCATCCTAATTTCCATCCTCCTCCAAAATCAAAATCTAACTTTATGAACCAACTTTTCATTCATCGTCCTATTCTTCTAATCTCCATACTCATCCAAATAAAAAATTTTGAAGTCTCATCTTTCAAACATTCTTCCATAATCAAATCCAACATAGACTCATCTTCTATCCTCATACCATCTCTTTATCAAAATTTTATTCCAATTCAACATTCCACCTAACTTCATCTACGATATCCATCAACCTTCTACTCATATCTAGGCTTCTAATCAACCTTAATATTCTATTCCTACATCAACTATACCAGGTAATATCCAAATAATCTATCCTTCATTCACTCCAATCATCTTATCCTAAATTAGAGCTTAATCAAATCCAAAATCTCCATTTTAATCTATCAATCCTCCATCTTGTTAAACCCCAATCAAACTCATCATCATCCAATCTCTCATAATCCACTCTCATCCATCCCAATTCTATCAAACAACATGTCTCCATTTTACACCTCCCCACAAACATTTTATGATGATGAAGTTAGTCTTGTTGATCAATCCAAATATGATCCATATCATGATAATGAGTGTTGTGGACCAATATGAGCTCTCCCTATCCACCATTCCTCACATCCAAGAACCTATCAATTCCACTACCAATTTTAAAAACCTCTTTGATTTCATCCTTACATACCACTTCAACAATGATAAATATGTCATGGGTAGGGACCTCCCAAGTATTGGTGTGAAACTTCCATCCTCTCCATCTCCATAAAATCACAATTCATCTCCTATTTCTCACCCTTCCCCTTTTTTTACAAGGTAAACCAACCCTCCATGCAAAGTTCCACTCAAACCCCATCTAAATCCCAAATCCCCATCTCCAACTTATTTTCAAGATCCTCATCCTCACCATCAATCCAAAAATCCATTGAATCCTCCACTTATTATTCCAATAGCTCATCTCCTTCATCCTCATAATCCAAATCATCCAAATAGATCCCCTTTCCTCCCACATCCAAACTACACCAAATTTATCCAATCCCTCAAATCATCAAATTCTCAATCCACAAATATCTAAAATCCTTTTCCCATCCATTTACTCATTGCTACCACCAAGCTTCCATCCTCCCTAATTTACTCTAAACATATTCAACTATGTCAATCCCTTACTCCAAAGAATGATACCATAAAATCCCATCTAAATTAATATCAAAGTATCCCTTCTACTTCATCTCGTGATCCCCTTCCATATCAAGATAAAACAATCAATTCCACTCTATCTCATGTTATCCTTCCATCTCAAGATCAAAGTGTCCCCTCCACTCCATCTAATGATCTCTTTCTATCCCAAGAGCCAAGAATCCCTACTAATCCCCCTCATGATCCTAATCCTTCTCAGTATCCCATCACTCCCATCCAACACACCCATGAACCCTACACCTATCAATTTGGTTCCTCCATCTCCATTTGATATGGTTTCCTCTAAGATCCTATAATTCCTTACACTTCATATCCCCCTCAAAATGAACTTGTTTCTTGCTTCCAAATAAAAAGTATCCCATTGGCAAAGTGATTTGTCAAAACATGCAATATCAAGATAAAGGTTTAGGCCTCCACAATCAAATCATCCTATAACCTATTTATATTAAAGAAAATCCAAGTTAGCATGGCCATGGATACATATCTAATTCTCAAGATATAGGTTATAAGGTGGAAAAATAAAAGTCTAGAGCTTCACCTTAGGATTTCACAATTTTTCCACTATGCATATAATTTATAATTTGAAGGTGGCAAGGGAACAAGATTAACTTACAACCTGAAAGGTGATTCAACCAGCCATTGGGTTTCAAATTACTTTTTAGGAATTGGATTTGGAATGTAATTTGTATGAAATACAATGATACAACTATCCAACAATGAAAATGCACTACTCTAATGTAAAAAAAAAAATCTAGAAAGTCATAGACAAATTTTATGTTAAAAAACAAACTAAGCAGACTTGTGTGCACCTATCATATAAATTTGGAGCTGAATTTGAAATAATAAGTCACCCAAGGAGTCTATGTCCTAGTAACTAAAATTGAAATCCATCTTCATAGACCTTAGGTGTCTAATCAGAGGCTTCCTCCTTCTAGATCCCATTGTCAAATCTGCTTCGGGTGTTGAGATAATTAAGTTTATGTATCTTATCAAGTTATAGGGTTTTAATGAAATATTGATGAAAAGGTATTCAATCTTCCTCCAATATTCTTTAGATCTATAACTTGCACATTCAAAGAGAGAGGAAGGTTTTTTCCATATAGGGGCTTCCCTTGGTCAAACCCCACGTTGGTGTTTCCACCTCCACAATGGAAAAATTGATGATAGAGAGATTATTATTTTGATGGATAGAGGCTAAATAATAAATGAATGATGAATCAACAATTGGATGTAACTTACCACTCAAATTTGATTCCTTGAAGGATTGAAGTCATGCACATCTCCTCAAGGCTTGATTTCTATTTGGCTTGGATTACTTTGAAGACCTACTAGGGTTAGTCCTCACAAACAAAATGTATGCATAAACATGAACAAAATCACATAAATCTTAATAGGATGCTTTGAAAATGAAATTTTGTAATGATCTTTCTCTTGACTGCTCTTGACTTGATCTTGAGGTATTATAATCACCCTTTTTGCTAACTCTTCTAGTTAGATTTCTAATGATGCAATGACTAAGTATTTATACACAATAATTCTAATTTCCCACAAATCAAATTCCAATAGCCAACATTTGACATTTGAAATTCAAATAATAAAGTGCCAAATCTAACATATTAAAAATTGGAGCTAAAATAGGGGCAAAAGTCACCTACGAAAGCCTTGTCCCAACCCTATTTTGTGGGGTGTATAGTGCTAGGAGAAAAATATTATATGTATACCTGGATTGTATGCATTTGATTCCTTGATAAATGTTAAAATGGGCCACATAATGCTTAATTTAGGAAATTAGGAGCACAAGGTCCATGCACATAGGAGGGAGAAAAATCTAGTGTGAAATTTTCAAGGGTGACAATTTACAATGTTACATTTAGCTCCCTCTTTAATGAGAGTGTGAACTTATGCTTAGACTCACACTAAAGTAGAAATATTTCAAGAGTGGTCCAATTATCCAATTATTAAAGAGATAGAATGGAAATAAATCTAGGGGGAGCATGCAAGCCCCCCAAATTCAAGATCCTATGACAAGAAAACATAAGGGAAAAGGAACACACATGTATGCAATGCAACATGACATAATTCAAAACATAAATAAGATACCAACACAAGAGGCAAATGAAAAAAGGAGGGTATTAGCCGGTATTAGCATGGTGTGATGGTTTATAGGTGGCATTTGTGTTCTTGCCACCAAGGTTCAAACCCCATTGAGGTGGTATTGTTGAATGGTTGTATTTTGGTTCATAGCTCCGGTCAAAAGCGTTTACGCCTTGAATAAAAAAAAAAAGGAGGGTATGATAATAAAAAACTAGCAAACTCCACCAAAATATTACTAGGATACATGTACCCAAAGGTGTTTATGATTCATGAGCTAATAAAGTCTGATATTTGTTCTAGGTGAACCATGAACCAAAGGAACCACAAGCTAGTGAAGTCTGATATTCACTAGGTGAGCCTTCCAAAAACAATAGCAAAATGAGAAACACACAAAGTCTAGTGAAGATTGATATTCACTAGGTTTGTACCCATTTCAACCATACCAAGAACTATACTCCTAATAATTTTGATAAGGTGCTCCACAAAGATTAAAATTCCAAGCCAAAGACATCACCAAGTCCAACGTGTGTGAACAAAGTGAGGAACATAATGGAATGTATACCCCCACCTTAACATAATTGTAGACACATAAAAATGGCTTTGTTTTTCTTTCTATGCTTGTGGTTGGTGGTGACAAAAAGATTGGGGCAATCGTGCTCTTAGTATGAGTCATTATCATCCTTGTTTGTGACTGCTTGTTTTAGGGGATGGTACGACCTTGCACACCTTGATCTATGTCATATCATGGTGTTTGTTGTCCATTACAATAATCCACCCAATAATGATTAAGATCAATAAATATTAAAGTCCTATGGTAATATGTTGAAGGATTTGGTCTAGGAACTAACATGCATCTCCTTTTATCTTGTCATCTTCTCTCGCCCATCTTGCGATGATATCCTGTGACATACAAAAACATATGTACATACATAATCATATAGACATTGCATTAGTCCATGGAATATGATCATTTAAACTCCCACTAGATCTCATACCCCTCGATCCCCTAAAAATGACACGCAAAACAATGAAATCATAAACAAATCATTTCCAAATAGGAAAATTTTCATATTTTTTTTAGTTTTTGCAAGTACAGGTATGGAACAATACACTCACACCCTACAACACCGCAAACATTGTGTCACGACGCATTTGACAAACACAACAACACATTTGCAGAGCTGAGTCACATTTGATGATTATAGCGACACATTCTCTCTACTGCGCCGCATACGCCATGCAAAAAGTTGCATTTGATAGACTACGATGCAATCGCAGTTTCAGATGATGCATCTAAGATTTAGGCCACATTCTTTTGTCAAACTCTAGAATGAAAAATCGAGCCACATTTGCTGCATAGAATGATGGATTCGCTCTGCTATGATGCATTTTCCGTGTAATATTTTTTTGTCCTTTTGCACTCAGGTTTTTTCTAAATTTCCTTTTGCATTTTGTTTTTCCTTTCTGCAATATGTAATTTAGGTGTTTTCGGTTACTAATCCTTGTTGGCAGAGTGTGACATTTACATTTTGAGGGTCCAAGACAATTTCCTCAAACTACTAATTTGTGGTTTTGTAGATTCGTTTGTCCAAGAAATTTAACTTCAAAACATTGTGTCTGTAATTTTTAGATTAGAAAACATTTCATTTGGTGCACTAAAAAAGAACATTTCTTTTATTCTGCTTGATTGTACTTGAAGGTGGTAGGTTACTATGCTCTCACCCTATAAAAACTAGGTGATCAGAAAACCAGACCTACCATATTCTTTGTGTAACCTTGATGCAATAATCAAAGTATTGTCTCCCCTTGCACATTTATGTTATCCTGGGTGTAAGAGAAACAGTTATTGACTCTAGAACTTGGGTCTACCTTGGTGGGAAAAAGTACTCACCCCAAGGTGACTCAAACCGACAATGAAGCTTTTTAGCCAAGCTACCCCCGACCGGTATATAAATGTGAATCCTAAGGGAAAGCCTACGATTACGAGTGTGGATGTGTCATATAGACCAAATAGTACTCCCCAAAACCCTATTGAGCTTAACCTCTTCAGGCTGGAGTTCCTCCTAAATGGAGCTTAATCTTGTGCCCCATGTATGGCCACTCGAACGGGGGTCCCAAATTAAATACTTTTGTGTAGTAGCCAAAAATATTCTATTTGCTAGTGCAACAATGGTCATTGTGAAGGCATCCACATCTTCATAGTCTTTAGTAGAGGTGATCAATCTACCATGGGAGTTTCATGGGGGTTGGAAGCTTGGTTGGCCTGAGAAGAGAGTGCACTATAAGGGGGAGCCCGTGCAACCAAGCTTTTGGATTCACACACTAAGAATATGCAGCTAGGGAAACCCACATGGAATCTAGTAGATATTGTTCTGGATTAACCATAGGATTGTGATTGTCTTCTTTGTGATTGTTTACACACTCAAAATATTGTGCTTGCTAAGTTTTTTCTGGACATTCAAACAAACAAACATCATTTACAGATCTAGAAACAAACAGTCAACCTCAAACAATTCAAATTTTTAAAATCAAAATTGCAAACAAATTGGACTTTTTGCATTCTACACCACATTTGTCACAATGCATTTGCTCAGCTGCACTGCATTTTCTTATTCTACACAAAATTTTCTAAGTGCAGCACCACAATCACTCTGTTACACCGCATATGCTTGCTCAAACATTGCATCTGCCTATTTTACAACACATTTGCTAAATTTTGCACCGCAACCGCTCTATTGAATAGCATTTGCTTGTTCAAACGCTGCATTTTCTTATCTCATGACGCATTCACTACATTGCAATGCATTTGAAGCCTAAAAAGATGCAATTTCCTGTGACCTTATAAAAAATTATCACTGTCAAAAACTTGATGCTAAACATTGCAAACATATTCCAAATATCTTTTTTTGTAGTCTTTGTCAACAACCAGATCAAGAATGGCTCAAATTCCTCCATCCTTGCATTTTAGGTTGCAGTTTTAGTTATCCATAGGTCTATCATTTTACTTTCTTAATTTCATCTTAGGATTTTCCATCATTTTAGGTCCTCATTTTTGCAGATTTTAGGATAGGAATCCTTGCCATTCTTTGTCAAATCTTTTCCTTCAAAATTAAATTTTCATTGGACTTAAACAAAATCACCTCTATTAGTCTTTATCCTTTTGTGAGCCACTTCCAACTCAAAAGTCTATTGTGTAAACCTCACTTTGTCATCTTTTCATTTAGTCCTTCAAACAAGTCCCTTGGCAATCCAAATTGAGACATTGATAAAACTTTGAATGGTTAGTAAGCCTTTCCATAATTCTACCAAAATTGATTGCACCTTAGAGCTCCCTTAGACCTTGCATTTTGCATTAAAACACTTTACTCTTCCATCATTCATTTTGGTCCTCACTATCAATTTGCATTTGACATCCTCTTTAAAAAACATCATACCATCCATCATCATGTCTTCCATTCAACAAACTCTTGATATGCTTGCTAGTCAAGTTGAACCAATTACTCCATAAAGGTCAATACCAACAAGCCTTAGACTATAAGAGACAATTCCTCTAGTCCAAAAACCAATGTCCTTCATACCAACAACCCATTAATCTAAGTCCTCCATCCATCAACCCTCACTATCAAGAATGACTTAAAAAAAATCCTATCATTAATCTCCAACACATGTCCAGTTATTACCCTTATCCTAACCTTGACAAGGGAAACCAATTGTCCACTAGTCCATTACAAGTCTCCACGTCATATTCTAGTCCTTCACCTATCAATCCCGTCCAAGTCTACATGCCTTATCAACCATCTACTAACTCATGTCAAGTCTCCACATCATACCATATCGATCACGTCCAAGTCTCCACATCCTATTGTAGTCAACCTTACACCAATCCATTCCAAGTCCCCATGTCATATCCTTGGCCTTCACCAACTAGTCTAGTCCAAGTCTCCATTTCTTATCCTAGTTCATCCTTCACCAATCCCTTTCAAACCTCCATGTCATATCCTAGTCCTTCACATATTTTTCCAGTCCAAGTCCCCATGTCTTATCCTAGTCCTTCATCCATTAATCCTTTCCAAGTCAATCCCTCACAAGCCACATTTAGTCATGAAAATTCTATCATTGTCCAAATTCAAATCCCATTTAATAAACTTGAGGATACATGTCAAAACGAAAGACCAAATCATGACATCATAACGCCACCTTCATGTCAAGATCAAGGTAGTCCATCTCATGACCCTATCTTAGAGTCCATTCAAGAAGTCCTTCAAGAAAATCATGACATCCAAAACACACTTGTCCTTAACAATGATTCTATTCCCAATTATATCATCCATGACAACCCCCTCTTTGACCAAGACCCTACCATTGACCAAGAAGTCCAAAACGACCCACTCCTTGACCTTTACACCATTCATGATCAAACACTTGGTGAAAAACATATCCAAGCTCTTCATATCAACACTTTCCAAAATAAGACACTTGCCTCCATTGGACCCATAGACGATCTTCCTCCAAAACAAGAGTCTTCCACTATGGACATATTTGCAAATGATCAAGCCATAGCTGAATTTACTAGACTCTAGGACAATGACTATAAATATGGTTTTGACATTGACTTGGAAGCATGATTGAATCATATGAACCTAACACATCACAAAATCAGATCAAAGATATCAATAAAAAAGCTATCCAACATGTCAATAAAACTAAGACATCTTATCAGCTAGGATCATCTGTCTTTATCAAAGCAGGCTTTCTTGCAGATGAGAATATTCCAAGTAACAGTGTCTGCATATATCATGATGGGTTAGTATCTTGCTTTCAAGACAATAAATACCCCATTGCAATCAGAATCTGTCAAAGCATGCATTATCAAGGCAAAGGACTAGGCATACATGAGCAAGGCATTCAAGAAACAATACAACTTCAAACAAATTAGAGACATCAAGGTCTTGGCTATTCTTTAGTCAGCAAATCTAATGATGTTAGTGGAACTTCCTCGATACTAGGGGAAGCCTTGTTAGATACAAATGTCAAAATAGAGTCCATGAGAAATCCTTGTCATAAGATTGTTGCCAACACCCCGTCCACCCACACCATAAACTGTCATTCAAAATATCTTAAACCTTCCCTTTGGAACCAACAAAAATAAAAGTCATACAAATCAAAAGATCAAAATCAAATGTCAAAGGCCATTGAATCAAACAAAAAGACAAGTGGACAAATGAAATTAAAATGGATCCCAAAGACAAGTGGATCATGCAAAGAAAATATTTCAAAAGAAAAAGTCAATCACAATGTGGAGCCACAAGACAAGAGGACTCCCACATATAACACATGTCCACCTCCTTCAAAATGGTCATCAAGCAAGGCATCTAAAGGTGTTCGTTCCAAATGCCATCCCTAAAAAATTTGTCATCCACCATACCAAGTTTGGAAAATAAAAAGTGATTCATTCAAACATCCAAACAACCTTTCCACATCTACCATAATCTGTCATAATCCTACATCTCGTCTAAAGTCCAAAGATACCATGTCACAAATTCATCACATCATGGCAACAACTCTTTATCACAAGGACCCTCATGGAACTCTATTGCGATATGTGTATTCTAATAAGGCCAACTCTAGTGTTGACATTGATCACAATGACATCAATCATTTGTATGCAAGCACTATGATCCTAACACAACAATTGCTTCAGAAAGGTCATTATTGGAATATCATGACCCTAGTCTCTACATCAGCACCATCAGTGGATTCAGAATAGTCAATGGTCATCTAAAGCATCAAGGCTATCTAAAAATATTAAAAAAATGATAAATGATAAAAAAATTGTCACCTTGATGAAAACCTAGCAAACAAGCATCTTGGTGACACCAAAAAAATAAAAAATGTCAAGAAAATAGTAAAGAGAAAAATTTCATCCAACGGTGAAAACCTAGCAAATAGGTGCCCTAGATAAGTACCATGATGAAAAGCTAGCAAATAGGCGTCATGTGTAAAATAAATCATCTATGTGCACTTTTACACTTGAGGGAAAGTTGTCTCATTTCCCATGCCTTCCTCTTGAGATTGACATCTGACCATTAGATCCATATCATTCCCACCTATCTTGGTCTTGACATAAAACAAACACACATATATTATGCTTTGGGAAAACTCTTGACATGTCTATCCTTCAGTTATATATTGTTCGAAAAATGTCATTCCATTACTTTCATAACCTCATTATCCCTATGTGACATAGTCCTTGAAAATCATATGAAAATTACCTTAGTCTCATGTATCTCGTCCTTTACCAAGGCCACCTCTCATCCTTTCATGTTTGTCACCTATCTTGGCTTTCCCTTGTCAAATGGTCTAAGGATACTCCATCATCCCTTTTAGTCCTAACCAAGTCATTCCAAATGCAACGAGTCTAATCCATACAAGCACATTCTCCAAAACATTAGTTGACTTTGTTCCTAGCTCGACTGTAAACCTCAATACTTTCGTCACATTATTGTCATCCTCACATTGTTTTGAGATGCGTCCTTCCCACGTCAAACAACATTATCATCACCTGTCAATTGGTATTCATCTTGACTAGGGGAACAATCATGTTTGTCCTTGGATTATCATGTGTAGGAATCAGTCAAATGCATTTATCATGATCCTCTTAAACCATTCAAAAAGACAAAAAAAATCATAACAAGACAAAAGTCCAAAAAAAATATAAACTGTCAAAAGTCCAAAAAAATCATAAAACGTCAAAATCCAAAAAGAAAAAAAAATCAAAATAGGTCAAAAACATAAAAGCATCCAAATCAATGTCAAACTCCCACAAAACAAAGTCATATCTTGTCAAGTCTGTTGAGTTAGTCAGTCTTTGTCAGTTGTCCAAACTACGTTGTCTCTATGCTTTTGCTATGTAGGCAAGGCTCATCTTCGAGTCCTCGAGATATTAGGTCAGTCCTTTTAGGTTTTTCAAAATAAAAAAAATCATAAGTCAAACATGGTCGCATCAGTCAAATAAACCAAACATAGTCGCACTTGACACAAGACAGTCATTCGAAACGTCAACGTCAAAATTGGTCAAAATTAGACAACATAATCCAATCAATCATACAGTCAAAATTAGTCAACTTTCCAAAACATTATTCAAGATTTCAATCTTGTAACTCTTTGGTCCTCTTCAAGATGTGTCCTTCTTGGACTTGGACCTCGTCAACATGTCATTTTCCCTTTTCAGGATGTGTCCTTCCTAACAATAGGCCCCGTCAAAACTATCAACATCGTCGAATTGGAAACTCTTAGACTGTAAAAATTGTCAAAACATCAAGCAATCAATCTTTGGAAAACAAACATTGGCAAGAAACACAATTAAATGGCTATTAATATTTCTAGTCTATTTTGTCTTAGCTTTTGAATTTTTTTTGTTTATTTTTGTCTTTCGGTCATGTTACTAGCTACCTCGAGGATGTCCCTTGAAGGATTTAGAGGTGCAATGACGTCTCATGACCTATTTTCTTTTTATTTTTCTATTTTCTGTGGATTGTCTTAGAAAAAATATTGGGGCAACTCAACCCTTAGTATGAGTTAGGACATTCCTTGTCTGTGACTGTCTATTTTGTAAGTGGATGACCTTGCACACCTTGGTCTACGTCATATCATGGTGTTTGTTGTCCATTGTTGTCATTTTTTCCCACCCAATGATGATTCGAGCAATGAATATTAGTACTTTGGAAAATGTTGAAGGATTCTTTTCCCATCCCACCCTTCTTCGTTTCCCCTCTAACATTTCATCTAGTCCGCATCTTCATCATCCATATCTTTTGCACCTTGTCCTGTCGTCTTCTAGTCTTCTCGTCCATTTTCGAGATAACACTCGTGTTCTTGGAACCCAATTTCCCTATCGAGGGGGTATACCACTACCTCCTTGTCATTCTTCCTCATCCTATTTTTCACTGGGGCATATTTTTGACTTATTTTCTTTGTCACAATGCGACAGGCTGCATTATGACAAAGAGGGGAAAAATGTAGACACATAAAAATGGCCCAGACCTGCAAACCATATTTTTCTATGTCTTATCATATTTCGTCTATAGTCCAAATTCGACTATTAATTAAATAATTCTTAATTATTTAATTAATTCACATCTTTTATTCTTCCTGATTATTTAAATAAAATTTATTTGTTTAAATACGTCATTAATATCTTATGTCCTCTTATAATTGAATAAATTCTTTAATTTATTTAATTATTGACCACCTTATCTTTTCCATCATAATTAAATAATTATTATTAATTATTTAATTGTCTCATTCAATTTCCTCCAAATTTAAATAAAATCATTTATTTAAATTTCCCTCTTTCCAAATAAATAATTTTAAATTATTTATCTTGTTGTCACATGACCCAACCTTTTTGAATTAAATTAATTTTAATTCAAAATAGCATTTTTCTCCATAAATCAAATAATTTTAAATTAATTATTTGATTCTCCAGCTTTTTCCTCTTTTTAGTTAAATAAATCTTTATTTATTTAATTAGATTCCATATCTTGATTTTGGAATTAAAAATCAGTATTTAATTCAAAATGAAGATTTGTCCTCCTTATCATAATCTTTCGTAATTACCATTGGTCATTTAAATGGAAAGACTTTATTTTCTCTCCAACTCAATGCTTTTTCTGTATTGATTTTATCTTCTATATTCCTCTTTGTCTCAACTATTCTCCACCATTGATTAAATTATTTTTAATTTAATCTCAACCATTCATCTTTTCTAATTGAACCCTAACCCTACTTTCTAATTGTCACATTGAATCTTGTCCATTCATTCTAGGGCAATTGTCAATCTTCAATCTTGGCCATTCATCCAAAATTGTATTTTCTATAAAATGACAATTTTGGTCTCATTTTTTCATCTCATATCTTAGGATTTTTTAATCTCTTGACTTGATCTTTTCTTTTCTCACACATTGACAACAATATTCAAATCCTTCAACATTTGCTTTGTTATTGTCATAGTCATTAGATTGCTCACACATTCAATCTAAGGGCAACACCACATTTGCAGTAAGTTAGAAGGGCTATGGAGGTGATTCATGGAAATTTCGAAGACAATTCGGTATAATTGTTCTTATTTTGCACATTTTCCTCCATTTTTCTTCATAGTTAGCTATGGTTTTTATGATTAATGCTTTAATCTTCTAACCATAAAAATACCTCAGTTACAGTAATTTATAAACACCATGTTGTGAGCAATTTCTTTAAGGTAGAAAAATGATAAATACACTATGATAAAGGTCACAAGAGCTTATTTGGAAAGCCCTATGCCAATGATATATTTACAAATAAAGCTAACTCATGATGAGGGGCTTCCCCCAATGCAATGTCATAAACAACACAAAGATGATCACATAGGGGATCCACAAATCTAGGTTCGATATACATCTTTGCTACAATCATATAAGTGAGCTCAAAATTAACATCATTCCCCTATATACTCATGGAACTAGAAAACAATGGAACAATGACACATAAAGAGAACAAACAAACTTTTGGGTCAACATGGAAGAGACCTAAATGCCTCAATGCCTTGCATTGTCCTCAAAATGGAAACACAAGATAATAAAAATGTTTATGACATATAGAATGATAGAGATACAAATAGATGAATGTCACAACATATTATTTTTCTTTGTATCCTTATGCCAAAAAAGAAATAAGGGTCATCCAAAGAAAAATAACAATCATAAAGACACATTAAGCAACACAACATGGGAGATCACATCACGTATAAACAAGAACAAATAAAACATAAAGCACACAAAGGGTACTACACATGTATTGTTTACATCTCAATCTTGCTCATCATATATGGAAGGAGGACAACTAGCCAAAGGGACTACAACAAGTTTCGTACTAGGAGAATTACTAGGTTCAACATGTAGTGAGTCACTCTCATTAGGAGGATCATCACAGTTTCCCCCATCTAATCAATAGAATTTGAAAACAAAAAAGATAGTTCATTATGCACTTGTTCATCAATTTTAGCATCTTCATCTTCATCATCTAAGTTTATTACAATGGGTGGTTTAATGATAATTTTAGTTATATGTTCTTGTTTCATTCTTTTTTTTTTCTTGGGACATGTAAGGCTCAATTTCATGTTTTGGTGAAGGTTGCAATTCATCATGATATGTTTGGCTAGGTGTTTGATTATCAGGTAATGTTTTATTCTTTCCCCCTGATTGACAAGAAATAGCACAACATCTATTCCTATTCTCTTTAGCATTTCTATTTCTTCTTGTACATTTTTCCATTTGTGAAGGTGTAATAGCAGGTTTCTCTACCATTGGTCTATTTTCTTCCCTTAGGGGAGGAATTGAAGTGACCACCGAGGGTTGGGAAATTGTTGTCTCCTTAGGTCTATAGATTTTCTTCTCTTTTGGAGGCACAAAGGTAATCATGTGATTGTCTCTTGGTCTCTTATATGATATTGGTGGAGGAACTACCACATAAATGGTTGGTTTGTTTGGGAGGTTATTTTCCTCATACATGGGTTCATCCATGAGTTGCAGGGTGGGAGAAACAACCATATCCCTATCATTTTTAGGTGGGGTATTGCTAAGGGATAATTCTTGTTGTAAATGGAGGTAATTATTGTAGCTTAAAACTTGTAAGCCTATGCGATTGTAGATTTAATTAAGTGTTCTTTGTCACAATTATTTATGTATGATTAATCTGTTTAGATCAATTTTACCAATTGTAGAAAGAGATAGAAGATTGTAGAAGAATGAGACAAGAAGATAGAAGTGGCACAAAATATATGCAGAGAAACCCTTTTGGGAAAAAGATCCACCAAAATCAATAGTGCTTGTAATATTTAACCTTAGAACAAGATTATAATAATACTGTATCAATCCTTTATTGATATGCTTCCTTTTCCTTCAACAATCCTTCTTGAAACTTGGAAAAAACTCTCATACACTTTCTATAGCACAAGCTATCCATGCATTCCATGTGACCAAGCATGAATCCACACATCCCATGCCATACTTCAAACCCTTGTACATGCACAAGCTCAACTTGCTAACCTAATACAAACTCCAATGTAATTGCTGCAATAAATAGACAATTAATGAGTATGTAGACTCATAAGAGTTATCAAATATAAGAGCTTGAAGCTCCTCTCAAAAAACCACGCCTAGATTGTGCAAGTAGAGTTCCAATGTGTAATCTTAGTTCAAACCAAAGTCTTCCTCAATTTAGGCACCCCAAACTAAACACTTAACTGAACGTTGGTCAAGAAAATAGCTTGCAAGCTTCACCTCAAAGTTGGAGCCCAAGAATGGTCGCACTTAACTGAGCCTTGTAAATATCTTCTCATGCAAAAGGTGTTAACTCAAAGATGCCAACTTGGGCGCCCAAGGTGGGTCCAAGTCAATCTTAGTTAATTGAAACATATCTCTTCACAAATTCATGCAAACATTATGCATGATTGATCATCCCCACTTAACTGAATGTATTCACCTATTATATGTCATGCAACTAAAGTCATTAGTCATGCAACCCAAACTAACTAGATGAAACTAAAGATAATTGAACCATAAATGAACTGAACTGAACTGAACTGAACTGATACTGAACTGATACTGAACTAAACTAAACTAAACTCCACTCATGTAAATATTAATCCCTAACTTGTAGGATCTAAACATGCATTACTAAAGTGTTATCAATCCTCCAAACAGTTAACTTAAGCAAGGTGGGTTCCACCTTCCATGTGGGCACCCCATGTGCTCCTATCTTGTAGGAGCTCTTCTTGGACAACCCCACATGTTCCTATCATTTAGGAATAATTAAAAATGTCAATTTACATGTTCATTTCATTCGAATTTAATTTGTTTCTAATCCTAGTGTTGGGGAACACTTTCCAAAGACTTAGGAGATACATGAAATATGTTTAGGATTGCAATTAAATGGCATCCTATTCCTAACAATTTTGTTATTGCGATTTTCCTTAAATTTTTGACATGACCTAAAGAATAAATCCTCACAGTGATTAATAGGTTCCATGGGTTGAGGCCAAAAATAATCTAATGAAAAGTTTCCATGGGAAGCCAAACATTTAAACCCACTATGATGAACTATATATATTTGAATCTCAAATGGGAACTTTATGCTCTTGCGGATTACCAATAAGGTGAAATTCATGGAGCATAGCCATGCATATCCTAGCTTCACACAAAATTGGTTCGACATTGAGATGATGGAGAATGATACATCTAGATATTTTGGTCTAAATTTGAGTGGAATAGTTACCAAACCTATCATAGGGCGAGAAAAACCATCATGATTGTTTAACCATGCTTTTAATTGTTCATAATTTACTCTTGATGAATATCATGCATAAATAAGAATTTCTCAGTGATCACATTCTCTAGACACACAAGATCAATGAGTATCCTTGGTGTAGGTTTTTCATTAATATGTCCATCAATATAGAGAGGACCATTTGGTGCATGTATAGATGCATCAATATGTGTAAAAGCAATGTTAGGTAACAAAGTGGTTTGGACCTTATGGGGTTGGAGATTTGTTGCATTAATCATATCATTTAGATCATTCCCATCATCATTCTTATCATCACAAGCTTTCATGAAGCTAGATGTATGATTTGACATAGGGTTTGTGAAAATTTGTAAATTTTGATTAGGTGGAGTTACATACTTGTTTCCATTATCATTAACATCAACCAACTAGATGTGCTTAGAATTGATGAGGTTTTGCACTTGATTTTTAAGACACATACATCATTTTGTATCATGTCTAGGTGTACGATGATATTGAAAAAATGCTTTTGAGTTAAAGTTCATAGGAAAAGTTTTAGTCGTGTCCACGGGTCTAATCACAAGTAACTGGATTAGGTTATTACTTAACAATTATAACGTGATCAAATGATAAGAGTTAGGTAATTGGGTAAATTATCTATCTCTTGGCCTAAATTGACAAGGATTTGAACTATGGTTGCAACTTGAGGCTCTATGTTATTAGTTGTTTGAGATGTGTTTATCTTGATAAAGTTCTTTTTTTGCTTCATGAATGGTTGATAGTTGTTTTGAGGCACAAATTAAGATTGATCAGTAGGATTTGATTAAGTTGTTCCTTCATATTAACTAACTCATATATGATAATCACGTAGATTCATATACAAGTGTGTAAAGGATGAATATTTCATCAGTTACAATATCTTATCCCTAATAATAAGTTACAAATTTCCTATGAACACCCTTTGGACATCGACATCAAGAGACTATAGGAGATTTGTGAATAAAGTAGCTGGTATCATCCTATAAATTTTTTCACTTTTTATTTGGCTCCTTGTTTGTAATGTACTAAATTAGTCAATGTTATTTCAAGACCTATGTTTGCTTGGAAATGTTGTAGGAATGCATCAATAAGTTTAGTGAATTTCATGAGTTAATCAAGTTGTTTGGTAATGAACAAAACCATTCCAAGTTCATTCCTTTTAATGACCTAGGGAAAATATCTAGGAGCTTATCTTCAAATATGAAATCACTACATAATACCGTGAAAGCTGATACATGACTATTTGGGTCTCCTTTGCCATTATATTTCTCAAATAAAGGTATTTTTATCTGTTTGAGGCATGGATGTTTTCAAATTTTCAATCGAAAATGGGATCCTTTTAAGATATTGTGGTTTTTTTCCATTTTTTATTTTGATTCAATGTGGAGATTTTTTGTTGAAGCGATGTTACGTTTTGTAAAAGTTGATTTATGACTGAATCATTGTTTGACATGTTTTGGGAATTCAGTGAATATGGTGGCATTGTGTAAATTTTTGGTGGACTACTATGTTGCATGTTCATAAGAAGTGACGAATATTGAGGTATTACGGTGATGCTGCAAAACTATAAGGATTCCACTAGGAATCCCTACACTTGGAGTAATACCATTGGTGTGTTGTATCATTGAAGCTACAATTGGCAATGTACATGTAGGAATAAAAGGTATAGTTGTGGGAAGGGAAACTTGTTTTTCTCCTTGGTTTTGAGCATTTGATAAGGCTTGGGAACAACTATCTATCATAGGGATATTAGCATCTACTATATGAGTTAGTATACACAAAACCTATATTCCTTGAGCACCATTGATCACTTTTCTAAGGTTATCCATGATGGGAACTGTTTGTCCTGCTAAAGATTTAGTGCTTAAGTAGTCTTGAACTCCCTCTGTCTTTTTGCAATTATTTTAATTTCTCTTTCGACACATGGGAAACACTAGTCTCAATATCCATAAAGGTGTTTGGTTGTGAAGTTTTCATGAGTAGCATGGGATTAGGGATGGAGTCCAAAATGGGCCAAGTATTGACAATACCTTGTGTGAAAGAGTTAGAGGACATAGGATTCATAGTGGATGTAACAACAGTGTGGGATTTCATATGTCTACAACTACATCTCATGAGATTATTGGCAATAGGAAACCAAGTCATGAAGCTCATACGAGTTTCAAAACACTAAGGTGTGCTCACTATGAACACTAAGGTGTAAAATAGTCACAGTAAAACACACAATAGCAAAAATCAGAGAGAAAAAACACTTCAAAAACATAGAGACAAATATTTGGTGAAAATATGTGCCAAAACTAGTTGGACAAGGGCGCCTAAGGCACCTTTGTCTAGAAAATTTTTCTACTAATTTCATAATTTGAGTGTCTTTAATACTATCTAATATTTTTTTCTATGAATATGCAAGCTTGAAAGTAAATAATTTTCTAAAATTTCTGCAATTTTTTTATTATGAAATGCCAAATGCAAGTGTGCAATAAATTTCATAATGTTTAAGCTACAAAATGTACTTTGAAATATAATTTTCAGATGTAAAATCTAGTAATTGATTGATCCTAATGTGCAGAATTTGACAAATAATGATCTTGATATCTTTTTACAACAAAACAATGAAAACTTTCACCTTTTTGACTATATGCAAAGTACTTAAATGAATGTAATGAACACTTTCAGATTTGAGTTCAACTTTAAAATCACCTAATGAAAAATTATAAATGCAATTAAGATATAGATTTCACCTATATGATGATTGAAATTAACCCTATTGCAACCTATGATGTAATATGATATGAATTTTTTTATATTTTTATGCCTTTTTTATGCAATAAAAGATTCGTAAATGATGAATGCAAAATAATGCAATGCTAACCCTAAATCTAGGATGATATGCTTCAAATTTAAAAAGGTTTATAATGTTAATGTGTCAAGTTCACCAAAATGAAAAGGTGGAAAAGTGAAACCCTAGAGCTTCACCTTAGGATTTCATGATTTTTCTATCTATGCATATCATTTAGAATAAGACGGTGGCAAGGGCACAAGATTAACTTAAAACCTAAAAGGTGAGTCAACCAGCCCTTGGGTTTCAAATTTCTTTTTAGGAATGGGAGTTGGAAATGGAATTTGTATGAAATACAATGATACAAATAGACAACAATGAAAGTGCACTACTCTAATGTAAAAGCAACAAATCTAGAAAGTCACAAACAAATTTGATGTTCAAAAATAGACTGAGCAGACTTGTGTGCACCTATCATATATAAATTTGGAGCTAAATTTGCAAGACTAAGTCACCTAGGGTGCCTATGTCCTAGTAAATCAATTTTCAATCTATCTTCACAATCCTTGGGTGTCTAATTAGAGGCTTCCTCCTTTCGGATCCAACTTTTGGATCTTCATCAGGTTTTGGGATAATTGACTTTTTGTATCTTTCCAAGTTGTAGGGTTTGAATGCAACAATGATGAAAAGGTCTTTAGTCTTCCTCCAATATTCTCCAGATTTGTAACCCACACATTTAAAGAGAGAGGAAGGGTTGTGTCATATAGGGGCTTTCCTTGATCACACCCCATATTGGTGTTTCCACCTCCACAATGGAAAAATTGATGATAAAGAGCTTATCTTTTTCAGATATAGAGGCTAAATAACAAAAAAATAATGAATAAAAAATTGGATGCAACTAACCACTCATATATAGTTCCTTGAAGAACTAAATTCATGCACATATCCTCAAGGCTCGATTGTTATTTGGCTTGGATTGCTTTGAAGACCTACAAGGATTAGTCCTCACAAAAAAAATGTAAGCATAAACATGAACAAACTCGCATTAAACTTGACATGATACTTTGACAATGAAATTATACAATGATCTTGCTCTTGACTGCTCTTGACTTGATCTTGAAGTATTATAACTTCCCCTTTTTCTAATTTTCTTCTTGTTAGATTTCAAATGATGCAATGACTAGGTATTTATACATAATCATTATAATTTCCCACAAATTGAATTCTAATAGAAAAAAAATTACATTTAAAATTCAAATAATAAATTGGCAACTTCGACATATTAAAAATTGGATCGAAAATAGGGGAAAAAGTCACCTAGGGTTCCCTTGTCCTAACCCTATTTTGTGGGGCGTAAAGTGTTGGGAGAAAAATATTAAATGTCTACTTGGATTTTATGCATTTGATTCCTTGATAAATGTTAAAATGGACCATAGAATGCTTAATTTAGGAAATTAGAAACACAATTAGGTCTATGCACATAGGAAGGAGCAAAATCTAGAGTGAAATTGTCAAGTGTGACAATTTATGATGCTACAATAGGTATTCCTCACAGATTAAAAATTCCTCCATATAAATCCAAACATCCCCACCTCTCATCTTCAAAATCTATTTTGGGCCCTTATGTTCCAAAATCAAATCCTTCATCCCTTCCATCCATGTTGGGTCTTTACATCCAACAATCCATCACCCCCATCAGATTTATCTCGACAACTCTTAAATCCACCACTACATCACCTCAAATCCCTAATCAAGCTAAAAAAAGGAATACATATTTTAATTTGCTTCAACATCCTCCCTCCATCACCCCATCCATAAGATCTTAAAATTATTCATCTTCATGCACCCATACCATTTCTATTGAAAGAAATCTAGATGCCAAATAGAAAATACATAAAGCCAAAAATCCACACAAATACAAGGATAATCATGTAGCATAAAAAATATATGCTAAATCCAATAAAAAATTATCCAAAAAAAGTTGTCTAAAAAGCCACAAAGGCACATTAAAAATAATAAAAAATGAAAACCATGTGGATTCCCAAGAAATCAAAATAATTAATGCATCCCAAAGTGTAATCCAAATCAACTCCTCCAAAAGCTTCCTCTACTCCTATGTTTTCCAATCCTCCATCTAATAATCTCTCATATTTAAAATCCATTTTGGGCCCTTATATCCTAAAATCCATCATCCTAAGTCCTCCATTGTTTCCTCAATCTATTTTGGGTCCCTATGTCCCAAAATCAACTTCTCCTCAACAAATCCACCACCCTTCTTGATATGTGTGCAAATTTTAGTCTTGAATGCATTTCCATCCACTCATCCACACGTCTTCCAACACCCCATCTAGTATCCAACATTCATTCCCCATCATTCCATCCCTTTTATCCAAGATTGTGCATTAACCCATATACCTCTCCTTCTCTCCATTTTTTCATCCTCTTTGACATCATTCTACCAATGTTTATGAGCATACATAGAATTACCTTGGTCCATTATAACACTTCTTCAAAGGATATTATCCATGGAACTAGATTCTCGAGTCATTCTTCCTTATCTCTATCATACATCCACTATCTTCCAAATCCAGTTGCCACATCCTCATCCTCATCGCTTTCCATCTATATTATTTCAAAAATCCAAAAATCCAAAAAAAATTAAAGAAATAATTCATTTGATGGAGAAAACCACTTCAGGTGGAACCTTGAGCAAGTATCATGATGAAATCTTGGCAAACAAGAACTACAAGTAATCTCACATCCTCTTACACTCTACACTTGGGGAAAAACTTCATCTATTCTATTCTACATACATCTTATCCACATCATCCAATATCTCACATCCCATATCCCTCATCATATCTCCTTCCTCCATTTCAATGTGTTATCTTGATCTAGGTCAGGGTAAAATATCAATGTATGCTTTGGACAATACAAACCTTACTTTATCTACCATCAACCTCAACCCTCTTACACACCATCCTCCCATCTCATGCGTCCTCTTCCCCTTCCATCCTCAATGACACTTCATATAGTGTAGCGTACCTCACTCCTTTGCAACATAGTTCTTGGACCTCCATTATCCTACCCTTCAACTTCTATCCTCCTATATTATATCGCCTTTCATCAACTCAATCCCCTATCTCCTACATACATAATCCCTCCATCCTTCCATCCTTGTCCCAAGCCTTGGTTCTCCCTTATCATTAGTTCCCATGTATTCTACTATCCTAATGATCACATCCACTATATTACCTTCTCCCTAACCATCAATGCAATCTCATCCCATCTCATCCAATCCATTTATTCTCCCTCCATCCTTACAATCCAAACATCCCAAATCAATCCATCCAAATGCAATTAATGCTAATTCATGCAATCCAATTATTGAATCTATCCCATAATAAAAAAAATCCATTATTTTTACTCCCAAATCAATTGATAATCCATTGGTCCAATTATCATCATAGGAATATATCATTCCCAATCCTGTCATTGAGATATATATTTTTTCATATTATTAACTTTTCTATCATCATCATCATTAATCCACCAATCAATCAATTAGTTTTTAGCTTGAATATGGGCACACTCCTTGTATATTTTTGGTTTATTGTGTGTGTTATGACTTTTTGTATCTATCATGTTATTTTCACCCTCTTTCCATAGGGGTATCATGGTCTTCCATATCATAGTGTCATAAGGAACATATATTTATATTTAACATTTTGATCATGTACCTAATTCATTATCACCATGGTTCCTTAAATCTTGGTGCATAATGTAAATTACAATATCAAATAAGGTTTCTTATATACCACTACAATGTGACTATGAATCCATCATTTCATCCCCCCTAACCCTTCCACCTTCTTATCCCTTCTCCATTAGTCCTCCCATTCATTTTGATAACATACCTGTGTTCTTCAAAATGGCTTATCCTCTTAAGGGGCATACCAAAATCCCTCCTCATCATCCCTTATCATCCTTCTAATGACTAGGGCATCATGCCACTGGTCTTCATCACTTTCTAACCAATATGATTTAATATTATTTGATATGACATCATTTTTTCTAGTCGCAACATCATATCAAAGAGGGACACAATGTTTGTCCATACTTGATCACACTTGAATTTATTGTATCCTCACCAACTAAATAAATAATAATTATTTATTTAATTAATTAAGCCATTCTTTACCTTTATCCTATTGCAAGGCGTGTTCTCTTCGTCTCCTTGTGTTGTGCAATGCAGCACTCGGGTTCATGACATGACTCAACCACCTCTCGTGAATTCATTAACTCTAGAAGTTGTATTGGGCATTAAAAGGTCAATATTTTGGTGCAATGACAACTGCTTGTGCAACAATTGGTATCAGAGCCTAGGTCACAGATTCAAACCCCTCGCTTGTGCTGGGGAGGTTGTTGCAAGGTGTGTACCCTTGGTCTCCTTTTGGTGTGCAACGTAGTGGTCGGGTTCATGATATGGCTTAACCACCTCTTGTGGATTTATTAACTCTAGCAATTGTATCTTCATTAAAAGGTTGATCTTTTGATGCAACCACAACCGTCTATGCAACATATCCCTCACCCTTAATTAAATAAATTTATATTTATTTAAGTAACCTTATCCCCAAAATCCTCCAACTAAATTAATTAATTAATACCTAATCAATTGATTGATTTAGGATAATTAACCTTCATTACCATTTCTTATAATATTTAAATCCACATCACCCTTAATCCTTGTTTATTTAATCCTAGCCATTGAATCCATCTACATAGATCAAATCTAAAAAAATTATCACTTTAGAAATGTCCCCACCTCCCTCATGCTAGACATGTGTGACCATACCTACCTACCCTACTCCTTTCTCATACATGTGTGGGAATGCTTCTCATGTACATGTATAGTGACTCTACCTCTCTCACTTGTCCTTTTAGTGAACCACCATATGCCTTACACATGGTGTGCTCACATGTGTGAGAAAAACTAGCTCTTACACCTCCATTTCTCTTGTGAAATTTGTCACATGGCTAAGGATTTAATCCATGCTTCCATCCTCCTCAAATTGTAGCCATCCATTAGGCATTGCATCTTGGCCCTCAATTTTCCTTCATATATCTTGCTTATATCTTGCTTATATCTTGCTTTATGTTTTAGCCTTCATAGTTCCTTTTCTTCAAGATTCAACTTTTTTTTCCTACAAAATCATTACCACTTAAACAATTTCTTTCAATATTTAGTTTAATATATCACCTTCTTGTTATTTCCCACATCTTTAATTATATAAGTGTAAAAATAATTGAGCAATATCATTTCTTTTACACAAAAATAGACAATTGAATAATTTTTATTTTATTTTATATCCACCCCTTCTTAATTACAAAAGCAACAAATTTTTTCATAAGACTAGAGAGATGGAATAAGTTCTAGAGTAGGTTTTTCATCTCTTGTAAATCCATTCATTTGGGCGTTGGAAAGAAACATGTTCCTAATTATCACATTTGTGTACATGACATCCTTTGTGAGAACATGTCTAAATTACAAGATATAAATAATTCTTTTGTTTTCCTTGATCAATAGTGTCCTATGTGTTCCTTCTTCAAGTCATTATCCATGTTGCATATGGTCACAATGATTCTTTGGTAGAATGATCAAATTATAGTCATTGTTGTAGTGTTTAAAATAAATAAAACATACATAAAAATAATGGACTAGCATAGTCTCTTAAAAGCCCCAAGACAAAAAAAATGTACCAAAATTTTGCATGACATTTCTCTAACATTTTGGCACCTAGGAATTTTCTAACACTTTGGCACCTAGGAATTTATCATTTGAGACTAAAAGTGGATGATGGGTCCAATTAAGAATATCTATCTTGGTTTTTCCCAACTCTAATTATTTTCCCATGGTGGTAACAAATGCAATATTACAAAATGTTTCAGTTTTGTTTAGTGAAATGGTGCTAGGACTAATATTTTGTGTTTGAGACCTCATGGCACCAAAATGATAATGCAAACATGTCTAGGTTTGTGAGTTACTACTACTAGAGGTGTTTTTTTGGTTTCAAAGTGTCTTGATCCTTTTGAGCTAAATTGGATCAATAGTTTCTTAAGATCCTTAAGACAAAAAGTGCCAACATTTCACATAACTATTCTATCAAATTATTATTCCTAGGAACATCTTGTTTAGGCCTAGGTGAATAATTTTTCAACTCAAATTTATTTTCTCATGGTGTACATAAAAATAGTGTTGCAAAATTCTTCAATTGTGTTGAATGAAATGGTGCTAGGGGTGATATTTGTATTCAACATCTTATGGCCACAAATTGGCAATCCCAACATGTCTACATGTGTGGGCTACCACCATTGAAGGTGTCATTTTAGTGTCTAGGAATCTCAATTCTTCCACTGCTAAGTTGGACCAACATAGTCTCCTAAAAGCCCTAGGATACAAAAAGTGTCAAACTTTTGCATGTTTATTTTCTTGAACCATCATGCTTAGGAATGTCTTTTTGGAAACTATAAATAAAAGATTAGTTTAACTACAAATAATTAATTTTTATCAAATCAATTTCATTTGCCTATAATAACCATGAATACAATATTGTAAAATGCTCTAGTGAAAGGGTGCTTGGAACAATCTTTTGCATTCTGCAACTCATGACACTAACTAACAACACCAACATGTCTAAGTGGATGCATTACAAATATTAGAGGTGTCTTTTTTATTCCCATGATCTTCAATTCTTTTAAGCCATAGAGAGCATATTACTTCTGTGAAACTCATTGTGTTTAATTTCCATTGGATATACCTATGGAGTGACTAGAACTTTCTCAAAAGGAAGTTGGAAGGAGCAATGAAAATTATGGGCAGCATCTTGACTTACATTCCCAGTCAACACGACATTGCACGACTTCAGTAATTAGACTTGGTGTTGATATTGAAGACTTTACTCCCCACTCCACACGGCATGACTTTTCAAAGTTTTCTTGGTCTTGTGAGGTTCCGTAAATGAGGGCGATGTTTACGGAAATGAAAGTGAAAATTATACATAATCATAAACATTTTATGAGATTTTGTTAATTTTCCAAAGGGTTTCGATTTCAAACATAAGATGCATTCCGTTAGGCTAATTAGGAGATCAAAATTTTATTTACTTTGGAAAGAATTAATAAAATGCAAGTAGAAATTGGATGTTATATTAAACGGAACATATTATTGTTATAACATTTTGCTGTTTTTAGATTTATAACAATTGGACTTTAAGAGATTTATAACAATTGGACTTTAAGGTTCAATGGATATTGGTGGTTTTTAAAGTACATCACATTTTTGCTAAAAATAGATAATGTATTCATAGTTATAATTTTAATTATAAGGAAAATGATGCAAAATGTATGTAATGTTGGAAATGAAGTGTTTTTATATTAGAAATTACTATAATAATTTGTAATCAAGCTAAAACTGAGGGCGATGACCAACTGGGAGCTATTGAAGAACATCCACAAAGTCAAACAATTCTTGGGTCTTCCAAACTACTATAAGAAGTTTGTAGTTGGATACTCAAAGTGGGCCACCATACTGATAAACCTCATAAAGAAAGACAAAACATGGAACTAGTCTGACAAGTGCAAGGATACATTTGAGGCTCTCAAGGAGGAACTCACTACTAAGCTAGTTTTTGCATTGCCAAACTTCAATTGACAATTTGAAGTCCAAAGTGATGTATCAAACTATGTAGTGGGGGGTGCTTATGTAAGATGGGAACCTAATGGCATGCAAGTCAACGAAACTAAAAGATAGAGAACAAAACTATCTAGTACACATGAAAGTGATGACAAGTATCATACATTATCTTTGAACTTGGAGGCACTATCTATTGGGTGTTTACATTATGGTCAAGACTGACAATATCTCTTCAACCTATTTCATGACGGGCCAAGTTAACCCCAAAGCAAGCTAGGCGGTAGGAGTTCATAGTAGAGTTTGACTATGAGATCATCTACATCCTAGGTAAAAAAGAATGTTGTAGCTGATGCTCTGAGTAGAAAAAAAAGTTGATTACAATTGAGGATGTGCAGGAACTGTGATGCACTAGAGTCTATCAAGAAAGTCTCCAAGGGAGAGCCAAGTTTCACTTTCAGTAGATGTAGTGGAGTCCAAGCAAGGTTTGGAGAGTGATCCTCAAGTTGTCAAACTGTGGAGACAATCCAAAGAGGGACGAACTAAAAAATTATATGTAAATGATACTCATGTTGTTAATCTAGGACTAAGTTTATGTCCCTGAGTGGAAGAACTTGCATCTAGAGATATCATGCACAAATTTCATGACAACCTATGGGCTAGTCATCCATGAAAAAAGAGAGTTCTCGCACTCTAAGAAAGGGGCTTCTCTGAAGATTTATGACTATTTAAGCATTCATCATCATTGCTTTCAATACTGAGGCAAGGGATAGGTGATGTTGGTTTGATGTTGAACCCCTCAATTTTGAAACTAATCCAAAAATTACTTTTTCTTATTCTAGATGCCCTAACAAATCCTCTTGGCTTTTTCCAAGGTTTGTTGGAAGGGTTGGAGGAGGGTCATGCATAATGTAAGGTTTTCTTCAGGAATTTCATTATTTACATTTAGTTGTGGCTCAAGGTTTATATGATATGTTATAAAATTTAAAATAAACATGAAATTGATAAGAAAAAAAATAGTCCATTTTTCAATGTAAACAAATTTAAAATAACACACCTCTTCTGTAGTGTAGCATTGTGAAGCTAAGTTGCAAATGGAAAAATCACATTTGTGTTATGTTGAGCTGAGGGAAAAAAAAAACATTCCAAAAAATGTAGGCCATGAGTGAGAAAAATGGATAGGTTTTTTCGTTTTATAACTTTATTGAGCAAAACGTTTACATGTTTTTCTTTCATAAAAATGTGTACATGTTATGCTTTCATAAAAGGTGTACACATTATGATTTCATAAAATTCATATGTGATTTACTTTCGTTAAATCATGCATGCATAAATTATTTTAATAAAATCACGTACATATTTTTCTTTCATAAAAATGTGTGCACAATTTTTGTTCAAATAATGTGCTCATGTTATGGCTTGGAAAATCCAAGCCATAACAAGAGCACATTTTTCTTATTTTTGAGCATTTGGTCACCTTTTTGTGCCCCATCTTGGTGCACATTTCCATAGACTAGGTAGGTTGATCAAAAAGAGATCAAAGATAGAAATATATTGAGTGAGGTTATTATGATCTAGTTGTGATTCAAGGGTTCACACCAAGAACTTGTAATGCATCTCTTGATTAGTAAAATAATGTTGATTTGTGCAAGTGATTATTTATTTATTTTTAATCAAAAGGAACGAGAGACTATATATATTATATATTATATAATAAAAGGATTACATCTATATCTCCATAATATAGGTAAAATTGGCAGAGAATTTGTACAATCTATTTGCACTATCTTGAAGTATCCTTTCTACTAGCTGCAGATAATTCAAAATGACTATATATGAGGTATGCAACATTTATACCCATGGAGTATTATTGAAGATGTATAATCATCCTTTCATATAGCAACTATGAGCTTTTGGAAATAACATAATTGAAGAAACAAAATGATTGAAGAAACTAAAACAGAGATAGACGGTATGTGCAGGATCATGATGGGCCAAAAAGTGGCAATAGTATGGGTATTTGTAGGGTATGTGGCTGACGACTTTTTTTTAACCCAAAATTGATGAAACAAAAAGGGTTTTTAGAGGAGATTCTCAGCTTTCCACCAATATAAATTATTCTTTAATTTGAATTTAATAAGTAATTATTATTTATTTTCTATTAGAATTACGACTAAAGTCCTGATCGATAGGCTGATTGAAAAACATCTATAACTTTCAGACGGTATCACATTTTTGAATCTGAAACATGTGTCACATTCTATGCTTCACATACTATAGGATTGAAAAAAGAAAAATTAAATTTCATGAAGTTTTGACCAAGTTAAGGTGGTTAGACAGACGAGTTTTTATATTTTTTAAAATTTGTAATAAAAAATTCATAATTAATTATTTACTTTGAAAAAAATTACAAAAAATTTGCATCACACGGACATGAGTTCTTTACTTATATGTAAAATCTTATAAAAAAATATTATCATTTTATTATGGTTAGGGTGGTCAGACAGACACCTACTTCTTTTTTTCCCTGAAATTTAAGTACTACTGCATTGAAATTTCAAATTTTCACCAAATAGATTTTATTTATTTTTAAATAAGCCTAGTAGTTTAGAAACTACATTCAATTTTCTACAAATTTTATTCTTACATATTTTTGAAATAATATAGATAACTTATTCAAATTTTTACGTCAAGTTGCCTAACACTGATTTTTTTGAATTTTTTGCCACTTAAGGGCCTATTTTTTCCATGATGATCCTGCACATACCCTAGACATTCATAGAAAACATTTGAAAACTAAGAGAAATTGAACTGCTACTCCTCCATGCGATCACCCCCATGTACTGAGTTCTCATCTTGGCCTTTAGGTTCCTCCTGCAAACACATTTCATGAGCAAAGAAGTCGAAACCAATTAATGGTTCCTTTCCTTTCAACTTTTTCTAAGCAATGTGTGCCCTCGCTATGATAGGTTGTTGTCCACCAATGGAAGAACCAACAACATTTCTATCTAGCAATGGCTCTACTTCCTTAATAACTAGCACAAACAATAGAGATTCTTCTTCTAATCCAACAGAATAGGAATTCCGGGAAGGATGAGAAGTATGCTCGCAAAGAAAAGAGATTGCGTAGTAATTTTCCTTGATGTCAAAATCCATAGTGACACAAATACGCCTGCAATTCTTCTTTAGAACCTTCAAAAGTATATTATCATTTCTGTATTGCAAGGCCAACTTAATTGCTTCATAAATTTCATCAAAACCTAGATGGTGTTTAACATACACCCTAGGAAACAAACCTCCCAAGTACCCATCACCAGAGAAGACATTATACCCTTGCATATCTTGCAACAATGCATTGGCATCAAGCATTTGGGGTTTGACAAACTTACTCACAATTGACTCCAATTTTGCTAAAGACTGAAGGAGGTCCAAGACATTTGACAAGAACACAGATAATACCTTAGAAGGAAAAATTAGTTGCCTAGCTCTAGGGCTTGTGAATTCAAAACCAAGAACTGAATGTATCGATTCTTCCACCCTAGGACACTCCACTTGAAAGACCAGAGCCAATTTTTCATGAGTGAGATGATCTTCGAAATGATGCTCCCAAGGTTTCACTGGACAATTTACCCTAAAATTCAATGGCCGGGACATCATTTTGACATGTGGGAGTAAATGGTGACTCCCCAACAGCCCCAAGATTAGTTGCGACCAAAACCACTTCCACAAGAGAGAGAATGGAAAGAAAGATTGTTTCACAATGCAATATTGATTAATGCTTGAATTGATATGATTTTCTATTGAATTGATATGCAAATGTACATGAGACTCCTTGCTTATAAAGGCAAGGTTGAGATGTAATAATGAACATGATGTTGAAAAATGTCATAATCCTATGACATGAGACAACCAACAACCTAATCACCTAGGAAATGATGCATCCTAGCTAGATAAGATAAGTTCTAGATAAGCCAACTAAGACTTCTAGAAAGAATCTTTTTCCTAAGTAAACTTAACCATGTGAATATCTCCCCTAATTACCTAGTGAATGAATTATCTAGGTACAAGACAATTATTCACACCAACACCCCCCCTTAAGTGCAACTTAGGGAGAAGATTATTATGCAAACTATGCAAAGAATATTTCTATGGGTCCCAGCTACTAGGCCATATTAGGTACCCATTTACAATGCAAATGCAAACAATCTCTCACAAGCGGAGAAAAGGAGAAAACCCAGTGGGACAAAACTCCTCTCTGAAAGAGAGAAAACAAAAAACAAACAAACAAACAAACATGATGTATGGAGGACTCAATGATACCCCCCAAGGACAACATCCATTATGTATATACAATCAAATACCCCCCCCCCCCCCATAAGAGGGTAGTAGAGAGATAAGATGTCCCCCCATGATGAAGAAGCTCCAATGCCGATGAAGAATTCCTGAAAACAAAAAATGATCCAATGTCTGCAAGCAACACATCTTCCCTTAGGAAGAAATAAGTTCATAAGCTGATGATGAAGCCACTCCATGTCCAACTGAAAGGAGGAAGCATGAATGCTCATGTATGCCTCTGAAAACTAAGTAGGAGCCTCCAAGCTTGAATGAGCCACAACATAATCATGGTCAAACTCAACCAAGAAACATGACAAATCAAGTGATGGAAGAGACTCATGAATATCAATTTCAAAAGACAAAGTAGATGGGGTAACAGTTGTGTTGAAACTGTCATCAAAGAGGAGAGAAATCCCCTCAAGTGTCTCCTCCAAATCTGCAATATGAGACTCCATGAACAAGCTAGAAATCCTTGTCAAATATTCATCCCACAAAGCAAGATCTGAAAAAATATGATCATCTTGCTGAATAGAAGCATCAATGGCTGAAGAAGTAGGAGGTGGAGGAGTAGGAAGCTCAACACTGGTCTCTAGAATACCAAGGTGTATATGACCAAACTTCTCCTTAGAAACATGGCTCACACTCAACAGAGTGTGTGATGCAGTCAAAGGAACATTATCATCTTCTGAAGCAAAATGTGAAAAGGAATATACACGAGATGAATGATCAGCCATCCTGATAGCAACAATATCCCTAGTCTCCAAGTCCCTTATGTACACCCTATCTGGAGTGAACTCAACTGTTTTACCTTGACCCCCATGAGTAATTTGATAAGTAGAAAGGAGATTAGTGGACAAGGAAGGAACACAAAGTACATCATTGAAGGTCCCTTCCCCCATATCAATAGAACCCTTCCCACTTACCTTCATATAGGTATTGTTACCCATCAATATATGAGGTGAATTACAAGGCTCAAAAGAAGAGAACATATCCATAGAAGATGCCATATGATGAGATGCCCCTGAATCAAGAAGACATCTATGTGATTCAAGACTTGTAGAGGCCAAGACTGCGTGTCCTTTCATTTTGTGTAGCCCAGATGTAGATTTTGTATCTTGTGACTAAGATGATGATGAGGGGGTTGCCAATTAAGATGTTGAAGAAGAAGTAGAAGACACTGATGAGGGTAGCTTAATGTTATTCTTTTGAAGAAGGTGTGTAAGTTCATCAATCTTCTTATTATAACATATATGCTCATCATGTCCTAACCTTTTGCAATATGCACATTTTGACTTCTTCTTTTTAGATGATTTCTCTTTTGAAGAGGGAGTGGACTCAAGAGTGCTATGTGAAGGAGAATCTTTACCTTGCTCATTAGACTTGGGAGCCTTGTTATGCTTCTTACCTTTGCCACATGAAGCCTTTGTATCATTTGCAAAAAGAGCATGAGGTGTAGTAGACTTCAATGTGCCCATGTGTACCAACTTTGCTTGTTCCCTTGTGAGTTGAGTTGCAAATTCATCAAGAGAAGGAATTTTGTATGCATTGCCAAGGGCATCCATTGTAGCATAGAATGTAGAAACAAACACTAAATAATCAGGACCAAGCTTAGCAAGAATAGAAAGTATCAACTGTTCATCCTCTTTAGTAACCCCACAATTAGATAACTGCAATCTAAGAGAATTGAGCTTAGAGAAGAAGTCTTGAATATTGTCAAAATCTGAAGGATTAAGACCCATTATTTCATTCTCCAACTTAAATTTCCTCATTGTATCTGGCTTACCAAAGAGACTCTCTAAAGTAGTCCAAGCTTCATTAGGATGAGTGCAAGATGCATCATGATATCTAAGATCTGGAGAAATAGACAACTTGAAAGTACCAAGAGCTTCATCCCTTCTATCAAGCCATTTTCTTCTCTCTTTTGCTCTTGTGGGTTTTGGATCTTGACCAAATGTGATTTTTTGCAACTTTGATTTTAACAAGAATAACTCCATTTGAGATCTCCACTCATGATAGTTATATGGAGTTAGAAGTACAAATTTTGGAAAATCCATGATACAATTAGATAGAACAACAATTTTCCCTCACAATACAAGCAATCAAACCCTTTGTCCCAACAAGATTTACACTTTTTTTTTGCAAATTTGCAACAATGTATTCCAAACTATCAAATCAGTACCAAACTGAAAATATGAAAATCTGGAAACAAATCTGCAAAAAGTGCATAAATACAACTGAAGTACTCCTGAATACCTTCCTGATGCCGCAAATTTGGAGGAAATCGGAAATCAGAGCACAAAGATATGAGCTCAGAGGTAGAAAACGATGATTGGGCTTCAACCTAGAAAAAGAGGCACAAAACTGCAAAATATCTATAAAATATTTGCACCACTAAAAAATTCAGATCTCCACCTTTCCGACGATATTTTGTTTGAAAAAATTTGCCTCCGTTAACAAAAGTTATAATAAAATGAAAAAAAGGGCACTATGGGGGCAAATACAACGTCTGAGAAGACTAAACCGGTGCAAAATTCGCGCACTTGGGGCTTAACACCTGGTCACGCATGTGACCTCGAGTACAACAAAAAAACAGAAAGCCCAATCTGGTCGGCTTCAACTTGCAGGCTTTTAATACAGTGTTTTTAAATATATATAAAAACCCATGACAATAACGTCAACCAAAGGACAGAATAAAGGCTTTTGATAGATATAAAAAACTTTATGAAATTTTAACCTGTGGTAGTAAATGGAGCCGTACCCGCTGCAGAGATCACTAATATACCCCGGCAGCGCCAAAGAACCGGTGATGACGTCGATTCAGCCGATGCTAAGGCCACACGATTTGACCGATGCCGATAGAAATCAAACCCCTGATGTGACACCGTCCATACGTATAGGACAACGTACCATATACACCGACTCAGAGTACCTTTAATGACAGTCGATGAGACTCAAAGGACGCTGACTGGTATTTATGCTTTGACAGCCGATTTGAAGGCTTCGTACCTCAGAGGCATGGATTGAATGCCGATGCCTGAGGAATACGTACCGCCGATTGTGATCCCAAAACTGTCGGCGAAGAAAGAATCCTCCACAACCATTCGCTTGAGCTCCCAACAAGGCCTACAAACTTGTGTACCCCGGAAGACTATTGTATGCCGACACAGTAATGATGCAAGATGGAGTACACTATACTCTGAAACCCCAACACCCCCAAGATCAGTTGCAACGAAAACCACTTTCACAAGAGAGAGAATGGAAAAAAATCTTGCTTCACAATGCAAGATTGATTAATGGTTGAATTGATATGATTTGTTATTGAATTGATATGCAAATGTACATGAGATTCCTTGCTTATAAATGCAAGGTTGAGATGTAGTAATGAACATGATGTTGACAAATGTCATAATTCTATGACATGAGACAACCAACAACCTAATCACCTAGGAAATGATGCATCCTAGTTAGATAAGATAAGTTCTATATAAGCCAACTAAGACTTCTAGAAATAATCTTTTTCCTAAGTAAACTTAACCATGTGAATATGTCCCCTAATTACCTAGTGAATGAATTATCTAAGTACAAGACAATTATTCACACCAACATGACATAATGCAACACCCTACTTATAGCCTTTATTTCTCTGACAGCCTTAAATAAAGTTAACAATACTTTTGGATGAAAATATGCATTGAACACCGCCTTTTAAAGCAAAAAAAAGTATGGTAAAATTGAGATCATGACGATCAAAGGACAAAAATTTGATAAGCACCACTGGAGCATGCTAGTGTGTGCAAAACCACCTCTCTTTATAGAGCTAACTAATATGCATTACATTGAAAAGATTAGAAGGTACCTACAAAATAAAAAATAGATTAGGAAAAACAAGGATTTGTGAACAAGTGTCCTGCTAAGGTGACCTATGGTGAAAGCATATCTCATCCTCCATCTGAATAATCTTGCAAAATATGAGAATTTTAAATGATGTAAGATCTAGTACAACCTTCAAATATTAATAATCATTACACATTAATCTTGGCAGCTAAGATGGGTGTCTGCATGATATGGAGAAGGTAATAAGACAACTCAAGCAAAACAAAGTGCAATTCCCATCGTAATATGCAATCATTAATTAACAAGACACTGCCATCTGATCAAAAAAACCTTTTATCCATGTGAACATTAAGAAAACCACGAACGACTATTGCCATGTTAGATAATGCTTTCTTTAGAACTTTGCATGCCACCCAGACAACTAATCACCAACTTAGAGCCAACACAAAACTTGGAATGTCAAATAATACTTTAGATGAGACTTTGGAGGAAAAACATTTATTTTAAAGAACTTGCTATGCACCACAAATCAAACCAAAAAGATGATTACTAAGTCATTAGAGATTGTTTTGCCAAAACTATCTCTTGGAGGCAAGGAAACCTTGACAAATCTTCATTATTTTTTATCAAGTTATCAGTTCTTGTTGATTACAAGCCAAATTGGCAAGGCCATCTGCTAATTTGTTACTATCACAATATGTATGGGAAGCTAAATGTCTTCAAAAGATGATAAAAAATCCCAATTTTTTTGAAGAACATATCTTAATTTCCAATTGCAGATACTCTTTGATTTGTATGCATTGATTATCAATAGTGAATCACCCTCAACATGAATTCTATTGGTGTTAAGATCCTTTGCCAAAGATACACTAGCTAACAGTGCTTGGGCTTCTGCCATGTTATTAGTGCAAGAAGATAATTGAGCTTTTTTGGCTGCAATCAGAGAGCCCCTCAAATTCCAAATACAACAACCAACACCTGATGCACCAGGATTTCCTCTTGAAGATCCATCAAAATTGAGTTTAAAGAAAGTTGGACTTGGAGGTATCCAATTCACCTTATTTCTATCTATTTTTATAGAATTTGGATGCATAAAACCCCCTTGAATTGGTAAAAAAATATACTTTCAATGGTTTAGAATAAAATTATCCCAATTGGAGTATAGGGAGGAAACTGACTTAAAGTTGCAAACATAAGAATTACAAACTTTTGAGATTTCCTTCTCAAGCTTCTCTTTATGTCTTTGAACTGAAACAATCTGATTTTTGAAAATACATTTGTTTCTTTCCAACCAAATTGACTAGATTACCAAAGCAGGGGATACCAACTAGATACATGCAAAAAGAGAATATTTATGAAGAATTGGCTAGCTAGTAAACAGGTCCCAAAGAGAATTAGGCAACGGGAAAAAAACATTTAGCTTCCCCATAATGAAAGACCATACCTCATAGGCCATTGGGAAAGAAACAAAAAGATGGTCAACCGTTTCATCTTCCTCATTACACAAGACATGTTTGAAAAGCTCTTGTTATTCCAAATTTCTCCAAATGGTGACTTGTGAGAATCCTTTTCTTTAAGGCCAGCCAGGAAAACCTACCCGCCTTTGGCAATTTTATTGAATTCCAACAAAAGAAAAAATCTCTTTAGGATTAGAACTAAGATACTTGAGAAATGATTGATTTATATCCTTGTTTAACTATGTAAAAACCATTCTTGGAGGGCACCCAAATAAGCTTATCAGGAGAGTGAGAAAAATAAACAGTCCTACTCTTCAAAATATTTGTCAATATGCTCTTCTGAGAATCTGGTATAGGGATAGCTATTAGATCCTTCCACTTAACCAAGCATTTCATAAGGTCAGAAGAAGAGACATAATCCTTCAAGGACTCTCCTCGAATTTGTGAAAGAGTGGCTTCAGCTAACTGCAATTCCTGATTCAAATTAAGCGGCGATAGACCATTCCAAGAGTCTCACCAAAATAATACTTGATCACCACTACTAAATTCCCATGAAAGAAAGGGACTAATAACATCTTTGCAAGCCAAGATGAAGTTCCACGTAACTGAGCCTCCTGTGGGATTAGAAATAGTAAATATCCAGGATGGGTTATCATTATCCAAGTATTTGCTTTGCATCAACTTACACCATTTAAGACCCGACCTAGCATACATTCTCCATACTAGTTTAGACCCTAAAGCCATGTCCCTTGCAGATAAATTATGAAAACCCACTCCACCACTTGACTTGTCATAACACATTATTTCCAAAGAAACTAGTGGAATTTTCCTATTATCATCTAAATTTCCTTTCCACAGAAATTCTTTTATGAGCTTTTCAATTTTATGAATAACACCCTTTGGGGCTTGCAACATAGCCAGAAAATAATTTGGAATAGACGCTAAGACAGACTTAACCAACAAAATTCTACCTAATAATGTAAGCCATCTTGCTTTCCAAGCAAGTATTCTTACTCTTATTCTTTTTAAAACCTTGTTCCAAAACAAAGACTTCTTGGAGCCCATAAAAAATGGTATGCCCAAATAAGAGCAAGGAAGTTCTGATTTTTGAAAGCCTAGAATTACAACCAACTCTCTTGTTATAGCTACTTTAGCGTTAAAAACATATACCTTTGACTTAGCTGCATTAATTTTTTGTCCTAATGCAAAGTACTTTTCCAACAAAGATTTAACCTGATTTGCTTCTTTCAACAATGCCTTTCCAAACAACAATGTATCATCTACAAAAAGAGAGTGAGTAATTGAGATTTTTGTGATAGGGATTGAAACCCACTGGCATAACCCTTGCAAATGAACCTTTTGAAGTGATTATTTCTTATTCTAAGTTTCTATTAATTTTATATGATTAGTTGCAATATTGGATAATCCCTAATTGAACCCTCCAATCTTGTCTACATTATTCCTTTATGTTAGCTTATTCACAACCATATCTTATTTTCATTATAGTAGACTCCTCTATAACCATATTCTTCATCTTTTGTGCATTTTCCTTCATAACCTTATCTAGTTCTATTATGCAATGTCCCTCACAACCATCATAGCTCCTTTGTGTATATTCCTTTCTAGCCACACCCTCATCAATGCTAGCTCCTTCCCAACCTTCCCAACCTTACTCTATTTACATTTTATTTTCCCCTTAGTATCATGGAGGCCACATTAGTTCTAAATACATGATATGCTCGAATTACCTAGTTCAAAAAATTTAAAAGTGAAACCATATTAGCATACATGGAATTTGTATTTTATGCATTTTTAATGGTAAATACTAAGTTATTCATCTTTTACTACAAATCTAAAGAGAAGGCTTGCACATAAGCTAGGAAAATGGTATTAAGTAGATTTGTTCAATATACTTTCAATGTAAATCCTTTTTTGTCAAGTATTATAAAATAAGTTTATATTTACTTTAGTGTACTTGATTCATTGTAGCTCACACTTAGTACATTGGGAAAAAGATATAGAGATAAAAAATACTTTCTTTGCACTTTTTAATCTCATCTAGCACATATTTTAGTTCATTAATAACAAACATACTCTTTTAAATCATTTTTATCCTTTTAGGGCTCAAATAAAAATGAAAATGCTTCATCGGGCATACATATAAAACCAATGCTACTCCAAGAATCTCCTACCACCATTCCCTAGAATTTCTAGTCATATAGGACACTAGAGTGGAGTGCTTATGTCCCTAGGAAAATATTGTGCATTCTCATGTTCTATGCATTCAAAAATAAATTTCATTACCTTAAAAATCACTCTTCTTGTAAAGAATTAAACCTAGTTATAGTATGTTTATGAATAGTTAATTAAATATTAAACATGATTATTTAAGTAAAAAAATCAAAAGGTAATTTGTAAGATCTTCTAGCACCTACACTAGACATATACACACCTAGGGTATCCTCTATTGTTATTGCATACACTAGTGTCATATTTCCACATACCTACAACTTTTCAACTACTTCAAGCAAAATTGTGTGTTTTTAGGGGCTTGATTGGGGAAAAATCCCAAGCGTTCCATTTACACCCCTTCTTCCCCTCTCTTCAAATTTGACATTTCTACAACATTTGAGACATGTGGTGATAGTTGTAGGCAATTGTCCTAATTAAGTATAAAGGATACTATCATCTTAGAACATAACATTGATGTGTTCAAGACCATGCCTCTTATAACACAAGCATGTACCTTCAAACATTACCAACTATTATTAGGTGTAAAAGCTTCTAGAATACATTTTAGCAATTAGCCATTTTTAACCTCTACAGATGTCAAATTAAAAATAGTCACTCTAACCCTTTCACATTTCTTTTGCCAATCTCAATGTAATCTCAATTCATGTTTATTTTACTTGATTTCAAATCTAAAAATAATTAATGCTACTATTTTTAGTAAAATTGAATTTAACAAATAGATAAAAATAATTTCACCATAACCATTTATTTTCAAGAGTGAAATAAAAATAACATAAACCAACTTGTCATATATTTTTTGGAAAAAAAACCACAAAATATTATACTAAAAATTAAGATTTTTCTTTAAAACTAATTATTTAATAACAAACACTAAGATAAAATTACTATACAATAAACAATACAATACTTAACTCTTTAGAAATAAGAAAGAGAAAACCAGACAATAAAAACCCAAAAATCACCACTTAAAATTCCACCTAAATAGCGCTTAAAACACAACAATTCATAAATATGAAACATAAAACAGTGCAAACTTATTTGAAAAGGTTTGCAATGAGTCCACGCCATTCATGAACTTGTTTTTTCCTCCAATTGAACACTGATTGTCCACGATCATCTCCAGCACAATCAATTATATCTCCATCTACCTAGCTGCACACTCAAATAGGGTATTTCTTTCTCGTTATAACAAGCTCCATATTTCTCGCCAGTCTCAGTCAAAGATTCGTATGCTTGATACATTGAAGGCCTTTCCTCAGGCTTATATCTGACACACCTAAAATCCATCTACATCAACTCCTCCGCCACTGATTTCTCTTCTTCTGACGATAAACAGTTCTCTATCACATATTTCTCCACTGCCCGCTCTGCGTGCGTGCTGTTGCCACGTATCCACTCGATCAACGTTAATTCCATACCATTTTCCTTTTCCATAAGTAGATCGTCAGGCTTTAACCCCGTTATGACTTCGAGCACAACCACTCCAAAGCTGTACACGTCCCCTTTCAATGTGGCCAAACACGGAATATTCCTCCACCGTTCCGGTGCATCGTATTGGAATTCGTTCTCCAAATTTTGCTGGGAAGAAATGCTCATGCAAGTCTCGCCTTCATCGCTGGTGAATCTCGCTAATCCGAACCCACTGATGCGGGGCTTATAATCATCATCCATATAAATAACTCCTGAACATATATTGCGGTGGATGATATGAGGATTGCAGATGTGATGAAGCCATGCCAGTCCTCTTGAAATTCCGATACAAATCCTAAGCTTGGTGGGCCAGTCCAACTCATTCTGGGCTCTGTGGAGGCCGTGGAACCAGTTGAGGAGAGTTCCTCTGGCCATGTATTTGTAGGCGAGCACCCGCTCTTGGTCGTCGTCAATGCAGTAACCCAAAAGTGGGAGCAGATTGCGGTGCCTGAGATACCCCAATGTCTTCATCTCCCACTTGAACTCCTTTTCACTCTGCTCCCATGTCCTCACTCTCTTTACCGTCAACAGAGAACCGTAAGATAGCTCAGCCTTCTAAAACACCCCTGTGCTGTCACTCCATATGATGTTGTCTTCGCTGAAGTTGTGGATGGCATCCGCAAGGTCACCCACTCTCATCTTTTTTATGGGCTTCTCGAACAAACTTACTTTTCTGGACCTCAGAATTTCTACCTGATCAAGGGACTGTTTAAATGACGGTAGTGGCGATCCACGAGATGCTTATCTTGAGATACAACAGCGAATGCCGAGAATGATGCAGGTGACAATCACAATGCCGTAAAGTACAAACGCAGCAACAACCACCGGATTCACTTGGACACATCCCCTGCTCAAGGGTTTCGAACATAGTGCAGTGTTACGCACAAAAAGGTCTGAGCTATTAGAGGCCCACTTAGCGGGTATTGGCCCTTTAAGCATATTATTTGCAAAATTAAAGTCGTTGAGCCGCTCCAGCCGAGTCAATTCCCATGGTATCGAGCCGCTAAGTTGGTTGTCATTCAAGTGGAGGATATTCAGATAACAACAATTAGCGAGTTCGGGGGGAATCGACCCAGTAAACTGGTTATACGAAAGATCAATTTGCACAAGAAAGGGAAGCCATTTGCAGAGATCCCTTGGGATTTGACCTGAAAGGCTATTGCCAGAGAGATCCAAGTTGGTACACTCCCACAGTACTTCAAGCCGCTTGGGAAATGTCGGGAAAGCTCCATTCCAGGGAGCTTAAGGCTCATCACATGACCTTGGCTGCACTGAACTCCCACAAAGTTGCAGGTAAAGTCTTGGCTGCTGTTCCCAAACCGCCGGGTGAAAAGAGACTGATTTGGATCAATCAATTCTGCTTTAGTCTCATTGAGGCACCGTATGTCATCTTCAACAAACTGTGTGTATGGCGTTTGGCTGTGGCAGATAGGCAGCTCGAAGAAGAGGAAAAAGAACAGGATAAAATATCCAAACACTGTCATGGCGTCCACAGCGCAGTTCATCTAACACCTAACAACGTCACTAATTTCCCTGCAAGTAACCACTTTTTCCTCCAGGATAAAATAATAGAGATGATTGTGTTTTCAATTTCACATGGATATATCTTCCCTGCAAGTGACTAGATTTTCCTCAGAAGGAAGTTGGAAGGAGCAATGAAGATTATGGGCAGCATCTTGAGTTGCATTCCCAGTCAACACGACATTGCTCTGTACTAGCACGACTTCAGTAATTAGAGTTGGTGTTGATGTTGAAGATTTCACTCCCACTCCACACGACATTACTTTGCAAGTTTGTCTTGTTCTTGTGAGGTTCCGTGAATGAGTGGGATGTTCATGGCAATGGAAGTGCAAATTATACATAATTTTTTTTTAAAAAGGGTTTCAATTTCAAACAGGAGATGCATTAGCTAGGTTAATTAGGAGATTAAAGTTTTATTTACTTTGAAAAGAATTAATAAAATGCAAGTGGAAATTGGATGTTGTATTAAGGAGAGTATATAATTGTTATAACATTTTGTTTTTCTTCAAATTTATAGCAATTGGACTTAAGGTTCAATGGGTATTGGTGATTTTAAAATTATATCACATCTTTGTTAAAAATAGATAGTTTATTCATAGTTAAAATTTCAATTGTAGGGAGAATGATGCAAAAATATATATAATGTTGTAAGTGAAGTGTTTTTATATTAGAAATTACTTATAATAATTCATTTTTTTTGCTATAAGCTTGTGCAAAAGAATTTCTCTTACTTACTATAGACACCTAAATTTGTCCATACCCAACTACACTTGACCCTACCCTATCCTAACCACTTAAATAAATAATTAAATTTAACCCATCACTTTTATCGCTCACCCTTAATGAAATAAATTGACATTTATTTAAGTCCAACCTTATCCACCAAATCCTCCAACTTAATCAATTAATTAATATTTAATCAAATGATATAGGCTAATTATCATTCATTATCGTTTCCTATAATATTTAAATTCAAAACACCCTTAATCTTTGTCCATTTAATCCAATCCAATGAATCTATCAACATAGTTCAAAATATAAACTTACCATCACTTGAAAAGTGTCTCTATAGGTTCCTCATGCTCGCATTGGTGTGAGCATACTTATTTACCCTACTTGCTCACACATGTGTGAGTATGCTCCTCACACGTGTAGCCACTACCTCTTACACATGTCATAAAGTAGTCATCCTACCTCTCTCACTTGTCTTTTTTATGAGCTATCATATGCCTTACATATGGTGTCATCTTACACCTCCATTCATTTGGTGACACTTGTCACAAGGCTAAGACTTTAATCCATGCCTTCATCCTCATCAAATCTTACCCATTTATTACACATTCCATCTTGGCCCTTGACTTTTCTCATGGAAAATTTATAAATTGGAGGCCTCTCATCCCATTTCATCATCCACTTCTATCCTATCATTATGCTTCCATTTTCTTAATCTAGTATCCTAATGGTAACATTATTTTGTTGGTTTATTAAGAAACCACATTCCACCCATCATCACATCACAAAGAGCACATCAAGTGGAGCTATTGGGCACACTCTATTTCCACTCAATCTGAGGATAAAGAGAATAAAACAAGGTAAAATGTTTCATTATTTCATTAAAATATTTATGTTATTTCCCTTGTTTATTTTCATATCTTCATTGTGGCATGCTCATTCTAATTCTATCATGTTTGTTGAGTTATGTGAGTTTTCAAGTCCTAGGTTCTCTAGATTAGCACATGTGGTCTGAGTTTTAGTCCCTCTATTTCTAGACCAATGCTTGTGATAACTTATTTTCTTATAGGTGTTTTTTCTTGCATCTAGTTTAACATTTCATAAATCACTTCGCATACACATATCAACACCTTTTATTTGTGAATCAAAGCTTTTGCAAATGAGTGCATATGTGGATCAACACTTTTAAATGGTCTAAGACTTTCCTTCCTCTTTTCTATCATTTTCTATTTTTTCAAATGTTCACTTTCTATTCATCTACTAATGTTCTTTCTTATCATTTCCAACATTTCTAACATTTTTCTATGGGTCCTTATTGTTTTCTAGCAAAAATCATTAGCATTTATTTTATGTCTTATGTAATTTCCTAAATTAGCACTTGTGTTTATCCTTTAACGCCTCTATAGTTCAAATACATACATAGATCAATGATTTTGACTTGTCAATTCAAGCATGCACATTTCAAATATAATCATTTACTTTTCACTCTTTCTATTTTAGTGCCTTCACAATTTCCCAACTCACTTGAGCCTATTGACACTAGCAAGTTTTGTTCATTATTTTTCATTTTTCTAAAAATCTACTAAGGCTCTTGTTGTATTCTAACCCCATTTATTTATTATTTTATTGATAGGGTTTATTGTGTCCCAACTTATGGGACTTGGTGCTCTTTAGTTCTTTTGGTTGGGTGTGCCTAGGGGGAACCTATTGGTTGTGTTCTCACTCATTATTTGTATTGTTATTTTTTTGGTTTGAACAAAATGTTACCTCTTTTATTTAAAAAAAAAATTATTAATAATATTTAAATTACGATTAATATTATATAATATATTTTATTAATAATAATTAATAATAATATTAATTATTAATAATAAATATTATATTATATATTATTAATTATATAATAATATTTCATGCAAATATATTATTTCTTTTTAAAATAAATCATAACAATTAAAAACAAAAAAGTATTGTCAATTTTATTTTTATTTTTTTATATATCAAAAGTTAAATCAATATAAAAAATTATTAATGATATAAATAATATAAAATAAAATTATTAATGATATAATTAATAATATATAAATAATGTCGATAAGGGTGTGGTTCGGTGGTCAAGTCGCTTGGTTGTAGTGATGGCCACCAGGGTTCAAACCCTCGCTGGGTCAAAGTGCTCGCTGAGCCTTTGTGCTCGCTCGCGGGTTTGGTTGTTTCCTGTGGTTTGTTGTAACCGGTTCATAGCTCCAGTCAAAAAAGCGTTTACCCCTAATTATATGGGTGCATTGCACCTTTTACAAAAAATTAAAAAAACAATATATAAATAATATTGTATATTATTAATAATTAGTATTATTTAAACTATATTCAATATATAATAATATTAATTTTTAATATATATATGTATGATATATGTAAAATTAATAATATTTAATATTTAATAATTACTATTATGTAATTATTATAATATTTATATAATGATATATAATATATTTAATAATAATAATAATTAATTATTAATTATTAATTATTATCATTATATAATATTAGATATATTATATGATTAAATATATTATATATTTAGACTATTATTTAATAATTATTAAATAATATTAATTAATAATTATTAAATAATATTAATTAATAATTATTGAATAATATTAATATTTATTGGGTTAGGGGGCCTAGCTCGATTCGCTAAAAGCACCATGTTACATGTAAGAGGTCACAAGGCCTAGTCTTCCCTTGTCCCATGGTATTGGAGGGCATGTCGCACCAACATAAAATTTTTACTAGGTGTACTATAGTTTATAAGGGGCCTACCTAATTCTTGCAGTCTAAAAAATATATTTATCACAATATTTTACATGATAAAATTATTAAATATAATTAAATATTATTTAAACTATTGAACATAAATTATAATGACCATAGTCAATAGTGATTGTTGTGGAAAAAAAAATGGTTAGTACAAGAAACAAGTTAAGTAAGCCCTATGTGCATGCCACCTAAATAGTCAAAGCTTATCTTGATCCTTTCATTAACTAATTTTCATTCTCTTAAACAATGATCATTGACCATCCTCATTAACAATTCAACTAATATTTAATAATTTGACTATAATTATTATGGTTGGGGAAATTTTGTACTTGGGGGCCCTTTGATTGGTCTGGTCCTTGGGTTGATTCTGTAACCACATTTGTAACTTTATTTCTTCTGCATGGAGCTATAACCAGAGGTTTTCTTCCTGGTCCTTTCTTGCCGATATGCTCCCCTGAACCAGGATTTTGTATGAACTCTTTCATAAAATAATAAAATATTTAGAAAATATATATATATTATATAATAATTTAAATATATTAAATATCATTTAAATAATATGTAATTATTTAACATATAATATATTTTTTCATAGTTTAAATAATATATATTTTTTAATATTCTATAAAAATTATAACTATTATACAAGAAAATTTAATATTAAAATAAGTTATGTATCATTATATAAATATATTAATAATTAATATTATATATTATTAATAATATATAATATAGTATTTATAATTATAATTAATATTGTTTAAATGGTAAAGCCTGCATGGGTAGGGGAGTTGGCTTGGGCCATGGGTTTGCTCCCCATAGGTTTCAGGTTCAACTCTCACTCCCAGGCTTAACTGGTGGACCGACTTGTGGGATGTTGTGCCCACTTGCAAGGGATTAGTCTCGCCTCAGCTCGCCACCTTGGACGTTTGTTTGGGTCATGGGGATACCCCTGTAGCAACAAAAAAAAATGTTTAAATGGTATTTATTTAATATTAATAATATATTTAATTTAAAAACATTAAATAATTATTAAATATATTAAATATTATTAAATAACATTAAATACATGATCCAGGAGCATCCATGGTCAAAGGGTTATCCTCATCAACCAAAAAGAAATGATTTAATTTTTAATTTCCTAAGGTTTGGTTTAATTATGCAATAGGTAAATAAATTGCAATGTTAAGGCCAAAATAATTTATTAAATAATTGGTCTTTATTTAAATATTGCATTTTTGGAGTGAGAAAAAGTGTAGGAGGTAATTTTGGAGTTTGAAATTCAAAATTGGAAATTTTGGAATAGGTTTTTTGGAGACTTTCTATTTCATTTAAAATATTATTTTTGAGATTCCAAAATCCCTAAAAAATAGGGATGAAGAGAGTGGACACCCAAGATAAGAAAAACAGATTTTTGCTTTAATGCATAAAAGCTAGTGTTTTTGGGAAAAATCATTTAATGACTTCAGTATTGAAATTATTGTGAATGAGCACGACTTGGTTGATGATTTTATTGATTTTTATGAGGCATTTACAGCAGCAAGTCATGGAATATGGTGCAGCAAATTTTTGTGCCATATTTCGAAGCATTTAATGATGATTTTTAAGCACAAACTGAGGAATTTCAAAAAGACAATTGGAGGGAAATGAAAGAGCAGATTTGGGATTTCAAAAAGGTTTTAATCTAGAAAAAAATGGAGCCTTTAAGGTATTCAAAGAGAAGCAATCAATAGCAGCAAGTTTGGAGAAAGAACTTGTACGTTTCTCCTGAGTGTTGCACAAGAAAAAGTGCAGAAAATCATCTTGTGAAAAGAAGGGGAATATGAGAAGAGAAGAGGGATTTTGCAGGGGAAGTTTGGTGAGAGTTGAGGGAAGGAGAAATCAGTTTGGTATGAATTTTTTTTAGGCTTGGAAGTGAAGGCATAGCAGCAAATGGATTTAAGAATCCATGATTGAGTTGTTGCATATTTTGTATTGAAGTTTGCAAGTGTTTGATGATTTTGTTTCACAGTTTTTGGTAGAAGATTTGAAAGAATGAACTTGTGTTTTCCTTAAATTATTTTGTTGTTGTACATCAATTTTATATCAGTTTTGAGACTATTATTATTAGCCCATGAGGCTGCACCATTTGTATTGTCAATTTGGAGAAGTTATTGTGACGTTCTTTTGGAGATTATGAATGAACAATCAAGTGTTCATGTTGCAGATTTTAAAATCTGATTTGTTGCATTTTCAATGCATTTTTTTTTTTGTGAGAATAGTTGTATGAAATGGGGGTATGTGTGGTTATCCTCCTGCTTTAACATATTATATCTAAAGGGGAGTCTCCCCATTTTGATCATAATATCTCAATTTCAGTTTCTAATTCTTCTTGGACAATTGTGCATAGTAAGAAGAAACACAATTCTAAGAAGGTCATGGTTTCATTTAATTTTCCTTCAAAGGACATGTTGTTGGGTTCTAGCTCTAGTGCTTGAACAAGTTCTCTTTGGTGGTTGTTTCTACTCAATCTTTTGATGGTAGCTCTGCCCTTGCTATAGGCCTGTGTTGTGGTTCTTTCAGGCTATTTTTGATGGGTTTGTTGTGTTGACCAGTTTGTTGTGTTGAGTTGTTTTTCTTTGTTCTTCTAGCACTATTGCCTATTCTTCCTCGTTGTTTTGTTGTCAACAAGAGCTATTTCTTGTCGTTGTTTCATCTTGTAGTTGTTCTTGGTTTTGTTGTACCTTTGTCTTAATCCTTTGTTGTAAAAGGGATTAGGGCCCTTCCAAAATCCCTACTTAATCAAAAATGTTAATTATTAATGATGAATAATATATTATATATTATTAATAGTATTTAATATATTCAACATTAAAAGCAACACGCTTTGTGGGTTCATTGGAATGGCTGCATAAATTTGCAACAAGTTTTCAGCACTGGTAGAGTTTCCAGTGAGGTGCATACAAAAATGGGCGGGATAGGAAAAGAGTTGAGCCTAAAAGCTACGAAGTGCACACGAGGAATGCTAAGGTCTAGAAACAGGTTGTGAGAGGTGGTTTGGTTCCATTCCTAGAAAAACTTCATGGGCCTAATACTATGGCTATGAACTATTTTGAGAAAAATTGGAACAATGGTGAAATAATCATCTTTGAGAGAGGTGAAACTGGATGAGAAAATTATAGGAGAGGTGACTGGAATGTCCACTGAGGGTGTGGAGTTTTATCGTGATAGAAGGTTTTCAGATGAGGCGGTAATCAAATTCCCTAAGAAAGAAAAGGAGAAAATGAAAATGGTCAAAATTTCCAACAGCTATTTTGAAATTGACACCATCAAGGCGCTTTGGAGAAAGATGCTTCGTGTCATAATGGAGTATATTACTTTGGACGGGAGATTCACCAGAGTTTATGGTCATCATTTTGCTATCCTTAACCACTTTTTCCATAAGGTACAAATTTCTCTACCCCATTATCTATTATGTTTGTTGAGCAATAGCCTTGAGGACCATAAGAAAAATCCCAGGAGATACCCTAGTCTTCATCTTGGTCTTATTTGGTTAATATATGAACACTATCAAAGCCTGTCAACTTTATCCAAACTGGTTGCCTCCATGACGTCTGAGGACTATGAAATGGATAGTGGTGGTTCAGAGAATTAGCCTAACCAAGAGAGAATTGTTGAAGCCCACCCGTCCCCTATTATGTCTAGTAAGAAAACCCATCTTAGTAAACCCCAGCTTGCTAAAGCTAACCCTGAGATCTGTCCGATTCCCTTAAAGAATCCTGCTCTCAAGGGTTCCCCTGCCAATAAGTTGGTTTCCTCCTCAGCGGACTCCCTGGAGGACAAAACTTAGAAGCCTGAAGCTAGCAAAATTTTTGTGTCTACTCCTCCTGCCTCTTTCAGAGATGATGGTACCAAATTTCCCAACTCCCCTAATCCAGATGATTTTAACCTCATTTTAGACTGGGATCAGTCTGGAGATATCCTTGCCTCTGCTAGAAGTGGCGTTGGTGACATTTTCAGGGTTATGAAATGGGCCTATCAAGAAATTAATGATCTTAAACTCATAAATAGGGTTCTAAATAGAAAGTTGGAGGAACTGGAATTGAAGTTGTCTGCTCTTAGCAATGAAGAAGGAAAACGAAAAAAAAACTATACTGGAATGAGAGAAGATGACATTAAGGACAGGTATAAGACTCTAGAAGCTGAAATTGTTAAAATAAAAAATAACATGAAAACTATTGTGGAACAAAACCATAAAATGGCTAGGCACAATGCCATCATCATCAATGCAATGTCTGAAAAGTTGGAAAAGTCGCAACAGGGCTCACAAATTGTTGATCTAGAAGAGGACAAGGATAAAAGCAAGAATGAGGACCAAGGTATATTGAAAAGGACCCGTGCCAACCTTAAGAGGAAAGTGCCTCCTACTACCCAGATGGTCTAGATCTTAAAAAGGGGGATTCAAGAAATGAACAACATGGAAGTTGAGACTGTGGAAACATTAAAGTCCCAATTTTACTCGTTGTTGGCATTTTGTCGGGTCTTTTTGGGTCTTTTCTGTGGCCCTTGTTGGCTTTTTTGGATGTTGTGGTTTTGTCATTTTGTTGGTTTCTTTATAGCCTCTCTATTAATGGGGTCTTTGACGTTCTTATCTGTTGTTTGTAAACTTTGTGGTTTCGGGTCCCTGTAAAACCCATTTTTTCCTCTTTCAAAAACATTAATAGTAATATTAATATTAGTATATTATGAATCATAAAAAAATAATATTAATATATTATTATATATTAATAAATAATATTATATATTAATATAATAATAATACTATTAAATATATCATTAATTATATTAATATTAAATATATTATGCATTATTGATAATATATAATATATCATTTCTCATTAATAATTAATGTTATTTAAGCTATATTTATTTAATAATAATATATTATTAGTTAAATAATATTAAATATCTATAAAATATATTACATAATATCAAATATAATTTAAATATTATTAATAGTTAACTAATATTATTTAATAATTTTAAATTGCTCAAGTATATTATACATAAATTGGGACCATAATTACAAAATAATATTCTTATGCCTAGCAGATATGAATAGTTCAAAGAAGTATACTAGATGAATTAAACTAGCAATCGCACCTTGGGGTGCAATGGGTATGTCAAAGAGGTTTGGAAGGTCAATTTGGACAAATTTTGGCTCAAAAATTTGTGCAATACATGAGTTCAATTGGTAGGCCAATTAAAAAATGATGTTGTTTATGCAACATAATTCTTAAAGGAGAAGTGATAGCTTCAAATCAACTATGCATCCATTTACAAGGAGATGAAAAGGAGAGGGAGAGATAAAGAGAGAGGAGAGAGGGATATAGTAGATAGAAGGAGAGATAGAAATATATATAGAGATAGAAAGTGATATATGAAAAGAGGTAGGAAAAGGATGAGATATAGGGGTAGAGAGATATGGAGAGATAACTAGAAAGAGATAGAGAGGAAAATAAATATAGATATAGAGGTTTATGAAGAGGGAGAGGGAGACAGAGGGGGAGAGATGGACGCATGAAGAGGGAGACATGTCTAGAGATAGAGGAGGAAAGAGGAAGATAGACTGAGATAGGAAGAGGGAGACAAATAGATAGAGAGATAGAGAGAGGTAGAGGGAGATAGAAATAAAAAAGAGTAGAGATACACATAAATCTTCTATATTTTTGATTATATTTGTCTTCCCTTTAATGTATTATATCTAATATATATTATTAAATATAAATATAATTTAAATTTTATTTATTACCTAAATAATAAATATATAAATATTAAATATATATAACATAGTTAATAAAAATATATAATTTTATTATATAATGATATTTTAAAATAATAGTTAATAATTTATATTATGTTAAATTAAAAAGTTGTATATAATAATAAATAAATATATTTAATTTATAAATAACAAATTTACCTTCAAAATGTAATTTGAAGCTTAGTGGATTATATAATTGCTCTCTTAAAAATTCGGTTAAATTGTTAAATTTCCTATAAAATAATTTAATAATTGTGATTTTAATCATAGTATATGTTAAATACACCATATCCTAATGAATTTAAGCATTATTTAACCCTCTAAGCTACAATCCTAATGATATGTTCAAAAAATTCCAAAAACTAAGAAATGTTTTTAAGTGTCACAATTTCCAAATTATAGCTCATCAAAGATTGCTTCCCTTTTGCACTTTGGTATCTTAAGAGACTTCACTGATACAATGTAGCTCAAACTATTTTAGCATGTTTGGGTGTGAAAGAGGACCTTGCATAGCATAAACCCAACCATTCAGATGTGCTGGAACTATCAGTTTGGTTGCACAATGAATAGAACAAAAGTTACACACCCTTAGAACTTTACACTTCATGCATCTAACACTTTTTCCATCTAAAAAATCGACACCATAGGAAAATTCCTTTAAGATATCAAAAATCGAGAGAGGTTATGTTAGAGGGGCCCTACATGATCCTATAGCCTCAGGAATTTTTTTAAGTGCCACGATTTTTGAGTTATAGCTCATCAAATATTGCTGCCCTTTTGCACTTTGGTCTTTTAAGAGACTTCCCTAATACAATGTAGCTTAGAATATTTTGGCATGTTTGGGTGAGAAAAAGGACCTTGCTTAGAATAAACCCACCATTTCGGATGTGTTGGAACTATCGGTTTGGTCACATGACAAATAGAACGAAAGTTACACCACCTTGCAACTTTGCACTACATATATCTGATGCTTTTTTCGTCAACTGAAAACTTGACATCTCAAGCAATGCCTTAGAGATATCAAAAACTGAGAGAGGTTATTGTAGAGGGTCCCTAGGTCATCTTGTAGCCCCATATAGAATTTTTGTAAGTGCAACAGTTTTGGAGTAATAGCTTGTCAAAGTTCTGTACTTTTTTCACTTTGGTCTCTTAAGAGACTTCGTCCGTACAATGTAGCTTGGACTATTTTAGTGTGTTTGGGTGTGAAAAAGACCTTTCCTAGCTTAACCCACCCATCCAAATGTGTTGGAATTGTTGGTTTGGTTGCACGTCAAACAAAATGAAAGTTACACCACCTTGCAACTTTACACTACATGCATCTAACACTTTTTCCATCAACTAAAAACTTGACACCACGGGAAAACGCCTTAGAGATATCAAAAACCAAGAGAGGTTATTGTAGAGGGGTCGTAGTTGATCCCATAGCCTCAAACTGAATGTTTGTAAGTGCCACGATTTTTGAGTAATAGCTCGTCAAATTTTGCACTTCCTTTTTTGCATTTTTGTCTCTTAAGAGACTTCATCAGTATAATGTAGCTCATACTATTTCAACATGTTTGGGTGCAAAAAATGACCTTTCCTAGCACAAAACCACCCATTTGGATATGTTGGAACTATCGGTTTGGTCTCATGGAAAACAAAATGAAAGGTGCACCACCTTACAAATTTACACTAAATGTATTTGATGCTTTTTGCATCAACCGAAAATTTGAAACCACAGGTAAATTCATTAGAGATATCAAAAATCGAGAGAGGTTATTGTAGAGGGGCCTGAGGTGATCTCGTAGCCTCATAATTTTTTTTTGTAAATGCCACAATTTTTGAGTAATAGCTTGTCAAAGTTCACTGCCTTTTTGCATTGTGGTCTCTTAAGAGACTTCGTCGGTACAATGTAGCTTGGACTATTACGACATTTTTGGGTGAAAAACAAGACCTTTCCTAGCATAAACCCACCCATATGGATGTGTTGTAACTATTGGTTTGGTTGCACAATGAACAAAATGAAAGTTACACCAGCTTACAACTTTACACGACATGCATGTCAGTTTGGTCTAATGGCATGTATGCCATTGAGTTTCATGATGAGTCAATTTGGTCTAATGGCATGCATGTCATTGAGCTTCAAGTGCACTTATATATTAGTGTTAAAAATGGTTTAGATTATATTTCCACTATACATCAAACTTTATGCCATGTCTAATGCATTTTTTTATGCATCATAATTGAATGAAATTGACTCTTGTCTTTGATTATTCAAATGGAGTATGAAACATGGATTAGGTTGAATGGCATATATGACAACATCCTACTGATTTTGGATTTTTTGTTAAGCATACATCATAACTGGTGTTCATTATGGTGTGCTTAGTGTGTTTATTCATGCATGTTGATTATGAATTTTTGAGTGAAATTTCTAATAACATATATGCCACTAACTTGTATGGATTTGAGTTGATGGTTACAAATTATTATGTATGAATTTTTTTAAAAATTTTCTTGTTCATGCATTATGGTTGAGTGGCATTGATGCTTCTATGTGATCGTATGAAATTTTCATGAAGGAATTGATGATATATATCATTTTATTGTACGTTGGGCTTTGTTGAAAGGTTGCATTACATTTGTATTACATTTATATATTCCTATTTGAATATTGCATCAAACTCATATAGAAAGTTTGGTGTGGGTCAAGGTTGATTGAAATATATGACAATATCATATGAGTGTTAATTCTTTTGTGCAAAGTGTGCATTATGACAAGCGTGCATGAAGCCCATATGGTATGCCTAGTTTTCTTATTCATGAATTATGGTTAGCAACATTCATTGTTATGCATTATGATAATACAAATTTCATGTGGAAGTTCAAATAACATGCATTTCATGGAATTGTATTTGTTTTTTTTAATGGTTGTATTACACTCATATGGTGTGCATATATAGTGTTTGTTCATGCATCATGGTTGAGTGGTGTCTTATTTGTTGATCATGATTATTGTATATATTTCACATGAACAATCTAATGAACATGTATCTTGTTGAGTTGTAAGGACTTTTTTTGGAGGTTGCATCAAACCCCTATGTGTCATGGTTGAAAGATGGTGATTCTTATTCATGATGATTTTATACCTTTTACATGAAGGATCTAGTGACATGTTATTAAGCTTGAAGGTTTTAATGGCATGAATGTTGAATTGAGTTGTAATGGTTTTGTTTGATGCTTTCATCACTCCTATAGTTTGTACAGAGTGTTTAACACCACAGAGTGACATTGATTTTTATCAAGATGATTATATTACTTTTGAATGAACACTGTAATGATATTTATTTCATTAAGTTGTATGGGATTTTAAAAAAGTTTTTAATCAATCAAAAGAATCAATTCCACAATATTGTCATAAGTTGGGTTGGTGCAAAAAGATGGGGAGCCAAATTGTGGCCAATTTTTTTTTAAAAAATTGATAGGCTATAATGCGAGCATGTTATAACGCGCTTGTGTTATGGCTTTGTGTGACCAAGCCAAAGGCTTGGCCACATCAAGCCTATTCCAAACTTAACGTGAGTGTGAAATAACACACTTACATTATAACATGTGTGTGGAATAACGTGCTAGCATTATAACACAAGAATGGAATAACACACTCACATTATGAGTTATTAAAATAAAAAAAAATCAAATCGAATTCATTTTTATGTTGACTATTTTTTCTGCTTCACATGGCCAAAAACCATTCTCTTGTGCGCTCGCATTCTGGGAGGAGAAAATCTTGCATTTTTTTCATCAATTTGTTGCTATTTCATCGCTAAGATGCTACCACATCGACAAGAATGTCAAATAGGTAAAGATTTTTTGCTTTTTGTTGTGAATTTGTTGTGAATTTTTTAGTTTTAGGTTGTTTTTTGTATTCATTTGTTGAATTTGTAGGAAATGATAATGATCTTGGAAACCCTCTTCAAAATCCTCCTGAAAATCCTCAACACCAGAGAAAAGACAACATGAGAAAAATCCTCAAGTTCAACAACCACAACAACAATCTCCTCCACCAATCCCTCAACATCCTCCTAGCACTCAAAAAAAATTAATGGGGGTAATTTAAAACAATAAAACACAAATTGAGGAGTTAATCATGAGGTTGAATGATCCAGCATGTTCAACCATGGAGAGAATGACACTTGCAAATTAACTTAAATAAATGTTAGAACATGTAGATGCAATCAACAAACAATTAAGTGGTTGGAAAGATAGGAGGCAGGCGGCTAGGATTTTTACCAAAATAAATTATCATATTAAGAAGTAAAGAGATGAAAAGATTATAAAATTAGATTTGTGCATTATTCACCAACCCATGCACAAATCAAAATCTTGACCTCAATGCGAAGAGGTTTCCTATCCATTGGTGCCACCACCAAGGGATTAGGAACTTTTTTTGGAATAGGTTGTACATGGTTTTTGATTACCCACCATGCAACAATTGCAAAGTCTGACAATATTTCTTAAGGAAACTATCTGTGAGTTCATCTTGAACAACATCCCAAATTATTTTGATATGAGGGACTTCCAAGGGAGAGGTGGGGGTTCGGCTCAAGATAGACCCAGTGCACTACAAGATCCTAGGTGGCAAGTGAGATGAGCTCTCACTAGGCCAGATCATGAGCACATTGTTATCCCTTCTATTTTGAAGGAGAGTGCGAGGTAGACACTTTGTAGGCTATCACCTGTTTGACCAGTGTCATCAAGCATGCAAGTCCAATAGTATAGCACCAGGGGGATTCTTGAGTGGTAGGCTTCCACCCCATTTGTGTTAGGTTTGTGGGGTGACTTGTACATATGACCACATTGACACTAAGGAGGGTACTACACATGATACACCTATAACTACAGAGATGACGCGTAGCGACATTTGTAAGAGTTGTTGATGAACTCGAGCACCCGTGGATCACCTACAAAACCAAGATAAACCTTCCAAACGAGAGCAGCAAGAGATAAAATGCAGGAATATAGTGCAATAACAAAATGATGTTATATCACACACTAAATGATACAATATGCCTCAACTCTCCCTTGAATTGATTGAGTTAATATGAACTCATCTAGACTAGATAGGAGCTAGATCCGAACTAGATAAGAGGGAGAGGTGAGTGCAAAATATATAGTAGAATATGGGCAAATAATTCCAAGAGGGGTAATAACTCCCAAATAACCAAATTAGGTGGGAGTTATGCCTACTTGGAAAATGCCAAATAGGTGGCATAACCTACTCAAAAAGAGATAGATGAGTGGTTTTGTGAGGTGGCATATAAGGCCAAAAGAGGGTGTGAAACTCAACCACCCAAGTGTGAGTGGGAGCAACACATGTAATCGATGGATTATGCCACGTGTCCTCACATGAACCACACATCTCCTATAACCTAAGGTATGCTTACACAATGTGTAGGTAAAACAATATTAAAAAAAAACCCCAGATTAACACTCTTAAGCATAGCTTAGGTGGGTGAAAGGGATGAAAGGAAATGCAAGAATGAGGGGTCCCGTCCACTAGCCACCACTGCCCCACAGTGAGGAAACCCAGCACAAACCCAGTAGCAGCAGCTTCCTAAACAACCCACAAAGTCCCCAAAAGAGGAGCAGCTAATCATGTAGCCTTCCCTAAAGTAGTCAACTATGCCAATGGTTGAAGCTCGAAGCTGAATGTAGAACATGGTCCATGATCGTCGAACAATGTTCCTCCCCTTAGGAAGAAACAAAACCAAAGGTGTATGAAGAATGTCTTCCCATTCCTGAAAGGAATATGAAGGAAGAATGATGAAAATGTATGAAGTCTCTGAACTCTGCTCAGGTGTCTCCATGTTGATGTCGAAAGATGTCACCATCAAATCAAGTGTTCTAGGCCACACTGATGAAGATGAAAATCCAGAACCTAGTAGAAATGTATGTAGAACAAGATCCAAAGACTCAACTATCTTCTCTGAAGACAAAGATGCCTCCTCCAAATGCTGCTCAAAAGTATCCACAATCATGTCAAACTGTGAGGAATGATCATGTGAAGATTGAACAAGAAGATCCAAAGGTTCCTCCACAACTGAAGAAGAATCAACTTCATCAAAGAGAAGATGAATGTCATGAATAATGTCTCCCAAGTCTGAAATATGAGACCCTATGAACAAACCTGCAATGTCTGTCAAGTAGTCATCTGAAGTAGCTATGTCTGGAAGACAATGTGTATCTTGCTGCACTGAATCACAAGAAGCCATGAATGTAGCAATGCAAGTATCTTCAGATGCAATAGTAAATGGAGGAGAAGGAATACAAGGCTCAAGAACTGGATCACATGTGAGAATACCCAAGTTCAAGTAGCCAAAGTTCTCCTCAAAATCAAAGCTCACACTAGGAGTGTGATCAACAACCAAAGGATTAGAACCATCATCAGGTTCAAAGTCTGAAAAAGTATACAATCGAGATGCATGATCAACCACCCCAGTAGCAATTATCTCTCTGCTCTCCAAGTCTCTGATGATAACTAAATCAGGTGTGAATTCAACAGTCTTCCCTGTTCCACCATGAGTGATTTGATAGATGGAAAGAAGATTGTTTGAAAGATGAGGTACACACAAAACATCATTGAAGGTACCATCCCCAATATCAACATATCCTTTCCCAATTACATCCATGTATGTATTATTTCCCATCATAATAGGTGGCATAGCACAAGGCTCAAAAGAAGAGAACATAGACTGTGTAGAAGCCATATGATGAGACGCTCCAGAATCTAGGAGCCATCTCCTTGATCCAAGACCTGTAGAAGCACAAAGAGCTTTACCTTTTGATTTACTTGCCCCTGTAGTATGGCCCTTTTCCTTATCAAATTCTGAATTTTTGGAATTAGAAGAAGAAGCTGAATCAACCATTCGAGAAGGCAAATTGATGTTGTTCTTTGCTAAAAGATTCTTCAACTCATCAATTTGTTTTAAGTAACATTGATGTTCATCGTGCCTAGATTTCTTGCAATATGCACAAGTGAGCTTCTCCTTCTTAGATGAATCCTCTTTTGAAGAGAATTTAGAATCTATTTTAGAAGTAGATGAATATTTATCTAAATCTTTCTTTCTATCTCCTTGGTTCTGTTGTTTCTTGTTTTGCTTATTAGTGCCTTGTTTTGCAGTCAAGGCTTGAGATTTGGAAGATTTAATAATGCCCATTTGAATCAATTTATCTTGCTCCTTTGTGAGATCAGTTGCAAACTCACTTAGAGAAGGCATAGTAAATCCTTTTCCTAAGGCTCTTTTCATTGCATGAAATGTAGAAAAAAACATTGCATAATTAGGACCAAGTTTTGAAAGAATACTCAAAATCAGTTGTGAGTCATCCTTTTTAACTCCACACTGCTCTAACTGCAATCTTATGGCATTCAATTTAGTAAAGAAATCTTGAATGGTGTCAAAATTGCATGGGCTCAATCCTATGAGCTCATTCTCCAATGAATGTGCTCTCAAATCATCCTGTTTACCAAAGAGAGTATTCAAAGTATTCCACACTTCATTTGGTGATTTTGCAGACATAATATGAAAGCGTAGATCAGGAGATACAGCCATGCATAAGGTGCCAAAAGCTTCATCACACTTATTGAACCATTTAGGCTTATCTTCATCTTCTGTAGGTTCCTTATCAATACCCATTGTTATTCTATACAATTTTAACTTCCTTAAGTGAATTTCCATTTCATTTTTCCACTCAAAGTAATTGTATGGTGTGAGTAGAGGAACCGATTTATCCATTTTAGATTGTTGTTGCAATGTGAGAGAAAAAATGCAAGAAGAACACACATAGACACCCCCCTTTTTCACTCAATAAAGAATCCCCCCCAACAAAAAATTATTTGGCACTTTATAAATTAGTGCGTTTACAATGCTGGAGTTGTTTTCCAGAGTTTTTCAAGTGTCCAAAATGGACTCAAATACTGAAAGTACAATTAAATCTCAAAATTAGAACCTCAAAATAGTACCAATGTATAGTTCTCAAAAAACTATCAACTTTCAAAAAAAGAATCACCTCAATCCGAGGTCATATGTGAAAGTTATAGCCATTTGAAGTTCCAAAAATGAGAACTGTCCTTCAGATCTGCTAATAAAACTGATTTTCTGGAAAATTCAGATCACTTGAGAAAAAATGGATCATACCACTACAAAGCCTGCGAAATTCTAACCCAAATAAAAAAAAAAAAAATTCTCTGGAAAAAGAGCTCGTATGACTGAATTATGGCCCTCCAAAGATTGACTGCAAAATCAAAAATGCAATTGGAGAGGGGGTCTGCTGAAATGTTCTGATTTAATTTCTGCAAAATATACAACCTATATGCAGAAACTAGCAATGACCCAGATGATTTTTTTCTGCTATGAACAAAACCCAGATGGCGGATTTTCTTTAAAATATACAGAAAATATGGATCTAGTGTAAAAAAAACGCCTTTAGCACCATAAAACGACCCCAACAACCAAAAAACAGCATGAAAAAGTAGAATCAACTACTTAAGACAAGTAAAGGCATGCTGCAACCTGCAATACTGATTAAAAACTCACAAATCTCTCAAATTTGAGAAGGGGCTTGCAGATCTGACGCTCTGATACCATGTAAGAGCTGAGATATAGCTCTGATACCATGTAAGAGTTGTTGATGAACTCGAGCACCCAGGATCACCTATAAAACCAAGATAAAACTTCCACATGAGAGCAACAAGAGATAGAATGCAGGAATATAGTGCAATAACAAAATGATGTTATATCACACACTAAATGATACAATATGCCTCAACTCTCCCTTGAATTGATTGAGTTAATATGAACTCATCTAGACTAGATAGGAGCTAGACCTGAACTAGATAAGAGGGAGAGGTGAGTGCAGAATATATAGTAGAATATGGGAAAATAATTCCAAGAGGGATAATAACTCCCAAATAACCAAATTAGGTGGGAGTTATGCCTACTTGGAAAATGCCAAATAGGTGGCATAACCTACTCAGAAAGAGACAAATGAGTGGTTTTGTGAGGTGGCATATAAGGCCAAAAGAGGGTGTGAAACTCAACCACCCAAGTGTGAGTGGGAGCAACACATGTAATCGATGGATTATGCCACGTGTCCTCACATGAACCACATCTCCTATAACCTAAGGTATGCTTAATAATGTGTAAGAAAAATAATATTAAAACCTGACACTCAACATTTTGAATGAGGCTTATGTCATCGTATACCAAGTAGAATGTTAGCCTATTCATTGAATTCAATTCTATTAAATTTTTATTTTTTGAAATGCAACATTAACTAATTTATTTTTATGATTGTAATAAAATTTTAGGGTCACAATGTTGATACTGGATACACCGACCCTACACTTGCTTATTACTCCACTGCATCTAGTGTTGAGGTATGTAACTAGTAAATAATTATAAATTTATTACATGTTAATAGCATTGTTATATGAATGGTATTCTAATATCTTATTTTGGATGTTGAATAGGCTAATATTGGAGGTTTTGTGGGAACACCTCCCAGTGCTAGTGGAGTTAGACAAACCTTCATGCAGGTTATAGAATAAAGAGTTTAACAGATGAATTGTACTTAATAGATTTGTGTAGCTTATATTCATATTTCACATTACATTGCATTGCACATCTTTCAAACCAAAGCATTACCACATTCCATAACCAATAACTAGATGTTGATAGATGACAAAAATTTCAACTACAATATAGTTGCTGAAAAGTTAGTATAAGCGCCCAGGCGTCTCATCTCCGTCCAACTGTCGAACGTTCTGCCTTTCTATGCTATGGATGCTTGGAAGAAATATATGAAATAATAATAGTAAGCAATAGCATAGACAAGGCAATGAGTTGTTTGAAAAAATGCCTCAAAGAAATGTGGTCTCATAGTGATGTCCATCACCATGAGACCCAATTTCTTTGAGGCATTTTTACAAACAACTCACCGCCTTTTCTATGCTACCACATTTTCCATACATGTCTACCAAAGCATTTTATCAAATAGTTCACTTCCTTGTTGCTATGGCTAAAAGCCTAAAAAAAGGTACTTTCCAACAAACTATGGGTTCTTGGGAAAAAATCTATCAAAGAATAATAGTAAGCAATAGCACAGACAAGGAAATGAGTAGTTTGAAAAAATGCCTCAAAGAAATGTGGTCTCATGGTGATGGAATGCCATTACGTCACCATGAGACCACATTTCTCAGAGGCATTTTTTCAAATAGCTCACCGCCTTTTCTATGCTACCACATTTTCCATACATGTCTACCAAATCATTTTATCAAACTACTTGAACTTCCTTCCTGTTATGGCTAAAATCATAAAAAAGGTGTTTTCCAACAAACTATGGATGCTTGGAAAAAATCTATCAAAGCATAATAGTAAGCAACAGCATAGACAAGGCAATGAGTAGTTTGAAAAAAATCGTTGAAGAAATGTGGTCTCATGGTGATGGAATGCCATTACATCACCATGAGACCACATTTCTTTGAGGCCCTTTTTCAAACAACTCGCCACATTTTCTATGCTACCACATTTTCCATACATGTCTACCAAAGCATTCAATCAATCTACTCACTTCCTTGCTACTATAACTAAAATCCTAAATTAGGTGCTTTCCAACAAACTATGGATGCTCCACTTTGTAGCGGAAACAGTAGCCTATCATGGCCTCCTATTGGCTAAAGATTATGGGGTCTCAAAACTTTGGCTTGAAGGGGATTTCCTTAGCATTATCAAGTGCCTTTTGAAGTGTAGCTCACCATCTTGTTCGATTTCCCATCTGATTAATGATTCTTTATCCATCATTAACTCTTTTGATGATGTTAGAACTTCTCACATGTTTAGGGAAGCTAATTTCATGGCTAATGGGTTAGCTAATTTTGGAGTGGTGGCTCAAAATAATTGGAATGATTATGAATCCTTGCCACTTAATCTTAAGAATATTTCCAATTATGACCATTTGTTATGTCATGAAGGAAGTTGAGCTAGGAGAAGGGATTTTTTACTTCTTCCTGAGTTGGTTTTTGCATGTCAAGGTCTGTGCTTGCTCATTTAATAATTACCTTCTTGATGTCCAGAAGATTATGGGATGGGAGCTAAGGTATGGATGTACTTGGAGTGGCAAGCTCACACGTTTTATGTGTCTCTTTTGCATTTCCTTGTAGTTTGTTTGACTTATCCTGCATTTGCAAAAATGTAAGGAGTAGGTGGAGTTTGGTTCATTGCATGCCGCCATGTGAGGAGCTCGTTGCAGAGTGGAGTTGAGCTCTTGTGAGGAGTTTAGTAGTAATGAAATTATTTGGGAGCATCTCGAAAAGGGTGGTGTCAACTCCTATATGTTGAAGCTCCATGTTCTAAAACTTGAAGTCATGAAAGTGTTTGTTAAAGGGTGGAACAACATGATTTTGCACTACAAAGGTGTGGAATTTAACATTAATGAGGATTTCATCGTCGAGGTGACTAGTCTTTCGTCAAATGGAAGGAAATTTTATAGAGATAGGGTTGTGGCCAAGAAGGCCCTTGCAAATTTCTTCAAATATGATGAGAAGAAAAAGCTCGTGACGATTGGTAATGGTGGCTATACTCGCAAATCAATCAAGTTGCTTTGGAGGGTTATTGCTTTGGCCATTATGCAATATTTCACTTTGGAGGGTAGGTTTGTTGTAATCTACAACTATCATTTCATGTTATTGAATCATTTCTGCTATAATTCTCTAGTTTTGTTTCCTTTTTACCTCCTACTTTCTATGGAAACAAGTATTAAGGATCATAGGAAAAAATAAGTAGGAAGGCTATTCTCCATGAAGGCCTTATGAATCCTATTTTTGAGCATATTAAGTTGAAGATGATTCATGTTTCTCCTAAGACCCCAGCTCATAAAAAGGGTGGAAAAAATACATGGTTCAATATACTAGTGAATTGGCGGAGGAGTGGGAGGGGGATTCTGAAGATGATTATTCTAATTATGAGGAGATGTCAGAGGAGGTTAGTGATTCTGTTGAGGTTTTTGAGGACTCTAAATCCTGGTCTAATGGTTATGAAACTGATATTGAAATGAAGTTGTGGTGCCTTCAATGAAGAAGAATGCGAATGGGAAGAAAAAATTCCCTAGGAAAGAGAAGCATGCTGTCAAGCAGAAGGTGGATGATTCTAGAGCTATAGAGGCATCCCCTATTCCTGATGTCAAACATGTCTCGGTTGTGGACAAGTCTACTAGTGTTATCGAGTTTTCCCCCATTCTAGATGATTTACGTGTCCCGGGTAAGGGCCTTCTAGGGTCCGAGCATCCTATGGAGTATTTTGAGCATGTGAATGAGGGATTGGTGTGTTCCAAGAGGATTGGCCCTAACTAGGCTAATTTTGATTCTCCCTATTGGCACTAAGCAGGTTAAGGAGAGTGTTGTGAAGGAAGAGCCACTGGAAATTTTGGCGGACTTGGAAAATTTGTCAAATAAGGATTGGGTGAAAGTGGAGGATTCCCATGTTGAGGAGGATTTGGAGGGCAAAGAGGGGGCTCGGGAGGTTCCTGCTGAGCATGTTGGGTCTCAAGTTGCACCACTAGTAAATTGGGATGATGTTGATATGGACCTATCTTGCAGAATGGCAGAGGATGGAACTCACAACTTGATTTCACTAGTGAAGTGGCTTTTCTTGAAGGGTATGTGTAGGATCATGATGGGCCAAAAAGTGGCAATGGGAAAAGAATTACATTTTGCATCAACCAAAACACCCGAAAAATCCTAAGTTGACTTTTTTCTTGCTTGGGTGTCAGTACATTACTCAAAAGCAATGCCCAAACCAAGATTTACCTATCGGATCATATTCGATTCAAATCGGATATCCGATCCAAATCGGATATTCGATCCAAATCAGATATCCAATTTGAGTTTCCTATAAATACAAAATAGCGGACTTTTAAAATCATTTTACTCATTTTGAAGAGGCTGCAGGCGCACAGTGAGAACGACTTTTGGATATCAGATATCTGTTTCAACAGATATCTGATTTCAAAGGTAAGTTTTGGGATTTTTTTTGTTTTAATCGATTTTTCAATTAGATTTGTATAATTTTAAGTAGTTTTTTATGGGATTTTTTTTTAAAGTAGGGTTTTTGATTAATTTTTATTAAAAACTAGAGTTTACAATGGATTTTTATGAAAAATTAATGTTTTATGGATTTTGATTAAAAATTAGTGTTGCTTATGTATTTTTATTAAAAACTAGAGTTTTTTATAGTTTTTTGTTAAAAAGTAAGGTTTTTTTTTTTGGATTTTTATTAAAAACTAGGGTTTTTTACAATAATTTCATTTATATTGTGTAATTTCAATTAGATTAATTAGTTTTTAACTTTAATCAGGTATTATGGTTGAGAATGAAAATGCACAAATTCCAAACGATCCACCAGCTGAGAATAAAAATGCACAAATTCCAAACGATCCACCAACTGAGAATGAAAATGCACAAATGCCAAACGCTCCACCACCTTCGCAACCATCAATTGAAGACTTAATTGGTGAAAAATTGGAGCAATTGAGGGGCATTTGTGATGTTTATAAGAAAATCCCTTGATTATCTGAGACGACAAACACATTGAAGGAAATAATTAAAAATATAGAAACCCTCTCCACCCAACATAATGCCTTTCATTTGTGATGAGAAGACATGAGGGAATATTACGCATGTGTATTGTCTTACGATGATGTGAAAGATCTCCAAATAACCAAAGCCCAAATAGCCTCTTTATTTGTTAACCCCCGCACCGTTTTTTCCAGTTAATGTTAATAAACCAAAACTTTCTATAATATGGTGCAC
>VDFB02353493.1:273176961-273255364 GCA_007258455.2 Sequoia sempervirens | reverse complement strand
AAGACTCTCCCTCCTACCCCTTCTCCCTCTCTTAGGTCTTTCTCTCACTCACTCAATCCCTTTATCTCTCCCCTCCACCCTTAACCCTAAACCCTTAAACCATCTACCCTCTACCCTTAACCCTCCCTCCCTCTATCTCTCTCCCACTCCCTCCCTCATTCTCTCTCTCTCAAGTATCTTCAATATCCTACCCCCTCTCCCTCTCTTCTAGGTCTCTCTCTCACTCACTCCCTCTATCTCTCTCCCCTTAACCCTAAACCCTTAACCCTTAAACCCTCTACCCTCTACCCTTAACCCTCCCTTCCTTTATCTCTCTCCCACTCCCTCCTTCTCTCTCTCTCTCTAAAGTCTCTCCCTCCTACCCTCTCAACCATAAACCGTGTTAGAACTATAAAATTTTATGGCTGCACACTCATTAATTCCCAAAAAATTCCCATACCATCCACTTTGCATATCATGTTTTCCCATCTTTTAGTTATTTTTCATCATTTGGTCCCCTAGAATTCACTTGTTCCTAACCATTTGAAAGTATAAATCATATTGGCACAAGATGGCGAGGGTCTCCCCGATCTATAATGCATTTTATACTAATATATATCTTTTTGCAGTTTATCGGCAAGAGGTCGGGAATGTCTTATTGATCAGATTACATTTGTAGATACATATCGGCGGGACCCAGTTCATTGTCTTAGTGACCAATGGATCCTATCGACATGAAAATGTTCATCGAAGTAAGTCATAGCAATTACATTTGTATCTCACCAATGAAACACAAAGAGCTATGTCGTTGAGACAAGAGTCATTGGAGTAACATCTTGTAGTGTTCCTTTGATCTTGTTGACAAAGTAATGATAGATTCCGTCATTGTCATTGATATGAAGTCTTGGAGTTTCTCTGACCCCCAGAGTCATAGCGATATTTTTGATTATCGGTGAGACAAGTTTTGTCAGAGAGAGCTAGGAAGCTCATGCCGAATGAAGTTCCATTGGCAGGAAAACCACTGTGTCCTGGCAATCAGAGTTGACAAAGGATAAATCTCGGCAGAACACAATGTGAGCGGAGGAACATCTTCCCGACCTTCAATGTCACAACGATACAATCATGATTGAAGGGATAGATATTGGTGAGACTCCGAACATCAGTAGGACTACAGGATAACTTGGCGACAGATGCGAAAGCACAAGTAGGGTATCGGTGAGACTCAGAACGTCGATCAAACTACATGAATCCATAGCGATATGTGATAAATTGATTGTCCTGAGGACTCAGAATGTCGGTGTGACTGCAGGACGTCATAGTGGATGTCTGGTGAACGTTTGAAAAGAGTCTGAATGAAATAATTGCCTGGATATGAATGCAAATGCATGCAACTATTCATGTGGCCGATATATAAAACCCCTTTTTGACAACAAAAGAAGGAGAGAGATGGAACAAAAAATACAATAGATACAAAATGATTATATTTTTTTGAGACTATGATGCCTATAAAAAAACAATGGAGATTTCAATTGAGTTCATATGATTTGGTGGCATTTTTTTGGTTTCAGTTGTTTGTTGTGATAATTAAAAGTATTGTTGAAGTTGTCTCCAAGGTTGATATAATTTTCTAATTGTTTAAACTGATAATATCAAGGATATTTTTTTAGTTTATCAATGCACATTTGTTGTAACTATATGATTGGATTAATTGGTTCTTTCAAGGAAATTTTAGGTCCTTTTAGTCAGTCATAGTAATTAGGAAGTCTCATCTGGATCATTAAGAACTCAATAGTCACATCCTTGCGTGTTTATACCAGTTATAAAATTAAACTTATATGCCAAACAATTTGAGTTTTTGCTAAAAAGGTTATTCATTTCAGATTATCACTTGAACTCTGTATACCCAATAAGGCACTAGTCTCTACCATTTTTATTTTTAATTCCATTCATTTTTACATATGAACATATTTGATTTTTTCCTTAATATTTCTTATACAATTTATACCAAATTTAAAACTTCTTTATCCACTCCTATTTGCCAATGTGGGTAAATTTCTTTAGGAAATGAACAAAGGTCAAGTTTTCTTTATTCAAATAGGTATACCCACCTAGGTCTAGCAGCACCTAAAGAGTAGAAGGTTCAATTCATTTGGCCTTGTCTGTTACCCTGAAACGTTGTGAGAACTTGGCAACTTCTCGTGGTTCAAAATTGCGTTTTTGAGAGCTAACAAATTGGTGACTCTGCTAGGGAGTTATTGCAGGATATCCAATTGAAGATCATCATATAGATTTATTAAAGAAAAATTAGTAATTTGAGAAGTTTCTGAAAAGGTGATTCCACTGGGGGATAGAATCAAGAATAGTTTCATTTTTCTCACTTTTCACAAAGTGAGTGGAGACTCTGATAAAAACATTGCATCAATTCAACATGAATGGTAGAAGATACCAATACAAAGGAGGTACTTTTGGAGGTCCTGCTGGCAACAGTAAATGGACACATAAGGGTGATATGGGTGAGAAGGATGATAAGGGTAAGAAGAAAGAGGATGATATGTGCATAACGAACAAAGACAAAGCATCAAGACCACATTGTGAAACATATGACTGTTATGATACATGGAGAGATAATTCAAGTACAAAACCTTGTATCCCTAAAGAACAAAGAAATCCTTTTTATAATCCTCAGAAATAGGTAGAGTTTGATGCCAAAATTGAAACTGAACAAATCAAAATTCAACATGAATATGATCAAAGAATGGAGGGTAATCAAACTGAGCCTATTGACCATGTGATTCCTCAAGAAAATTATGAGTTCTCAACTCGTCAAAAGTAGACGAATAGTTAGAGTTTCATAAACAGGAAGTAGAAAGAGCAAAGGCTTAACATGAGAGGGCCCAAATAATAAAATCAATACAAGACTTGAAATTGCAAAAATCCCAAATTGATGCTTAGATAGCTAGTTTTTCAAAGTATGTACCACCTCATAGGAAGGGAAATGAGAATACAGGGCCTTCAGACCCATCAAAGGCTCCTCAGAATCATATGAGAAATCAATACAAGCAGCCAAAGCATCCACCGTATATTGCATCACAACATACAAATCTACAACCACCTCATGGTCAACAATATGTGCCATATCTTCATGCACAATACAATAATCCAATGTACTAGTATCAACATGTGCATAACCCTCCCCCTCAGCAATACAAAACAATGATCAGAAAATTTGATTTGATAGGGTTTCAATTATACCCTTACCCTATGGAAAATAGTTGGAGAAGTCTTGTTCCTAAATTTACAAGGAGTAGTGCAATTACTGTTGAAGATCATTCGAGGAATTTTAATGCTTTTATCCAAGACTTGGATATAGCATATGAACATTTACATATGAGTTTATTCATGATGTCACTCACTGAAGAAGCTAGGGAATGGTTCAATGGCCTGTCAACAACATCTGTTGATTCTATTCAAGAATTTCAAGATCGATTTATTGAATAGTATGGAAATCCATGTGCACCAGATGCTGCTTTACATGAACTAGTACGGATTCAAAAAAAATAGAATGAGTCAATTTATTATTTTAACCAGAGATTCAGTAAATTGTAGAATAAGATACCACTGGGGTCAAAGTTTCTAGACTTTGTAGCATTGAGTATCTATTTGAATGCATTTGATCCAAAAATAGGGTATGAATTAAGAAACAAGTTTCCAAGGGATTTGGCTGAAGCCAAAAAGATAGCACTAACTATTGAAAACAATAGGAAAGATGTTGGGATGATCAATAAGAGAGACAATCATAGGGTTCCTCAGCATGCCAATAATTATCAGTACAAATAGGAGAACATGTATAGAAATGAGAGGCCTCAGTTACATGACGTGCCTTACAATAAAAATTGGAAGGATGGAAAACCTGTAATGGATAGACCCAGGAACAAAGAAACACCTGATCCATTAAGGAAGAAGGGGGCTTATATGGTTAATAATAATCTTTGGTGTGAAGGTTGTGATGGGACACATTCCCCAGACCACTGTGTTGTAGCCCAAGAAATGCAGGAAGAAGGGATGCCAGTGGGTAGCAATGGAGAAGATCACTCAGTATTTTTGACTTCAAATACTTCTTATACTATTGAGGAGGAGTATTCATCTTCAGAAGATGAAGGTTGTGAGTATGATGTTTCAAATCAAAGGTGCAATGTCCATATGGCTGAACAACAGGTTTTTTCTAATTCTGAAGAAGATTGTGCAAAACAATACTCTGTTGAGGTGCCTACTCAATGCAATATAAGGAGACCCACTGAAGAGTAAATAAAGAGGTTAACCATTGTTGTGGTTGAACAAGTGAAGAGAAAGTATTGGTTAAGAAATAGGACAATGAATGAAAAGGAAGGGGTTCCTAGGGGAATATTTATGAAAGACAAAGAGGTGACACCAAGAGTTTTGAAGAAAACTGAGAATGTGCAACATGAAAAGAATAAACAAAAGCTTGTTTAGAAAGAGGAGAACAAAGAGTTATACAAAGAAAAGAAAAAACTTGTCCAAAAGGAAGAATTCAAAGGGGAAACATTAGATCAAAAGAAGACAGTTAAGGTAGAGGGTTCTTCATTCAACTTTTCTCAAGCTTTATCTTAGGTAAAAATGTATGTTCCACTGCTTGAGATGATGAGAATTAAGGAGTATAGGGATAGTGCAATTCAATTGATAATCAATGGAAATGAGAAAAATATGAGTTCTAAAAATCAAATGGCCACTAAAATAGTTAACAAGCAGGAGAAAGTGATTGTCCCTAAAGTGTGCCTAAATGATGTATTGGTTAGATCCCCACAAGTTGAACCTTTTTTCACCACACTGCTTATAAACAACAAACTGTTGAGGAATTGCATGATAGACTCTGGCGCTGCTATCAATATCATGCCAGTGGGAGTTATGAAACAACTAGGCATGTGGATAGATACTAATGAAGGGAAATGGTATGCAATGGATAGTCGGCCTGTTCCAGTAGTAGGTGTCATGAAAGATGTTGAAGTCAAACTAGCTACTTATCCTCAAGTGGCTTACAATATAGATATAACTGTAATTGATACCCCTCTTCAGTTTGGGATGCTCTTATCAAGACAGTGGATAGCAACAGTTGGGGGAAACATCCAATTTGATTTATCTTATGCAACAATTCCAGTGAATGGTCAAGAAGTTAAGCTATACAAGGAGCCAAGGAAGAACCCAATTGTAGATTGTGTACCTCAAAATCCGGTCAATTTCTTTTGTGATATGGATCTTGGGAATTTTAAGATAGAACCAGCTCAACTAGAATTAGTCAATATTGATCCAATTGATAAGCATGTTGCAAGAAACTATGATGGCGTGTGGAAAATGTACTTTGATGGAGCTTGCATCCAAGAAGGTAATGGAGTAGGAATAGTGTTTGTTTCCCTTGAGGGAGTTACTTTTAAATATTCATTTTTTCTATCATTTGAATGTACGGACAATATAGCTGTTATCAATAGTTTTGCACCCTGCTGAATGTAGTATTAAGGAAATTATTGAAACATGGAAACCTCTTTCAGATGTGGGTGATCTGCAAAAAGAGGAATCTCCAGAGTGAGCTGGTTCTCTGAATGATGAATTCTATTTTAAGTAACCTTCCAGGAAAAAGGATAGAAGGACAAACTGGACTTAAAATCTAAAACTGAAATTCTATTACCCTAAAAATATTGATCAACTGTAAGAAGACCCTGATAATAACTTACTCTCACCAACTCTTTAAAATTAAATTCCCACAATCTCACAACACATGTAGTTCAACAGTGATTTATGCAATGGTTAAAATAACACAAGGTATAACCTAAACTAGCATGCAACTCCTGCAAATATCTTGACAATAGTAAGAAAAGAAAAGGATCCAATAGATTTGAATCACAGGACAAATCAAATTACTATTCCAAGTCATGAAAAAGAACTGAGAAAGGGAAACTTTGCTATTTTATTAAATGATGGAGTGGAACTTCTCAGAATCTGAGCACACATAAGTTTACAAGCTCCAAAATGTGTAAGGGCAAGAAAATATAATCTGAACTGCTAAGAATGGAGAGCTGAAAAGACTAAGTCTTTGAAAAGAACTCTCAAGAAAACCCTAATCCGAGCTCAGAAAAAATCTCAAGGAAAAAGGTTTCAAAATAATCTCAAAAATTGCTTAAAAGCAGAAAAAAGCACAATACTTTCATGATGAACCAGTCAAGCCTCTAAAAATAGGCTTATCTTGCTTTAAAAGCTCAAAAAACACCTTATCTCTCCAAGATAAGTCTCAAATCCGACCAAGAGGAAAAGTCAGTAAAAAAATCTGCTAAAAATAGCAAGAAAACATAAAGCAATTTATAGAATATCGCTTTATGATTCTGCTTTACAAGATGCAAATTTTTACAATTTGTCTATTTTTTGCAATTAAAGATTGAAAATCTTTTGCAAAAAAGAAAATCTCCTTATTGCTCCATTACAATATTTTTATTTTCTCAAAAAATCATAAAAATAAAACATAATCATCCTCTTTTCACCTTATCTCATTGATTTCTCTAAAATCAATTAAATAAGAACCCTAAATGGATCATTGACCCCTCAAGAAAACAAAACCTAAGTGACAAAAGAATAATCACTTTTAGATCATAAAGCACTCCTTATGCATATCATACCTTCAACCTTTCTCTTAAAGAAAATAATCATAAGGCACAAACCCGTATTTCACTAAGGCAAGAATGAAAGTCATAAAGACCTTACAAGCCGACCTAGCATAAGAATTTCGGCCACCCTCAATACATTTGACTTTAATTATTGAATAAAATATGATGCAAGGACTTACCTAACACGAATTAACCCATGTGCCTATGGACAAATGTGAATATTCAGGAGAATTATAGTGTTGGGTCAAATTAGGGCATGGGGAAAACAAGGCCAAACCCTAAATTATTCATTTTGCATATGATCACTATTGAGGAAAATGAGCTCTACCAGTTCACATGCCACCTTGATTGATCTCAGACTAGTACTCATGTGTTTTGAGAACTTCATCATGATCTTCAGAAGGTCAAACTCTTCAGTGGGTAGGCTCGTTTTTATATTATTGAAGTTCTTTATTCATTTTTAGAATAAGAGAGAACACCATGGCCATGGCCTATTCATTTTCTAACTTTCTCTATATTTTAGTGCTAGTTCTTCCCTGGCCGTCATGAGCTTATTCTCAGATTTTTCCCTGTACTTGTTTTACTTCAGCCTGCTTGGTCCTCTCCTACGAGCTTGGGTTCAATTGAAGGCTCTATGAGAGAGCTTGCCTTGTATTTTTTGCTCTGTCTACTACGCATGAGGTAACATCCTACTATAGTTTTTCATGGTTTCTCATTTTGTTCATTATGACTTTATAGCCGCGGCTATTCCCACTCCAATACCTCTCCCTTTTATCTTTTGTGTTTATTCTCTGTGTTCATTTTCCTCTTAGGATTTCGACTCAAATAACCAGTGATGCTTTGCTTTTGTTGGTGTTTCTGTTCCTGTTAATTTCCTCCACACAAATGCTTAACACCTTTTAGCTTTCCTTATGGAAATATTGTGGGAATTCCATCCTCAACAAACTTCTCTTGGATATTGAATGAAAATTGATACTCTACTTTGAAATTCTATCTTCAGCCTGATTCTGTATTTGTCTCTTCCTAAAAACAAAGAACCACATACTTATAAATTTTGGAAATGCATGCCTTGTTTGCACCACATCCATAGGAGTTCATGCCGTTTCCTTTTCACATAGAATTTACTTATTCCATACACAATTTGCTCATTATGAAAATAACCATTATGTGTGTAAGTTCTTATCAAAACTATGAACCTTTGTCTATCTGATGGTGGTAATTCCTTGTAGATGTACCTGGATGTTAGAAACGAGTCTCCCAAATGGTGTATTCTAATTAAGATATGAAAAGTCTGAATATATTACTACCCCATGCTGTTTTCTTTGCACACAAAAAAAATATCCCTTCTAGATTTCTTAATTCTCACCACACAGCAACACTGCTTTTTGTTCTTGGGATTTTGTAGAGATACTGAAGTGAAACATGGTAGTATTATCATGTGCTACACCTTACCTGACCCCTTCCATGCATGATTTACACCTCCGAGACATCCTTGCTATGCTTGGTCTTTCTTCTAGAATGATCACTTTGTTATTACAATCATAATGTTGTATTTGCTTTCACTAGCCAACAGTAACTGATGATTCATTTAACCCTTGAATGCACTTTTTGTGTTTGTACTCAGCTATAACATGGTACTCTTCATGCATTTTTATATTTCACCGTACAAACTGCTCTTAAAATCTGTCCTCTTTGATGATAAAAATTAAAACAAAACATTAAGGCATAATGTATGCCTTTTCACTATCCTTGATCAGTAATACCTGATGTAGATATACTCAGTTGAATTCCTTAAGTGAACTAAAATCACTATTCACCTGTAGCCTTCAAAAAGCAATCCTGATCATTATGAATGCACAGTTGGTTCGTTGCTTGATGAATAAACTCAGTTTTAACTCTTTCAGTTGTACTTTATTTTTCTTAATGAATATGATAATGTATCTTTAAAATCAACCCATTAATGAATAGGGCAGCATGCCGAGCTCTACCCTTGTGGGAGCCCATTTTTCTCCACATGCTTGGTCTTCGAATAATGTTCAGCTTCATGACTTTACCTATACCTGCACAAGGAAACAAACAATGTTAGCATAAAAACATGATGATTATGATGTTGCTATTTCTCCTTCAGTTCACTTCTTGCGTACTGCACTTGATTGATTGTTTCAATGCATGATTAATAGTAGGTTGTACTATTGCAGGTGCATCATATAAGTTACATCATAGTCGGAGCCACTGACACCCCTCTTTTTTGTCTTACAGGTCGACGAAGCTCGAGATGACGAGGTGCACCATTCAACATCAAGCGTCAATAATCAGGCAATGATGATTATGTTGTTGCTTATGTGTTTTCCTTTCTACATCTTCAATAGTGCAATGTGCTATTAGAAATGTGTTGTCACAGTTATATCCACGGCTTGTGTGGATCTTTGATTTCTACTTTTCAATTGAAAAGGAAAATGCATTCATGCAATGTTGTAATACTATTCTGATTGTGAAATCAAATGACGCCTTGTAAAATATGAGTTTTTCTATAGAATAAATGAAAACATTTGAAATGCTATTTTGCTCAAGTACTCAATTTTATATTTCTTTACATCCTGCAGCATCTGAAAGCCACTTTGCTACTCTATTCTTCTTTTAAATGAATAACTGTTAATCAATGCACAAAGTAATGTGAAACAACATTTAAAATTCAATCTGCAATTCCACTTAATGTTGAAAAACAATCAGCCAACTCCTCTATTTGAGTTGAGGCAAAAAATATGTAACAATAGCAAAATATGAAGCTTTACTAACAAGATTGAATATGGTTGTAAAACATAAGATCAAACTGCTAGCTATTCTAGGGGATTTTGAGCTTGTTGTTTCTCAAATTAAATCAAAATATGCAGAAAAGCACAAGAGACTGAAGAAATACAGGAATCTTGTATGGGATACAATTGAATTGTTTGATGCTTTCTCCATTGAATGGGTTGAGAGGTCAAAGAACATAATGGCAGACTTTTTAGCCAATGTAGCACTAAGAAGAGATGACATCACATTGGCTGGAGTATCTCAGATCGAGTTCAAAGGAAGACCCTTTGTGCCTGACAATATATACAGTTGGCAGGTTTTTAATGATGATGCTGACCTCTTGAAGTTTCTTCACTGTATAGATCAATATGAAGCTCAAGAAGTTGATTTCAATGCTTTTGTTGAAGAAGTAGATGGAAAGCAGACAATATTTGGGAAAGAGGTCTTACAGCTCAAAACTAATAAGCTTCCCAAAGGGCTAGTAGCATTGGAAAGGGTATATGATGGAAATGATCGGTCCCTCATGAAGCAAACACGAGTCAAGATGGAGGATATTGAAGAGGTCAATTTAGGGACTAACCTGGCACCAAAAAAGGTATACATTGGAAAGAAAATAAGCCCAAAAATTTGAAGAATGTTTATTGCATTATTGAGAAAATATAAACATGTGTTTGCATGGTCTTATGAAGATCTTAAGCATATAGGGAAGATTTGTTTCAACATGAAATCTCATTGAAACCAAATGCAAATCCATTCAGGCAAAGAAAAAGACCTATCAACCCAACATTGGAACCAAAAATGTAGGAGGAATTTGCAAAGCTTAGAGATGGAGGTATTATCAAACCAATCAGGCATTCAACATGGGTTTTGAGACTAGTTCCTGTGAGGAAGAAGAACGAGGATATCACATTGTGTGTGGACTTTAGAAATTTGAATGTGGCATCTGTCAAGGATAATTATCCTCTACCTAATATGGAGGCTATATTACATAAAGTAAGAGGGTGTGAGTTGTTATCTATGATGGATGGGTTCTCTAGTTACAACCAGGTCAAAGTCAAAGAATCTGAGCAGTACAAGACAACCTTTACAACTCCATGGGGAACATATGTTTATGTGAGAATTCCATTCGGTCTCACAAATGCAGGTGCAACCTTTCAAAGAGATATAGACGTAGCATTTGTAGACTTGATTAATGCTATCATGGTGGTGTATAAAGATGACCTTACTACTTATTCAAAAAGCACTGAGGATCATGTAGAACATCTGGAAAAGGTATTTATTAAAGATCTAGAATATGGTATTAGTCTGAACCCTAAAAAATGTTATTTTGTAGTCATAGAAGGAAAACTCTTAGGACATATTGTGTCAAAGGAGGGAATTATAATAGATCCTGAGAGGGTTGAGGCTATAGATAAAATCCCTATTCCTAAAACTATCAAGGCCATCCAGTCATTTTTTTGACAGATTAATTTTGTTAGGAGATTTGTGTCCAATTTTGCTGAAATTGTTAAGCCCATATCAAAGATGCTGAGAAAGGGACAAAAGATAGAATGGACTATAGAGGTATTGGAAGCTTTTATATCCATCAAAAGGGCCATCAAGGAAGCTCATGTCCTTAAATCTCTAAATTTTTCAAAACCCTTTCAAATATTTTCATTTGCTTCGTTGCATACTATAGCTGCTATCATGTTACAGAAGAATGAGGAAGGTCATGAGCAGCCTGTGTTTTTTTTAGCAAGTCATTGTAGGGGTCAGAATTGAAATATGATATAATGGAGAAACAAGCATTTGCATTGGTGAAAGCCATAAAATCTTTTAGACTGTATCTTGTTGGAGCTAAGGTGATTGCTTATGTCCCTCATGTAGTTGTTAAGGATATCTTGACACAATCAGAAGTAACTGGGAAGAGATGCAAGTGGATTAATAAAATTCAAGAATTTGATATGGAAATACAGATCACCAAATTAGTGAGATGTTAGGGTTTGGACAAGTTAATGGCAGAAACAAATATTGAAGCAAATCAAATTTGCAATGTAGAAGATGAAGGAAATACAATTGCAAGTATTGAGCATACTGCTTGGTTTATAGACATCATGTCTTACCTTAGATACATGAAGTGCCCTAAAGGATTATGTGACAATAAAAGAAGAAATTTGAAGATGCAAGCATCCAAATATGTGTTCATGGAAGGTGATTTTTTTTGGAAAAACAGGGAAGGGATGTTATTGCTATGTCTAGATGAGTCACATGCTAAGCGTATTCTGAGAGAGATGCATGAAGGGGTCTGTGGAGGCCATTATTCTACAAAGACGACTGCACACAAGATTCTTAGGGTAGGTTATTACTGGCCAAAAGTCTTTACTGATTCTTTTTCATATGTAAGAAAATGTGAAGCATGTCAGAAGTTCTTAGGGAAAATGAAGTACCAGGGAGCTTTACCACTCAGACCTTTGCATTTTGATGCCCCTTTTCATTAGTGGGGAATTGATTTTATTGGGGAGATACAAGAGAAATCAAGTGGAGGACATAAATGGATCCTGGTAGCTACTGATTACTTCACCAAATGGGTAGAAGCAGTCCCAAGCAAGCAAGCAACAAGTAAAGTTGTAATCAATTTTTTAATCGATAACATCATTACCAGATTTGGTACACCATTAAGATTGATCACAGATAATGGGATTTGTTTCAGATCTGATAAGTTTAAAGATTTTTGTAGTAAATATGGTATTAGTGTTTCTTATGGAGCTCCTTACCATCCACAAGCTAATGGTCAAGCAGAGTCCAGCAACAAAAGTCTTCTGAAGATTATAAGGAGGATGCTAGGTGGGAATAAAAAGGCTTGGGATTCAAAGTTGGGGTTGGCTGTATGGGCTGATAGGATAACTGTTAAAAAGGCGATTGGAAAATCCCCATTTGAATTGGTATATGGAACACAAGCTAGGATGCCTTTACAAAAATTGTTACCAATTTACAAATTTATCCTTCAAGAAGATATAGATATTCCAAAACCAATGGAGGAAAGAATGGAACAATTGGAAGAGCTTGATGAAGTAAGAAGGTTAGCTCAAAACCAGAATGTGAAGTTGCAGGCACAAATGAAGTATTTATTTGATAGAAGAGCAAAAGATAGGAAATTCAAAGAAAATGATCTGGTATTAATGTGGAATGCAAGGTGTCAGGAAAAGGGAAAGCATGGGAAATTTGAAGCTTTGTGGCTGGGACCCTTTGTTGTTATTGGTAAAAAAGGTGAAGATTCATATTATCTGTAGAACATGACTAGTGAAGAACAAGAGTTTCTTGTACATGGGCAATTCTTGAAGCACTTTTTCTCTTGAGCTATATAGAGGATTAAGGGTTGCCAGTGCATGGATAACTCTTGAAAATCCTCTCAAAAATTTCTCTTCCATGCACAGTATTTTAAGAAATAAAAAGGAACGGGAATTTCCAGTACATGGACAATCTTGATATTTCTTCTTTTTAATAAATATTTCCATGTATAGTAGTATAGGGTCATGTTCATCTCCATTTCCTTTCATTCCATTCTTGCTCACTAGTCCATCACCTTGAGTTTGGTCTTCCCACCTAGAAATTTGGATCCTTGCAATGATCTCACAATCATTCATCCTCAGACGGAGCCACTGTTAGAATTATAAAATTTTGAAAATTTTATGGTTCCACATACTCATTAATTCCCAAAAACTTCCCATACCATCCGCTTTGCATATCATGTTTTCAAATGTTTTAGTTTTTTTTCATCATTTGGTCCCCTAGAATTCACTTGTTCTTGAGCATTTGAAAGTATAAATCATATCAACATGAGATGGTGAGGGTCTCCCTGATCCATAATGCATTTTATACTAATATATATCTTTTTGTAGTTTATTGGCAAGAGGTTGGGAATGTCTTATCGATCAGATTACATTTGTGGATACATATCGGCGGGATGCAGTTCATTGTCTCAGTGAACAATGGATCCTATCGGCATGAAAATGTTCGTCGAAGTAAGTCATAGTGATTACATTTATATCTCACTGATGAAACACAAAGAGCTATGTCGCCGAGACAAGTGTCATTGGAGTAACATCTTGCAGTGTTCATTTGATCTTGTTGAAAAAGTAATGATAGATTCTGTCATTGTCATCGATATGAAGTCTTGGAGTTTCGTTGACCCCCAGAGTCATAGCGATATGTTTGATTATCGGTGAGACAAGTTTTGTCGGAGAGAGCTAGGTAGCTCATGTCGATGAAGTTCCATCGGCAGGAAAACCACTGTGTCCCGACGATCAGATTTGACAAAGGATAAATCTCGGTAGAACATAATGTGAGCGGAGGAACATCTGCCCAACCTTCAATGTCACAACGATACACTCATGACTGAAGGGATAGCTATCCATGAGACTTGGAACATCGGTAGGACTACAGGATAACTCGGCGATAGATGTGAAAGTACAAGTAGGCTATTGGTGAGACTCAAAACGTCGATTAGACTGCATGACTCCATAGCGATATGTGATATATTGATTGTTGGGAGGACTCAGAATGTCGGTGTGACTGCAGGACGTCATAGCGGATGTCTGGTGAATGTTTGAAAAGGGCCTAAATGAAATAACAACCCATATGTGAATGCGAATGGACGCGACTGTTCATGTGGCCGATATATAAAACCCATTTTTGACTTGGTGGCATTTTTCTGGTTTCAGTTGTTTTTTGTGATAATTAAAAGTATTGCTGAAATTGTCTCCAAGGTTGATATTTTCTTATTGTTTAAACTGATAATATCAAGGATATTTTTTTAGTTTATCAGTGCACATTTGTTGTAACTATATGATTGGATTAATTGGTTCTTTCAAGGAAAGATTAAGTCCTTTTAGTCAATCATAGTAATTAGGAAGTCTCATCTCGATCATTAAGAAGAACTCAGTAGTCACATCCTTGCGTGTTTATACCAGTTATAAACTTAAACTTATATGCCAAACAATTTGAGTTTCTGATAAATAGGTTATTCATTTTAGATTATCACTTGAACTCCGTATACCCAATAAGGCACTAGTCTCTACCATTTTTCTATTTAATTTCATTCATTTTTACATATGAACATGTTTGATTTTTTCCTTGATATTTCTTATACAATTTATAACAAATTTAAAACTTATTTATCCACTTTTATTTTCTAGTGTGGGTAAATTGCTTTAGGAAATGAACAATGGTCAAGTCTTCTTTATTCAAATAGGTATACCTACCTAGGTTTAGCAACACCTAAAGAGTAGAAGGTTCAATTCATTTGGCCTTTTCTGTTACCCTGAAACATTGTGAGAACTTGGAAACTTCTCGTGGTTCAAACCTACATTTTTGAGAGCTAACAAACCCTTAAACCCTAAACCGTTAAGCCTTCTATCCTCTACCCTCAACACTCTTCCCCTCTCCCTTCCCCCTCCTAATTCTCTCTCTCTCTCTCTAACTCTCCCCTTCTTCCCCTCTTCCCCTCTCCCTTCGCCCTCCTAATTCTTTCTCTATCTCTCCCTCCCCTCTCTCTCCCTCTCTCTCTTTCCCACCCTCCACCTCCTAATTACTCTTGGGTATATGTGTGCAAAGATTGGATATCCGATTTATAGCACCAAAATATTACATTTTAAAATGTTTTTTAAATTAGATATTAGACATGAATTGGATATCCAAAAAAAATCAGATATCCAATTTGTAGTACGTTGGCTTGGGCATTGCTATGGAGCAATGTACTAACAGCCAACCCAAAAAAAAATTCAACGTGAGATGGAGGGAGAGATGGAGTGAATGAGAGAGAGAGGGGAGAGGGAGGGAATATCGAATATAGGGAGAGATGACATAAATAGTGGGAGATATAGAGATATAGAGAGTGACAAGGAGAGATATATCAATCACCCTCCCTATATCTCTATCTATTCATGCTTATCTCTTTATCTCTCTACCCCTCTCTATCTCTTTGTCTCCCTTTCTATTTGTATGTTTGTCATTATCTCCCTCTCTCTCTATATTTTCTTCCCTATATTTATCTTTGTCTCCTTAAGTGTGCAATGGGTACATTGAAGAGGTCTTAAAGGAGAATTATCATATCTTTAATCAAATGGCATGCTACCTTGAGCATAACTCCCCAAGGACACATGCCATCCTTGGATTGTTGACATGAAACAACCAATCAAAATTTAGTTTCTCTCTCTCATATTAATATATATTACTATTATATTAAATATATATTATATTAATTATATTTTGTATTATATAAAAATATACTTATTATTAATTATTAATTATAATAATTTTATATGTATTTAATAATTTTCTTAAAGAATATAATACCAACACCGACGAAGAGTTTGGAGGAGTGAAAACAAGGTCAATATTAGTGCCAAGGAAGAGTTTGGAGGAGTGAAAACAAGGTCAATACCAGCGCCGAGGACGAGGTTGAGGGAACTCAGGGAAAATCGATGACGAAGGGGAAATGAGTACTGCAATTTTGGCACCCCCATTCTCTTTAACCTTCAATTTCCATGCCTAGTTTCCAAAGATTTTCTCGTACATTGGCACCCCCATTTTCATAAAATGGTATAAGATAAGACAGAAAAAATAAAATAGCTTAGTCTTTCACATTTTTATCCACCAGCCTTAGTTCTTGGAAAAACTCCCATAATCTACCCACATCTTGGTTGAGGTCTAGGATTTCATCACACATAGGCTTCAATGCATGAGTTTGAAGCAATTGTATACTTAGCCCAAGTATACGCTAGGCTAAGGTAGATCTAATGAATGGAAATAAAGGTATACAATTCTGCTTTAATACCTCCATCACAAACATATGCAAGGTGTTGGTTGTTTTTATGGTAAGCAGGTTGATCTTCTAATCTACCTATGGAATTACCAATTCCAATAAAGGGCAGCTCGAAGGACTTGGACCAACTGATGAGGATTTGAAAGACCTCCTACACTTTGGGCTCTACAAGACCCAGGAGGGTGATCCCTTAATGTGTTTACAACCTCTGCACCATCATCATAAGCAACATTAACAACAACAGATAATCTCATTTAATAGCTCAACATAATAGGATAATACTGAATAGAATTGGTTTTTTATCAATAATATCAACTATTTGGAGCATGAGATAACCACAACAACATTTCACATTATAAGATAGTCATTGATTTGCAATTTGTAGCAAGCTCTAGGTAAAGGAAAAAAATATTGAACCATACGAATAAGTACAACTTAGATCAGTGCCATATATCCATTGGAGGAGTCAAATTTATAAGCATCTAAGGGTTTATGATAGATTTAACACATAACATATAAGATCCTTGATAACATTGCTTTAAAATCTTATCAATATGTATTCTAACCCAATACTACTTATCAAATCTTTATACAAAACATATCCACCTACAATCCCATTCAAGCATTTTAATTAATTCCTTGAATTAAACCTAAAACAAGAATCATACACACCACAACAATGAGATGAACGAAACAACCCTTGATCATTTTATTCAAAATTCAGATATGATTGTACAATGGAGAGACATGAGTTTGAATTAATCATATCAATTCAAATGCCAGTACTGTCATAAAACATCAAATCCCCATGAATTCAAAACCTACTACAGAATGACTCAAAACCTAAATTGCATTTTTCCTAAAACCAACCATCAGACTTTACAATTTTCTCTGCAACTTCATCTAGAATCGACCAAAAATATCTAACTTGCTGAACCCATGGCTTTGAAATCCTTCTTATAGAAAAAGAAGGAGCAAACAAGCATCGGGCTAGAAAGCACATGTGTCACCACCCAATTAGACTGCATTGTGATATTCCAAAAAAAAATTACAACAACAATCTCCCCAGAGAATCTTCTTGTTCATCGTGCCCACTAAGAATGGTTCATGCAGCAACAAAAACTTCAAGAATTCCGCACCTAGACTTTCACCAAAAAACAAAACTAGAATCTGTTGTAACTGCAACAACTGATTTATCAACCGTTAATAGCCTGCTCCTTTTCACTCTTCCTAAGTTAAATATACATTTACCCATTTCTAGTACTCTTCATTAGTTGGCCAATCAAAATTGATCACCTCATTCACCTTGACACTATAAGGTTTATACTTAACTACCACTTGATTCACTTCTCATTCAAAAGACTCCAAGAATGAGCTGCTGCTAATGATTTTGTCCATACAGCTCACCAACAAATCATAATCTAAGTTACCCTATTTTTGAGGGTTTTCTGGTCGGAACATGATATAAAGGGGCTCTTACACTTTTTGTGATTATTGTAGCTTGTGTAAGAGGCCCCATTGATACTGTTGTAATTGTAGGATGCCTGAATAAGGTGTAGGATGAGAAATAAAGAAGGTATAGCTGCTTTCCTCAATAGTTTTGTGAAGAAAAGCATGTGAAATGAGAGGTTCAAGCCTAGGTTTCAACAAAACAAGTATGGGAGATCTGATTTTATGACTTTTTATCCATGTGCAGACCTAATGGGTTGTTTTTGAACACTAAATATAAATGATATACATACACACACACGCACACACACACACACACACACATATATGTATGTATGCATGAATGAATGTATGTATGTATGTATATGTATTTTTAAATGTAAATGTAAATGCAATTACTGGATGCTCTCCTAGAACAACAAATGCAACATATCATTAAAGAAATCTATATCTATGTATATAAATGTGTATTTCTAAATGCAAGTGTAAATGAAAAGAGCATATGGTTTTGTAGTGTTATAGATACAACATATCCATAAATTAATGTAATTGAAATTCTAAAGTCTTCAACACATATAATATGAAATCGATCAAACTATTAAACTACATGAGAAATAAATGAAAACAGTAAATGCATATCTATGTGTATTTGTAAATGTAAGTGTAAAATAAATAAGAATAATGAAAATTATAAAAGAATACAAGGAAAGGTCTCCTCCCTTCTTGGTAGTGATAACCTCCTCCACACACAACCCTTAAAAATTATGAATAGAGGAATATAATATTTGAGGAACTCAAAGTTGATTCTCTCCTACCTGATGCAACTAGTCATTTTATCCTTACAAACATTTATAGTGATTACTAGAGGCACATAGACCAATTCTTAATAATAGAAGAATTTGATCATACTTTTCCAATGATGGAATTATGAGAAAACCTTAGGTTAAATGAATAATTCCTATCTAAGTTCTTTAAATCATGTCCAACCGTATAAGAGAACACTCCTATGTGTACCTAGATACCATGGAGAAAGGCTCTTTGGGCTCTTTCATCAATCATCCTACCTTAAAACATACCAAAAGTCTCCTAGCAATTAGACATAGGAAGATTTAAGATGACTTAAAAAAAAATTATTGCCCAAGCATAAACTTATGATGACTTAACCAGGCCTATTACACACTCCTTCCCTGTTAACCACTTAGACATATGGAAATTAAATGTAAATTTGCTGCTATTTTTAGTCATGTAGGTGTCCAATAAACCACTTGGTGGTGTTTCGCTTCAAGTTTATTTACTTGAATGAAGAGAAAAATTCCTTTGATTACAATTAGAGAATACATTTGAGGCCTTGGTTGTGTAACTGGTGGACCATGGTCACATTTAACACTTGTTACAAACTTTGGGAGTTAAAACATTAAGTAGATTTGATTTGTGATGGACACATTTGTAACAATAACTTGCAATCTATCAAGACTTGATTACCTTATAACCTGTGAAATTCTAGCGATGAAATGATAGATTAATCATAATGTCACCTTGGGATCACATCACCATGAAAGAACTTCATCCAACATCCTTATGAGTGTAGGTGCCACCAAATAGGTATTTTTCAGATCTATCTTCCTTGAGCGAGGGAAATTCAGGAAGAGAAGAGGAAAGCGAGACATGTAGTATGTCTAAAAGAGGGAGATCACCTAGAGGTCAAAAGATTACAAGAAAATTCCATAAATGCGTGGAATTTTTTCTTGCTGAAGGGGGGTCATGTTCTTATGATGATAAGAGCATAGGAAATGTCGAGGTGCCCTTGAGGTACAAACATCTATGGAAACAATGGGTACCCAAGGAACTTCCTCCAATAAACACTAATTTTTGTGTCAACGAGAGGATATATCGCATAGCACCATCGTCATTACATGGTTTGGGCCTATTTTGCATGGATGACATAAAGGTTGTTATGAAAAAGTTGAATTGATGGAGTATGTCGACCCTATTACAGTTGCAAAGATTGAATGCAACTAGTTCGATATACACAAAGTATGATAGGTATGCAACCAAATTATATACAACTAAAAGATAAGGATCAAAATAAAGGAGTGGCTATTTATATTGAAGAAGGCCAAAAGCATCAGGGAATATTGTAGGGTTTATAAATAGTACATGACTGGGTCAACAAATAAGCAACCCAATTGCATATTCGAGGCATAAGGGAAACTATGTATTCATAATGTATAAAATCAATAACTATAGGGAAGAGTTGCTAATCGATTACAATTTGAATCACTTAGTTACAAACATAGTTACTATATGGGGGTGGTAATGCACTATGTACCATTTTACCCAACCTCCAATTAATGACTCCAATATACCATTTTATTCTTTTTTTTTTCGTAAGTCTATTGGTTTCATTTCAGTAATGTTTTTTTATATTTAATTTTTGTCACAGTGGGACATTGATCATATGGAGAATGCTCTGGCCTAGAGCACAGATCGTGATGTATCTTTAAGCGCTTCTACCCGACAAGTTTACCTCATTGTAATTGTACAAATTAGATACGAGTAAAATGTTTTATTATTATGTTTTTTTCATAAGTTTATTGGGTTAATTTCGATAATGTTTTTAATATTCTTGTTGCAGTAAATTAATCAGGGAAAGGCACCAGCAGTAGATGAGAGCATCCATAGTGAGGTGCAGTCAATATTTTGTGATGATTAAATCGCTTATTCAACAAACCCTCTCGATATGATAAGCAAGATCCCAAAAAATGCAATGAAGAAATCATTAAGTTGATATTCATAGTGCCTCAAATAGATGAGATAAGAGAGAGGGTTAAAATATTGACTGAGAGATCACAAAACTTGCAAGTAAGCTATCATGAGGTCTTTAATTATAATATAAGTTCATTCACTGTTTTATATTTTGTACTCTTTTATGTCATGAACTAAAATATGTGTTTTTTTTATAGGATTATTTGCCTCCTCATGATTCTCTTGGCCATGATCAGGGTACTGTAAGTGCTGCCCAAGGAGTAGGGGTTGGTACAAGTGTCCATCCTGATCTACATGTGCATACATCACATCATCTGATCCCATCATTCATGCCTATATTATCGTCTAAAATGTCGGCAACACATACCATGCAGGCATCCATTAATGCACCCTTTGGCAACAAACACATGCCAGAACATGCGTTAGGACATGTACCTGGGGATGTAGAGGTCATTAGTACTGGTGATGTTTTAGCAACATTTCTTGGATCTTCCTGTATTACTAGTACGGGAACATTTCCGGTCACATTTGTGGTGACCGAGAATTTTGTTCCCATAAAGATAGAGAAGGTCCTAGGTACTTTAAAATGTTTTAATTATTATTATATATAATCCAATTGAAATTTACTTATTGATCGCTCTTTTTAGACTATTGATCCCATGATCATTTTGTAAGAAATGATGTTTTTTATAAATATCTAAGTGATATTACATTGGCGCTCGTTAGGCACACCATACGTACATGGTGGAATGCCCAAAATCAAGATTTAAAAGATGAGATCATTAACTGTTTTGTTGTGTTGTTTGGTGATAAAACATTCAACCGAACCAAGGTCCTTAAGAAAGCTAGTACTTATCTAAAGTATGAGAGGGACCAATATAGGTCACATTTAGAGAAGAACAAAAAGTATGAGCACCCCCCCATGATTCTGGAGAGGGAGTGGAAGGACCTGGTGTCGGATGGAGAGGAGAAGGCTGAAAATAAAAAAGGAAAGACACCACCGGGCCAAGGAATGTATGTGATACTATCAACAATGTAATTATATACTGATTACTCTTTATTTTTACATAATCTAACATATTTCAAACTTTTCATAGGTTTCCTGACACATCGAAGGCAACAAAGGAAAGACTAGAAAAAAACGGGCAACACAAACTTAGCTCTAGTGGTTATATGAAATTAGCCGTACGAATTGTAAGTATCAATAAATGAAATATAGTATCCAAATAATAAATTGAAAACAATTTTGGTTTTATCACACCATAGAAGCAAAATTCATGATCTTATGCAAAATGTAGGGCTTTGAATTCAATAGAGTTCCCACAGAAGAGGACCTAAAGATTGTCTTCCAGCAAGGCTATGGAGCCGTGGCTGAACGCCTAAGAGTCTTGACTAGGAAAACAGTAACCTTCCACTACACCGTAGGTAAATAAACTCAATAAAGTTTATTTAAAATTTAATACTTGTGCAATCTATTCAATATTAATTTCCACCATAAAGTAATTACATGCCTATTTGTTTTAAACATTCAAGCAATGATAATACTGCACATGACATTGGAATGCAGCCTGGTGAGGGTGGAGCACAACGTGCAGATGAAGGTCATGGTGTGCATCCCGGTACTTTAGAGCATGATCAACATGTTGAGCATGATCAGGATAGAGAAGATCAGGAACATGATGTGGCACCATCAGGTAAAAAGGACCACTCTAAAGTTCTTTTAAACATATTTAATTGCAATTGGTGTATTAATTAATGTAACCTTTCCTGTTTCAACTTTAGAGCATGTAGAGCGTGATCAACGTGTTGAGTATGATCAGAAACATGATGTGGCCCCATTAGGTAAAGAGGACCACTCTTATGTTCTTTTAAACATATTTAATTTCAATTGGTGTATTAATTAATGTAACCTTTCGTGTTTCAACTGTAGATAAGGATTTAGAGGGTGTTCAACATGTTGAGCATGAGTCTATAACAGAAGTTTAGGAAAATGATGTGGACCCATCAGGTAAATAGAACCACTCTAATGTTCTTTTAATTAATGAAATACTTGTAACAATAATAATAAAACATATCAGTTTAACATTTCTTTGTTATTGCAGCGACATCCACGTCGTGAGCAGACGACTAGGCATACATTAAGATCACAAGCAAAGGGAAAAACAACTAAAGGGGGATAGATGATTTAGAAAATGATACTCCACTTCATATGTTTTTAGCTTTAAAAAATAAACAAAAAAAAGTGATTGTAATCATATCATGACAACCATATTTTTGATAATATGTAAAAACTGAAAGAATGAATATTATATGTTAATGAATGAATGTGAATATGTTAATTAATGAATTTGTTATATGTTCATGAATGAATTTTATATGTTATTAATGGATGAATGAATGAATGTTATATGTTATTAATGGATGAATGAATTATTATTCTTATATGATTGGGTATGGGGAATTGAGAGTGATGTGAGGCAGGGGGGCGGGGAGGCGCCAAATGAGCTTCCATCGTCACGTGGTTGGCCCTGTTAAGTAGAGGATATTAAAATATTCTTGAAACAAAGAGAAGCTCAATAAGGTAATGCAATTTTCAATATAAGAAATGCATCGTTTGAAGCATCAAACCAATATGCAAAGATGAAAGAAAGTGCTAGCTTTTCACTATGGTGGCAAAAAAATGATTCATTATATCTTGAATCCATTCTCTACATCATAATTTGAAGTTGTTTCCATTCCAATGTTCTGAGTTTAGTTTGTTTGTATGGCTTTGTATGAATACCACATTGTGTTGTGTGTGGATTTGGTTTCAAAGCTTTGTTTCTTCTGTTTTAGTAGTGACATAACTCTAAAATTTTATTTTTGTGCATAATAGGTTATTGAAAAAATTGACAGCTCTGAAGGGTTTAGAGGCTCAATTGAGATAGATACAGAGATATTTGGATCTGGTTGTTGATGGGAGGCTTCGACTTAACCATGAAATTTTGTACCATCTGCAGGTATGCAAAAGTTTCTCTACTTACATTCATTCTTGATCATAAATGTTGTAAATGATATTAATGCTTCAAACTTAAGATTCGTTTCATTGTTATAATGATCAAAATGTTATAATTTGCTATACATTCAAGCATTCTCTTGCCCCTACCCTTTGCTCTCCCTCCCTCCTTTTAAGAATTTTCTTTGTCATAAAAGATTCACATTTCTGTCTCATTTACACAAATTTATCTGAAGCGCTAGGAGTGAATAAAGATATGTAAAAGATGATGGATTATATCTAAACAACAACTTTCCATCTTATAGCTAATTAAATCCTTAATATTTGAATAGTTTAGAGCTCGAATAATGATTGTATATGCATGTGTAGCAATAAGGGAGCCTATGTGAAGATTGAAATTTAAAACATCACTTTGGTATTTTTCCTTAGGAAATGAAATGATATTTTGAGTAATACAAACCTACACACACATTGATATTTTTGGCATTGCATTGAAAATTTTTTTCTCTTATACCTACCCTCACTAGACATGGAGGTATATAATATTGGTTTCTGGGTTTATTTTGTAAGTAGTTAATTTCACAGAGGAAGACTAAAATATTCTTAATGTCCCGTGTCAGGTGTGAAAGCATATGAATCACTTGCTGAAGGCACCATTTTTATTCATCCAAAAACTGGTTTGTTCTTTTTTTTATGTTTCTTGCATGTGTTTTTTTTAGGCTCTAGAGATGTAGCTCAGCTCTTTCCTTTGCACTTTTCATCTATTTTGATGATTACAGTAGATTGTCCTCATAATTTTTCATGTAGATCTATTTGTAACCTTATTTTCACCAATCAATTTGCAAACCAGTCACATATTAAGGACCATTTCACTAACTTGTAGTCATCCATTACTTCATATGTTGTATGTCTGTGTGCCAATAAATCTTGATGATTGCAAGAACTTTAATCCTACAAGTGTACCCAATCTTTCTCAAGTAAAAGTCTTACCTTATTTTATAGTACTTTAAATGGTTAATTGAAGGTGCTTCTTTAGATCTAAGGTAGTTGAACCCTAGATTAAAATATGGTATTAGATGGGCAGTATAATGATAAAACTGAAGTCCATTGAACACAAATTACAAACATAATTTACTGGACTATGAATAGTGTTACAACTATAATTATTTCTCCTTTACCTACCTCTGCATTAATGAAAAAGATAGATCCCTATAAACCTAACCATGAAAGTGTTGAAATATGCAGTATCTGCAAGACTCCAGAAACTATCAAACATATTCTTTTTGAATGTTTTTATGCTTAGGAAATTTGGTACTTATTCTGCCATAAGCTGAAGGTCTGGAATAGCAATGGTAAAATTAATTGGCATGATATTATGTGTTGTAATTTCAAGCTCAAGTTTGATTGTAAGCTATTTTGGTATTTCTTATCCAATGAGATCATGTGGAATTTGTGGAAGGCGAGAAATGATGATAAATTTAAGGGTATCAAGAGGGTACTTACTGAGTCTTGCAAGAGACTCACTTTCTGCTCTGTTGCTTTGCAGGTTTCAACTCTTGTGGCGAACCCAGAAAGATAGCGCAACCCCCAACAGTTGGACCCCCAAGGAGAAACAATGGCGAACCTTGATATTGAAGAAGTCAACAATGAGGATAATGTAATCGACACTATGTATTGTTTATGCTGATTTGAATAGTAGCAACCTGTGGTGCTGTTGACAACAATTTGTATTGTCTATGTTGGTTTTGAAAAGAATTGGTGCTTTTTGGTTTCTTTCTTGCTGTGTAAAGTACTGATACAGTATATTTCCTATTATGGAAATTCTTTGATGTTGTACTGATCCTAATGTCGGATAGGCATTTTCATGATATGTAATGGACCTTAAACTATTTTCAATACAAAGAAAAAAAAAGATAGCAGATATTGGAAGTTCATTACATGTCTCATGTATGTGTTAGTATTTTAATTTTGTTTAAGTTGTTCAAGAGTTTGATTAGGTCAAGAATATGTTCTACAAGCTCTATTCCCTTGACACTGCTCAACATTTTCCCTACGCATTTTCTCTTCAATCCAAACATTTCTTAACTCCTTTCCTTGTTAGCCCTTGGTTGTTCTCAAGTGTAATGCTTTTTCTATGCATCTTACAGTCTGTATGTATGATCAATCATCTCTTATGAAGCATGGATAACCTTTCATAGAATTTTTGTTCTAATTAGAAAATTGCCATTTTGAGAATAATCATTTAATTTGTATGGAAGTAATTCTTTTTCATATTATTTGACTTGGTAAATTGTAAACTTGTCTTTGTAGGATTCTCTCAGGGGGAACAATAGAATTGTGATGATAGGTAGAGTTGTACAACACCATAAATCATTTGGAATTATCAATATATTGCTTATAGAATACTCTGTACAAGTAAAATGGAATGTGCAATGACAATTGGTCTCAAATTCAAATCTAAATATAAGTACATTATACACAAGAAGATGGTATCTATTCCATGATTTAAAGAACCCAAAAGTAAGAAAATTAATAGGTTGAACCATTTTTTTATTTTCTCTAAGACACTTGTTTAATCGGCGAGACCCTCAAAATGTCTTGCTGATAACCAGCAGTGTTCAAAACTCCTGAAGGGGTCAAATCGGTGTGACATTGGATCTATCTTGTTGACGGAAGTCATTAGCAAGACATGGACTATTGGAGTGAGTTTTCTATCTTGTGTCAATGATTGATCTCTCACTGATGGGTTGGCTTCGGTGGTCATTCCAAGAGTCTCTGCAATGGTCCATTTCAATTAATTTTAAAAAAAAATTGCACTATTTCATTGCAATTTCGACGAAAACCATCGACGAATCACCGAAAAGGTCTGAAAAAGTTGCTATAGCTATGACGAAGGCTTCATCATAATTCCTTTCCCAATTCGTCGCAATTTCGATGATGTCCACTGAGGAATCACAAAAAAGGTCTGACGAAGTTGCTTAGCTACGATGAAGGCTTCATCGTAACACCTTGCCCATTTCGTCGCAAGTTCGATGAAGGACACCGACGAATCACATAAAAGGTTCAACGAAGTTGCTTAGCTGTGATGAAGGCTTCATTGTAACTCCTTGCCCATTTCATCGCAATTTTGATGAACGCTACCGACGAATCACATAAAAGGTTCGACGAAGTTGCTTAGCTACGACGAAGGCTTCATCGTAACTCCTTTCCCATTTTGTCGAAATGGTGACAAACTTTTGGTGTTGTTTCGATGCTTCGGAAGAGCCATTGCAATTGCATTTTGGTTGTAATTCATCGATGGATACACAAATTTTTCGTTGATATTTCGATGAACATCTGGGTCATTTTATGATGTTGACGACCAATGAATTTGAGTCATTATTTCGACGTTTAATGTGTCATCAGAATTTCAACGAAAAAATGGCGATGAAATTGTTTTCGTCATTTCATCACTTTTTCGACAAATATTTTTTGAATGACCGACGAACGTCCATCAAAAAATGGAGCCAAATTCAATAGTGGTAGAATACCTCTGGGGTTCAATATTATTCCTTCTAGGGCTAGCATTGTCCTTGGCAGTGAGATTTATAGTAGAATGGGGGTTGGTGGTTCTAGTATGTCTGGTGACTCTAGCAGTGGCTCTAGTAGTGTTCACGACGATGGCTATGGTGGTAGCTTCCATGGTGGCTATGAGGGTGGCCCTAGTAGTGGCTCTAGTGGTGGTCTTGGTGGTGGTTCTAGTGGTGGCTCCACTAGCCCTACTTCTTCATCTGAACCTGTTTTGAATGCCCTACTGCAAAACATGGGTCAAATGCAGAACCAGCTAGCAAGTCTTTCCCAAGCCTCTACCCAACCAATTTTCCAACCCTTCTTCCAACATAGCCCTTTTTTTGTGACAATTATGAACACTTCCATCCCACAAGGGATGGAAATTCCTAAATTTTAGAAATATGGTTGTAAAGGAGACCCTCAAACACATGTGTCATCCTTCAACACAGTGTGTATAGACTTCTCTCACCATGATGCCTTGATGGCCAAATTATTTCTTTGATCTCTCAAGGATACAACATTATAGTGGTACTATTCATTTCTTGAAAAATCCATATTTTTATTCGATCAACTTGTTAATTAGTTTCTCCAATAGTTTTAGGCTAACATTAGGCTGAAGATGATAGTCTCGGATCTCATATGATGTAAGGAAAGCATGAGTGGATTACTTATTTCATTGCTTAATACCAAGCACTCTTTTCAAAAATCTCTTACTCATTACTTGAATCAAACGTTCAGAAGGTGTTCAATGGGAACCTGCAAAGACCTTGGTAGGAGAAGTTTTCCTTAATGAAGTATCCTTCTTTCGTGTATCTATGTGCAACGTTATAGAATATCAACAAACAGTTGTTCAATTCAAGGGATCCTCCTCACACTGTCATCCCGAAGGAAAGTCTATTGTATCAATTTTAGTAAAAGGAAAATCTATTGTGAATGTAGTTGTCGCAACTAATGATAAAGGCCTCAAGTACAACAGACAATTTACAAAGTTGTCTGAATCTTACTCTTCTATTTTGAAGAAACTATTAAAAGATAAATTTATAACATTGGAAGATCTTTGACCTCTTAGAGAGATTTATCTTGACTGGTATGATGGGGATGCATTTTTCCAATACCATCATGTCCATGGGCATGATTCTGAACATTGTATGCACTTGCACCATGAGATATAGGATCACATCGACAATGGTACCTTTCACCTTGATGGTAAAAAGTAGAATGCAATCAAGTCAGTGGCTAAGACGAATAGTGAATTAAAAATTTATATGTACATGTTTCTGCATCACTCTACAAATTTAATTATTGATCCTTTTGGTGCTTCTCTTGAGGCCTCAGTGTACGTAAATGTTGTTTTGTTCACTCACATTTCTTCCCCTCATACTATGAATAGTTTACCAAATATAACCTTTACATCATAGTGTTGGAATTATGGGTAGACACTGAGAGGGAGGGGGTGAATCTGTGTCAAAACTTTTTCAACTTCGACCAACATTTTTCATTCTGATTTCCTTTTCTTTCAACAATAGAGTAGAGTAATCACTTTTGAAAGCACAAAGATATGATAGCATTAACTCAGTCTATTTGACAACCTATGAAAATAAGATTTGAGTGAGATATCTTGCATTTTCCAAAACATATCTCAGATTTGATCTCAATATTATTCTCATTAATGCATTCATCAGTTGAATGTAATCATTCATAAATAGAATTGAGAATAGTAATAATCCCAACAGAGAACTGAAACAACAACAACATAGAAAATTAGAGAGCATACAAAAGAACAAAGAGACAAAATATTTTTTCGAGTGGAAAACCCTCCTGGGGTATAAAAACCACTCCTAAACTACCTTACTGGCTTAATCTTCAAAACCACTGTTAACAATGCCTTATAGGCTAATTTTTGAGCACCAACTCAAGGAGCACCAACCCCTCATTTAGAGACACCAATCTCAAGGAGTACCAACCCCTTACTTAGATTTCAGAATTACATTCATAATATCAAAGGATCTCTCTATTTTTAGTTAAGCACATATTTCTTTGTTTTCTCATCCATAGAAAACCTTAAGGACAATATCCCAGAATTACAATCACCAACCTTTTCTGTTTTCAACACAGGTTTATATATATACATTTCAAGTATGTCTGTTATCAAGAAATCTTCAACAAGCATTTTTCACAAGATTCTGAAACTCTGGTGCTATTATTAGAATATGAAGCTGATTCATAATGAACTGTAGATGATGGTAAAAATCAAAGTAACGCCTATCCATAGAGCTTTAACTTCTACGCTGAGTCAGGAGATTTCAAATTGTAACTGAAAGATTTTCATCAAAGCCATGGCTGCCCACTAACAAAAAATCATAACCTCTAAAATCTCAGAGAATATCTTAACATAGATTCGATACCAACCAAAGATGTCTGCATGCAACTATACTTAGAAAAATCCATGTCGGCCATAGTGTGAGTTTTCAAAAAATCATTCACAGAGACAACAGTCGCCACGTGTTCTTTGTGATTCGCTAAGACCTTATGCGAGCTGCATTTCTTTTTCCTTAATTGCTTTCGCCATGACCCAGTGAAGTCGGGAAGACCTCTCACAGATCACATTAAGTTTTATAGAAAGCCCTTTTGCCTCTTATGTGTCGCTATGACATTCACCGGTTATGCTGAAGGAAATTCAATCGTTAATCATACTTTGGTTCCTTCTGTTTCGCCGTGACCCTTCGTTATCGGACAAACCTTATAGAGAATTCACTTTGTTTTGCCGAAAATCCCCGAGCTCACAATAGATCACAAAAACATTAATGTTCTCACACCGACATAAAGCTTTTGTCTTAAGTGCTTTGCTATAACATTATGATATCGGGGAGACCTCCTGTAGAGCACACCATGTCTTTCCGAAAGTCTTTCATCCACTTGTGTGTCACTGTAACCTAATGGTTCTCTTGCTGAAGCATCCTTCAATCTTATGAGGGTTGCTATAGCATACCTTCATTGGGGAGACCTCTCGTAGAATGCTTGAGTCATACCGAAAGTCACCAATTCATCCTGTGTCATTGAGACAATTTAATACTTATGCCAAAGGAAACTTTATCGCCATCAGTCGTCCCTCTATCTGTCGCTGTGACATATCACTCTCAGGGCGACCTCATATAGATATACTTCATTATACCAAAAGTCATCCTTTCATCCAGTGTCACTGAGACAATCTAGATCTTATGCCGATGAAGTCATCCGTCCTATATATGTCACTGTAACTTCAAACTATTGGGGAGACATCTTGTAGATTGTTTCAGTCATACCGAAACACCCCGAATTCACTCCTGTTTGTTGAGACTTCCAGAAAGTCGTGCCGAAGGAAAATGTCCAACGACGGTCGGTGTGACATTGTGTCTTCGGTGAGACTACATACTGAAAACAACACTCCTGTTGATAGACTTCCACATGCATTAGTTGGGGAGACAAATCATTTTTTTTTTTATGCTGACAAGTAGCCTTTTGTTTTCCATCGGCAAGACTGAGGTCACTCACCAAGACCTCATACCGAAAACCTTTAACTCTTACCGATAAGCCTTTTGTGCCAAGTCGGTAAGACACCACGAGATCACCATGAAATTTCATCGAAGCTATAACTCTCACTGATGAGATATTTCCTTGCACGGTCGGTCAGAAAATATGAATCACTAAGACCTCAGTCCAACGGCCAAACTCATGCTGATATGCTTATCCAAACGTGGGTTGGTAAGACATGACATATTCGATGAAACATTACACCGAAGACGATTTCCTTTGCCGATATGCCCATTCTGAAGCAGGACGGGGAGACATAATGAAATCGATAAGACCTCATCCTGACGGTATAACATATGCCAATAGAGAACACTTTCTATCACAAAAACAAAAGAGAATGTCATGCGGATAGATGCCTAGAGATGGATTCTGATCGCTGTGACATAAAATAAGTCTTTCTGATATGAACTTTCATGTGCCGATCGCCAAGACAAAAAGCGCTCGATGAAACAACATGCCGATAGGGTTTACTTACGCCGATGCACCACCTCATGTATTAGTCAGCAAGACTCGACTCATTCGGTAAGACCTCTCAGCGGTGAACAAACCTCATATCAATAGACTTTTCTTCTATCGCTAAGACCACGATCAATGTCACACCGAAATCTACCTATATGTAAAATCAAATCGTTATGACATTAGAAATGTCTTGCCGAAAGGCAACACAGACATTTCAAAATGGATCGGGGAGACCCTACCATTCTCACGCCGATAAGTGTAAGCCCGAAAGAGAAACGACCAATACCATTAGACAAAACTGTATCAAGATAAAGCATGAGAAACCAATCTGAAACTGTCAACAAGTAGAATCAACAGAAAGGGATTTTGACATCAAGGACAAACCATATGATCACAACTGAGAACCAACAAACTCCCCCTTTGTCCTTGATGGAAAAACACAAATGACTCTCCCCCTTTTTGCCTCAATGGCAAAGGATAGAGGAGAAGAATGTGCAATGCCAGAAAACACAACTAAGAAGCCAACCAAATACCATAAGAACCAGCTACAAATAGAACAATAGTGCAACAAACATATTTGCAGGAGAGCAGTAAGATTATAACAAACTGATATCATAGCAAAACTAACAATATGTGTCTTTCAAGAATCTCGATCCATATTATCAATGCGAAAGCAAAGGTACCAAAATATTATAATGTAACAAACCAAATTGATACCTAAAGATTGAAGACCTATTACTTGAACATACCACCCGCTTTGACATGATCGATCAAGGCACATTCAAGATCACCTACTTCATATTCAATTTGATTAACTTCAATCTAGCAATACCAGAATTTGAACACAAACAATCCAACCGCTTCTCAGTACAAGTAACCTTAGTCACAGTCCATGACAATACAAAGCAAAGACCAATGATACTGCTTATTCTTCTTCAACCGACACATATCACCTCAGAAATAATTCATAACATCAAACATGTTTTTCAATCACTGTTCTCCAAGGATAAATCCATCGACATCCCTTAAAAAAAAAAGGCTTTCTTATCTTTAATATGTTGAGGAACTTACCTATATGTCTCCACACCGCTCAAAGATGTCATAAGGATATACCATTATTTCCAACACCCAAGCATCCAAAAGGTTCAATTAAAAAACAATGTGCACAGTCATTTCAAAAACTTCTGAAAAATGTCAACCATTAGACCAAGAAAAAACATTTCTTAACATCTTATACCATCAAAAGGAAATGCAAGATGCCATACCTCATTCTAGACTCCATAGGGGTAAAATATATTACCATAATAGACTCCCGTTGAGTCTTTGCTTCTTCTCAAGACCTGGAAGGCAAAACTTGTGCAAGGAGTGCAGAAGGAGTTTTCTCAGAAGCATCTTTATTGCTCTTCTTGTCATCTTGATTGCTCTTTCTTCTCCACACCAATGAAGACTTCTTCACTTTTTTGCTTAAAGCACCTGTCTTTCTGTTGAATCTGCATTGCTGTACTTTATGTCCAATGTTATTACATCTGAAACAAATGACTTTCTAATTTTTCTGAGAAATAGAAGAATTTCTACATAATTTTCTAGCATTGTTCCCTACATCATTATCACTTGTATTTATTCTACAGTCTCTTCTCAAGTGACCAAAATTGTTACAGTTGTAACACACCACATCCTCATTTCTAGGGACATTAGAATGATTCTTATTTTACCATCTTATGCAATCAATTTCCTTATGACCATAGTCATTACAAACATAATAATATCCTTGGAAAGAATGATTATACCTGAATGAGTGATCATGCCAAGGATGTGAAGATATGAAGACATTTTTCCTTTCTCTATGAATACCTTTAGATTGTCTTCTAGTGTCAATGTTATCCTTTGATGCAGAATTATTGTAACCAAGATCAACCTTCATTCTTGGTGTTTGCTTGGCTGTAAACTTCTTTCCATCTGAAGTAGTAAACACTATTTCATGTTTTGATTTGTTTGTAGAGCTTTGTCCAACCTCATATCCCACTCCTGTAGGATCTTTAGAATTTTTTTTCTTTCCCAACATCTCATTCAATATATTAGTACTGTTATCAAATTTCTAAAATTTACCAGATTGAGCCTTGAAAATTTCAAGCTCTTTTCTTAAAGCAGCTACCTCTTCTTCAAGTTTTAGACAAACAATCCTTTTAATTTCCAAATCAGAACTCACAACATCTGCAATCCTCTTATATTCTTCAATTTCAATTTTCTGACTTATAATCATATCATCCTTAAGAGTTAGTTCTTTTAACAAGGAATCATTATCTGAATATTTCTTTAAAGAATCAATCTCATTTTATAGTTTATTACACAACTCATCCTTGTCTTTTAAGTTGACTTCCAGACTCTCTTTTTGCTGAAGCTATCTTGTTAACAACTGGTTTTGTTTTCTAAGCTGCTTAATAGTACCTAAGGAACATAGGAGTTCACCTTCCAAATCAACCTCACTTTCTGGTTCATCATATTCCTGTTCAGAGTTGACTTCACCCAAAGATTGATCTACTTTTACACAAGTTTCTTGATCATCTAAATATTCATCAATGATCTCCCTGGACTTCTTTTCTAAATTATAAAGGTTTACACCTTCTTCACTCTCAGATGTTTCACAACTTCTTTCAGTATCAAAATATATCTCCTCTTGTAACTCACTATTCTGATTCATTTTAGTCAACTTGTCCCACACGTCCTTAGCACTGCTGTAATGAATGAATTTTGTAATGAGTTCATTTGGCAAGTTATTAAGAATAGCATTTATAGCTCTAGTATTGAATTCAAGATCTTTCATCTCCTCAAGAGAGGAAGGAGATGTTGCAGATGTAGTACAACTCTTTTCTACTGCTTCCCACACTTCAGATCCTAAAGAATGTAAGTATGTTTCCATCCTATGTTTCCATCTAATAAAGTTTGTTCCTTCGAACTGAGGAGTTCCAGATCTAGGATATTCTACCATTTCAGAGCTACTGTTTATGAATTCTTCCTCTTTAATCCTTATACTAGATTCAGGTTGAGCATGATGAATAGCATTTTGCTGAGAACATCTTTTTCCCTTATTCCTTCTGTTCTTTCCCATATTAGCCAAAGTACTCCAAGAAACCAGGAACAACCCTAGGTGGTTTAGACCTATGAGAGGACCCTACGCTCTGATACCAATTGTTGGAGATATGGGAAGACACTGAGAGGGGGGGTGAATCAGTGTCAAAACTTTTTCAACTTTGACCAAGATTTTTCATTCTGATTTCCTTTTCTTTCAACAATAGAGTAGAGTAATCACTTTTCAAAGCACAAATATATGACAACATTAACTCAGTCTATTTGACAACTTATGAAAATAAGATTTGAGTGAGATATCTTGCATTTGCCAAAACATAGCTCAGATTTGATCTCAATATTACTCTGATTAATGCATTCATGAGTTGAATGTAATCATTCATAAACAAAATTGAGAACAGTAATAATCCCAACAGAGAACTAAAACAACAACACAGAAATGAAAAGAGCATACAGAAGAACAAAGAGACAAAAGCTTTTGCCGAGTGGAAAACCCTCCTGGGGTATAAAAACCACTCCTAAACTGCCTTACTAGCTTAATCTTCAAAACCACTGTTAACAATGCCTTATAGGCTAATTTCTGAGCACCAACTCAAGGAGCACCAACTCCTCATTTAGAGACACAAATCTCAAGGAGTACCAACCCCTTACTCAGATTTCAGAATTACATTAATAATATCAAAGGATCTCTCTATTTTCAATTAAGCACATATTTCTCTGTTTTGTCATCTATAGAAAACCTTAAGGACAATATCCCAAAATTACAATCACCAACCTTTTCTATTTTCAACACAAGTTCATATACATACATTTCAAGTGTGTCTGTTATCAAGAAATCTTCAACAAGCATTTTTCACAAGATTCTGAAACTCTCTTGCTATTATTAGAATCTGAAGCTGATTCATAATGAACTGTAGATGATGGTAAAAATCAGAGTAACGCCTATCCATAGAGCTTTAACTTCTACGCCGAGTTAGGAGATTTCAAATTGTAACTGAAATATTTTCATCAAAGCCATGGCTACCCACTAACAAAAAAGCATAACCTCTAAAATCTCAGAGAATATCTTGCATAGATTCGATACCAACCAAAGATGTCTGCATGCAACTATACTTAAAAAAATCCATGTTGGCCACAATGTATGAGTCTTCAAAAAATCATTCACAGAGACAACAGTCGCCATGTGTTCTTTATGATTCACTAAGACCTGATGTGAGCTGCATTTCTTTTTCCTTAATTGCTTTCGTCGTGACCTAGTGAAGTCGGGAAGACCTCTCGCAGATCACATTAAGTTTCACCAAAAGCCCTTTTCCTCTTATGTGTCGCTATGACATTCACCAGTTATGCCGAAGGCAATTCAATCGTTAATCATACTTTGGTTCCTTTTGTTTCACCATGAGCCTTCATTATCAGGTAGACCTTATTTTGTTTTGATGAAAAGCCCCGAGCTCACAATAGATCGCCAAGACATTAATGTTCTCACACCGACAAAAACCTTTTGTCTTAAGTGCTTCGCTATAACATTATGATATCGGGGAGACCTCCTATAGAGCACACCATGTCTTTCTGAAAGTCTTTCATCCACTTGTGTGTCGTTGTAACATAATGGTTCTCTCGCCGAAGCATCCTTCAATCTTATGAGGGTCGCTATAGCATACCTTCATTGGGGAGACCTCTCGTAGAATGCTTGAGTCATACCGAAAGTCACCAATTCATCCTGTGTCGCTGAGACAATTCAATACTTATGTCGAAGGCAACTTTATCACCGTCAGTCATCCCTCTATCTGTCACTGTGACATATCACTCTCGGGGGGACCTTATAGAGATATACTTTGTTATACTGAAAGTCATCTTTTCATCCAGTGTCACTGAGACAATCCAGATCTTATGCTAACGAAGTCATCTGTCCTATATATGTCATTGTAACTTCTAACTATTGGGGAGACATCTTGTAGATTGTTTTAGTCATACTGAAATGCCCCAAATTCACTCCTATTCGCTGAGACTTCTAGAAATTCCTGCTGAAGGAAAATGTGCAACGGTGGTCGATGTGACATTGTGTCTTCGGTGAGACTACATACCGAAAACAACACTCCTGCCAATAGACTTCCACATGCATTAGTCGGGGAGATAAATCATTTTTTTTATGCCGACAAGGAGCCTTTTGTTTTCCATCAGTGAGACTAAGGTCACTCACCAAGACCTCATACCGAAAACCTTTAACTCTTACCGATAAGCCTTTTGTGCCAAGTCAGTAAGAGACCACAAGATCGCCATGACATTTCATCAAAGCTATAACTCTCACCGATGAGATCTTTCCTTGCACAGTCAGTGAGACAATATGAATCACTAAGACCTCAGCTCGACAGCCAAACTCATGCCGATATGCTTATCCAAATGTGGGTCAGTGAGACATGACATATTCGATGAAACATTACACCGAAGACGATTTCCTTTGCCGATATGCCCATTTTGAAGCGGGTCGGGGAGACATAATGAAATCGATAAGACCTCATCCCGATGGTATAACATATGCTGATAGAGAACACTTTCTGTCACTGAAACAAAAGAGAATGGAATGCCGATAGATGCCTAGAGATGGATTCTGATTGCTGTGACATAAAATAAGTCTTGCCAATATGAAATTTCTTGTGTCGGTCGCCAAGACACAAAGCGCTCGATGAAACAACATGCCGATAGGGTTTACTTACGTCGATGCACCACCTCCTGTATTAGTCAGCGAGACCTGACTCATTCGGTAAGACCTCTCAGTGGTGAACAAACCTCATGTTGATAGACTTTTCTTCTATCGCTAAGACCATGATCAATCTCACGCTGAAATCTACCTGTATGTAAAATCAAATCGTTATGACATCATAAATGTCTTGCTGAAAGGAAACACAGACATGTCAAAATGGATCGGGAGACCCGGCCATTCTCACACCGATAAGTGTAAGCCCGAAAGAGAAACAACCAATACCATTAGACAAAACTGTATCAAGATAAAGCATGAGAAACCAATCTGAAACTGTCAACAAGTAGAATCAACAGAAAGGGATTTTGACATCAAGGACAAACCATATGATCACAATTGAGAACCAACACATAGGACCTTCCCATGAATAACAACGCTTCTGCACTATATATTCATGCTTGTGTCAATGGGAACATTATGATAGGAGTCCTTATGGACCCCATGAGTTGTGTGAACATTATTATAGAGGAGACTCTTTCGCTAAATTCTTTACAAAGAGAGGAATATGAGAAGATGAAGACCACCATATCTACCCATGATGGTCTCTCTCTTTCTCCTTATGGTTCTATAAGTCCTTCCATCCTAGTGGGACCTAGAGCTGTGAATACTACCATTGACATTATTCTAGATTCTAACTTTTTTAGAGTGAATCTAGGCATCCCTTGGTTAGTTTCCATGAATGGATTCGCTTATGTTATTCATAAATTTTTAAAATTTTCTCACAAAGGTGCAATGCATGTCATGCATGACACTAGATATTAGCCATTGGTATCGCATGGGGGTATTCATTGGATCATTTTTTTCCTTCCCTATTTGGCCTGCTTCCTCCATGAGGGTATGAGCAGGATCATAATGGGCCAAAAAGTCACAATATGATGGGTATGTGGCTGATCACTATTTTTTACCCAAAATTGATGAAATGAAAAGGGTTTTTAAAGGAGATTCTCAGCTTTCCACCGATATAAATTATTCTTTACTTTGAATTTAATAAGTAATTATTATTCATTTTATATTCAAATTACGATTAAAGTCTTGATTGATAGGCTGATTTAAAAAAATCTATAGCTTTCAAATAGTATCACATTTTTTGAATCCAAAACATGCGTCACATTCTATGCTTTGCATACTATAGGATTAAAAAAATAAAAATTGAATTTCATGAAGTTTTGACCAAGTTAAGGTGGTCAGACATACAAGTTTTTATATTTTTTAAAAAGTTGTAATAAAAAAATCATAATTAATTCTTTACTTGGAAAAAAATTACGAAAAAATATGCATCACATCAGGGCATGAGTCCTCTACTTATATCTAAAATCTTATAAAAAAATATTATCATTTTATTGTGGTTAGGGTGGTTAATTACACCTACTTCTTATTTTCCCAATTTATATGTACTACCGCAGTGAAATTTCAAATTTTCACCAAATAGATTTTTTTTTTAAACAAACCTAGTAGTTTAGAAACTATATTCAATTTTCTACAGATTCTATTCTTACATATTTTTGAAATAATATAGATAACTTATTCAAATGTTTACGTCAAGTTTCCTAACTCTGATTTTTCTGAATTTTTTGCCACTTAAGGGCCTATTTTTTCCATGATGATCCTGCACATACCCATGAATGTACCTACTTTATTGAAATTACATCAAGTATAAGATCGAGGGCAAGGTGTAGCCAAAAAGGACTTACCCTACAATGCAGCGGTAGGTTGCTTCTTCTTCTTCCTTTGCAGTTCCACCTACTTCTACCTCCCATCAAATTATGGTGCCTTCGACTTCTACCCCTATGCGTCTCATGGGGAGTTCAATGGTTCCCACTTGGTAGAAGGATAAGCATCAAGTGTTCAACCTTCCTATCTTACCTACGGTGCCTCGACCTATCTTGTATGGTAAGGGGAAGGGTTCTCATATAGTCTCCTCTAAATCTCAGTCATTGTGGCCTCCTACTGCTCCCACCCCTAGGGTGGAAAATGGAAAGAGGCTCGATGCTGAGGCACTTGAGTCTGCTTCTCCACCTATTGTTGTCCCTACTCCTACATCTCTTCCTCCTATTCCTATCCAAGAGTCACTCCCTCCACCAACAATGGCTTTGATGGACGATCTAATGAGTAAACATGAGCCTCTTGCTCCTCCTCAAGTTGTAGCCTCTAGCTCTTGGAGTTGAAGAAATCACCTTATGCATGATTGTAAGTTCCAAAGGAAGGCTCTAGCTACTGATCAAGTTGCTTTGCAAAAGGAGGAAGGGGAGCCAACAACTCCTATTTTGGTGTCATCTGTTGTGTCCTCCTCTTTTTCCCCTTTTGCTTTAGTTTCATCTACCTCAATCTTGGTTCTGGCTCCCCCTACGAGCATGAATGACCCTCACCCTAAAAGGTTGCAAGTGTTCATTGCTCCCTCGGTGAGCCTCCTCTCCTAATGTCCCTTCTAGACATCCTACCTTTTCCCAAGCTCGTGGATATGCCAAATATCTCGATAGTGTTCACTATGGTTTTCTCTGCTTTTTTCCTCACCTTAAACCTTGTCTATGGGGATCTCGCATCCCCCAATGAAGCACAAGTTGGAAGATGAACTTGATTATAATAGGGTTTAGAATAAGGGGTTTCCTTCTTTAGAAGTTGGTTTTGTGTTGGCTTGCATCGACTTAGTGGCAAAGGTAGCCCCAACATCCACAGAGTTTGTAACTACCCCCAAGTCTTTTGATGAGGTCGACAAAGGATCTTGGGTGCCTCCTTCATTGCTCACTCAATTGACACATGGCACTCCTATCAAGTGCATGTTCAACTCGATAGATGATATCCCAACTCTGTCGGAAATTTTTGAAAAATCAATGATGTTTACCTCACAGGAGTTGAGCAAAGAAGACCTTGAGGGGCCCTTTTCCTTGGATCTTGTCATAGGAGAGTGAGAGGGTACTCCCCTTGCTATCTCTCACTTGCAAGCTCATCAACCTTCCCCTTATAGTGATCTAGATTGGGAGAATGATGACCTCTTGGTTGATGAGGACTAGGAGTGTGCCTCTTCTTTATCTGTAGATTAGATTTGTGTGTGTGTTGTGTTTCCCTCGTTCTTGTTTTATATGTTCCTAGAGGACCCTTGTCACCCTCCTAGGTACTTGGATATAGAAGTTCTTTGGTTCGTAATCTTCTTCTATTTGTCACATCATTCTTCCTCTGTTGTACCTTGATTTTTGACAATTGGGGACAATGCAAAGTGTTGGGGGCATTTAGGCCTCCCTTCCATGTTGACCAAAATTTTTATTTTTATTGTTTTTTCATGTACCTTTCTTCACATGGTATGATATAGTAGGGGGTTGATGACGGTTCATATAGATTATTATATTATATTTATCTATTTATATCTATGAGTAGTTCTAACCTCGAAACATTAGATCCCTCTGTCTCCTAAGGTCTTTGTTTTTTCTTACATTTCTTTTTATCTTTCTCTCTTCTTTGCTTGTTTTGTGATGTTGTGGTGCATATATGTTGTCACTCGCATGTGTGACAATATTTCCATGATTACATCTCATCATGTATCTTGGTCCACAACATCACTTTCTCCTCTTTCTTTAGGATGTCACGTTCCTTTGTGTTCAACACACACCATCCTAAGGGGGGGCTATCATACTGCTTCGATTTTCAAAAGGTGTATTCGGTGGCTAATGAATCCCTCATTGAAAATCCCTTATTTTTCAAAAAATGTATTCTTCAACATGGACCCCTAGTGGAATTTTTCTTTCATCACAGATTTGTAAAGAAATAATCTAAAAACTTTCCTTCGAGAAGGGAGTGATTTTTCTTATGAAGAATTCTGAAAACCTACCCTTGGGTGATCCCACAATAGTGGTTTACAATTTTTGGCCAAATTGGACATTGAAATTATTTTTTTAAACTAAATCTTCACATTCGGGCACCTATAGCGGCTAAACCATGAAGAATTTGAAGATGATGCAAACTAGAGTCTCCTCACATTTTGTCTGCAGATTCTAAAAATATTTTTTCCATGAAGGATAAAATTATAATTCTTCGAATTTAGATTCAGTAACTGATATCTAGTGCTTCCACTTGGTTAGATAGTTTTTTATTGAATATTTTTTCTTTAATCAAGTTTCAAACTCAAACCAATTACAATTCAAACATAGTATTATAACGCATAACTTTTTTTGTATATATATTGAAATTCAATTTTTTTCTATTGGATCAAGGACTTCAATATCTAGTGCACTCATATTTTTAATTTTTTTTTTGATAATCTACTATTTTTCCACATGTGCGTAACAGAGACCTTCATTTTCGATGAAAAACCTATGTTTAATAAAACTAAAATATATAATATATAATAAAACCAAAACATATTAAAATTATATTCGTTGGATAGCTCATTCTGAGGACTACCTAATTCCAGTTGGGTTTGTGAATATTCCTCCATTTTCATCCTCAAACTGAGCTCCGAAGTGCCAAAATTCAAGTTTTTTTCTGTCTCAAGGGGGATGAGGAATAAAGGGGGTTCAAACAAACCCCTAGGGGTTCGAGCAAACCACTAGGGGTTTGCTCGAACTAGGGTTCATTCGAACCCTGGTTCATTCGAACCACTAGGGGTTTGCTCGAACCAGGGTTTATTTGAACCCCCCTTCTATAAGGGGTTTGGATGGCTTTTTTGGCGGGAAAGTATTAAGAGGTTTCAGCCGAACCTAGGTTCTACCGAACCCCTAATTGGTTCAGTCGAACCAATAGGTTCGTACGAACCCCTAAAATCAAGTTTTTTTCCATGCATTCATTTTTTGTGATTTTTCCTTCCTCACTTCAATTGTAAAACACTATTGTGGCTTCACCCCCTTGCGAGGGATTCTTCTTCCTTTCAAACTCCTTGATGAAAAAGGTCTTTCGAAAGGATTCCTTAATGCTAGAATCATTTGTAGAAAATGTCTTTGTCTTTCAAAAAAAACATCCCTTGAATGGACCCCTTTGAAAGCTTCTCCTTCAATTATTGACTATCTATGTGACTGTTTGTCTACTTGTGTGGCATTTTTTATCTCATGTTTTGTCTATGGATTAACATGTTGCTTTATAGGACCTGCAAAGCTACTTTTTCAATCAAGCTTGGAGATCCAAGGACCTCAAGCTTGCCTTGCAAGACTGAGCACCTATAAGGGCCTATCAAACTCTGTAGATCCTTTCACATTTGGCCTCCCTCAGAACAAAACACCTAGGGTGCCTCCTCTTTAGGACCAAGCACCTACAGATCCTTTTGTTCACCTTCTGTAGGTTCGAGGACATGTACATTTTGTTTAATTCTCCCCAGGATCGAGTACCTATGGAGCCATCTCCTCTTCCCATGCTTTTGGGTGTGTTAGATTGCAGTCTTTTTCCTCGACGGTTTAGGTATACATTTCTCAACTTTCACTCTACTTTATCATGCATTTTCTGACACTTATGCTTGCTAGAGTGGGGGAAAATTTAATGGTGTGAATTTTCACCCCTCACAAATTCATCATTTATGTACCTCCTACCTTAGATAAATTAAATCTGATGATGCTATTCCATGTCCCTCATTCATTTCCCATCCACTTGGCAGCTATTTTTAGTGTTGGTGGTGGATATTCTATCAGGTATGCTTGTATGACGTATCGATGTCTACATGGCATCTTGTCGTCTTGACTGGATTCCTGCCTTAGGAATTCATAGAGGCATTAAAAATCTCCATTGGTGATGAAGTGTAATGTCCCTATTCCCTTGAGCGACCTTGAACAACTCTGTTGCCTCCAATTTCATCTTCAAATGGCTATCTCATTCATATCATTGATCTTCTACACACTTCTTGATCGCACTAACTTCTACACACCTCATTCACAACATTTTCACCATCTTTGAAGCTCCAAGTTAACACTTTGTTGGTTTCACTCCTCTCATTGTTGTGGAAGCTTTGGCATTCACAAGCTTGTGAGCTCACATCTTCCTTCACATTCCTTGAGAGCATCTTGTTAGGAAGGTGATATCCATCCACTCAACATCTTTGTATTGTTTTGATAGCATATTGTTGTTAACATAAAACATAGTACTTCTACTTCAATATATTATTTTATCATAATTTCTCTATCATTTCTCTTCTGACTATCCGTGGAGGTGGAATCACCAAAGCAAGGGCCTACTTGTAGTAGTCCTCTATACACAACCCCAATATTTTTTGTTATTGTGTGTGTAGATACTTCATTCATGTGGAGCTTGCGAGAGGCTCTATCAATCGTAAGTTGGATTTCTACTACCCTTTCTCATTATTTTATTCTTAATCAATTTATCTATTAAACTATATTTATCAGGTCATTAGTAGGTTTCTTTATCTCTTAGACTTTATTTTACACTTGTTGTTCATACAAACTTCAACGCTCAACTGAGATGCTAGTGTGCCATGTTTTCGTCTATTCCTCGCGTTGGAGTCCTTTGGCAGTGGGCTACCTAAATTACAATATGGAATCCATAAATCCACTCACCTGACTCCCTAAATTCTTGGGTTGACACAAGGAAAGTAGAAGATCACTTGTCCTTCCCTTTCACCTGGAGCTAAACATTAAAATTGTCTTAAACAATCCCTTAGCATGTGGTAGATTAGGGCAATTGATTGTTCTAGACCCTCTCGTGACCTGGGATCCTAAGCAGTTGGTCACCCTCCTCTACAACAACATATGGAGGTAATCAAATATTTGAAAACTCTATTGCTCTTCCTCTTTGTTGGTACCCCTATGAAACTTTTCTTGCAGTCACATTGGTAGTGTTAGCTCAATTCAAATTCATATTATCTTGTTAATGTCTACTAGCTTGTTCGAAAGTACCTGATTTAGGCTTTTAGCCATAGCAAAAACATAGTAAACTATTTGATAAAATGCTTTGGTAGACATGTATGAAAAATGTGGTACAATAGAAAAGGAAGTGAATTGTTTGAAAAAATGCCTCAAATAAATGTGGTCTCATGGAATGTAATGTATGTGAACCTTAATATGAATGAAATCTAACATAGATGGATTACCAATTGTAATTCATAAGTTCTATTAGAATACAAATGCCTTAATCTATAACATCTTATTGATCATAAATTTAAACTATTCTAAAATAATTATACATTCCATTTTGAAGTCTCAAAGTAGAAAGACATGCACACAAGGAACAAATTAGATTGAATATCAATTCTTATATATCAAAATGTAGAATAATTGTGTTTATGCATCTACATTTATAATTTGGCATATATGCCTACTCAAAACAAGTTATACAAATTGTGGCATATATGCCATCTCAAGATCTATAAATATCTTTAAAATGTATCAATCTCTAGAAAATCCTAATCTTATAGTGCTAGATCATCAAAATCGAGCCTCCTCAAAGAACTTAGTGGCTCTGAATTTTCCTGCACAAGAACAATTTAAATTATAAATTAGATTAATTATGTGAATGGTTGTCAAGATAGACTAGTAAATAGAAACTTATATACTATAATTTAGAAATTATCAATTTAACATCAAAATCACTATATTGAACTATATTATATCAAAAATGCAATTCTTGTTTACTTCAAGTCTTAATTTTTTTCTACAAGATGTTCTACATATGATTGTCCCTTAGGACAATCAAGAGTCCTTGAATAATGAAATGGTCCCACATTCATCACATTGTTGAATCAGGAAGAGGACTATATCATCTAAAATAAAATTGATATGAATTAACTTATAATTTTTGACAAATAATCATATTTACTAAACATATATCTACTCCTATCTAAACGTATATATCTGCAATATAAAATAAACACATACTTGTTGTGATGCTTGTACACTAGATAGGCTCATGATGGATGAAGCAACTAAGATAGATTCCTATATAAAAAATGACAAGAATGTAGCACAATTTAAATGCACATGCACATATAATCATAATGTCGAGAATATAAAGAAAAAAACATATACCTATTGTGATGCTTCTTCCAATGTGTTAGGCTCAATCAACATGGTTGTAAAAGTACTAGGTTGTTGCATAAAAAGACAAGATTAAATTAGAATATCAATCTATGTACATGTATTTAAACATAATAGATTTCAAAAATTAACATCTAAATAACAATTTAAATGATACCATATACTGAGCCTCTAGGAAAAAGGAAATGATTTATTGAGTAGCCTCCTGCACTTGTGAAATTTGGTCCTCTATCAACAACTGTTAAAGATTTTGACACACAAACATATATTAGTACTAATATCTCTTATAAAATATGAAAGAAAAGATAAAACACACTATGAAATTACTTTAAGTCTTACCAATGCTTCCACATCATCTCTTCCACACAATATCTCTCTTGGAAATGATACAATCCATGCTCTGTCAAATCCTACATCTAACATATCATGGACCTCATAGTTGGATGTGTCCATTGGAGCCTCACTAGACTATCAAAGAGGACCCAAACATATATTGTGGTACATAATGAAGTAATGGGGCACATAAATATGTGCTGAAGAGCGAAGTGTACTAGTAGCAACTAATGTAGCAAGTGCATCACCATCATGATGGGATGCACCATCATGCGACTACACAACATGTGATCTCTATGTGATCAAATGGTCACTCAATGCATGTATGGCCAAAATGCTCTGACTCGCTACATCTACAAAAATCTTAGGGTAAGGTACAAGAGTTGGGGAAGCAATAAGTGGAGCGGGAAGAAGTGGGGTGACTCGATGTGCTCTAGGTCTATCTTGAGGCATTCCTCTAACCACATCTTGGAAATCTCGCATATCAAAGTAATTGACATGCCTCCCTAGGATAAAATCGGGATATAATTTTCATAGAAAATACTATGGGACATCAAGATTTTTGTTGGGTGGTTTATCAAAAACCATCCACTAGCATTTCCAAAAATATCTAATATACCTCTATGTTTGCACCATTTAATTGAAAATTTAGGCTTCTGCACATCTACGGATTGTCCTATTTTGGGACTGATGAATAGCTAGGCTAATTGGGCTTTGCTAATATCAAGTTCCCTCACTTCATCATATGATAAACCATTGGCATAATGTTTCATTTGGGACTCTTGCCACTTTGCAAACCTAATATGCTGGTTTGTGGGAGTTTCAACATTTGAAATGATTGTTCCTAAAGTGTTTTTGATATCAAAGATCTCAGGATGTGTCGAGACATAAATTTGACATATGTTTCTCAATTGATTTAAATTCATATGGATAGATTCATGGATTGTGGGCACGTTTTGTAATGGAGAAATCAGTGGTGGAGGGGGATTTGAAAGGTTTTCATCTTGACCAGGGTTGAGATTAGCCATTCTAAGCCTGTTTGATGATGAAAATTTTAAAAATTAACAATCATTTTAATGCAAAAAAAACCTATTCAAAAACCTATTTTTGACTAAAATTCTTAAAAAATAATGCAAAAATAAAATAAAATTAAAAAATAAAAACATTAAAATTTATACATACTTGTGAATTTTGGGTGATTTGAGCAAAAAAATCCAAGGGGATATGGATATCTGAGTCACTCAGTTCCTCCAATGTGTGCACAAGGTAAAAAGATCACTAAAATGACTCGAGATTTTCTTTTTTTGATTTTAATACACAAGAAATGGATATCCATTTCAAAACGAATAACCGTTTACAAATGAATATCTATTTCTAAATAGATATTTGTTTAGTTAATGTTTCTTTTTTATTTGGTGAGATCCAAGGACACGAATTATATGGTATGAGCTTTTTATATGGTACGAGGGCTTTTATATTATAACATATATATTATAATATCATATTATATTACAATATAATACAATATATTGTATTATAATATAATGTAATATAATACAATATATTATATTATATTATAATACAATATATTATATTATATTATAATATAATATATTGTATTATAATATAATATAATATATATATAATATAATATAATATATATTATTATATAATATAACATTATAATATATTTTAACATAATATTATATAATATTATATTATTATATAATATTAAATATATTAAATAATATAATATTATATAATAATACATAATATTATAAAAAGCATAGTGAAAATGACTCTTGGATTTTTTGTTTTTGTATTAATACACTATAAGAAACAAATATCAAGGCGGCTTTGAGTAAGATTTTGGAAGGGGACAAAAAGATCAATCAAAAGAAAAGGTCAATTGATAAAACATATAAAAAACCATCATATCTCTTACCAAAGAGTGTAATTTGTATCTTGGATTGTGTCTATTGTAGGAAAGATGTATCTATTAAGGCATATATATTGAGATGATGTATCAAATGATTAAGCAATAGGTATGTAGGTAGCGGGTTGTTTCAACAATGATCCTAGCTTGTGATTTATCATAAATGCTCTCTGTTTTGACTAATGCCCAAGTTTATTTTCCATTTTTTGGAAAAGTTGATTGTGGTGATTAATGTGATATTATGGTGATGATTTTATTAGGGATGGGTGGATTTATGTAAGTGTTGATTTATTTAATATTTTATGTTTTTTTGGATTTTTTGGAATATTTGATGTTTTTTATTTTTGGATTTTTGGAATAATTGATACTTTCATATTTTTTGGAATAATTGATGTTTTTTAGATTTTTTGGAATATTTTATGTTTTTGGTTTTTTTTAAATATTTGATTTTTTGGGATTTTTTTGCATTTAAGGAAATAAAAAGGATCCAATCTGACGATTAGGTCTAAGAAAAATGTCACCAATCAGTTGTAGGATCATTTATTATGGACTGATTGGATCTATTATTAGGTAAGATAGATAAAGCTAGACACTAGTAACTTACCAAGCCATGCTAGGTGGATAAGAGAAAGTATGATAGGTAGTTGGATATGGATGTGGTGCCGATTCTATTATGAATGAAATGGATAAGAACTTGATATATTGTAGGAAATGTTTACTACACATGGCACCTACAAACACGTTTTCATAATGGTACTTGTTCAAAGCACCACTAAAGTGGTTTTCAAGTTAGTTTAATATATCACCTTCTTGTTATTTCCCACATATTTAAAATTCTGTGTAAAAATAATTGAGAAATATCAACTTCTTTTCCACAAAACTAGATAATTGAATTAAAAAAATTATATCTACCCCTTCCTCAATTTCTAAAGAAACAATTTTTTTTGTAAGACTAGAGAGATGGCATATGTTCTATAGTAGGTCTTCCCTCTTTTGTAAGTGTATTCATGTGGTAGTTGACATGAAATGATTTCCTAATTAGCTCATTTGTGTATGGCATCCTTTATGAGAACATGTCTAAATTGTATATAGGCTAAAAAAAGTTTCGCTTTCCTTGAGCAATAGTTTCATATGTGTTCCTTGTTCAATTCGCCATCCTTGTTGCATATGGCCAAAAGGATTCCTTCGAAGAATGATAAAAATATAGTCCATTTTGTAGCATTTAGCATAAGTAAAACATATTTATAAAAATATTGGACTAGCATAGTCTCTTAAGAGCCTCAAGATAAAAATGTGCCAAAATTTTGCATGAATTTTCTCTCACACTATGGCACCTAGGATTTTATCATTTGAACCTACAAGTGGATGATGGGTCCAACTAAAAAAATTTATCTTGGTTTTTTTGAACACTAATTTGTTTAGTGAAAGGGTGCTAGGACTAATATTTTATATTTGACACCTTATAGTACTAAAATTATAATGCCAACATGTCTACATTTATGAGTTACTACTACTAGAGGTGTTCTTTTGGTACCAAAGTGTCTTGATCCTTTTGAGCTATATTGGACCAATACAGTTTCTTAAGATCCTTGATTTTAAAACATTGCCAAACTTTCACATAACTATTCCATCAAACTATTATATTCCTAGGAGCATCTGATTCAACTTGTGTATAAGTGGATAAATGTTCAAATACAAATAAATATCTTAGATTTTTTAAGTTAAATTTATTTTCCCAAGGTGGACATGAAATTAATGTTGCAAAGTGCTTCAATTTTGTTCAATGAAATGATGCTAGGAGTGATATTTTTATTCAACGTCTTATGGCCCCAAATTGACAATCCAAACATGTCTGCATAGGTGGGTTACCACTATTAAAGGTTTCCTTCTAGAGTCTAGACATCTCAATTCTTCCAAGATAAGTTGGACTAATATAGTCTCCTAGGAGTTGCATGGTAAAAAAAACTCTCAAAATTTTGCATGATTGATCTCTCAAACCATTGTCTCAAACCATTGTGCCTAGAAACGTCTTGTTTGAACCTATAGGTAGATGATAAGTTTGAATACAAATAACTTGGTTCTTATCAAATTCCTTAATCCTTCTAAACTACATTGATCCAACGTAATTTCTTAAGAGCCCTGTGACCAAAAGAATTTCAATTTTTTTTTGTTTAATTTCCATTCGGTATATCTCAAGTGACCACATTTTCGTCCCAAGGAATTTGGAAGGAGCAATGGAAATTATGGGCAGCATCTTCAGTTCCATTCCCAATCAACACGGCATTGCTTTGTACGATCATGACTTCCAGAAATTTGTGTTGATGTTGAAGATTTTACTGCCAGTCGACATGACATGAGTTTTCAAATTTGCCCTCGTCTTGTGAAGTTCCGCGAATGGGTTTGATGAACCAAATAAATTATTCATAAATCGTATTCCACAAATTTGAGTTAGTTTCTATGTCGAAGATTCCACTCTACATATTCATCATACACATTTGTTTAGTCTTGTGAAGTTTGGTGAATGAATTTGATGTGTATACCAATTAAAATCTAAATTGTATATAGTCTTGTGAAGTTTGATGAATGGATTTGATGTTTAAATCAATTAAAATCTAAATTGTATATAGTCTTGTGAAATTTGACAAATGGATTTGATGTTTATATCAATTAAAATTCAAATTGTATATAGTCTTGTGAAGTTTGATGAATGGATTTGATGTTTTTACCAGTTAAAATTTAAATTGTATATAGTCTTATGAAGTTTGATGAATGGATTTGATGTTTTACCAATTAAAATCCAAATTGTATATAGTCTTGTGAAGTTTGATGAATGAATTTGATGTTTATATCAATTAAAATCTAAATTGTAAATAATCTTGTGAAGTTTGATGAATGAATTTAATGTTTATACCAATTAAAATCTGAATTGTATATAGTCTTGTGAAGTTTGATGAATGAATTTGACGTTTATACTAATTAGAATCCAAATCGTATATAGTCTTGTGAAGTTTGATGAATGAATTTGATGTTTATACCAATTAAAATCCAAATTGTATATAGTCTTGTGAAGTTTGATGAATGAATTTGATGTTTATACCAATTAAAGTCCAAATTAGATATAATCACAAGCATTTCATCAAATGAATTATTCATAAACAAATTATATATCACAAATATTTAATGAGATTTTTTTAAAAATATTTTTAAATTTAGACAAGACATGTGTTGTTTTAGGTTAATTAGGGGATAAAATTTTATTTAGAGTTTTGGAATATGATTTTTGTTGGTCAATTGTGAGTTTTAGAAATATAATTAATAAAGAAAAAATAAAAATTAGCTAGAATACATTGTAAATTGCATGTCATGACAATATAATTATTAGAGTAGTATTCATTTTTAATTTTTTTAAAAGATGCAAATTATTATATTTCTTTGTTTCATTTACAAAAAGAAAAAAAATTGTGAAAATTGGGATAAATTAGAAATCCATTTATTATTGTGTTGTAAAAAATACATTGGAAGAATAATGTTACATGTAATACAAGAAATGTATAATGGTAGGAAGGTATGAGATACATAATTTTTTTATCTAATATTAGAAGCAAGAAACTTGCAATAATTTTATTTTTTTTAATAATATATTATTACTTATTATTTTGATGAAAAAAAATCCTAGGTCTAATGCATAGAACACTAACTTCAATCATTTTTTCAAGATAACATTAAGATGCAAATCAACAAGGTGAATAGATTGACTTTCAACCATGAAGATGAGTCAATCGGACCTAAATTTAATCTTTTTGACTTTGAGCCTTCGAAATTGATTGGAATTGAATTACTTTTATTAATCTAATTAAACTATATGCCCTAATATGAAAATACAAGACTTCAACAATAGAGAAATCATAATAGAAATTTTCAACACCAGATCTGAGAAAAGCAGAGTTATGTGCACCTATTAGAACTATAAATGTGAAGTTGTTTTGGAAAGATAAAGGCACCTAGGACACCTATGTCCTTATAGGCTTGTCTCTAATCTAAAAATTTGGACTTGTAACTCTATGTCTGCCCTCTAATTCATACCTTGTAAATTTTCATCTTTGGATTTGGACCTACAAGAAATCTACAAAAAGAGATGGTGGGGGTGGCTATATAGGAGTTTGCCTTAGTCAAACCCCTATTTTGGTATTTTTACCTTTACAAATAGCCAATAATCTGATAGATAAAGTGTGTTTTCTCTTAACCTTTTAAGTGCATCTAAGGTTGCAATGAGCTAAAATGCATAAATCCCTACTCAAGTGCATTACAAAAGGACTCCTATATGATAATGGAAAGATCTACCTAAAAGAAAGTCATGTACACTTAGGAAATCTGAAACGCAAAGATACCTTGCCTTAGGCTGCAATTAGAATGAATCTAGAAGATGAGAACACATAGGAAATGAGTTATTAGGTTGTAGAAAATGGCCAAGAGCACTTTCTAGACCTAGAATTCATCATGTCCTTCTATTTCCCTCAAATTTCAATCATGGAGTAAGACTTGATCATTTAATCTAAAAATAAGCTTGAAAACCTACAAATTCAAAGGCATTTAGCAGAATGTAATGATCTCTTGCTTCTTTTTCTCCAAAATTCAAATTAGCTTTCAAATGATGAATATATACTAAGTATTTGTAGGCATTTAATCTAATTTCCCAAAAAATAAATCTCGATAACCAAAAATAGACATTTAAAATTCAAATAATAAAATGTTGCCTCCGACATTTGAGTTTGGAGCCAAAATAGGGGGACATAAGTACCCTAGGGACGAACATAAGTGCCCTAGGGACCAGTGTCCCAAACCTATTTTTTAGTAATTAAGGATTTAGGCAAAGTATTAAATGACTACATTTGTCTTCTATTTACAATTTGTTAGAAAATAATAAAATGGGCCACAAAATGCATAACTTTGGAAATTAGGCCCTGACTAAGGGATGATTGAAATGTAAATTAATGCAACCCGGTCACTAAATTAGGTCCAAACTAAGCATGAAACAATTTATGACACTACATTTAGCCCCCACTTTAGCGGTCATATGACACTACGTGAATATGCAAGCTAAAGTATTGAAAGTAAATCATATTATAAAAGGATACTCAAAAGAGTTTCGTAAATCATTCACCAATGGGAGAATCAAGCCATGTTGTAGTCATCTACAAAACCACAACATTAGGAACCAAATCTTACAAATAAACATGTCAAACCCAAAAATTCTAAGGAGAATGAAATTTGAGGGTAGATGTATGCCCCCTAATTCTGCTTGCTTTATGGATATTGAATCAGGGTAGCAATCTAACCACATCAAATCATTAATATTGGATATTAAAATGCCCACAATATGGTCATGGGAATCAAAATACTTATTATCAAGAAGCATATATAATGAATGAGAGTGGAACTACAAATCCAATGCAATAGACAACATTGAAATCAAAGTTTACTAGCTTTAGTTATGTTGAATTGAATGAAATGTGTTATGAAAATGTACTATTAAATTTGACTATAAGATCTATAGAATAAATATAATTTTGACATTAATTTTCACTTTTATTAAATGAAAATCTAGAGAGTGCCACCACTAACCCAATGAGTGAGGATGTTGAGTCAACAACCATATTAGCCCCTAAGGCTCAAGATCCTACGAGTGGACACTACACAAGGCACAATGATACTAGTGGGGAGTTGCTTTCTCACTTTTCTCATAATTTGTTTACTTATTTTGCATTGTTTTTATGGTTTTTCAAATATTTAAGGTGCCAGTGTCCATATATGGTGTCATAGTCCTATTTGGGTGACCCTATCTAGATGGGCACCCTTATCCCATATTGTTGCCCTCTCTTAGAATGGTGTCAATGTCTAGTTTTATATTTGTTGTGCTTAGAGTTGATTCCTTGATGGTTTTGATACATAACAGGTAATTCTTTTTTTCTTCTTCATAGACCCCACCATGTGCACGAAAATGCCGAGGAAACTTGTTGAGCATTGTCGAGTTGTATATTGGATATTTACCATGTCTCTTATGAGGTACCATGATAATATGTTGATGACACTTGTTGAGAAATGGAATGTGGATACCTCCACCCTCCATCTTTCCATGGGGGAGATGACCATTAGTCTTGAGGGCATACACCACATTCTTTGGCTATTGGTGCAGGGAAGGAATGTATATCATGATGATTTCTAGATCCCTTGAAATTTTAAGAGGGATCAGTTCCATTGTACTGGTCATCAAATAGAGATTGATTTAAGGGGTCATATTCAACTTAAGTGGATTTTTCATGAGCGCATTGATGTTCCATTTATTTGAAAAATTATTATTGTCACAACTACACTAGATTTAGCACTCGATGGATGAGGCACAAATAGAGACGGTGCCCTAGTACATACTATTCGGGAAATGGAAGAGGAGTAGGTAATAATTTTTTTGGGGTGCAATATGCTAGCACATGTTTACTATGATCTAGGGTGCTTCACTTATCACAAGGCAGGCATAACATTATTCTTTAGGCACTTCTTCAAGTATGGGCCTTTGAGTACATTAGCTACACAAGGCCAGCTAGATATCCTATGGAAGCACCATAGACCTACACACAGGAAGTTTTTGTACTCTCATATGGCCCTACAAGCATAGAGACCTATTATACTAGAGAGTCACCTTTGATCAGCTAGAGGGTGATGAAATTTTTTGGAGATTGTATAGGACTCTTTAGGAGTGGTCAGGTCTAGCATGGTAGCTAGCTAAGATGCAACAAGATAGATTGTCCATTGGGCGACATAACTACATTGTTATGCCATTTTATTATGATTAAGTGATGAGACAGTTTGGCCGAATTTAGATGACACCCATCTCATGGCCTACATACTTGAGATCCACATGTTGTGGTGCTATGCTACATGACATCCATTATCCCACAATCACTGATTTGGCTTGAGCAATTAGGAGGATGATGAGCGATATGTGCACCCAATGTCTGATGAGGATGATGTTGACACTTCAGGTGGATATGATAGATGGTGGAGGACTACATGTCCTTAGCCTATCTTCCCTATTGGTCATCATATAGGTGATCTTGTGCCACAATATCAAGAGGATCACATAGAGAGGGAGGACAAGACTATCGATGGAGATAGCAATGATGATGGTGCATAGATGAATAGGAGGAGGAAGATCTACAACTAGCAGCAGGAGATCTCAGAGAGCATGTAGAGGCTAGAGGTTCCCTTGAAGAGAGACCTACATCCCATCCTCACATCTCATGAGCATATTCTAGTACTCTCAAGAGACCATAGACCTATGATCATGGGGAGAGTAGTCATATGGCTCCTTCCATGCCACCAACCTCTTAAGAGAGTCCCAATGCGTATACCATAGTGTCCTACCAAGATCCTTTTTGGTGTGTAGGTGATCCAAGTGATGATGTGTTGTTTACTTTTTTATTTGCATTATTAATTTATTTATGCTTATATATTATTGCTTTTTTTGATGTGTTTTATGTTTTCAAGTTGTTGCAATTGGAACACAATATTGGATTGAATTCTTCAATCAAGTCATTATAGATATGGTTCTAACCATACCCCCATACTAACCAACACGATTTGAGCATAGGCCACCACTAAGTGTGGGGTACCATGCTGACTTATTTGAGCCTCTATCACTTAATGGAGGAAAACTTATGAGGATGATACTAGAGCTTATGAGGAGATTAGAGCCACCCAAGTTCCTACAGAGAACGAGGAATTAGCATTTTTATAGGAGGAACTCAATAGGGTGCGGGTGGAGAGAGATTGGTATGAGCAAGAGCGCATTGCATCACTCATATGTGAGGATACAACAGTAGGCCAGTTATAGGGTCTATGAGAGTAGATTGGCTCCATGATATTTTCTTAATCTACTATCTCATGACAAGCACCACCACTAGGCCTCAAGCAGTTTCGTATCCATAGGCCTACTTAGACTATGATTATGTGCTTTATTATGACACACCACATTTTTCTAGCATGGTGACTATGACATATATAAACATGATGAGATATATATACAAGCATATTTTTATGCTCATGTGTTATATACTTCTATATTTGTTAGATTAGATGTCAATATGATCTATTAAATAGTTTGGACGAGATTATTTAATAAATTCTTCCATGATCTAATGTATTATGAATTTGATCTAATAAAAAAATTATGTCTACTTAGATGCTACAATTTTTATTAAGTGTTTTCATGTTAACTAGATTCCCTTATGATCTAAGTAAAATTAAATGCATATAATGATCTAATTTTAACACAACACACACAAATGATTGAATAGTATGTATAAAGTCTGAGTAATAATCCAAATAAATGAAAAATTATTCATAATCATTCAAGACACGCACACATGTTTTTCGAGAATGAAGCAATGCGAGATAGAATAGAATCTATCTACTTAATCTAATGGCATGCTTTAACATACATACTATTCAAAGAAATTAATAATTGTAATATTTGCACAAATGTAACACATTTATAGGTTCTTTGAGAGGTGTATCATTCATTTCCTTAAGCTTATACACTCCAGACCCATAAACTTTATCAATGTTATGAGGTCCTAACCAATTTGGGCTAAACTTTCCTTTTTCATTCTAATTTGCATTGATATTATGTTGATTTTCATATAACACTAACTCCCCTTTATTGAAAAAATGAGGAATGACACTATCATTGTATTTACATTGCATGATTTTAGAATAGGCTTGGAGATGTTTGAGAGCATTTAGGCTTTTATAATAGGTAGTTGATTCATTTTTTACCATTGTGTTTGGTTATGGAAATTTGGGAATTGTTAACTTTCTTGTTTAAATAGATAAGTAAATATTTATGAATGTATACATGTATGTGTACTGAAAAAACATATGTATACATATATATGTATGTATGTGTATAGATGAATATGTATGTATGTAGCTGTAAGAATGCATCAACATATGTACATATGCGTTCATGTACGTATAGAGAAATATATATGCATAGGTGTTTTGTGAAAGAAATATCAATGTATACATGTGTATATTCATAAACATATAAAGCGTTATATTATAGACACTATTATTTGATAACTATTGATACTAAATGGAAAGTGAATGCTAAATGTCATGGTTATTGTTGATTTTTATATTATGCTGGTTACACTAGTATAATGATATGATGTCCATAATCATAGATCTTGCATGGAAATGCAATTATCTTTATTATGTGAATGTTTTAACTTTTATATATGTAGTGTAGAAAAAAGTATCCCTTTTTCACACTTAATTTGGAAATGAATAATTAATAATAAAATAGACTTAATGATTCCTTATTTAGGATGTTGTAAAGTGTCTCTTTACACTTTCACACTAATCTAGGGCTCTATTAATTAATTGAGGTTAAATTGAGCTTAATTGGCCCCTTTAATTCAAATCCAAGCCTAATTAATTACATTTTTTGAGGGATAAAACCCAGAAATCATAAATAATATTACACACCACTTACTTTTATAAGGTATGTGTCCTAGGTTAGTGACCTAGGACCCATTCACCACCTAGCGAATGGGTCCTCACTAGGTCCTAGGACCCCCTTTTGACATAACATTTCACAATCTTCGAAGATTGTCCTAGTTAAGTGTGCTAGGACCCATTCGCCCTATGGCGAATGGGTCCATTTGATTAACTTAGGACCCCCCATTAAGTAATATTTTTGGTGGTGTTTTAATGATTTCAAATTCAAGATTTGATGTTGGCTTGTGTTATTTGAATTTTAGAATTTCATGTTAAGTTATGTATAAATATAAGGTTATTTCACATAGTTTCATCCTAGAAAGTTTTCATAAGCATCCTAAAATTTCACAAGATCACTATAGAGAATTCAAGAGCCTTCAAGAAGGCATTCAAAGGAAGATTATTGAATTTTATTGCAGTAATCAAAGATCTATTTCATCATGTCAAATTCTTACATGTTGTTGAGCTAATGTGTTGATGTAGCATTGGTTCAATCAAGTTCAAGTATTCAAAGCCATTATCTTATGTCAAGTATTGTGATCAAGATCTACATTCCTTAAAGCCACTTCTTGCTAAATTTCAAATTTGTAATCCAAGGTTCAATTGAGGATTGGTGAGTAGTGACATTGTTTTGTTCATTCATCTCTACTTTTATGCATTATTTCATTTCAAGGTTTAATTACCAAAATGGGGTTTGATCAAGGAAAACCCTTATCCCCTAACAAAACAAAAAATTTATACTCCTTTAATGTGTAATTGCATGTTTTAGGCTGAAGATCAAGTGGAGAACAAAAGTTGCAAAAGTTGTCAAAGTTGCAAAGGTGTCAAAGTTATCATCTTTCTTGCAAGATCACAGAAAGTATTCTACATAATTTATTTCATACTTTCGAGAGTTGAATGCTTGGGATCTGGGAGTGCATACATTGAAGAAAAAAAACCTAGAAACTGATTTTCCAAAACCCTGGAAGGGACCCATTCGCCACTGGGTGAATGAGTCCTCAGTGAGGCCTAAAAAAACACTTTTTGCAATAGGTACACATCATTTTACCATCTTAAAACCTACCTTTTTACTGTTATATTAGTTAGGTTCAATTTTTGACTGTTAATTACACATTATAGCCCTCATAATTGAACGAAACAAACTAGTCAAAATTAGGTTCATCCCTTTGGTAATTCATTTGGGGTGAACTTTTTCTTTGTTTTAATATATATAATGATGAATTGAATCGTCTAACTCAATCGTGGACTTTTTTGTTTTGGATTGACCCTTTCTTTTTAAAGAGGAGAATATATCATGGTTGGCTTGAGTGGAGCTTAATTGTATTGTTGTGGCAGTATAACTATTGCTTCTAATGCCAACTAAAGCTTTGAAAGGCAGTGGCATAAATGATATATAGGTGGATGAAGTTTTATTATTTTAAATTCCCTTGAAATCCATGTTTGTCCGTAGGTAAAAAGACATGATGGTGACACAAGCTTAATCTTTGTGTAATTCAAGTTATGTACCATATTTTGAACTGTGGCATCCATTACGTGAAAATAGAGTGTAAACTATTTTGATAACTAATTTCTCCAACCGTATCTTGCATAGTTGGTTTGATGGTTTTATTTTGGGAAGTTATGAATTTGGAGGGGGATCTCATAACAAATCATTGGTAGCCTCTTATGCATTGTTAGTAGTAGAATTGGTAGTTAGGGTAAAATAATTGGTGAGGTATCTAGATTTGTTAACCAAAATCAATTCAGTTTTGATTATCATCTTTCCACACTTGCTCATTTTAGGGTAATTAGTGAAGGAAAAGTGGGACAGGATAGTGTGCAACAAGAATACAAAAGGGTAGTCAACTATGGGAGAGATCCATCTTCTACATGCATTTCAAAGTGATGGGAATAAAAGAATAAAGGGAGATGTTTTGTTCAGGGAGAACCATAACAAAAAACTAAGAGAGATTAGAGTGTATGCTTAGAAGGAGCATTTTTTTACTATTCTCATGCATAAAGAAGGAAAATAAGATTGTTGTAGCTTAGATTTGTAGAACAAGAATAGCTCGTTGAGAAGAATATTGCTTGCATACACTTTTCCTAGCCCATAAATAGGCATGATTCTATTCTTTTTCTTCATCTTTTCTTTTCTTGGTTGAGAAATATTGTGAAAGGTTAATTAAAACTAGATATGGGAAGATATAGCTGCATGTTTTCTCTTGTGTGAATATTTATTGTTTTCTTAAAATCCACCATGCTGAAGTAGTGATTTTCATGGTTTCTTGCAAAGATTGATTCTTTTAAGTCTGATAGGAGTTTTCATACTTAGAAATATTTTCTTGGGAAATTTTTTACTAGAATATGAATGCAACCACTTTTGATTGTGAAACTCTTTTTAATGAGAGGGAAAAAATTGGTTATATTGTTAGCTAAGAGTCTTAGAATTGTATGTAATGGTTGACAATAAGGGTTAGCAATGAACACAAGGATGACTTTTTCTAAACCAAAAGGTTTTAAACCAAGTTTTACAAGGATAGGAGTAAAGAAATGGAAAAAGAGCCTCAATATTAGCTTGAGGCTAGTTTTAATATGAATTCTTTTTGTTAAAGAATGAATTTTCATGTTTCCTCTTTGGAAATATTTTGAGTTCGTAAGGGTTTCTTGTAGTGAATACCTTACCTCTTGTGGCATGATAGTGTGAAAGAAGTTTTTGGAAGTGTTTTTGGATGTTCATGGAACATATCTTTGTGGTCCACACTTTAGTGGTTGGTTTCTTTGGTGTTGTATTATGTTAAGTTGATTTTTTGGGAAATTTTTGGATATCTGGCTGACAAGGCTTGTTATCTTGCTTGCATTGTGTGCTTGGGGGTTTGTGCCAACATATGAAGTTGTGGTAAGATGTTTTTGGGTCTTGACTTATCTTGTTGAGAATGACATTCAATAAATTCAGTTGCATGTGTGTTTTTGGGCCATCCGGTATTGTGCTACACATTTCATTTACATGTTTCTTTGTTGCTAACTTGGATTGTTGTGTACTAGAATGTGAGTTGTTTGTGATCACATTGGAAGATGTAATAAGATTTTATTTGGTGCTCTTTATCTTCTAGATAGGACCGTGTGCTGTTTTGTGGCTGACTTGTTGAAATCATGTTGTTTGTATTCTTCTTGGGTGACCTAATTAATGTTTTGAGATCTTGCAGAGGATATAAATGCAAGAACATTTCAGTTGCAAGATGTGAGTGTGGAGTGCAGATGTGTGAAAGATGAATTGAAGCAATACGTTGTGAAAAGAAAAGGGAAATGATTTTTAACACCTCAATTAGCAAAGTGTATTGTAGACAAATGTTGTAATTCCTAAATCTTCATGTATCCTACTCTGAGATAGTGAATCTCATCAGGTCCTTGTAATTTTTATTATTCCCTGAGGTTGTGCACGTAAGTACTACAAGTCCTTTTCTATATTTCCCTAAGGTTGTGAACCTTAGTCTGCAAGTCCATAGGTAGCAAGTCTTAAAATTATATTTTTGTAAGAAGTGAGCATCTATATTGTGAGTTAACTATCACTGTGGTTTTTCCCTTCTTTGGTTTTCCACATAAATTTGGTGCTATCTTGTGCATGTGTGTTCATTGTCATATCTTTCATTGTTGTTGATTTGAATAAGTGTTGTAGATTTGGTTAATGGTTTTTTATCTTTCCAATAGTTTATTTTGCACATTTTTGAAGGGTTAAATCTTTAATAGATATTGATTCACCCCCTCTCATTATCTAGGTTTGTTCAATAGTTCTTAGGTAGTGTACAAGTGGGAGTTCTCTACTCCTTGCCTTTAGTTTCTCATCACTATGATATGTAAAATGTATATTTTAGATTATTTGAGTCCTCTTATATAATTTTAATAGTAATCATTGTAGCATTTATGTATTAGAGTGTGTGATCCTCACATGCTATGAAGTAGTCTCTATCTTTTAATTGTGTTGGACTCATTTAATTATTGATTGCATTATGTGTAAGTAGGGTATGTGAGACCTTTGTATTTACTACATAGTTGTACTTTTATATAATTTGTGACATGGAATATTTTTCAGCTATGCTTAGAATAAAACCCTTTAAAGGAAATGATTATCATAGCTTTTTGGTACTTTTCTAGACCTCTTCTTGTGAGGGTGTTGGAATGTTTGTAGCACTCGAATCTTAATAATTGTGTATGTTTGGATTAAATTATTATATGTTACAATTTTATTTATGATTTTTTATGGGTGAATCTATATTGTATTTTCATAATTTGGTCAAATCTATAATGTAATTGTGTTGGCATGTTTATAGCACTCAAATCTTAATAATTGGAAATATGTTTGGATTAAATTATTATATGTTTTAATCATTTTTATAGATGTTTATGGGTGAATCTATATTGTATTATCATAATGGTAAAATTTCCTATTATTAATTTTTCCCCATCTCGATGTTGGTGTCAAATGAGCATGGTATAAAATTTTAATTTTTACATGTTTAGGCTTTACAATTCCTTTCCTTGTGTTAAGAAGCTAGTGTAGCTTTGTGTATTTTTTCTTAAGATCCATTCCTTTGAGAGGATCTCATGTGGCTAAGTTGGTGTTTATAATAAATTGAACATTTATCTTGAATTTTTTTTATAATAGCTAGCAAATTGGAGAAGTTATTCCTTGTTGAGTGTGAAAGTTGAGCTTGCTATTAATTTGTGCCTTAATTTTTTTCAGATTTTTTAACTATGTTAGGGTATCAAACTTTAGAGAAGTTATATACCAACGTGTCAAGGTATCAAACTTTATATATGTTTGATTGTGTATTAGACTTTTAGAGAAGATTGATACCAAATTGTTTGTATTAGTCTTGGGATAATTTTGATATAGTATCATATCTTGAGGAAGTGTAATATGCTATAGGACTTGTGGGAATCTCAATACCTTATTATGGGTCAAGGCTTTTGGGTGACCCTCAATTAAAGAAAGGGATAGAGTTTGTTAGTGGGATTTTGGGGGTGGTTGGTAAGAGATTATTAGAGGATGTGCCAATGGTTTGGGGGACTCCTATTTCTCCCTCATGCCTTGTTTTCAATGTCAACCATGGTGCCTTATCCCATAGTAATTTTAAAAGTCTTTCATTTATGTCACCACACATTATGCAATTGGTGTGTATATCAAGTGTGTCATCACTTATTGTTGTGACACCTTGAGCACATGTTAGTGTTCTATGAATTGCTTAATGCCACTTTTGTATTGCAAAATATGTGTCAATCTAATTTTTTTTCCTTTAATATTTTGGGTGTGTGGCTTGGGGCATTACATTGCCACACACCTACTATTTTTCAACTACTTCTAGGTGAATTGTATGTTATTAGGGGCTTAACTAGGGAAATTCCTAAACATTCCATTGGCACCCCTCCATCCCATCATTAAGTATAGAGGACACTATCACATAAGTACAAAAAACCAATGTGTCTAGTATCATGCCTCTTATGACACAAGCATGTATCTTGGGACACATCCAACTAGTCTAGATGCAAAAATTTCTAGAATATATTTCTAGCAATATAGGACCTCTTTGAGTCAACTCTTAACCATTTGTTACTTCTACAACTATCGAATTAAATATGGTCTCTCTACCCCTTTCACATTTATTTTATTAGTGCTAGTGCAATCACAACTCATTTATTTTACTTGATTTGATATTTAAAAATAATAATATTATTATTTTTAATAAAATTAAATTTAACAAATTGATAAATATAATTTAATAATTAAAAATAAAATAATATCACCATAAATATTTATTTCAAACATAAAATAAAAATAAGATGAATAAACTTATCATATATTTTATTTAAAAGAAACCACAAAATATTCTATTAAAAATTTAAAAACTTTTCATTAAAATTGATTATTTACCAACAAATACTAAAGATAAAATTGTCATGCAATAAGCATTTGTCTCTACCTACCTTTAAAAATATAGTATATGATAATCCATAAAAAATGTTCAAACAATTACTTGATTCTTTGTGAACAATATACGTAATACTTAAACTTTTTAAGAGTAACAACTTATAATATAGGAAATCAATATTCACCTCTCGGTGTCGTTATCTTTTTCAAGAATAAAAAGTAGCACAAACCTTATTCATGAAAAATAAGAAGATATTACATAAAAGATGAGATATAAGATGGTACAAATTTATTCCAGAGAATTTGAAATGAATGGGAACCATTCAATGCACCATGCTTTAACCCCCTCCCTTAACACTGCTTTTCCTCAATCAATTATATTTCAACTTAGCTGCCCACTGAAGGGGTATTTCCTCCTCATTATCCCAAACTCCATAATTGTCTCCAATTTTAGTGAAAGACTCGTACGCTTCATACATTGAAGGTCTTTCTTCCGGGTTATATCTCACACACCTAAAACCCATCTCCATCAGCTCCCCCACCACTGATTTCTCTTCTTCTGACGATATACAGTTCTCTTCCACATATTTCTCCACTACTCTCTCTGCGTTCGTGCTGTTGCCACGTATCCACTCGATCAACGTTAATTCCTTCCCACTTTCCTTCTCCATGACTGCATCGCCAGCCTTCAGTCCAGTTACGATTTCGAGCACAACCACTCCAAAGCTGTACACGTCTCCTTTCAATGTAGCCATAGACGGAATATTCCTCCACTGTTCCGGCGCAACGTATTGGAATTCTTTCTCCAAATTCTGCTGAGAAGAAATGCTAATGCAAGTTTCGCCTTCATCGCTGGTGAATCTTGCTAATCCGAACCCACTGATGCGGGGCTCATAATCATCATCCATATAAATAACTCCTGAACTTATATTGCGGTGGATGATATGAGGATTGCAGATGTGATGAAGCCACGCCAGTCCTCTTGAAATTCCGACACAAATCCTAAGTTTGGTGGGCCAGTCCAACTCCTTCTGGTCTCTGTGGAGGCCATGGAAACAATTGAGGAGGGTTCCTCTGGCCATGTATTTGTAGACGAGCAGCCGCTCTTGGTCGTCGGCAATACAGTAACCCAAAAGCGGGAGCAGATTGCGGTGCCTGAGATGCCCCAATGTCTTCATCTCCCACTTGAACTCCTTTTCACTCTGCTCGCACGTCCTCAGCCTCTTTACCGTCAGCAGAGAGCCGTCGGGCAGCTCAGCCTTGTAAAACACCCCTGTGCTGTCACTCCATATGATGTTGTCTTCGCTGAAGTTGTGGGTGGCATCCGCAAGGTCACCCACTCTCATCTTTTTTATGGGCTTCTCGAACAGACAAACTTTTCTGGACCTCCGAATTTCTACATGATCATTGGGCTGTTTAAATGGCGGTAGTGGCGATCCCCGGGATGCTTGTCTTGAAATCCAACAGCGAATGCCGAGAATGATCCAGGTAATAATCACAATGCCGTAAAGCACAAACGCAGCAACAACCACCGGATTCACCGAATTCGGCAATCCTAAACATCCCCTGCTCAAGGGTTTTGAACAGAGTGCAGTGTTACCCACAAAGAGATCGGTGCTATTAAAGGCCCACTTAGCGGGTATTGGCCCAGTAAGCATATTATTTGCAAAATTGAAGTCGTTGAGCCGCTGCAGCCGCGTCAATTCCCATGGTATCGAGCCGCTAAGTTGGTTGTCATTCAAGCGAAGGACATTCAGATAAGAACAATTAGCTAGCTCAGGGGGAATCGACCCAGTAAACTGGTTTGACGAAAGATCAATTTGCACAAGAAAGGGAAGCCATTCGCAGAGATTCCTTGGGATTGGGCCTGAAAGGCTATTGCTAGAGAGATCCAAGTTGGTCATACTCCCACAGTACTTCAAGCCGCTTGGGAAACGTCCGGAAAGCTCCATTCCAGGGAGCTTAACGCTTGCCACTTTGCCGTCATCGTTATGCCAGCAGTCAATTCCCACAAAGTTGCAGATAAAGCCTTGGCTGTTGTTCGCAAACCGCCACGTGAAAAGAGACTGATTTGGATCAGTCAACTCTGCTTTGGTCTGGTTGAGGCACCTTATGTCATCTTCTTCAAACTGTGGTTTTTGCGTGAGGCTGTGGCAGAGAGGCAACTGAAAGAAGAGGAAATAGAGCAGGATAAAATATCGAAACATTGTCATGGCATCCACAGCGCAGCTCATCTAACACTAACCAACAGTAAATCAATGTAGAGCATATAACTACTGTTAAACATCATTGTGTTTGATTTCCAATGGATATATCGCTGCAAATGAGCACGATTTCCTCTGCAGGAACTAGGAAGGAGCAAGGAAAAAATAAATTTAGTCTTATCTGCAGCATCTTCAGTTCCATTCCCAGTCAACACGGCATTGCTTTGTACTAGCACGACTTCCAGTAATTCGAGTTAATGTTGATGTTGAATATTCTACTCCTATTCGTTACGACATTACTTTCAAACTTTGTCTTCGTCATGTGGATTTCCACGAAATTAATCTCTATATTACCATCTTTTTTATATTGGATTAAGCAAAAAAAATATTATATTAACATCTTCTTGACCACGAGTATTACTAGCTGTATTGCAGTTCTTAGGCATTTTTTGGGCAATGTCTTCGTTAGTGACTATCTCTTTCAAGAAGAAAACGTGTATTGAACACACTCAACAAATCCACATCACATCACATTGAATTTATTTGCTTTCGAATTCAATTTACAAAATATTAAAGATATATTTTTAGGTTGATAGAAATCAAAATTTTAGGATTTAATTGAGGTAAAGTAGGGGAGAGGATTCATTAGTTGTGCATCCTAATTTTATGTCTCATAAATTCTAACTTATCAATATTAAATAATTCTAAAAAATTTATAGTATCTTCTTCAACTAGTTTACTACTTAAACCTAAGGTTTCAAGCCATCAAATATCATCGATTTTGATGGCTTGAATATGCATAGTTGTAAAATGTATCAAAAATATCATTTTTCTAACTCCCTACCCATCGTAGTCAATTATCACACTTAATCCTCAATTACACTTGCACCAATACTTGAACATATTGTCATGAAAAAAATCACTTAATTGCTCAAATATGAACACACAAGTATATTAAATTATACAAGTTAATATTAATAATTAAATAAATATAAACTACTTTTATTCTCAAATTATCTTAACATATTATATCTATTCCCGAATAAATTAAAGTACATAAACTATTACTAAATTTCTATTTACTAATAATCTTTCAACAAAACCCTAATATCTCATCCCTGAAAGTTGCCCAAACTCAAACCTGCCCAATTATTGTATCCTCCACTATTTCCCTACGCTGCTCCATCCTTCGCCCAATCCATGCTCATTCCACCATAGCAGGTTCAAAGGTGTCATGTCCAGTAGGAGGAGAGGCGCCATGTTTGGTTTCATGGAAGGCTACATGTCCAACACGAGGTAATGTGTATACATTTTTTTTTAAACAAAGTGTGTTCATTATTTCTTTTGTTCTTAGTTTCTTTTAGGTTTTGTAGGCCTTAACTCCTCTTTCCACATTCTCTGTAGTCGCTACAATCCAATGGAGAGTCTGCAAATGTGTCTTTTGACACAACAAATGAAACATGGTTTAGAACTCCCTTCAGCTTCCTAATGGAGTGGGTAAGGTCTTTTTTAACCAACACTAGAGCAATGACCCATTTCTCTCTACAAAGTTTCCTGTTAATATGCTTTCTCCATTTAAATTTACGTCTCAATGATTTTTTTGTTAGTAATGTTGGCTGATTTTGAAGGATTTACAATTATTTTCTACTTAAAATATTCGGGTTTCAATTTAAGAGGGTTTTACATATTTAGATTTAGATTTTCAAGGGTCTTAAAAATTTGTGTTTTGATTTTCGAGGGTTTACAGAGTTGGGTTTCATGTATTTCTAAAGTTCAGGTGTCTCTTATTAGGGAGCATATGAAATATATCATATAAAAAACATAGCCTTCAACAGTTGTTCCCTTGAGGAGATAACACCATGAATTGGCTACCCAAAGCTACATATGGATCTCTTTCTCTTGATTTAGATTTGTTCAATACAATAAATATTTGACTTCCTTTTTGTTAGGGTTCATCTATAGGGGATAAACCCTTATAATAGGTGTTACTTTCATCATGCTAACACATGCTATATTTCGACATCTTGGGTATCTTCAAAATAATAGAATACATTCTTATTCTTCTGTAGTAGCATAATTGAATTTTTAAGAATCAATCCCTTGGGAACAACATTTTGAACCCTCTTTACAAAATTGCATGAGTCTCATATTACACTGATGTAGGAACACTTATTTATTTTTATTTTCATAGATGATGCTTTAAAGTTATAGCCTATAAGGAGGTACATACTTTGAACATGCTTTCCAAAATCATTTATGGTTCACTTTATAATAATGCAATAGATTCTTCCTCAAGTTCTTTTTTCTGATTTTATTTTTGAAGGATTGAATTTATGGTCATGATGGTGAGTGAGCCCTTAAGTTCCATGGGCCTCCTACATTTTCCTCACTTTAGAATAACATAATAATGAGAAATTTATATCAAAATCAATGAATGGAGTTTGTTATTGTTACAACATAATTTTATTAGGTCACACCCTTATAACATTTATATATTGTTCTAATATAAGGTTATAAAACCTGATATATTATATGCTTATTAAGTATATCCCATTTGAAATAATTATATTCTAATAACTATAAGATTATTAAATATATATGAATGGTGGTTATTAAATAGGTGTGACTAATAACCCTTTAGGTATTTTTTCACCCTTTCTCCTTTTTTGAAGGAGGTTCTCTCTCATTTGAGAGTACATGAATTTGGAGATTGGTAGTGAATTCTATCACTATGCACATGAAGTATTAATGGCCATGTTGAAGTAAGGAGAAGTGGTTTTCTAGGTTTATTCTATGTTAGAATAAACTAGTTTTGTAAGTGTTTTAATAGGATGATGCTTTATGGTGTTTTTTTATTTGAAAGAATTTTCCCCACGTATATTTTGTGTAATGTGTAAAATGTATGCTTATATGATTTTCATTTTATTTATTTTATATTTTATTTATAATGATTAGTATTCTAATTTCTAATATGGTATCAAAGCCAATTAGATTGTGCTAATCATTTACTACATTAAATTCAATTTATTTACTTAATTTCTTAAATTACTTGTATCATCATGTTTTGGATTAAGTTAACATCGATGCTTGTAAGATTTGTGAAAAATAGTAAGAAACATATTGTTCAAAGCCTGTAGGTTTTAATAAATAATAACAAATATATCACAAAACTTAAAAGCAATGTTGCTTTGTTAACTGTATACATGGAGTACTTGTCAACAACATTAACATGCTTGATTTATGGAATGTATGGAAGAAGCCCACTAAAAAGTAACTAGAATAAGTAAAAAATTTGAAGTGATGGTAAAGTAAGATTGAAGAATCATAAGTGCTAATGAATCCATCGTGTATAGAATAACAATAAGATACAACATTTAATGGTAACTTAAAGTTTACCAAAATAAAAAGCAGTTATGAACTAATATCTAGAAAGAAGAGAAGGTGAGTTTACTAGAAATAATAAGAGAAAGGTGGATGCCACATACCTTAATAACATAGATGGCCTTAAAATGAATCAATTTTAAGTAGCACAAAATGTACGTGTACAAGGAAAACTTAGATGTGGGCATAGTTGTAGGTGACAGGATGACACAAAAACTAACACTGACATGGATATTTGGTTATTGCATAGACTATATTAATGGTGCCAAGAATAATGACCAAAAATCAAAATAAAAAATCCTATGTGGCCAAACAAAATGCCCTCAAATTCTTTATATTGCAATCCAAGAAATGGTAGTTCATACACTAAGAAATAAGGTGAAGTTTTTCATTGTCATTATGAGGATATGAGAGTTATCTACATCCTTATGATGAGATGGATTTTTTAGTTTGACATTAGTGAGGGAACTATCCATATTTCTATTAATTAAAAGTATGTGCAATGGCTACAAAAGGTGTCTCGATAAGTTTATGGGTAATTGAAGTCATTAATGCAACATGGCATAACTCCTTTAGGGAGAGTTAAAAATGGATTCTTCTAAGGGTTTGGTGTTCTTCATATCATGCATCCCACTCACTCATTTAGATAGCTTACTAATCCCTTGGGGCACATCCCTACAATGGGTTATAGAGTTTCAATCATTATCATTGGTTTGTGCATATGTAGCTATGACTATATATACTCATTTTACATGCAAAGTTAATAAAAAATAAATAATCCATTTATTTGTATATGTTAGTGCAATCTCTTTCAAAATTATATTTATTATTTTATATTTAAATATTCTACTTGATCTTATTTTAAATGAATGGTGTGTTGAGAATATTGTGTTATTGGGTCATAAATTATCAAATTTTATAAAATAACAAAAAAAATGTGATGACTTAAGTTGAGTTGTTATGAAATATTTGTAGGAAATTCTATCTTATGAAGCACTATAATGTATCAAGTGGTAGCAAATACTCCAAATATTTTACCTAACTATCCAATATTACATGAAAAGAGTTCCATATATTAGACACAAATTTGATAAATTATGATATTTCTCATAATATAATCCTCAAGCATTGGATTAATTTCAAACCTTATGTCCAGATAAATTTGGAATAGTTCACCATTGAAGCCTCATGGATACATAAATATATTGACATTATAAAATATTAATAATTTTATGAAATAGAAGGTTTGACATAGAAGTATTGGAACACTAAGTTCTCAATTATAATATCGAATAATCAATGCTTATTTCAAGAAATAGATATACAAAGTTGAGATATTGACCTACTTGTATCTCTATTCATATTGTAATAAATTTATTACATAAATTCTTAGAAAGTACTTAGTTTTTTTAGCTACATTTATCCCCACATATGCTATAAGGTACAAAGTATCCTTTGGTATAACTTATATGATCATATTAGCATCATAGCCTGAAGCATACATTTTTGAGTTGAAATTTTATATGTTATGTTTGTTAGAGGTAAAGTAGGAGATAAATGAACTTCTTCCTTCTTGTTGATGATTATATTGCAAAGTTAAGAGGTAATTTTTAATTTACATTATCATACATATAGGATATCATCATATGTAAAGGCTCCAACTTTAAATAACTATCTTGTATATGAAGTAATCAATAAAGCCCTTGGATGAGTATGCATGGCTAGGGGATTGATAAAAAATGATATTAGTTATTTAAATATTGTTAAAATGAAAAATCAACCTTATCCTATATATTATAGACAAGAGAGGTCTATTAAGGGGAATAATTCAAGTTGTAAAGGTATGTACAAATGGGTAAAGACATCTAAGAAGATGATTTTTTGATTTTTTTTTGTAACTATCTAAGGAGGTCTATGTTTTCTCTAAAATATATAAATTTATTGGGTATAAAATAACCTACTTATAATGGTTGGCTATCACCCTAATAAACTGTCTAGGGAGAAATCTAGAAAGGATATCTCACCCATTGCTTAAATTTTTATGGATCAAGATTGTTTTTTCCTTAAAAGAAACATGAAAAATTATTCATATTTATGTTCACAAAATTATCATATGATCTCCTCACTAATGATCATCTAATTATTTATAATCAAATTGACTATATTTTAGACTTATTAGGAATACTATATGCTCGTTAACAATTGATGAATGCATATTAAAGATATTTTTTCTACATCAAGAGTCAACTTTATTTTATTATTGTGTTACTAATTATGCTAGTGATTCCATTTATCTAGGAAATCTACCATACACTATGTACTTAAAGTAAATGGTGCAAGTTCTCTTACATGGATGGTGTAATATTTAAAAAAGAAGCTATCTTATATGGTTTTTTAAACAAATCCTAAAGTACAAAAGTGGCTACTAAAGAATCAATATGGCTTTGAAGATTTATGGAAAAGCTTCAATTGGATACTTGTAAAATTTGTACCACCTTACTATATGATTTAATTGGATTTATTTTACTCTTACCAAAGAATCACATTGAACCTAGAAGAGTAAAATCACATTGGAGACCATGGCAACTTCACTCAAGAAAAAATATTTGATCATAAAAGTTATCTCCAATTTTATTCAAGAGAACGTATGTTATGATTAGAAAGAAATAGATTGGAATCTTAGCCATCTTATATTGAACTAATGTGTTGTGAAAAAATCTCTAAAATCATATCAATGCTTTTCTAGAGGTGATGTCATTGAGGAGGAGTGTACATGTTAATGACACCACCTACTAGTTAAATCCTATTTGTAAGTCCTTTTGGCACATGAAAGCCCTAATAGGAAAAGAATAAGACCTCTAAACAAATTTAATAAGTCATTTGGGCATATTTATGTCTGAACAGGAATAAGCAAGTCCTAATAGGAAAAACATAAGACCTCTAGGCATTAGTAAGTCCTTTAGATATAATATAAGTCATATTGGCATATTGTAAAATTCTTCTCTCTATAAATCTTCCACGTGTAAAATAATTATATTATTTGTCCTATGAGCACTATGTAATGAACCTGGGGTGAGGTTAATTTGAGGAGAACTGAGCTCCAACATTATTCTTTAGATTACCTCATAGCATATTTTTTAAAAGATTGAGATTGTAAATTATGGTAAGATGACCTTCATATAGTCCAAAATACATGGTTTTCATCTTGGTATATATTTGTGTCCCTATTTATCACTATCGAAGAAGACCTGCGTTGTACTGGGATACTTCATTTTTTCTTTTATAAAATTGACATGTGACTTTCCCCCTATTAACATTAAGAGGGATTGTTAGAACATAATATTATTAGGGTTCATACACTGATAACATTTATATATTATTCTAATATAATGTTTTTGATAATGTAAGCAGTATTTACAGGGTGTTATACCCTTTACATGATGAGCCCAAAGGACCAAAAAGGAGAAAAACCATTTAAAAACATCCAAAAAAATTATAGTAACAACATACAAGAGACACAAACATAGCCTAGAAACAATAGAGAGACAACACAACACAGACCCAACCACTAATTGTCTACACCCTCCCATTTTTTGACTAGGATGTTTAATAAATCTTCCCCAATCTAGTTGGGGCCTTCATCCATGGTGTTCTTGTCCATTTCCTCCTTGACCACATCAGAGAGAGTTAGAGCCAACCTGTGAATCATTTTGATAGTGAACTGGGCTAGGTACTTAAATTTACTATTCATCTTGGCAGCCTGCTCCTACAACACTCCAAGCTCATCCACCTTGCCATGCTTGCTCTAGATCTCCACATCAGCACTAGCCCTAGAATCTGAGGACTTGGTAGAGTCCTCCCAAAGCATCTGGTTCAAATTAGAGAAGTGACTAGGGTCTTCTATGGGACCTTTATCCTTCCACTTCTCAGTAGCTTTAATGCCTTCAATTCTACCGCCAATATGAACCAAGTCACTGACAATATCATCAATAGGGGTCCCTTTCTTATGTTTCACCAACCTATGGGATCTTCTCACACTCATCTGTTCTATCCCCATATCAAATGTAGCACCCACCATAGTGTCTCCCTTAGAATATTTTTCCTCGACACATTTTCCTTCCTCAGAGGCCGAAAGAACCCTATAAAGTTGAGGTACATTTTCCCCTTTATTTTTAGTTGCAAGTTTGTTGACCTTCTTGTGTTTCAGTTCACAAAGCTCGGCCGCAACACTCAATTGGGCCAACTCAACCTCATTTTTCTTTTTCTTTAGGGGAGGAGTGGCTAGAGTCTCAGTACCAGGATCATCCTCAGGGATGGGGGATTTCCTCTTTGAGCCCTCTGAAATAGTAGGGGAAGGCTTATCAAGGTTAATTTCTAGGGGTTCCAACTCTTCTACGTGCATAGCCAAGATGGGTTTGGGAGGGACTAGAGCCTAATGGAATTGGTAGAGCCTATGGATTAGGCCTTGTTGCAGCAGTAAATGAGGTGGAGAATTGGGGTTAAGAGTGTCAGTTTCTTGGGATTCTTTGATGGAATTTTCTAGAGAAAAAAGAAAAAAGAATGGGAATTGAAGCAAAATCTTATGCCTTAAGTGATTTAACAATGGTAAGTGGTAGAAATAAAATACCTTCAATCTACCCTCAAGGGTAATGCATTTCATGATGATGTGAGGGAGCAAACCGAGACACAGAAATACACTCACAAAATGGAGAATAATATTTTCTATTAAAATATGGAACTCTTACATGCAAATTACAGAAGTCTCACAAAGAAAATTACAGCATTACAGAAATTACACAGATCCCCCTTTCACAGCATGAGAACTTCTTTTCCCAAAAAGTTACTCAAAAATTAGAAACAAGCCCATAAATAGACCCATTTCAGTTTGGAACCAAAAACAACCTTCGAGATAAGATTTTTGGCGGTTTGGCACCAAAATTGCAATTTGAAATTCAAGTTTAAATTTGCAGTCAAAAATTAGCACATTTCTAAAATATGCACCAATTTTCGGCAGCCATAACTTTTAATCCGACCGTTGGATCTTCAATGATAATACCTTTTCGGAAAGCTCTCGAAAAGACGATTTTCCAAAAGTAGGCCTTTGGAAACTACTTTGGCATTTCCACAAACTTTCGGCCCATCAGGGATTGTTTAGATTGCCTCAAGCCCGAGCTCAGAAGGTTTTCCCGGAAAGCGGCTGGAACTTGAATAACTTTCAAGTGTGAATGATCTTGACCGATTCTTTCACCAGATATGTATTTTTCCATCTGAACCTTCCCATTAATTTGTCTTCCCGACTTCAAATTCAAACTTACTAAAATAGCGGTTAGTGAGAAAAAGTAAGCAGTTCTAAAAGTTGGAAACTCTTATTTGTGAAAAGGGTATCTAGAAATGCAAAAACATCTACAAAAAGAAAACAACATGAATAAAATGGAAATCTCTTTTTGGGTGATGCAAGATTGCCCCTCACACTGCGGATGCTCACATCACATGATGGAAAGGAAAACCTTATCCCAAGGCTTAGGCAACGCTTCATGGTTGTAACCCGACTGCTTTTTCACCAACTTCTCATTTCCCTTAAAAAATGCATTTAGAATCACCGAGTCATGTTTTTTGGTGTTCTTTTTATACTTCATTCCCTCACATGAAAGGAAAATAGCCTTACCAATCACCTCTTCATCAATGTCGAAAGCTATTCTGCCCATGGCGACCCACCTATCCTTCCAAGAACTAGAAAACTGAGCCGACAACACCTCGTCATGGCCCACAAGATTTTCCATAAGCGGTGCTAGCCCACCTTCTGAACAGATATGCCATGCTAGTGGGTCCTAGTGAAACTCCTCACAATTTTCTAGCTCATTTCTAACTCTATCTTCGTCCATTGTGGCCCACAACACACAATAGCCAAAAGAACACTACCTAAAAATAGAATGATCACCGGAGAGAATACCGTTGCAAAAATGAACTTTACAATGCCAGCCAGGAAGAAAAGGCATAATAAAGGCAATGCGATGTTTACACACTTCAACAGTCAAATTTGATGATGACCGCCACACTAGCCCATATTCATCACAAAGAAACCTAGAATTAAAAAAATTAAGAATAATAATGGGATCTAGATTTAAATCCCAAGAGCTAATCAACTTAAAGAAGTTACACAATTCCCAAAGCTAAATGAATGCGGGGGGAGATTTGAAATTTTCAAGTACATCTAATAAAATATAAGGAAAATCAATAGATGCCTTAAATTGGAATTATTAAACAAGATGGCGAAATACAACCTTTTACACGAACTCCATGAGATTTGAAAAGATGTTTTCTAATATAATGTTATGAAACCTTATATATTAAATATATTCTTATTAAAAATATCTCATTTGAAACAATTATAGTCTAGTAAATATTAGATCGTTGATTTTTTATGAATGGTGGTTATTGAATAGGTGTGACTAATACCCCTTTAGGTATTTCCCACCCTTTCTCCTTTATTTTAGGAGGTTCTATCTCATTTGAGATTATGTGAATTTGAAGATTGATAGTAAATTCTATCACTATGCACATAAAGTATTATTGACTATGTGGAAGTAAGGAGAAGTGGTTTTTCAAGTTTTGTCTATGTTAGAATACACTATTTTTGTAAGTGTGTTAATAAAATGATGATTTATGGGGTGTTTTATTTGAAATGGTTTTCTCCATGTATATCTTGTGTAATATTTAAAATCTATTCTTATATGGTTCTCATTTTATCTATTTTATATTGTGTTTATAATGATTAGTATATTAAGAACCTAATTTCTAACAATTATGTAGTATGCAAATTGTCTATTATATTTTGATATGGTGTCAAATATTCATATTTGTAAAAAAAAGAAAAAAAAATGATCTAGATATTTACTGCTATGAAATACTGGAAACCACCTCCGCCAAAATAAAAGAGATATTTTTTTCATCATTGCATCCATTCAAGAACAAAAATATGTTTTTTCTTGCCATTTTAGATATAAAAACTATGGATTTCTAAATCAAATAGCTCTAATTTGAGTTAATCATAACATTACTTTTGTAACCAAAACATAGATTTTGTAGGCATAATTTATGATTGTTAATGCTTATAGAGCTATCTGCTTAACCATGCATTTCAAATTTAATTTGGCATTCCTCAATTCAAATTTGTACATAAGACTTCAGTCCACTAGACTAAAAAGAAAAGCTTATGTGAATACTATGTAAAATTTAAAACTCATTTCTCCCAAATATTTATTCAATATTTATTTACATGTCTATCACTAAGCTTTGAACTCTTGCACCATAATAAGTGCAAGTTAAGCGTAAAGTTTGAGCTCTAAGCCATTATAATCTCAATGCACATTAAAAATATTAACTTAATTTTTTTTAAATTTGAAGATCACAATAATCCTTGTTGGTTTTGAAAAATGCATAAAATCCTAGAGATGTAGCTATCGAGAGCTTGGGATGATGAGGGCCACAACGCCCAAAATCCACACAAATCACAACAATAGATACCAAAACAGAAGATGCGAGACATGAAATAACTCACTTTCAATTATTTTAAGAAAATGAAATTACAAATTCAAACTTACAATGCTACAGCCTCATGGGCTTGATTCATTACAACAAAATCAACTCTAAAAACAAATATATTATTCAGAGCCACAATCTGCACTAATGGAGCCACCTTCTACAACCCCCACTTATCCCTTTTTATTTTACCCAATAACCATTCTCGAATGTTCTAGAAAGTGTAAGTTCCCCTTTTGTTTTGGTGCCAAAAGTCCCACTGTTTGATTTCTTTTCGAGGAAGAAATTTTAATGAAATTCACTTTTTAGTGGGGAAACTTTGCGGGCCATAACTTTTGATCCGTGTGTCCAATTTTCCATTATAACATATCGTTGGAAATCTCTCAAAGAGATCTACAACACTGAACCCATCAGAGATCAGTTCATCCACTTTTCAAGCTATTTCGGGGCCTCTAAGGTTTTCATATTTGAATTTGAAGTTGCATTGGAGAAATTTCTCGAGACAAAAACTTTAATATTTCCCAAATCATGTGGGGTATTGAGACGATTCTTTCACTTCCAATTTTTTTTTTCAATTATGCTCCTTGGGGTAAAATTTCAAGTCGATATGAGCCTATTTAAGCTAAATTACTAAAAATAGTAAGTGAATGTTTGTTTCCTTTTCTGACTGTAGACTATCTCAAACCCCTTAAGTGCCATCATGGGACTCAAAAAAACTAAATAAAATAAGGAGTTTTTTTTTTTGGGTGATGTAAGATTGCCATACACCAATGGATGCTCCCACATCAAACACCCAGGGTAATTTGAAAAGTGACCTTGTCACTTCTTAGGAGTTAGAGGGAAATCGAGATGGTTAACCTCGGCCTTTGAAAACCACGATGAATCTTCAATAGGCCTCACTCTCCACTTCACCAAGTACTCTGCATGTTGTCTATTTCTTGTGCTTCTACCCACACGACTATCCAAAATTTCTTCTATCTCCTCCTTTTCTGAAGTAGGTGCTAGTATATTCCAATGTGTTTCTATTGTTTCTTCATCAATTCCCCCTTCATGATATTGTGTTCAATATGAAATATTAAACATAGGTGAAATATGAATTTCATCAAGCAACTCTACCTCATATACATTTCTTGAATCATGCTTCTTCAGGATCTTCCATGGTCCAAAATTTTTCATCTTTAACTTATTGTGTGTACCAGCTAGAAACCTCTCCTTTCACAAATGAGCCATGACTTCATCTCCTACCTAGAACTCCTTGTACCTCATTTTTTTGATCTACCTTAGCCTTATATTGTGAGTTCATCTTATTGATATATTTCTTCACCTCTTTGTGCAAATTCTCCAGCCTCAACACTACTCTTCTCCCCTTTATCCATCCTTCTCAATTCAGAAGCAGTTCTTGGACTACTCCCATACACAATCTGGAATGGTTATTTACCAATGCTCCTATTGACATAATTTTTGTAAGAAATTTTTTCCTATGGTATAATCAAATCCCATCCCTTGGGCTTATCTCCTACTAAGGATCTTAGTAGGTTACCCAAACTCCTATTCACCACCTTTGTTTGTCCATTAGTTTGTGGATGGTGTACATAACTTAACTTCAAATTTTTCTTCAACTTCTTCCATAATTTCCTCCAGAAATAACCAAAAAATTTGGTATCTTTGTCTAAAACTATACTCTTCGGTAGACCATGTAGTCTCACCACCTCTCTGAAAAACAAATCTGCAACATGAAAAACATCACTAATCTTATGACATGAAATGAAATGTGCCATCTTTGAAAATCTATCCACCACCACAAATATGGAATCATGCCCTCTCTGTGTCCTTGGCAAGCCAAGAACAAAATCAATTCTAATGTCCTCCCATGGCCTCTTAGGTATAGGTAATGGTTGATACAATATAGTATTCTAACTTATTCTTTTCGCCGTCCGACGTACTCTACAACTCTACACAAACTTCTTCACATCTTGTTGTAACTATAGCTAGTAATAATTCTCACTAACAAGAGCAATGGTCTTATCTCAACTAAAGTGTCCAACCAATCCTCCACTAAGCTTCTCCTTGATTAGATTCTCTCTCATAGAACTCCTTGGAATAAACAATTGGCTTCCTCTAAACAACATTCCATCTTGGATTAAGAAATCCAACCATCTTGTCCTATCCAAAGTAGTAGGTTCCAAAAAATCCTTCCAAGCTTCTACAAAGTCTGGATCTCCAGGATACAAAATTTTGAGTTCATTGAACCCAACAACCTCTATATTCATCTCTATCAATAAATTTTTCCTTCTACTTAAGGCATTTGCAACTCTATTTGACCTCCCACTCCTGTGCTTCAAAAAAAAAGTATAAATCTGCAAAAACTCAACCCATTTTAAGTGCCTTTGATTTAACTTTCATTCACTATTGAGATGCTGCAAAGCTTGGTGATCAGTATATAAAACAAATTCTTTTAGCAACAACTAGTGTCTCTATTTCTTTAAATCCTGAAATATAGCATAAAACTCCTAATCATAGACAAAATATTTCTTCTTAGCATCATTCAACTTCTCACTAAAATAGGTAACAAGCTTACCTTCTTGACTCAAAACAGCTCCTATGGCAGTGCCACTAGCATCAAAATCTACTTAAAAGACCTTATTGAAATATGGAAGTGCCAAAACAGGTTGCTCTATGAATTTCTTCTTCAACATATCAAAACTCTTTGTTGCTCCTAT
>VDFB02353493.1:273025877-273176861 GCA_007258455.2 Sequoia sempervirens | reverse complement strand
TTGAACATAGACAATGCTTTTCACCTTTTTGATATTTGTTGTATGGTTTTTTGGCTTGTTTCGGCTCTCTTGCTTGACTCCATTGTTAGCTACAAGAAATAATAATAATGTTAATATTTTTTAAAAGATACTAAGTGGATTTGAATTTTTTATTTGTTTCAATATTTATATAAATTGGATCATGATCACTCCAATATGCTTCTGATTTGTAAATAGAACATGGTTTTGCATTTATGTTACACCAAATATGATCAATTAGTGGCTTGTTGACATGGTTTAATTTATATAACATAAAATTCATTTTAGAATTGTGCATGTGATTTGATAGCAAATTCTTTCGTGCATTATCCATTGACATATCAATGTTGAAGTCACCTAGAATATATAAAGTTGATGTTAAATTGACAGAGGAGAATACTTGATTTGTGATTGTTATAATTTCTGTTACTGGTGTGGTGGGTCTTGCATATAGATTACATATGTTCATCTCATCACTTGGCAAATTTATTGTTATTGTTATAGCTTCTACATTTGTTGTTTTATGTTGCACTGTTTTTGAAATTGATAGATTATTTCTAGTAAATGTTGTTACACCATGTATGTGATTTGTTGAGAAATGATTAAAATTTTGGAATTCATTATTATATTTTGATAGTTGCATATGTGTTTCTTGTAGACAAATAATATCAGCTGACATCATTTCATGGTCACTAAGCATGTCTTCGATATGTACAAGCAGGTTACGAGTATTGAATGTGGTTAGTAGTAATTGTTTGTCGCTAATGCTTTGGAGATGGTGATTTTCAAACTCCCAAATTGATGTTGATTGTAGGCGTGACATTTCATTAATTACTTTTTTTTTGACTTTGAAATGGTTTTGTGTTAGAGGTCTTATCAAGAACAATGTGTCAATTGTTCGTGTACGTGATAGTGCTGTATATGCCAAACCATGTTTGTTTATGCCTGATGGATCAAATGCTAATGCTTGCATTGTAAGGCCTTGTGATTTGTGAATAGTACGAGCACATGCTGGTTGTATTGGAAATTGTTTTCTGATTGTCAATTTTTTTTGGTTGTATAGGTTTTTAGTAGGCTTTGCAATGCGAAGTATGGGTGTCCAACTTTTGTCTATGCACTCACTATAACATTGCGCTAGTCTTTTCGCTTGTCGATGTCCAACTTTTGAGTCAGTGAACTTGATCCAAACTATATCGAAATTAGTGTATTTTGTGTATGCTTGGAATGTTCCATCTGATCCATTGACAAGCCCATCTTCCGTGTTGTAATTGCTAGCATATATTTCAACTAGCATATTAGGTTTTAAGAGTATCTGAGAAGGTAGATTAATTGAACGGTCATACAACATAATTGTATTAGAGTTGTCATCATGTTCATCAATTGCATTCAATATAATTACCTCTCCTTGTGTGATGGATAACATGTTTTCATTGTGTTTTTCCACATCTTTCCTTCTGTAGAAGAGGAAGGGGAATGTTGGGTCCATTGGCGGTGAGCGCAAACATTTTTTATTTAAATAGTCCAAGTCTTGAATTGTCTGGGATCCAACTCGGCTTCTATTGAGTATTGAAACAAATTTCTCATCTTTTTGTCGCATTGTCGATTGCAGTGCATAGCATTTTATCTTTTGTTTCCAAAAGCTATAAGGCATTAATTCATTTAATGTTGGAGGATTCTCAAATACTAGTGCATCTTGTACAGGTTGTACTTGGTAAAGATCACCACAAAAAATTGTATCTAGATTTCCGAAATAGCTAGTGGGGGTTTGCATTATGTCTCGTAAACGTTTGTCAATGTAACGTAGAAATCTTGAACCCACTAGAGAAATTTCATCTATCAATACCACACGGAGTTGTTGATAATGCTTTGACATAGCATCCAATGTTTCAGAACTCAATGGGATGAATTCTGACTTGTTAAATGGCATGTGTAATGCTGAATGAATTGTCAATCCACCTATGTTATATGCTGCTTTTCCTGTATAAGCAAGTATCAGTCCTTTTGGTTTATTTGGATCATTGTCAATAGATGAGTTGTATATGCGAATAAGTGTTTGATATATGGCTTTTGCGGTAAATGTTTTTCCCATTCCAGCACCTCCTGTTAAGAACAAGTGTAATGGTGCTTTGATGTTGTTTATTTTTTTCAATGCGATGTCTTTTACAATTGCTTGTTGTTCTTTGTTTAACATTCGTCTTAATTTGTAGTACTCAGAATTGTCTATTATTTGAGGATGTTTTGCAATTTCAAATTCGTTTTGAAATATTCTATTTGTTTTGTTGATTTTTTCTGTCTCAATATCTAATTGTATATTATATTGTTCTTTCATCTGCATACGATTTTCAGTAAGGCTTTCATTTTCATCAAGATCATTGTTTGTGTTGATTTCATCTATAGCTTTTTCAATGTCGCCCCACATAGGGTTGACTTTGTAGTTGTATTTTATGTGATTTGATGTAATAATATTTTCATGATACAAATAAGCACTATGCCATGTTTGGAATCCATTTTTAAGTGATTTTTCACTTTGTGTAAATGGCACATATAGTAGTAATTGTTCTCTACAATGGTTTTCTAAGTCAATATGTTTGTTGAAGTTTACAAAATGTATTATATTTGCTTCAGCTTTACTTTGTAATTTTTTGCCATCTTTTCTATAATTAGAAATGAAATCTACAAGACAAATGTGTGATAGTGTTGTTGGTCGTGCTAGATAGTAATCTATCAACGATTTTGATGTTACGTTTTCTGAATCATCTGGTTCTTTGCTCAATTGTTTAGTTGATTTTAAGACAAATGTTCTCTCGTCCTCATTTCTTGTATCAATGAATACACATTTTCTTGAACTATAGTTTAATGGAAGTGATAAAGCAATGTGTGCTGCTTGTTGCGAAGACATTTGTTGTAAATTGAGTAATACGTTTCCTAGTTTACTAATCATATTTATTGCATCGATACTATTTTGTTCATGATCTTTACGAATTCTTTTGAATGCATTTGTCATTGACTTGTCTACTTTTGTCATATACGAGCTACAATACATAGCCACTGCATATGCATTCAATACAAATTGTGCGTCTGTATTTGCTTTCCATATTTCAGGCATTGTTCTAGCAAAACTATTATTCCATATGTCTGATGGTTTCCTTTTCAAAAATATTGTCGGCCTATGGATTGTAGACTTGATGGCAATTATGTATTCATCTTCACTAATATTCATTTCATCTATGAACATTTGAAATGAGATTGATTTGTCATAGTTTGCTTGTTGTAAAGTGGAAAGTATTTTTGATGCTGTTGAAATCACATTTTCGTCATTGGTTTTAGTTGGTTCCAAAATTGTAGTTTTCTTCATTGGCGGGAGCGGAAAATTATATCTACAAGTTTGTTTCTTCGACCTTCGACATTGTTTCGTGTGGTGATGTTTGTGTATTGTAGCTATATCTGGATGTAGATGTTCAGTGTTACAAGTAATGTAGTTGTCTACAAAATGTTCAATAGTTATGTTACTATCTCTTCCGTAAATTGGTGCTTGTCTAATCCACAAGAGGAAATGATCATGCTCATTTCCACGATTTTGAAATTCGGTTATGGAGAAATAATCTGAAATGGTTCCAAAAAAGGAATTGTCTGTTAATATTAATTTCTTCATTGCATTAATTCTATGCCTATAATAGCGTGCACATGTAATCGGATCTCTTCGAATCAAATGAATTCTTCTATCTTCGATTGTACTATTTGATTCTTCATGGTTGGTTGCTTTTTGATATGTGCGATGTAGTTCTTCAAGTGTTTTGGTTAATGGTTCCCAATATTGTTCAACACTTGTAAATGTAACAAAAAAAGTTGGTGGTCCAAGTTGTCTTATCATCGCAAATAGATTTTTTTTTAGTTGATGCAAATAATCTGGAGATATTCTTATTTTTTTGAAATCGACATAACCAATGTCGGATTTAAGAATATTTTCTAAATTAGGTTTATGTTTCACATCTTTTGCTAGTAGCCTTCTCCCTTTTAATTGCCCCTTACGTAATCTCACCCATATTGTGGATAGCACTTGTTGTATTAGAATTTTAATGGTTTTGAAGAATAGGTTTGTAGTGTGGTAAGCAAATTTCCTATTTGAATGTTGTAATTCCCACTTTACAATTTTTTGATACGAATATCTTTTGACAATGTCCTCATCACGTGGATTGCCAAAGAACAGTGTAGGGAAATTCATCTCTTCAGCGTATTTATCTTTAAATATTCCAATTGGATTATTTCCTTCTGCTGGTGCAATTTCTATGATCTTGTCTTGCATTTCATGTATGCACTTAGATTCAGTGAAACCATGTATCAATGTTTCACTAGGTATTTCATTTTCAATATCGCTTTCAACATCGTTGTCGCTTGTATTGTTATCGCTTGTTGTGTCCTTTGCACTATCTAGTCATAGAATTTCAATCCAGTCTTTGTTTATCTCAACATTCTCCATCTTGTATAATTTTTTGTTTGATAATTGATCCAATGCTTTCATTATCATATTTGCACGTACCATTCCTGTTTGGTATGCATTTTTATACTGCAAGCGTCTTTTAAGAGCAACAACTATTGTCGATGTTTCGTTCGTTGAACGTGGTAATGCTCGTTGTATGATATCAGAGTTAACTGGTACATTTATAATAGACCCGGTCAAACCTAATTGTGAATTTTTGTATCCTAATTGCCAAATTTGCGCAAATGCAATTCTAAGGGACACTAGTCGTTCTTCTAGTTGTGTCAACATTGCCACATATCCTAATGGATTATTTGTTCGGATGTAATTTGGAGTTGCATATTTTGGTAATTTACATTCTTTCAACGATGCTTTGCATTTGGAACAAATATAGTTTGTTGTTGTGATTTGTTTATTTGTGGACAAGCTGTAATACATTTTCATTTCTTTGTCTTTCAAAGTTGTAATGTCTTTTTTAAAATGCAACATTTGACAAATTGAACATACATATCTAGGTGTATCTTCAATTTGTTTTTTGAACAATTCAATGGCTGATTTTGAAATTCCTTTTTCCAACTTTGTACATGTTGCAATATTTTTTGAACGTATTTGTTTTTTGATTTTTCGTAGTGAGTTGACCGTATATTGTTGAATGTTTTCAATTTGATTGAATTCGATCTTGTTGTTTTTGTTGGTGTTTCTAATTAGTTTTTTAATTTGACGAAGTGATGCAGTTGAATTGATATTAGTCGAATGCAGTTGATATGATAGAAGTGGCTCAAAGTGTCCATGAAGAGGATTTGTATCATGGAAAAGGATAGAGTGTGATTCTGCATTAGATGATTCATTAAAATGCAAATATTTATGCGCCGTTCTTACTGACCAAACCTTTATTTGTATGCCTAGCCATTTGGATAGCCACTTAATACAAAATGTGTCTCCCCATAATCCAATTTCTTCATTATTTGTGGTTGGCATAGCTGATTTTCGCATTCTCCAAAAATAAGTTTCAATGTTGTCTATTTTATGCTGTACATCTAATATATTTGGATGTAATTCATTGTTATATGACCAAGTTGCTTCTTCATCACCTTCTGAATAGCATTTTATAAAGTAATCAATTACTCCATTGCGTAATTCAGATGAGGTGTAGCGATGATTAAGTAGAAATGCTAATGAATCAAAAAGACAATCTCCTACATTGTACTTAAATGTATTAGTTCTAAATAGGCCCTGAATTCTAAGCGCATCATCAATATTATATACTTCACAACGATTCAATAATGTATAATTTTCTACATCTATAATTTCTTTTGCTTTTCCTTGTATATTTTCTATTTTTCTCTTCATTTTTGTGAGGAAAAAACAGAGTTGATGACAAGTAAAGAACAAAGGTTTGATGTACCTGATATGTTTATGAAGAGAACACTTAGTAGTTGTGCTTGTGTTTAATGTGTAAAATAATAGTTTGAGGATCTTCTCTTCTTGCTTCAGGGTCTGCAATACGAAAATGTGATTGTTATTAATTTTATGGAGTTCAAGTTGTAACATATTAAGTTTATTGAAATTATATATATATTTTTTATTATGCAAAAACTATGTAAATCTACTCATGTCTTTTTCAAACTTCACATATGATTATATAAAAAATATCTTTTGCTCACATTCATATCTATTATTCTTCATAGTACGTAGAAGTTGTCACATGACTAATTTACTTTTGCAAGATGAGATAATGAATAAATCAAATATCTTTGTTTTAACTATGGTATGTAAACAACAAAATTGAAATCTATACATTGAATTGTTCACATATGTATTTTGTTAAAGTAATTCTCATTAAATTTATATATTTTGTAAACCTTGTATGAAGTTTGTACTCCATATTTAACGTACATGATTATGAAAAATGATATGATATTTAATCTCTTAGATATGATGGAGAATCCATATACAAAACTATTTAGGTGCATTCTTATTTGGATATCAACTATTCACAATTTTCTACTTTAGCCTTCATAGATTGTATAAATGACATACTAAATATGATTATTCTAACTACATCTATTTATATAAGTTGGATTTGTATTGTAGTGGAAATTTATATAGAACAAGACGTTTGTTATTTTATAAAGATGATAAATGATATATTGCAAAATGCATTCATACTACAAAACATTTGAGACTCTAAATTATTGTTCTCACAATGTCACGCTATCTAGATGATTAGATATGCACATTTAGAAGATTCCAAAAACATAAGAAAACTATAGGTAAAGTTTATCATAAGAATAGTATGCTTCAAATTGTATTGTTGAATACGAAAAACAAAAAATATATGGAATTGTGCGAACTAGATAGAGCTTCCCTATGGAGAAGAAACATTAAGAACTTCCTCAGAAGCAATTGTATCTAAAGTGAATGCCGATACTGGAGATGTGCCAGGGGCTAGAGGAGGAACATGTTTCTTCATGTAAATCGATGTACAAGCAGTACCAACTTCATACAAATTACTAATATCATAATTGATATTATTTTGCTCGTTTCTCTCAAGACTGTCAACTACAAATCGAGAATCTATCAAGAATGGGAATGTATCTTGACTTTCAATTTCTCAGTATTCATCGTTGAAGTCATATCATTTTTGGAACAACTAACTAGAATAGGGCTATCAGTAGAGCTAATATTGGGCTCGAAGCATGGCAATGAAGATGGACTTACAAACTTGGGATTCTGACAAAAGATATCAAAATTGACAGATTCAAATGTGCTTGGAAAATGCATGCCAAAGTTTGTAATAGAATTATCAAAGATATAGTCTTGGAATGGTATTCTAGTATCAATATTGGTACTACAGATGACACTAATATCTTTTGGATCAGAAATAGGAAGATCTAATTTGTTGTAATGAGGGTCAAGAAGGGATTGATTGTCATCCATCATATTTGGAAAACATTGTATATCATTAACAATGTTCTCTTGAGAAATATTGTTATCAGTCATGGGATCTGATCCTGCTTCTTCTGTTGTTAAACTGCTTGAGCTCTTTTGAAGCAAAGTTTGTTTCAGAAATTTACTGGATTGTGATAAGTCTCCTGGGTTTGAATTGGTATAGTTGAAATTTGTGATTGCCTTATTTCCTTTAATGGATATTGCAGCCATATCATAAGCATAGGCAGCTTGTTTAGCAGTTACAAAACTTCCCAGCCATTGTCATTTTTTCAATTTATTGTTCCAAATTTCTGCAACGTAGCTACCCCAAGGACGCTGCCTAACACCTCTATATGACCTAATTTTTACAAATTGTTTAGACTCAACATAACTCAAACATAGCTCTTTGTTTTCCTCTACTTTCTCTTTGCATCGATCAGATGCACACTGTTTTCCAAATATATTCTTTGAGTTCTTTTTTTTATTGTCGATTCAGGTTCACATAATTCAGGAGCAGGTTCCTTTGACAAGTCGCTAGATGGTTTAGAATCGATATAGAGGAAATTGGTGATTGCATTATTTCCTGCAATTGCAATTGCAGCTTTATCATAAGCATGGGCTGCTTCTTCTGCACTGTCAAAAGTTCCAAGCCATTGTTGCTTCTTTAAGTTGGGGTTATAGATTTCTGCACCATAACTACTCGATCTTTTTCTGACACCTTTGTATCTTTTCTCCATTGCTTCGTTTAATTTTCTAAAGCACAATTGACACTTTGTCAAAACATTTTCCTATCTAACATATATGCATTTCTAATGTTGTATCAAGTGCAAATTGAAATTTCTTAATGCAAATTTGATAACAAAGAATTACATATAGGAAACACAACATAGATCAGAATAGAATAGATTCACAACTTATTTACTTATCTAAAAGTCTTTAGCATATTCATAGAGTAACTGTATTTTATTTCTAAGAAATAGTCAAATGCCAAATATATAAAATATGAGTAATACACTTGCTAGAGCTAATATTATAAAATGAGATGTTTTTTTTACTAAGATGAGCAATGCAAAGAGGATCAACATTTCTGTTATCAAAATTGCAAATCCCATTAACATCATCTTGTCATAGCCATTGTCAACATTTGTATTCCTTTTGCATAATTTGCTCATTCTGTTGCCTTGATGTCCTTCAGCTGCAAAAGATGATGGTTTTAAATATGCATTCTAATGACAAATTGCTTTCTCAAAAATGAGAAATTTTCACAATTCCAATGACATAACTCCTAGATTTTTTTTGTCAAAACAAAGAAATCTTAGGAAATTTAAAAATTTCAACTATGCCCCACATTGAAATTTGATGTGAAAATGCCTTTGATGATGATTAAATACACTGAAAAGGCTACAGATGAACCTTTGCTTTATATTATTTTTGGGAGTATCATCAACTTACTTTTTTCCATCCATGAACTACTCAGTTTAAGCTAATCATGTCAATTACAACTACAAGGGAAACCAATTTTTTCAACTATGGTCAAGATTGAAATTTAATGAGACGATATCCTTTATATCATAGGGGTCAGTATGTACTTGTCTAGCCATGCTAATGCCACCTGACAACAAAGATATTGCTTTACAGTTACTCAGAAAAAATGTCATTCCTAGAATTTATACAAAATTTAATGGTAGACATTTTTTGCAACTTCAGTTTCAGTCATAACATTTTTCCATTGTTGGTATTTGTCATCTTGTATTTTTGAAAAAGAGGATTTTGCACAAACATTCTAGATGAACAGTGACTGTCCTTTGTCTTGACAAGGGAATGGATTCAATTCTACACATCAGCATCAACTTTCCGTGACTTGCATGGTTAGACAACACTTTGGTGTAAACCAAAATTCTAACAAACGAACAACATATCTTTATACCTTTGGTGTATTCATACCTTTAATCTCAATATATGCCCATAAATAGGACAACATACATTATAATAGACACGTGATTATTTGAAATCAATTCATGCAACAACTACTATATGTAACAATAATTATTGGTAGGAACATAACCCAATGCGTCTCTTGTTTATTCTATTTTTTTTTGTTGTTAACGACACAAGATCCCTATGACCTAGCCCACCATCCAGGGGGTGAGCTGAGGTGAGAATAGTCCCCTACAGGGGGACCCAACAGCCCGTAAGCCAGTTCCAATTGGGTAAACCCAACAGTGGAATCGAAACCAATAGAGAGCAAATCCACAACTCAAACCAACTTCGTTACACTACCAACTAATAAAATATAATAGAAACTAATAAAATGTATTTGAATGGTCATCCATGAAGTCAATTGGAATGGTTTTCCATATAAAGTCAATTGTATAATTTTCCAGGCGTACGCGACTCAAAATTATAATCTAAATATTGTAGAACTTTCTATTGAACGCAAACGTCCATATAAATTTGCTTTCCGCATTGTATATGCCATTTCTGTGTCTGTGAGAAAATTCTCGTGATTACAATCTGCGAACCATGGCATACGTTGAAAATGGTAACGTGGATGTCTCTTCATATTTCTCTGCAATTTGCTTCATAATAGATTCAGTGATTTACAAAATCCAAGTTTTTCGTATATGCCAAATTCCTCACTAAGTGGACCGTAAAATTGATCTAGAGATTGTAAAATTCGAAACAATTTTTTCCTTTTCAAAGCCGTTTTGTTTTCCTAGAGATTTAAATTTTACTACAGACTGTAATTGGGTAGCGAATTTTCCAGCATGCTACTATGCTTTACATGGTGATTCTGTCGTAGATGAGATCATAAGATCTAGCATTTTTATCTCTGCTTTTTATTGAGATTTTTTTTTTTTTTTTAAATGAGGGATTTTAGAAGTTGAAGAATTTTCTGGGATATATCATAATTGCTAATTGTCTCTCTTTTCTGGATGCTGAGACAAACCCTTGTCAAATACACGCAATATTTTATGTCTTTCCATATCTGCATGGTAGGAATCATTTTTTTAAGGTTCTTTCTGATTGCATTTCAGTGGTACATGATGCTCTTGTTTTTCTTGGTGAGTAGTGGGTGAGGTATGGGCCAAACTCTTCAAGAATTTTTATTATTTTTTAATTGGTAAATTCCTGTGTTACACCAAGTTTTTGGAACGGGGACGGCAGGGAAGGGGGGCATGTTTCTGGAATGGATTCATTGGGAGGCTATTTTAGGGGATGGCAGAGGACGGCGAAAAAACAGGGAAATTTTAAAAATATAAGAAATTTCCATCGCAATTAATATATACAGTTAAATCAAAACATTGGAATATAAAAAATTTCACACAAAGCCCAAATGTCATATTAGATACCTCTAGAAATGATCAAATAACCTTGAAAGTTCAATACTCTTGTATGCCAGAAGTGTTGAACTGTGATTGTAAGAAAAATAAAGATTGGCTATGTGACCAGATATGCCCCATATACATCCCAAAACATATCGTTTGATCTGATGAGATTCAAGGACACTGGATATTACTATTAAGGAGTTCGATCCATATCCTACAAAATTACTAAAAAACAATTGAAAAAATAGAGGTAAAAAAATCACTTTCACCCAATACAGAGGGGAGTAAATTGCCTTATCTCACACTTATGGAACTTCTTTGAGCTTATGTCTTGAGGGTTTGTGGCTGCAAAATCTCTTCTGTGCTATCTATGTTAAGTAATTATTTTGCACACACACACACACACATACAGACATACACATATTAAAAATTCATGTAAACATTTTTATATCATTGCCAAAGCTCGTTTGGATAGCCCATGTGGAAGTTTTAAGGTCAGTAAATGAGATTTGAATTTAGAAATACTGAGCATGCAGAGGAATTGTGTCTGTTGGTGTACTTAATGACATCATATTTCAAGATCATTTCTATCTTGTTAGATTACCAGGGATTCCAGACAGCATTGACTGTTTTTACTACTCAAGATATCATTGGATGTCAACTTTCAAACAGGCCACACGAAGATCTAGTGCAGCCTGATTTAGTGGTTTTGCTTGCCTAACCAGGATGTCTAGCAAGACTGCTAGGTAGTTTGCTGTTCTGATAAATAAAATATTCAAAATCATTCACTCCTAATTTAGCCCATATTTTGTCCCCGTTGGTTATCATGAGGTAGTCAATACCTTTGCCAAATTTTGATCTTTTAAACGTGCAGCCTCTGTACGCACATGTATGCCTAGTTGTTTAACAATCATGGTAGCTGCTTGTATGATGATGGAACTATGGACAAGACAATGTGAAAAATAATCAACCTTGTTGTATGAACATAAAAACCGGTGAAACATTTGTTGAAGAGCATTACTTATTTTTTAAAATTCTGACTGTTTTAAAGTGGGGACGGCTGGCCATCCCCAGGACTATTAGGGGATGTCATTGATGTACCCCAGCCATCCCTCATTTGTTTTAGTGTTTCGAGGACGTTTTTGAGGATATATGAGGTTTAGGTGATTGTGGGGGGGCATTTCTAAGGCATCCTCAAGTCCCTAGAATAGGTACACCTGCAAAAAGGTGGGGGACACATCCCCATGTATCATAGCCCATAGGTAAATTCTCCATGTGGGGAGACCTTCAGTTTATACATTGCCTTTTCCAACTACAATTCTTATAAATAAATTATTGATTACATGTCAAAATAAATAAAAAAATAGAAAAAAAAAAGAGAATACTATCATTAATAAATAAAAAACAAAGAATAATTTCATTTTAAAAGACCACAGATCTACAACTCAAAAAAATTCACATAAGAAACCTTGCCCAAATATTAAAAAAATTGTGATCCTTGATAAGATGTATATTTTTAGGTCTCATTCAACTACCTCTAAATATTCTTTGTATCTTTACTTTCTTCAATACAAAAATAATAAAATAAATAAAAAACAGAAATGTCAAACTACAACCATTTAATTTTCATTACATCATTGCCGAGTTTGTTGTACTGGCAATACCTTCGTCGCTAAACGAGTTCAATGTGCTTTACACTCAATTTGTGATAAACAATAGATTTGGTTGGCCACAATTTCTCCTCTAAATGGTCAATCTCGTAAAATCTCCGCTAAAATTACATGGAAGGCAGGTGACACTAGCGGATGTGCAGGTCCAAGTCAAATCGCGATCACACACGGGAAAATATCTAGGTAAGTATGTCAAGACTAAATTCTCCTTTTTAAAAGTCCTCCCTCTTACCAAATCTGAGGTGTATTCTGCCTAAAACTTTCAATTTATTCCCCCTCAAAAGTCAGTCAACCAGATTAGAGGGAAACGTTTACCAGTCATAAAGGCCTACCTACGAAAGAAGAAAAAATAAAAAAATATCACTTTCCTCGTCACACCGTTGCTCACCACTTGCACGAGAGCCATATTCCCATTTAAACTCGAAACAAAAACCTTTTAGAAAAGTAAAAGTCCCGCGCACGGGTGGACCACAGCTTCCCGCTAGGCTAGTTTATAACGGTAGCCCCGGCTAAACACAGGTCATCTACAATTTTGTTGCTTTGCAACTAAAGCTAAACCCCCAAAAACAAAGCCTGGTAGAGTCTGAGAATTTTATTTATGCGATCAAAAGAGATTAAAGTTTGATCTGGACATTTAGGAAATTTATCTGGGTATTGCTATTTTTGAAAGAAATGCTTCTGGGTATTGTGTTTGTGATAGAGATAATGTGGGTGCTGCTTGCTTTTTAAGGTTTTGGTTTCATCTGTATTTTTTGGGATTTAAAGCCGAGATGGCACAAAACAGAGAGGAGGAGGAGATGGGGTGCTAGGTGTCGGAAGGCCTGAAGTCCTGCGTTGACAACTGTGGCTTCTTCGGCAGCCCGGCCACCATGAACCTCGGCTCCAAGTGCTACAACGAATCTGTCCAGATCAATGTTAACACAACGGCGAGTTTTACAATGGCGAGTTCGCAAAGTTATGGTGGGTATCGTGGTGGCGTTGGTGGTGGCAGGGGCCGTAGCGGTGGTGGTTGGACTAACAGTAACAGATCTGATGGTGAAGACAACTGATGTTTTATCATACTAAACAACATTAAAATCTATTTACATGTTTGAAAATGAAAATCGTTCCATTCTGAGAAATCTAAACAAATACAAACGCCGCCATTCAATAAAACATTATTTATAAATCTGCAAATATTAAAACTATTTTCAATCGCAAAATAATAAAACAAATCTCAGGAACAACATGCACCTGTTTAAATATTGATTCAGCTTATTTGCTTTGTCGAACACTGCAAGACACTTTAGAAGCTCCCAGTCTTTTTCCCACACATTCAAAATTTGTGAACTCAGAAGATGTCTTTATAAAGCGTTAGATTTTTTTTTATAGTATGGCAATAAATGAAGATTTGAAGAAAATCTTCTTATTGATTTTTTATCAAAAAACAATCTTCAATCATATTGTCGGCGATCAGCTGCAATAATGCAGTCAATAGTCTCTATAGTCAATTGGCACAGTAAACAACACTACCGACTACATGACTCTTCCACTAAAACAATTATTTTGATGCCAAACCATAAAAATGCATTAGGCAGTGAATAGTCTCCATAGTCAAGTGGCACAGTAAACAACACTACCCACTACACCACTCTTCCACTAAAACAATTATTTCGATGCCAAACCATAAAAATGCACTATGCAGGCATAGTGTTGAAATCTAAATAGATGAGAAAACCATACAATATTAAAAGGGATGACATCATCCAAAATATGACTGTAGGCATCTATTGTCCAATAGAATTTGACAAAAGTTGTGTGAAAAATATTCAAAAAATATGACATAAAAATAAACTTTAGAAAAATTTGTACCCATAGTTTAATTCTTGACATCTATTGGTTGGTATTTGCAAACATAATAGACCTAGGTGAAAGCATAAGTATTCCTGCCACCGCGTACTAAAAGATATTACATAAAAGATGAGATATAAGATGGTACAAATTTATTCCAGAGAATTTGAAATGAATGGGAACCATTCAATGCACCATGCTTTAACCCCCTCCCTTAACACTGCTTTTCCTCAATCAATTATATTTCAACTTAGCTGCCCACTGAAGGGGTATTTCCTCCTCATTATCCCAAACTCCATAATTGTCTCCAATTTTAGTGAAAGACTCGTACGCTTCATACATTGAAGGTCTTTCTTCCGGGTTATATCTCACACACCTAAAACCCATCTCCATCAGCTCCCCCACCACTGATTTCTCTTCTTCTGACGATATACAGTTCTCTTCCACATATTTCTCCACTACTCTCTCTGCGTTCGTGCTGTTGCCACGTATCCACTCGATCAACGTTAATTCCTTCCCACTTTCCTTCTCCATGACTGCATCGCCAGCCTTCAGTCCAGTTACGATTTCGAGCACAACCACTCCAAAGCTGTACACGTCTCCTTTCAATGTAGCCATAGACGGAATATTCCTCCACTGTTCCGGCGCAACGTATTGGAATTCTTTCTCCAAATTCTGCTGAGAAGAAATGCTAATGCAAGTTTCGCCTTCATCGCTGGTGAATCTTGCTAATCCGAACCCACTGATGCGGGGCTCATAATCATCATCCATATAAATAACTCCTGAACTTATATTGCGGTGGATGATATGAGGATTGCAGATGTGATGAAGCCACGCCAGTCCTCTTGAAATTCCGACACAAATCCTAAGTTTGGTGGGCCAGTCCAACTCCTTCTGGTCTCTGTGGAGGCCATGGAAACAATTGAGGAGGGTTCCTCTGGCCATGTATTTGTAGACGAGCAGCCGCTCTTGGTCGTCGGCAATACAGTAACCCAAAAGCGGGAGCAGATTGCGGTGCCTGAGATGCCCCAATGTCTTCATCTCCCACTTGAACTCCTTTTCACTCTGCTCGCACGTCCTCAGCCTCTTTACCGTCAGCAGAGAGCCGTCGGGCAGCTCAGCCTTGTAAAACACCCCTGTGCTGTCACTCCATATGATGTTGTCTTCGCTGAAGTTGTGGGTGGCATCCGCAAGGTCACCCACTCTCATCTTTTTTATGGGCTTCTCGAACAGACAAACTTTTCTGGACCTCCGAATTTCTACATGATCATTGGGCTGTTTAAATGGCGGTAGTGGCGATCCCCGGGATGCTTGTCTTGAAATCCAACAGCGAATGCCGAGAATGATCCAGGTAATAATCACAATGCCGTAAAGCACAAACGCAGCAACAACCACCGGATTCACCGAATTCGGCAATCCTAAACATCCCCTGCTCAAGGGTTTTGAACAGAGTGCAGTGTTACCCACAAAGAGATCGGTGCTATTAAAGGCCCACTTAGCGGGTATTGGCCCAGTAAGCATATTATTTGCAAAATTGAAGTCGTTGAGCCGCTGCAGCCGCGTCAATTCCCATGGTATCGAGCCGCTAAGTTGGTTGTCATTCAAGCGAAGGACATTCAGATAAGAACAATTAGCTAGCTCAGGGGGAATCGACCCAGTAAACTGGTTTGACGAAAGATCAATTTGCACAAGAAAGGGAAGCCATTCGCAGAGATTCCTTGGGATTGGGCCTGAAAGGCTATTGCTAGAGAGATCCAAGTTGGTCATACTCCCACAGTACTTCAAGCCGCTTGGGAAACGTCCGGAAAGCTCCATTCCAGGGAGCTTAACGCTTGCCACTTTGCCGTCATCGTTATGCCAGCAGTCAATTCCCACAAAGTTGCAGATAAAGCCTTGGCTGTTGTTCGCAAACCGCCACGTGAAAAGAGACTGATTTGGATCAGTCAACTCTGCTTTGGTCTGGTTGAGGCACCTTATGTCATCTTCTTCAAACTGTGGTTTTTGCGTGAGGCTGTGGCAGAGAGGCAACTGAAAGAAGAGGAAATAGAGCAGGATAAAATATCGAAACATTGTCATGGCATCCACAGCGCAGCTCATCTAACACTAACCAACAGTAAATCAATGTAGAGCATATAACTACTGTTAAACATCATTGTGTTTGATTTCCAATGGATATATCGCTGCAAATGAGCACGATTTCCTCTGCAGGAACTAGGAAGGAGCAAGGAAAAAATAAATTTAGTCTTATCTGCAGCATCTTCAGTTCCATTCCCAGTCAACACGGCATTGCTTTGTACTAGCACGACTTCCAGTAATTCGAGTTAATGTTGATGTTGAATATTCTACTCCTATTCGTTACGACATTACTTTCAAACTTTGTCTTCGTCATGTGGATTTCCACGAAATTAATCTCTATATTACCATCTTTTTTATATTGGATTAAGCAAAAAAAATATTATATTAACATCTTCTTGACCACGAGTATTACTAGCTGTATTGCAGTTCTTAGGCATTTTTTGGGCAATGTCTTCGTTAGTGACTATCTCTTTCAAGAAGAAAACGTGTATTGAACACACTCAACAAATCCACATCACATCACATTGAATTTATTTGCTTTCGAATTCAATTTACAAAATATTAAAGATATATTTTTAGGTTGATAGAAATCAAAATTTTAGGATTTAATTGAGGTAAAGTAGGGGAGAGGATTCATTAGTTGTGCATCCTAATTTTATGTCTCATAAATTCTAACTTATCAATATTAAATAATTCTAAAAAATTTATAGTATCTTCTTCAACTAGTTTACTACTTAAACCTAAGGTTTCAAGCCATCAAATATCATCGATTTTGATGGCTTGAATATGCATAGTTGTAAAATGTATCAAAAATATCATTTTTCTAACTCCCTACCCATCGTAGTCAATTATCACACTTAATCCTCAATTACACTTGCACCAATACTTGAACATATTGTCATGAAAAAAATCACTTAATTGCTCAAATATGAACACACAAGTATATTAAATTATACAAGTTAATATTAATAATTAAATAAATATAAACTACTTTTATTCTCAAATTATCTTAACATATTATATCTATTCCCGAATAAATTAAAGTACATAAACTATTACTAAATTTCTATTTACTAATAATCTTTCAACAAAACCCTAATATCTCATCCCTGAAAGTTGCCCAAACTCAAACCTGCCCAATTATTGTATCCTCCACTATTTCCCTACGCTGCTCCATCCTTCGCCCAATCCATGCTCATTCCACCATAGCAGGTTCAAAGGTGTCATGTCCAGTAGGAGGAGAGGCGCCATGTTTGGTTTCATGGAAGGCTACATGTCCAACACGAGGTAATGTGTATACATTTTTTTTTAAACAAAGTGTGTTCATTATTTCTTTTGTTCTTAGTTTCTTTTAGGTTTTGTAGGCCTTAACTCCTCTTTCCACATTCTCTGTAGTCGCTACAATCCAATGGAGAGTCTGCAAATGTGTCTTTTGACACAACAAATGAAACATGGTTTAGAACTCCCTTCAGCTTCCTAATGGAGTGGGTAAGGTCTTTTTTAACCAACACTAGAGCAATGACCCATTTCTCTCTACAAAGTTTCCTGTTAATATGCTTTCTCCATTTAAATTTACGTCTCAATGATTTTTTTGTTAGTAATGTTGGCTGATTTTGAAGGATTTACAATTATTTTCTACTTAAAATATTCGGGTTTCAATTTAAGAGGGTTTTACATATTTAGATTTAGATTTTCAAGGGTCTTAAAAATTTGTGTTTTGATTTTCGAGGGTTTACAGAGTTGGGTTTCATGTATTTCTAAAGTTCAGGTGTCTCTTATTAGGGAGCATATGAAATATATCATATAAAAAACATAGCCTTCAACAGTTGTTCCCTTGAGGAGATAACACCATGAATTGGCTACCCAAAGCTACATATGGATCTCTTTCTCTTGATTTAGATTTGTTCAATACAATAAATATTTGACTTCCTTTTTGTTAGGGTTCATCTATAGGGGATAAACCCTTATAATAGGTGTTACTTTCATCATGCTAACACATGCTATATTTCGACATCTTGGGTATCTTCAAAATAATAGAATACATTCTTATTCTTCTGTAGTAGCATAATTGAATTTTTAAGAATCAATCCCTTGGGAACAACATTTTGAACCCTCTTTACAAAATTGCATGAGTCTCATATTACACTGATGTAGGAACACTTATTTATTTTTATTTTCATAGATGATGCTTTAAAGTTATAGCCTATAAGGAGGTACATACTTTGAACATGCTTTCCAAAATCATTTATGGTTCACTTTATAATAATGCAATAGATTCTTCCTCAAGTTCTTTTTTCTGATTTTATTTTTGAAGGATTGAATTTATGGTCATGATGGTGAGTGAGCCCTTAAGTTCCATGGGCCTCCTACATTTTCCTCACTTTAGAATAACATAATAATGAGAAATTTATATCAAAATCAATGAATGGAGTTTGTTATTGTTACAACATAATTTTATTAGGTCACACCCTTATAACATTTATATATTGTTCTAATATAAGGTTATAAAACCTGATATATTATATGCTTATTAAGTATATCCCATTTGAAATAATTATATTCTAATAACTATAAGATTATTAAATATATATGAATGGTGGTTATTAAATAGGTGTGACTAATAACCCTTTAGGTATTTTTTCACCCTTTCTCCTTTTTTGAAGGAGGTTCTCTCTCATTTGAGAGTACATGAATTTGGAGATTGGTAGTGAATTCTATCACTATGCACATGAAGTATTAATGGCCATGTTGAAGTAAGGAGAAGTGGTTTTCTAGGTTTATTCTATGTTAGAATAAACTAGTTTTGTAAGTGTTTTAATAGGATGATGCTTTATGGTGTTTTTTTATTTGAAAGAATTTTCCCCACGTATATTTTGTGTAATGTGTAAAATGTATGCTTATATGATTTTCATTTTATTTATTTTATATTTTATTTATAATGATTAGTATTCTAATTTCTAATATGGTATCAAAGCCAATTAGATTGTGCTAATCATTTACTACATTAAATTCAATTTATTTACTTAATTTCTTAAATTACTTGTATCATCATGTTTTGGATTAAGTTAACATCGATGCTTGTAAGATTTGTGAAAAATAGTAAGAAACATATTGTTCAAAGCCTGTAGGTTTTAATAAATAATAACAAATATATCACAAAACTTAAAAGCAATGTTGCTTTGTTAACTGTATACATGGAGTACTTGTCAACAACATTAACATGCTTGATTTATGGAATGTATGGAAGAAGCCCACTAAAAAGTAACTAGAATAAGTAAAAAATTTGAAGTGATGGTAAAGTAAGATTGAAGAATCATAAGTGCTAATGAATCCATCGTGTATAGAATAACAATAAGATACAACATTTAATGGTAACTTAAAGTTTACCAAAATAAAAAGCAGTTATGAACTAATATCTAGAAAGAAGAGAAGGTGAGTTTACTAGAAATAATAAGAGAAAGGTGGATGCCACATACCTTAATAACATAGATGGCCTTAAAATGAATCAATTTTAAGTAGCACAAAATGTACGTGTACAAGGAAAACTTAGATGTGGGCATAGTTGTAGGTGACAGGATGACACAAAAACTAACACTGACATGGATATTTGGTTATTGCATAGACTATATTAATGGTGCCAAGAATAATGACCAAAAATCAAAATAAAAAATCCTATGTGGCCAAACAAAATGCCCTCAAATTCTTTATATTGCAATCCAAGAAATGGTAGTTCATACACTAAGAAATAAGGTGAAGTTTTTCATTGTCATTATGAGGATATGAGAGTTATCTACATCCTTATGATGAGATGGATTTTTTAGTTTGACATTAGTGAGGGAACTATCCATATTTCTATTAATTAAAAGTATGTGCAATGGCTACAAAAGGTGTCTCGATAAGTTTATGGGTAATTGAAGTCATTAATGCAACATGGCATAACTCCTTTAGGGAGAGTTAAAAATGGATTCTTCTAAGGGTTTGGTGTTCTTCATATCATGCATCCCACTCACTCATTTAGATAGCTTACTAATCCCTTGGGGCACATCCCTACAATGGGTTATAGAGTTTCAATCATTATCATTGGTTTGTGCATATGTAGCTATGACTATATATACTCATTTTACATGCAAAGTTAATAAAAAATAAATAATCCATTTATTTGTATATGTTAGTGCAATCTCTTTCAAAATTATATTTATTATTTTATATTTAAATATTCTACTTGATCTTATTTTAAATGAATGGTGTGTTGAGAATATTGTGTTATTGGGTCATAAATTATCAAATTTTATAAAATAACAAAAAAAATGTGATGACTTAAGTTGAGTTGTTATGAAATATTTGTAGGAAATTCTATCTTATGAAGCACTATAATGTATCAAGTGGTAGCAAATACTCCAAATATTTTACCTAACTATCCAATATTACATGAAAAGAGTTCCATATATTAGACACAAATTTGATAAATTATGATATTTCTCATAATATAATCCTCAAGCATTGGATTAATTTCAAACCTTATGTCCAGATAAATTTGGAATAGTTCACCATTGAAGCCTCATGGATACATAAATATATTGACATTATAAAATATTAATAATTTTATGAAATAGAAGGTTTGACATAGAAGTATTGGAACACTAAGTTCTCAATTATAATATCGAATAATCAATGCTTATTTCAAGAAATAGATATACAAAGTTGAGATATTGACCTACTTGTATCTCTATTCATATTGTAATAAATTTATTACATAAATTCTTAGAAAGTACTTAGTTTTTTTAGCTACATTTATCCCCACATATGCTATAAGGTACAAAGTATCCTTTGGTATAACTTATATGATCATATTAGCATCATAGCCTGAAGCATACATTTTTGAGTTGAAATTTTATATGTTATGTTTGTTAGAGGTAAAGTAGGAGATAAATGAACTTCTTCCTTCTTGTTGATGATTATATTGCAAAGTTAAGAGGTAATTTTTAATTTACATTATCATACATATAGGATATCATCATATGTAAAGGCTCCAACTTTAAATAACTATCTTGTATATGAAGTAATCAATAAAGCCCTTGGATGAGTATGCATGGCTAGGGGATTGATAAAAAATGATATTAGTTATTTAAATATTGTTAAAATGAAAAATCAACCTTATCCTATATATTATAGACAAGAGAGGTCTATTAAGGGGAATAATTCAAGTTGTAAAGGTATGTACAAATGGGTAAAGACATCTAAGAAGATGATTTTTTGATTTTTTTTTGTAACTATCTAAGGAGGTCTATGTTTTCTCTAAAATATATAAATTTATTGGGTATAAAATAACCTACTTATAATGGTTGGCTATCACCCTAATAAACTGTCTAGGGAGAAATCTAGAAAGGATATCTCACCCATTGCTTAAATTTTTATGGATCAAGATTGTTTTTTCCTTAAAAGAAACATGAAAAATTATTCATATTTATGTTCACAAAATTATCATATGATCTCCTCACTAATGATCATCTAATTATTTATAATCAAATTGACTATATTTTAGACTTATTAGGAATACTATATGCTCGTTAACAATTGATGAATGCATATTAAAGATATTTTTTCTACATCAAGAGTCAACTTTATTTTATTATTGTGTTACTAATTATGCTAGTGATTCCATTTATCTAGGAAATCTACCATACACTATGTACTTAAAGTAAATGGTGCAAGTTCTCTTACATGGATGGTGTAATATTTAAAAAAGAAGCTATCTTATATGGTTTTTTAAACAAATCCTAAAGTACAAAAGTGGCTACTAAAGAATCAATATGGCTTTGAAGATTTATGGAAAAGCTTCAATTGGATACTTGTAAAATTTGTACCACCTTACTATATGATTTAATTGGATTTATTTTACTCTTACCAAAGAATCACATTGAACCTAGAAGAGTAAAATCACATTGGAGACCATGGCAACTTCACTCAAGAAAAAATATTTGATCATAAAAGTTATCTCCAATTTTATTCAAGAGAACGTATGTTATGATTAGAAAGAAATAGATTGGAATCTTAGCCATCTTATATTGAACTAATGTGTTGTGAAAAAATCTCTAAAATCATATCAATGCTTTTCTAGAGGTGATGTCATTGAGGAGGAGTGTACATGTTAATGACACCACCTACTAGTTAAATCCTATTTGTAAGTCCTTTTGGCACATGAAAGCCCTAATAGGAAAAGAATAAGACCTCTAAACAAATTTAATAAGTCATTTGGGCATATTTATGTCTGAACAGGAATAAGCAAGTCCTAATAGGAAAAACATAAGACCTCTAGGCATTAGTAAGTCCTTTAGATATAATATAAGTCATATTGGCATATTGTAAAATTCTTCTCTCTATAAATCTTCCACGTGTAAAATAATTATATTATTTGTCCTATGAGCACTATGTAATGAACCTGGGGTGAGGTTAATTTGAGGAGAACTGAGCTCCAACATTATTCTTTAGATTACCTCATAGCATATTTTTTAAAAGATTGAGATTGTAAATTATGGTAAGATGACCTTCATATAGTCCAAAATACATGGTTTTCATCTTGGTATATATTTGTGTCCCTATTTATCACTATCGAAGAAGACCTGCGTTGTACTGGGATACTTCATTTTTTCTTTTATAAAATTGACATGTGACTTTCCCCCTATTAACATTAAGAGGGATTGTTAGAACATAATATTATTAGGGTTCATACACTGATAACATTTATATATTATTCTAATATAATGTTTTTGATAATGTAAGCAGTATTTACAGGGTGTTATACCCTTTACATGATGAGCCCAAAGGACCAAAAAGGAGAAAAACCATTTAAAAACATCCAAAAAAATTATAGTAACAACATACAAGAGACACAAACATAGCCTAGAAACAATAGAGAGACAACACAACACAGACCCAACCACTAATTGTCTACACCCTCCCATTTTTTGACTAGGATGTTTAATAAATCTTCCCCAATCTAGTTGGGGCCTTCATCCATGGTGTTCTTGTCCATTTCCTCCTTGACCACATCAGAGAGAGTTAGAGCCAACCTGTGAATCATTTTGATAGTGAACTGGGCTAGGTACTTAAATTTACTATTCATCTTGGCAGCCTGCTCCTACAACACTCCAAGCTCATCCACCTTGCCATGCTTGCTCTAGATCTCCACATCAGCACTAGCCCTAGAATCTGAGGACTTGGTAGAGTCCTCCCAAAGCATCTGGTTCAAATTAGAGAAGTGACTAGGGTCTTCTATGGGACCTTTATCCTTCCACTTCTCAGTAGCTTTAATGCCTTCAATTCTACCGCCAATATGAACCAAGTCACTGACAATATCATCAATAGGGGTCCCTTTCTTATGTTTCACCAACCTATGGGATCTTCTCACACTCATCTGTTCTATCCCCATATCAAATGTAGCACCCACCATAGTGTCTCCCTTAGAATATTTTTCCTCGACACATTTTCCTTCCTCAGAGGCCGAAAGAACCCTATAAAGTTGAGGTACATTTTCCCCTTTATTTTTAGTTGCAAGTTTGTTGACCTTCTTGTGTTTCAGTTCACAAAGCTCGGCCGCAACACTCAATTGGGCCAACTCAACCTCATTTTTCTTTTTCTTTAGGGGAGGAGTGGCTAGAGTCTCAGTACCAGGATCATCCTCAGGGATGGGGGATTTCCTCTTTGAGCCCTCTGAAATAGTAGGGGAAGGCTTATCAAGGTTAATTTCTAGGGGTTCCAACTCTTCTACGTGCATAGCCAAGATGGGTTTGGGAGGGACTAGAGCCTAATGGAATTGGTAGAGCCTATGGATTAGGCCTTGTTGCAGCAGTAAATGAGGTGGAGAATTGGGGTTAAGAGTGTCAGTTTCTTGGGATTCTTTGATGGAATTTTCTAGAGAAAAAAGAAAAAAGAATGGGAATTGAAGCAAAATCTTATGCCTTAAGTGATTTAACAATGGTAAGTGGTAGAAATAAAATACCTTCAATCTACCCTCAAGGGTAATGCATTTCATGATAGGAAATACACTCACAAAAATGAATAATATTTTCTATTAAAATATGGAACTCTTACATGATCACAAATCCTCGAGCTGTGATACATGCAAATTACAGGAAAATTACCCAGATCCCCTTTCACAGCATGCGAACTTCTTTTCCCAAAAAGTTACAAAATTAGAAACAAGCCCCTAAATAGACCCATTTCAGTTTGAACCAAAACCTTTGAGATAAGATTTTGATGGTTTGGCACCAAAATTACAATTTGAAATTCAAGTTTAAATTCCTTGAAAATTAGCACATTTCTAAAATATGCACCTTTGCCATAACTTTTAATGGAATCTTCAATGATAATACCTTTTGGGAAAGCTCTCGAAAAGAGTAGGCCTTTGGCAAACTACTTTGGCGAAATTTTCGCCCATCCGGATGTTTAGTGCCTCAAATGAGGAAGGTTTTTGAAGAACTTGAATAACTTTCAAGTCGTGAATGATCTTGACCTGATTCTTTCACCAACTATGTATTTTCCATCCTGAACCTTCCCATAAATTTCTGTCTTCCCACGACTTCAAATTCAAACTTGCTAAAAATAGCAGTTGAGTAGAAAAAGTAGAAAAACTATTCTGAAAGTTGGAAACTCTTATTTGATGAAAAGGGTATCTAGAAATGCAAAAACATCTACAAAAAGAAAACAACATGAACAAAATGGAAATCCTCTTTTGGGTGATGCAAGATTGCCCTCACACCACTGGATGCTCCTGCATCACATGATGGAAAGGAAAACCTTATCCCAAGGCTTAGGCAACGCTTCATGGTTGTAACCCGACTGCTTTTTCACCAACTTCTCATTTCCCTTAAAAAATGCATTTAGAATCACCGAGTCATGTTTTTTGGTGTTCTTTTTATACTTCATTCCCTCACATGAAAGGAAAATAGCCTTACCAATCACCTCTTCATCAATGTCGAAAGCTATTCTGCCCATGGCGACCCACCTATCCTTCCAAGAACTAGAAAACTGAGCCGACAACACCTCGTCATGGCCCACAAGATTTTCCATAAGCGGTGCTAGCCCACCTTCTGAACAGATATGCCATGCTAGTGGGTCCTAGTGAAACTCCTCACAATTTTCTAGCTCATTTCTAACTCTATCTTCGTCCATTGTGGCCCACAACACACAATAGCCAAAAGAACACTACCTAAAAATAGAATGATCACCGGAGAGAATACCGTTGCAAAAATGAACTTTACAATGCCAGCCAGGAAGAAAAGGCATAATAAAGGCAATGCGATGTTTACACACTTCAACAGTCAAATTTGATGATGACCGCCACACTAGCCCATATTCATCACAAAGAAACCTAGAATTAAAAAAATTAAGAATAATAATGGGATCTAGATTTAAATCCCAAGAGCTAATCAACTTAAAGAAGTTACACAATTCCCAAAGCTAAATGAATGCGGGGGGAGATTTGAAATTTTCAAGTACATCTAATAAAATATAAGGAAAATCAATAGATGCCTTAAATTGGAATTATTAAACAAGATGGCGAAATACAACCTTTTACACGAACTCCATGAGATTTGAAAAGATGTTTTCTAATATAATGTTATGAAACCTTATATATTAAATATATTCTTATTAAAAATATCTCATTTGAAACAATTATAGTCTAGTAAATATTAGATCGTTGATTTTTTATGAATGGTGGTTATTGAATAGGTGTGACTAATACCCCTTTAGGTATTTCCCACCCTTTCTCCTTTATTTTAGGAGGTTCTATCTCATTTGAGATTATGTGAATTTGAAGATTGATAGTAAATTCTATCACTATGCACATAAAGTATTATTGACTATGTGGAAGTAAGGAGAAGTGGTTTTTCAAGTTTTGTCTATGTTAGAATACACTATTTTTGTAAGTGTGTTAATAAAATGATGATTTATGGGGTGTTTTATTTGAAATGGTTTTCTCCATGTATATCTTGTGTAATATTTAAAATCTATTCTTATATGGTTCTCATTTTATCTATTTTATATTGTGTTTATAATGATTAGTATATTAAGAACCTAATTTCTAACAATTATGTAGTATGCAAATTGTCTATTATATTTTGATATGGTGTCAAATATTCATATTTGTAAAAAAAAGAAAAAAAAATGATCTAGATATTTACTGCTATGAAATACTGGAAACCACCTCCGCCAAAATAAAAGAGATATTTTTTTCATCATTGCATCCATTCAAGAACAAAAATATGTTTTTTCTTGCCATTTTAGATATAAAAACTATGGATTTCTAAATCAAATAGCTCTAATTTGAGTTAATCATAACATTACTTTTGTAACCAAAACATAGATTTTGTAGGCATAATTTATGATTGTTAATGCTTATAGAGCTATCTGCTTAACCATGCATTTCAAATTTAATTTGGCATTCCTCAATTCAAATTTGTACATAAGACTTCAGTCCACTAGACTAAAAAGAAAAGCTTATGTGAATACTATGTAAAATTTAAAACTCATTTCTCCCAAATATTTATTCAATATTTATTTACATGTCTATCACTAAGCTTTGAACTCTTGCACCATAATAAGTGCAAGTTAAGCGTAAAGTTTGAGCTCTAAGCCATTATAATCTCAATGCACATTAAAAATATTAACTTAATTTTTTTTAAATTTGAAGATCACAATAATCCTTGTTGGTTTTGAAAAATGCATAAAATCCTAGAGATGTAGCTATCGAGAGCTTGGGATGATGAGGGCCACAACGCCCAAAATCCACACAAATCACAACAATAGATACCAAAACAGAAGATGCGAGACATGAAATAACTCACTTTCAATTATTTTAAGAAAATGAAATTACAAATTCAAACTTACAATGCTACAGCCTCATGGGCTTGATTCATTACAACAAAATCAACTCTAAAAACAAATATATTATTCAGAGCCACAATCTGCACTAATGGAGCCACCTTCTACAACCCCCACTTATCCCTTTTTATTTTACCCAATAACCATTCTCGAATGTTCTAGAAAGTGTAAGTTCCCCTTTTGTTTTGGTGCCAAAAGTCCCACTGTTTGATTTCTTTTCGAGGAAGAAATTTTAATGAAATTCACTTTTTAGTGGGGAAACTTTGCGGGCCATAACTTTTGATCCGTGTGTCCAATTTTCCATTATAACATATCGTTGGAAATCTCTCAAAGAGATCTACAACACTGAACCCATCAGAGATCAGTTCATCCACTTTTCAAGCTATTTCGGGGCCTCTAAGGTTTTCATATTTGAATTTGAAGTTGCATTGGAGAAATTTCTCGAGACAAAAACTTTAATATTTCCCAAATCATGTGGGGTATTGAGACGATTCTTTCACTTCCAATTTTTTTTTTCAATTATGCTCCTTGGGGTAAAATTTCAAGTCGATATGAGCCTATTTAAGCTAAATTACTAAAAATAGTAAGTGAATGTTTGTTTCCTTTTCTGACTGTAGACTATCTCAAACCCCTTAAGTGCCATCATGGGACTCAAAAAAACTAAATAAAATAAGGAGTTTTTTTTTTTGGGTGATGTAAGATTGCCATACACCAATGGATGCTCCCACATCAAACACCCAGGGTAATTTGAAAAGTGACCTTGTCACTTCTTAGGAGTTAGAGGGAAATCGAGATGGTTAACCTCGGCCTTTGAAAACCACGATGAATCTTCAATAGGCCTCACTCTCCACTTCACCAAGTACTCTGCATGTTGTCTATTTCTTGTGCTTCTACCCACACGACTATCCAAAATTTCTTCTATCTCCTCCTTTTCTGAAGTAGGTGCTAGTATATTCCAATGTGTTTCTATTGTTTCTTCATCAATTCCCCCTTCATGATATTGTGTTCAATATGAAATATTAAACATAGGTGAAATATGAATTTCATCAAGCAACTCTACCTCATATACATTTCTTGAATCATGCTTCTTCAGGATCTTCCATGGTCCAAAATTTTTCATCTTTAACTTATTGTGTGTACCAGCTAGAAACCTCTCCTTTCACAAATGAGCCATGACTTCATCTCCTACCTAGAACTCCTTGTACCTCATTTTTTTGATCTACCTTAGCCTTATATTGTGAGTTCATCTTATTGATATATTTCTTCACCTCTTTGTGCAAATTCTCCAGCCTCAACACTACTCTTCTCCCCTTTATCCATCCTTCTCAATTCAGAAGCAGTTCTTGGACTACTCCCATACACAATCTGGAATGGTTATTTACCAATGCTCCTATTGACATAATTTTTGTAAGAAATTTTTTCCTATGGTATAATCAAATCCCATCCCTTGGGCTTATCTCCTACTAAGGATCTTAGTAGGTTACCCAAACTCCTATTCACCACCTTTGTTTGTCCATTAGTTTGTGGATGGTGTACATAACTTAACTTCAAATTTTTCTTCAACTTCTTCCATAATTTCCTCCAGAAATAACCAAAAAATTTGGTATCTTTGTCTAAAACTATACTCTTCGGTAGACCATGTAGTCTCACCACCTCTCTGAAAAACAAATCTGCAACATGAAAAACATCACTAATCTTATGACATGAAATGAAATGTGCCATCTTTGAAAATCTATCCACCACCACAAATATGGAATCATGCCCTCTCTGTGTCCTTGGCAAGCCAAGAACAAAATCAATTCTAATGTCCTCCCATGGCCTCTTAGGTATAGGTAATGGTTGATACAATATAGTATTCTAACTTATTCTTTTCGCCGTCCGACGTACTCTACAACTCTACACAAACTTCTTCACATCTTGTTGTAACTATAGCTAGTAATAATTCTCACTAACAAGAGCAATGGTCTTATCTCAACTAAAGTGTCCAACCAATCCTCCACTAAGCTTCTCCTTGATTAGATTCTCTCTCATAGAACTCCTTGGAATAAACAATTGGCTTCCTCTAAACAACATTCCATCTTGGATTAAGAAATCCAACCATCTTGTCCTATCCAAAGTAGTAGGTTCCAAAAAATCCTTCCAAGCTTCTACAAAGTCTGGATCTCCAGGATACAAAATTTTGAGTTCATTGAACCCAACAACCTCTATATTCATCTCTATCAATAAATTTTTCCTTCTACTTAAGGCATTTGCAACTCTATTTGACCTCCCACTCCTGTGCTTCAAAAAAAAAGTATAAATCTGCAAAAACTCAACCCATTTTAAGTGCCTTTGATTTAACTTTCATTCACTATTGAGATGCTGCAAAGCTTGGTGATCAGTATATAAAACAAATTCTTTTAGCAACAACTAGTGTCTCTATTTCTTTAAATCCTGAAATATAGCATAAAACTCCTAATCATAGACAAAATATTTCTTCTTAGCATCATTCAACTTCTCACTAAAATAGGTAACAAGCTTACCTTCTTGACTCAAAACAGCTCCTATGGCAGTGCCACTAGCATCAAAATCTACTTAAAAGACCTTATTGAAATATGGAAGTGCCAAAACAGGTTGCTCTATGAATTTCTTCTTCAACATATCAAAACTCTTTGTTGCTCCTATAGTCCATTTAAAATCCTTTCTATCCCCTCTCATTACTTCAATTAGAGGTGCACAAATACTGCTGAAATTTTTAATAAACTTTCTATAAAAACTTTCTAGATCATGAAATGATCTCCACGAGGTAGGCCATTCGATGATATCTCTCACCTTATTTGGATCCATTTTAAGACCCTCTACTGAGACAACAAATCCCAGACACACCAACTCCCTCTTCACAAAACTACATTTCTTCAAATTAATCAACTTCTCCTCCCTTAACTTCTCAAAAACTCTTCAGATATGCATCAGGTGCTCCTCCAATGTCTTACTGGAAATTAGAATATCATACAAATAAACAATAACAAATTTTCCTAAAAATTATTTCAATACCTCATTCATAAGTCGCATAAATGTGCTTGATGCATTGGTTGGCCCAAAAGTCATAAATAACCACTCGTACAAGCCCTCCTTGGTTTTGAAGGTTGTCTTCCATTCATCTCCTTCTCTAATCCGGATTTGGTGATATCCACTCTTCAAACTATATTTGAGAAGTACTATGCTCCACTCAAACAATCCATAATGTCATCATTCTTGGCAAGAAAAATCTATACTTGATGGTGATCTTGTTGATGGCTCTAGAATCTATACACATCTGCCATTCCCCATCCTTCTTTGGTGCTATTACTGTAGGTACTACACATGGACTCAAACTCTCTTTGATCAATCCCTTTTGCAATAACTCTTTCACTTGTTTGTTCAATTCTTCACTCTCTGTTCGAGTCATATGATGAGCTACCTTATTCAGAAAAATGGCTCCAGGAATCAGGTCAATCTGTTGACTAATATTTCTTACTGGAGGAAAACCTTTAGGTACATTGTCAAAAACAATATCTTGAAACTCATTCAACATATCTAAAACTTCTATAGGTACCTCATTAGTATATTTTTTATCAACTCTAGGGATCAATGCAAAACACATATGCTCATGCCTCATACCTTCTAGGAAGTTTCTTCCATCAACCAAAAAAAATTATTGCATTATTGCATACCTTTTCCTCTGCCTCTTTCAAGGGCTTCAACTTATGAAAAACCCCATCCTTTTTCAAATAATAGGTGTTGGAATTTCCATCATGTACTACTCATTGATCAAACTATCATGGTTTTCCTAACAACATATGACAAACATCCATAGGCATAATATCACACAATACCTCATCATGGTAATTTCCAATCTTGAACTTTACCAGACATTGTTCATTTACCAAAGGTTTATGGTCCTTCTGCAACCAAGCAATCTAGTGTGCATTTAGATTCCTTCTTCTCTCCAACTATAACTTACTAACCATCTCTTCTGAAACAAGGTTATCAATACTACCTCCATCAATAATAACATTGCAAACTTTACCTTCACACTTACATATGGTACAAAAAAAATTCTTCCTTTGAGTTGGTTCCTTCTCCTCATTTAGCAAGGCTCTTCGAGTAACAAGAACCTCTCCTCTTTTTGCATCCTCAGAATGTGAAGACTCAACATCTTCATCTACATGTGCAACTCGTGCATTACCCTTAGGTCTTCTATTTTTCCTTCCTTGATGTTGAGGACACTCATAGGCTCTATTTCCTTCTTCTCCACACTAGAAATAGGTTCCACAAAAGCCTCCTCTTCCTAGTCCTCATCTAGATCTTCCTCTTCCTCTTTGGTCTCCATTATTCTGCTCATGAGGATGGTAGGTGTTATCTCCTTTCTAGTTCTAGCTACTACTGGATCCTTCACCCTTCTTTTGATCTTCATTTTGACCTCCATATGACCATCCACTAGTATTTCCACCATGACCACCACCTCTTTCCTTGCTTTCAAACCTTCTATTCAACTTTTCTTCTACCTTCAAAGCAAATTGATATGCATCTTCAATGGTATACATTCTTACCAGACCCAACTCTTCTTGAATACTCGACTTCAAACCATTTATGTAACAGACAACTTTCTCCTTATTGGCCTCATAATGGCATGTTATGATTGGAAAACACAATAGAATTCTTCTATATACTCCCTAACAAATTTTCCTACTTGTTTCAACCCTTGCATCTTCTTCAACAAATCTAGCTCATAATCCACAGGAATGAACTATCTTTTTAATTTGTCCACCACAAGATCCCATCTTGTTATTTTCTCTTTTCCTCTTTGATTTCTTTCTAGTTGTACCTCTTTTGACAAAATATTTGCATGACCCTTTAGCTTGGTCTTTGCAAATTTGACCCTCTCAGGATCTTCCACCTCCTCATACTCAAAGTACTCCATATCATTGATCCAATCTATTGGAAAAATGAAGAAGGTTTACTATCTCTACATTTTTGTGTTGTCATTGATGTCACCATGTTGTGACTGCAAGTTTAAGACAATGCTTGATCCGGTATTTTCGTTCGGTATCTGAACTAGTATTTGAGTTGCACTCTCTGGTATTCTAGTCTACATTCCTCCATAGTTGGTAGTTAATGCTTGTGGCTTTTAGAAATTTTTTATGGTTGTTGAAGGCATGCATGTTCAAAATATTACATGCTCTGGTGCTCGTACAACGTAGTGGAAACCAATAGAATGTTTGCTACTTTTTGCATTGAAGTCTATTCCTAGCCGACTTCTTTGGGTAATTGTGATACGGTGAATTAATTTTGCTATGCGGATATATGTGCGACCTAATTTAGGTTTGTGTTGACATAATATAGCATGTTGGATGTTTGAATTACTTTCTTGGAAATATTTTGTGAATGATTGGAGCCGACAATTAGTAGTTTTGGTAAATATGAAATGCATCAAATTAGGCCAACCTAATTGATGCTTTTGAAAAAGATCAGGTGTATAAATGAATATGTTGGATAGTTTTAGAAGAGATAGAGATAGAGAGAAATAGAAGTGTGTGTGTATATGGGCACTCAATGAGACTGTTGTGAATGGAAAGTTTGAAGTGGGGGAAAAAGATGAAGTGTGTTAAATCAGTCTATTGAGCATACTGGAACTGCATCAACACTTGTTAGATGCATTATTCTCACTTCATTTTGGCTGTAAATCCCAAAAAAAAATTGTCAATATTTTGTAGATAGTGAGCCTCTCTTGTAAGCAGTGAGCTTTTGTATCTAGATAGTGAGTCCTTTCAGGGTGGTGAGCCCTTGGTAGTGAGCCTTTTATTTTCAGTTTGAAACTACTTTATATTGTGAGTTAATCCTCACCATGGTTTTTCCCTCCTTGGGTTTTCCATGTAAAAACATGGTGTTCATTGTGTTGATTTACTTTATGTTATTTGTGTTTCATGCTCTTACTTAATAACAAAATAGTGTGGTTGTGGAATTGATAAGTGTTGAAGTCTTAAGTTTGAATTTTGTGACAACCGATTCACCCCACCTCTCAGTTGTATTGCATCTTTTAACAATTGGTATCAAAGCTTTGGTTCCTTGGTGAAGAGCTTAACTACTTAAGGAGGATCTTGATGGTTGATCAGATGGATGATAAAGAAGAACTATGGACTACACTTAAGGATCTTAACATAGTTGAAAATGAAAACATAGATCTGAAGGAGAATCTGGATGAAGCAAATGAATGTGTCCAGAAACTGAAAGAACAATTAAATAAATTCAACAAAAGACATAGAGAAGTGAGTGAGCAGTTGAAAAAAGAGATAATTGGATTGAAAGTGACAGTAGAAGAGAAGAAGAGAATTGAAGAATTTTTGAATACAATGGTGCAGAACGAAATTGATGAATGCTCTAAACTTGAACAAGAGGTGGTAAACTTGAGGATTGAACTAGAAAAGGAAAAACTCTATGAGAATAATTTCAAATCAAGTTCTAATAAGCTTGGAGAATTTCTTTTTGGACATAAATCAAGTAACTTGATAAAGCTTGTTTAGGAAATGATGAAGGTGAAAGTTCTAAGGACAATCAGATGATTTAGGATAAAGGAAAGTAGAAGAGAAATTCAAGAAATTTTACAGAGACCACCTATGAGACAGCCTAATGCACAAAGGTATCCATATTTCAATGGTATTTTTTTTTCCTATAATAAATATGGTCACAAGGCAACATAATGTAGGAGCAGGTATAATCAGTTTTCTGGTCCCTTCACCGGACAATGTTTTGAATGTAAGAAGGTTGGACATAAAGCTATTGAATGCAAATCTAAGGTGAGAATGATAAGTCGAGTAATGAGGAACATATTTAATGAAGGTAGAATGAATCAATTCTTTAATGGCTACTATTATATCTATAACATATTTTGGCATAGAGAAAATCAATGTAGATCAAGAGGAAATGGAGGTCAAAGTGATCAAAAAAATGTCATATGTTATAATTGTAATAAACCAAGACATGTTTCAAAGGTTTTTAAAAGAAAGAAAGGAAATAAGTTCATTCTAGTAAAGAAGGTCAAAAAAGAAGAAATGAAGCAAGAGATGAATAAGATATGGAAGAAGAAATAAGAAGAAAAACCTGAAGCTACTAATGCGTCTGTGCCCTCATCCGGTACAGACGAATCCTTCAGGAATTAGAACTAGCATACCAGTCTTAGGGGGAGAATTATTAGAAAATTATAAAAGCCCCCTGGATAAATGGTGTGCCAGAGGCTGGCACAAGGATGCAATTTAAAGAATGAAGAGTCATAGGTTGTGGAAAAAATGATTTGCGGATCGAATTAGGGTTTTCTGTGTTGAGAAGAATGTTTTTAGTAGCTTTTTTATGTTTTCCACATTTAATGTGTTTAGGGTAAATTCGATGGTGTTTAAGTTAAAGTTTGTGAGTCTTCTCGATTAAGTGAGCATTTCAAGAAATTGGAAGGTGCTCTAGAGTGATCTTGAAGTGAGCTTGAAGCAATTCTGACGGGAATTCAAAAATTAACTCAGGTAATCTAGAATCCTTTCATTGTTTGCAAAAGGGGAAGAAGAAAAATGAAGAAGTCTTGATTAACAAATTAAAGAAAGTGTAGAAATGGATAGAGAATCGAGTTGAATCATCCCTCTAAAGCTGAAAGGAGTTGAGTTAGAAGAATTTGATCATAGAAAGATGAAAGAAATAGAACTAGGGCTGAACAAAAAATGAATTACAAAATATAAAAATCCTTGGTATGGATTTGTGGAGTGAATTTATGTGGGTTGTCAATAAAGAGTTTATTTTTTTCATGTTGAATTGTTTCAAGAATGGAATTATTGTATTGGAAAAACCCTACTTAGTTATGAAGGAAGCGATCGAGGTGATTACTGGCTTATGCAGTATTGGGGATCTTCCTAGAAAGAAAACTGTGAAGTACAAAGATGTGGAGGAATTGACTGACATTAGTAAAGACCCACGAGCTCTATTGATAAACACTCTTAAGGATTTGGTTGTAAGGTATGTTGCGTATGACATTTCTTACAAGATCTATTTTAGAAATCATGAAGGTTCCACATCGGCTATTGTTGTTTATATTGCACATATGATGGTTAAGGAGAATAGGAAATTTGATTTGTGTAGCTTGTTGGTTGAGAATCTTTTTGAAAATGTTCGAATGTCGGTGATTGAGGGTTATCCCTTTCATTTCAATTCTTTGTTGGTGTGCTTGGTGTTTTACTTTTTGAGTTCCCTACCGGGAAAAGATAATGTGGTATGGGAATCTGATATTCCTATTGGGAAACAAGTCTACAGATACCTGGAAGCGTTGGTAGATAATGCAAGTATGTGAAAATCTTATTTCACATCCTTGAAAACAAATCTTTGCTCTGGTATATCTGCATCAATTCAGTTTGAAGTGGGCTCTTCCTTTGGGAAAAGAGAATTGGAGGATTTCATTAGTGATTCCCCTCCAGAATAGAAGAGAAAAGTTATAACTAAAGATATCATTGACATTTCAGAAGAAAAGGAGAAAGAATCCTTGATTGGATCTGAATCCTCTGATCCTGATGACATCTAGTCTATGATGGTTAAGGGAAATATGAAGAAGATTGGTGAATTACGAAATGCAACCTCTCCTACTGGCAGACTGAAGATTGATGATGCTTTGGTAGAATATCTACTTTGGAAAGGTATTAGAGTATTAGTTTTTTTTAATTCCTGGCTAGAAAATCTAGTTGAGATTGTTGAAGAAAGAATGTTGCTTGAAGGTCTGGAAGGACATAAGTTTGAAGCCTTGGTTGAAAAGAGGTGTATTAAAGCTAAGGGGAGATTATCTGAACTAATCATGGAAACAAATAAATGCATTAAAGAAATATTAGATATTTTCAAATATTGTCTCTGGTGGCTTGCTGTGGTAGATAATTTCAGAAGTAGTATTGAAGCAATTGAATCTGAAGTGAACAACATTGGAAAGAATTTTGATATCTTTGAAGACAAAGAAGGGAAGCAAAGATTGAGAGTTGGTGAATTACAAGTTGAACTGATTGTTGTACAAAGACAAAGAGATGATGTGGTTAAAACCTTCTAACTCCTTAAGGAGATTGTTGAGGTCTAGTTATACCATCTTTCTAGAATACTTACTGATGCAGAAGATGTTGAAAGACAGTGTTCATATTGGTCATCTTCTTATACTCTGTTGGACTTATTGGAAAGTGCATCTACACAAGAATGGATTCAGCTACATTTAACTAGAAGAAATTGTGTCTAGTTCTCAAGGAAAGATACAAGAAAGTGTTTTAGGTGAAGAGTGTCTTTTTTACTTGAATCCTGAGTGTTCAATTTCTGTTGTGGTTGCTTTGGTGAAGAAGAAAAGGAAGAAAAATTAAATTAAATTGATGTTTGAAATTTTTGGATGGCTGGAATTTTTTGAATAATTGGAATCTTTTTTATTTTGATGTCACCATGTTTAAACTTTTGTTTACATCCTTTTTGGCCTCCCTTTGCCATTGATGTCAAAGGGGGAGAGAGTTAGAGTATGGGGATAGATTTGAAATGATGGGAGAGATTGAAGGAGAATTGCTTTTTACATGTTGCCATCAATGACAAAGGGGGAGATTGTTGGAAAAATGAAGAAGGTTGACTATCTCTACAGTTTTGTGTTGTTATTGATGTCACCATGTTGTGACTGCAAGTTCAAGACAGTGTTTGATCCGGTATTTTGGTTTGGTATCTGAACCGGTATTCGAGTTGCACTCTCTGGTATTCTAGTCTACATTCCTCCGTAGTTAGTAATTAATGCTTACAGTTTTGAGAAATTGTTTATGGTTGCTGAAGGCATGCATGTTCAAAATTTACGTGCTTTGGTGCTCGTACAACATAGTGGAAACAAATAGAATATTTATTGCTTTTGCATTGAAGTCTATTCTTGGTCGACTTATTGGGGTAATTGTGATACAGTGAATTAATTTTGCTATGCAGATATATGTGTGACATATTTTAGGTCTATGCCGAAATAATATAGCATACTGGATGTTTGAATTACTTTCTTGAAAAAAAAATTTGAATGATTGGAGCCGACAGTTAGTATTTTTGGTAAATATGAAATGCATCAAATTCGGCTGACCTAATTGATGCTTGCAGAAAAGATCGAGTATATAAATGAATATGTTGGATAGTTTTAGAAGAGATAGAGATAGAGAGAAATAGAAGTGTGTGTGTGTGTATATGCACAATCAATGAGGCTATTGTGAATGAAAAGTTGGAAGTGAGCGAAAAAGATGAAGTGTGTTAAATCAGTCTATTGAGCATCACCAGAACTACATCAACACTTGTTAGGTGCCTCATTTTGGCTGTAAAGCCCAATTTTTTTTTGTCAATCTTTTGTAGGTAGTGAGCCTCTCTTGTAAGCAGTGAGCTTTTGTAACTGAACAATGAGTCCTTTCAGGGCAATGAGCCTTTTATTTTTTAGTTTGAAACTACTTTATATTGTGAGTTAATCCTCACCATGGTTTTTCCCTCCTTGGGTTTTCCTTGTAAAAATCTAGTGTTCATTTTATTGATTTACTTTCTATTATTTATGTTTCATGCTCTTACTTAATAACATAATAGTGTGGTTATGGAATTGATAAGTGTTGAAGTCTTAAGTTTGAATTTTGTGACAACTGATTCACCCTTCTCATTTGTCTTGCATCTTTTAACACAATCAATCAACTCTTCTGGGTTAAGATTTCTAGAAAATGTAGATACATCGATCTTTGGCCTTTTCCCAATCTTAGTGATGGCCTTAAATAATCTGACTTTCTGTAGATCTACTACATCTTGTTCTTCTTTGAACTATTCCTCATTTTCAACCTCATCTTCACTTTCATCTCCTCTTCTTAGCTCAAACCCCCAATGCAGTTCCTCTTACAGTGCTTGAACTTGTCTCAGCAAGGCTCTAAAACCCTCTTCTAGTACAATAACATTCCTTCCACCACCACGATTTCTTTGTAGATGCATTATGATCACCTTTATCAGAAACCCACAACCACAAGTCTTGGTGTAAACTACCTCACATTTGGCGATTTGTTTACACACTCAGGAAAACTTGCTCCGATACCACTTGATGAGGGCCACACAAATCACAACAATAGATACCAAAATAGAAGATGTGCGAAAAAAAATAACTCACTTTCAATTATTTTCAGAAAATGAAATTACATATTCAAAATTTCAATGCTACAGCCTCATGGGCTTGATTCGTTACAACAAAATCAACTCTAAAAACAAATATATTATTCAAAGCCATAATCTGCACTAATGGAGCCACCTTCTACAACCCCCACTTATCCCTTTCTATTTTACCAATAACCGCCCTAGAATGTTCTAGAAAGTGTAACTTTCCCTTTTATTTTGGTGCTAAAAGTCTTGCTGTTTAATTTCTTTCCTAGGAGATTTTTTTAATGAAATTCACTTTTTAGTGGGGTGGCTTCACAAGGCCATAACTATTGATCTGGGTGTCTGATTTTCTATTATAACATATTATTGGAAAGCTGTCGAAGAGATCTATAATGTTGACTCCATTAGAGATCAGTTTGTCCACTTTTTGAGCTATTTCGGGGCCTCTAAGGTTTTCATATATGAATTTGAAGCTACATTGGAGAAATTTCTCGAGAAGAAAACTTTAATATTTCCCAAACCATGCAAGGTATTAAGAGGATTCTTTCGTGACCAGAAATATTTTTCAGTTTTTCTCCTTGGGGTAAATTTTTAGGTCTATACGAGCCCATTTAGGCCAACTTACTAAAAATATTAAGTGTGTTTTTTTTCCTTTTTTGAATTTTGACCATGTAACACCCCCTAAGTGCCATCATGGGACTCAAAACAACTAAAGAAAATGAGGGAATTTTTTTTTTTTTGGGTGATGCAAGATTGCCCTACACCACTAGATGCTCTTGCATCATGGGCTTACACCATTTTTTTTTTTCATGGCAATGAATGAACCTTACTGCAATTACTAATCAAATTTCTACCTTACATATATTCTTCTTTAAAAGTATATATAGCATTCTATCAAACACTTTGCTACCTTATACGCATGCTTCCTCCTTTTGCATAGTGGCTACTAGAGCCTTTTCTATGCTTCCTCTTTTGGCAATTATAAAAAAATTCCTTTATTAAAATTACTTTGAGCGGGCTCATCTTTTTTGTTCAAATTTTGGTTGCTCATTTCTTTCAAACAAGCTATCATCTAGATATGCAATTTCTCCTCTATATTTCAAAGTATTCTATGAGTTATTCCAAGTCAATGTATGATGTAGATGAGCTAGGCATGACGAACTATATGCAAATTTATTGCTTCCATTCAAAGAGTAATGCATAAAGAGAAAAACCTAGATATCTCTAAGGTTGTCTATTGAATAATTTTCCATATTCTTGTAATATTTATACATTAAAAACCAAAATCAAAATCAAAATTAATTCAACCTTAAGTGATATTTTTTCCATTTCCTTAGAATATTTATAGAGATGGATTTACGAGTGTGGATCAAGGAAAACCTAATTCTTCTCTTTTATCCTCAATAAATTATAGGTTTTGGAATGATACATTTTCCTCTTAGAAGTTTTGCTAACACACAACATTAAAACAAGAGAAATATGTAATTTGGTCTTGTTAAGACATTGTCAAAGCTATAGTTTGAAGAGCACTAAATGTTGTTAGCTGATGCAGATCTAATAATTTAATAGTATCATAAGACATAAACATTTGATGGTATCAGGTCATTTTTCTTTCTTTCAATTTGTATGAAAGTATATGAGAATGAAGGAATAAGCCCAAAAATCATTAGTTTGTATTTATTTCAATGGGATGGTAAATATAAACCATGACATGCATAAGACAATTCAACAATTTAGAACACAATTAATAAATTAATGGGTTATGGCTATACACAACATAATATTTTAATTGAAATTGAAGGATAATTTGAGTGAAAAAAACCTAGTAGATCATCTAAAATTAGAGGATTATGACTTTATACTACACACAAGATCAACTATAAGATTATTATACACAACTCAGTAAATCAATATAATTATTTTGCCATATGTCAATGGTAGAGCCCAAAAAATTCTTTCTTTTTTTTTTACTATTGAATTTCAAAGTTTTTCCTTGTGGTGATCATTATAACTGATGGATTTTTCTTTTAATAAAAAGTAAAAAATACATAGCACCAATTTTTTGTTTAATATTCAAAGGATAAGTTGAATTCTATAATGTTAACATGTTATATTGAGTGTCCAACATTTATATAACAATGCACAAAGAGTAATTAGAATAGTTGGCTCTACACATTGTTATATAAACATTATAGACTCAAGATATCATGTTAACTTTACAAGTATTGTCTTGCTAGGGTATTTTTACTTGCAAAAAGTTTTTCTCTAGTATTTTACTTTTGCACATGACATTACAAGTGGAGGAAGCTTGTATTTATTATATATTCGATGAATTTGAATAGTTGAATGTAAGAAGCTCATTTTTTTTTATATACTCAATGAATTTGAATACAATAATCACATGCCCTAGTGTATATTATGAAAGTGGAATGGAAAAATTATTAAGCACTATCAACCAATGGCTACTTTTTCAAACATGCTAGAACCGAACATTGAACATAGAGATGGCTATAATTTAATAATGTCACTACCTTTCAATTTCATACATTGATATAGGTAGTTGGTTGCAAACATTACAAAATGATAATCCCATAAACATTGCAAAATAGGAATGATCTAAAAAATTATAGTTTTTACAAAATGCACATGGTTTTCTAAATAAAACATAAATTACAAAAAAATGGCTTGCTAAATACATGTGTGGTGTGAAAAATTATGAAGTCCATAATGAAAAAATTGACTAGAGTTCACCATAAAGTCGAGGAGTGGTTATGGATCCTCCATAGGACTATCTATTGAAGTTTTCTTGGAGTAGTTGAATCAACATGGGGTGTGATAAAAGTAAGATGATCAACCATATTTTCATCTAAAATCCTAGAAATTTAGAATTATTTAATAGAGGAGTGATGGGAGCTATGGCTAGTATTATATATGAAGTTGTTAAGGGAAACATAGGCAAGGATTAAAATATTTTACATATCTCTTACAATCTGATGATGTTCAAGTAGGGGGTTGATGGAATACTATGTTGCCTTGTTTTTCTTGTATATGGTGCTAGATTCTTATAACAAATAACTTGGAAGTTGGTAAGAGAAACATATGAAAGGGTTCAAATTTTGTGCATATCTCTTAGATTTTGATGATGTTCAAGAAGGGGGGTTGATGGAGTACTTCTCTCCCCAAAACTGGTTGTGACATGTGTTGAATTAATATTCTTGCCCATCTACCTTTTTTTTTTTAGTGAGCTCTCTCATTTTGTTGCTAGAGCCTTTCCTCCTCCCTCCTTTGTCTCATTAATTATATTTCAATTTTCTACTCTTCCTTCCTTTTCCTTTGTTCAATTTGATGAAGTTTATTTTCCTCTATCTATTTTTTCTTCCTTTCTTTTAGTTATTCAAGTTCAACTTTCCTTGCTTTTTGATGGTCATCCAAAATTATGTAATCATTTATAGTAAGGATTTGAGATTTCCTAACCAATTTAAGCACATTATCATATGAAGGAATGGATTTCTTTCTAACATTTTCAATAGGTAGATTTTAAAAAAAAAAAAAGAGCCTTGACTACATAGCAAGTGTTCATTTATTATTTCAAAAGCTTCAAATTTATTCAATGAACCTTTATTGTACCCTCATTGCTCATCTTCAACTTTATTATGTTCCAATTTTTTATTTTCCCAATATTATATTTGCATAATAATTCAAATCTATTTAGATTTTGGTAGCGGAGGTGGAGAAGGCATGTATAATGAGATTTCTTCACTTTGAAAATCAATTTTAACTCCTAAGTATTTTGCTTCTTTAACCCAATTTGGTGGGTCAAATTGTGTTGGTAAGATCATATCATCATGCAAGTAATTTTCATATTGTGTTAGATTGGCACGAGTTAGTGAACTTGTGACTTCATCTAGATCATATGTTGTTGATTATTTTGTTGCCATATGTGCCAAACATTGTTCCACTTTAGCCTCTCCATAACCAATCAATCTTAAGATGCTTCCAATTCTTTTAGCCTCATTATATATTTTCTAAAATGAATACATGACTTGGTTCATGTCATTACAAAGTGCATTTCTATCTAGTGGCTAAATTCTAGTCATTCAAAAAAATTCTATGATGTTTTCATAAACAAGGGAAATCTTGAAATATTTGCTTGCAAGTTTATCCAACTATATTAGATCCTTATTTTTATGTGTGGATTTTCTCATCCACTTTGACCTTTTGATTTTGAAATATTTCGTGAATGGAGAAAATCACTTACATCTAAAGGTTGGAATTTATGGCTAGTATGGGAAAGAAGTGTAAGATGAACAATACTTAGATATCTCGCCTCTTGGATCATGGTTAAAGCCACATGGCTTCCATGTCGATCAATGATAAGGAGATTTTTGTTTGAAGCCCCACCTAGAACATATATGGAAAAATGATGGAACCAATTCAAGAATAACTCCTTGGTCATCCAAGCATGTGGTTGTATTGCCATGTAAGCTTTTGGTTCATAATTAGCAATGCAATTTTTTATTTATCTTTTTTCCTTGAAAAAATAGAACCTTGGTATGTTGTGACCTACTACATTAATACACCATAATATTTTTTATATATTCTCTACTTTTAGATAAAATATTTGGCACACTTATGCTACCCAACTTTGTAATCACTTTCATCCCACAACTTTTTCTTGCTTGTAGAAAATTTGTTTTATTATAGTTCCATATCCTATTTGGTCCATACTAATTATGATTATACAATTTATCCAAGTTGTCACATAAATCTAACACAAAAATTGGTCATATCATCACTTCTCTATCCCTATCTAGATCGTCAACAATACTTATTGTCAATCTTGGATGATGCTTGTGAAATCCCATCCACCATGATTTTATTGGTAAACCATTATTAAAAGGATTTTTCATTGTTTGAAAATGTGAGCCACATGTGAATTCAATTGAATAACCTCCAAACCACCAACAAGTTGAATCAAGTCTTTGTACCACTCAACTACTTCCAACTCTTCTTCTATATAAAGGATTATTAGTAGTCCCTTTCTTTTTTGTTGTCAATTATGACAGCCAATATGTTAAACCACTTGCAAATATTCCCCACTTTTTTTACTATTTATCTTATGGAGAAGGAATTTTCCTCAATATCTTTGACGACATGATCTATATCTTCTTGTATCCATTTATTATTGTTGCACTTTGTCTTTTATCTACACTGTTGACAAGATTTGGCAACAATGCCCATTTTTTCTACAATGTTGTCAACAAGATCACAAGTTATGTTATCATGAGGAAAATTATTTAAAGTGCCACCATCATCTAAGTCAACTACATGTAATTTCACACCCCTTGGTAAATGGTTCCTTAACCTTCAATTCGTTATTTTACTTTTCCTCTTTCCTACTTCCATAATGTATAAACAAAAAAATCAAATAATATTAACCTACAAAATATGTAATTGTTGAGATATTTTATAAAAAATACAAATGTATATAAAAAAACACACACATGCATACATACATACATATATACATGTATACATATATATGCATGCATATATACATACATATATATGAATATGTATATATGTATGTATATGATGAAGAAGATAAATAACACTCTCAAAATCCTCATAATCCAGATTACAACCAACTCTGATTAAACGATAACAACTAAAATTGACAATTACTTGTGTCAACTTAGACTGATTCACCATTTCACAACAAGAGACTCAAATTGCAAACAAAGCAAATGATAACCAGATTTCATGAATATACACATGACAAAAGCCAGACAGTTCAGTTCTTGTCGGACTTCCAACCGTTCATCTTCTTCTACTCACATTTTCTTCCTTCTTCCATGCTTTGCTCTTACTCATTTTATCTCTGTTCCCACATCCTCTCCCGTGGATCAGTTACCATACACTCCACATTGAATCTTTTTTTCCTGCTCTCATTCCTTCACCAAGGCCATTTTAAACTGCATAAATGATGGTATCCTCCCACACAATTTGGTTCATCCTTTATGTAGTCTGCCCGATTTTCTACACCCAACACCTCATTACCCTCCACCCGCTCACCATCTCACTACATTCTTTTTGTGCTGCCCACATTGCATCATTTCAACTCTGATTATCTGACCCATTTCTCTTTTCTAATGCTCAATTCCTTTCATGCGATTCTACACTAGCATTCATTCTATTGGCTCAACTTCGCATAGTGTTCAACCTCACTAGGCTACGTGGGTTTTGAAATGCCATACTTCACATTTTATTGACATCTTTTATTCCTGCATTTTGCATGACGCCCTATTCCTTTGACCGCATGGCTTTTCAATATCTAATCTACATTTTTGAATGTGTTAACTCTTTTCCTGATCATGGCGTCTGCCTCACCAATTTGCAATGTAGTTTCTTTCCCCCTCTTGGCGACCATACCATTCAGTTTGTTTGGCTATGTCCTCATCAGAATGGTGTCGCCCATCCCTCCTTGCCTTCTATCTCACTATTGCATTTAATAGTTTTTTATTATAAACTGCGCCCCTTCCTATTCTCATAGAAACCTTTGATTATTAATTGAAAATGGAAGACATTAGTCTTCCCCACCAAATTTACCTTGGAAGCTGAAGTGACATCCGATTATGAAACAGTTTATGAAATTGGTTTTCAACATGCTTTTATTCCATAGTGGGAATATGCAACACTAGTTTGATTGAGACATGTTTATCTCCATATGATAGTTTCATAAAGTTGTAATTAATCATGATCTCCACATAAAAGCATGTAATGATATTGACACTTCGGCACATTGGTGTTTCATTAACATTCAATCGTTTTGACTTCAATCGAGAGGGTCTCCTAGAACTTAATCTTCCTCAATCCGATTTTTTCCCATTAAAATTAACTTTTCACCATCGAATACAAAATGGAATTTAAATTATGCTTGTAATAAGAAATTTCACAAAATCTTACCAAAAACTAGAAACAAACATTTTTTTTGGTGATACCGATTTCCCTTCGCCCAGGATGCTCTTACATCAAACACGTCGGGTAAGAAAATTTGTGAGCATGGGCTCACAAAGATGGAGTCGAGTGGTAGAACCACCCTTCGAGATTGCACACAACCTCCAACAAACTCTATCGCTGACAACCCGACCTCCTCCACCAAGTACTCTTCCTTTTCTCTCCATGCCCTCCTCTGGTATATCTTCACTACACTTAATCCCTGCAACCTCCACACTACAACTATACCTCGATGCTCACAAAAAATTCCACTTTGTCTATTGTAATCTGCCACAACACTTTCCTCTGTGCTTTCCACTCTCAACCGTTCAGGACTCCGCTCACATGCAACGATGCTTTTGAGCTTCTCACTCGCACTTCCAACTTTGTGTCTTCCAATACTCAACCACCAGGACTCTCTACACCTGTAACGATACTTTTATATTTCACTTGTGCTTCCACTAAGCATAGGTTCTATCACAAGTTGCCTCACGTTTGGCGATATGCTTATGCCCTCGAAACCTCTACTCACTTCCCTCTTCACCTGCAGCTCCTGGTGCGAACCACCTCTCACTTGGTGCTCTATCTGAACACTCAAAACTACCTGCTCTAATACCACTTGATGAAGAAGAAAAACCACCAGGGTATGTGCAGGATCATGATGGGCCAAAAAGTGGTGATATGATGGGTATTTGTAGGGTATGCAGCTGATGACTCTTTTTTTACCCAAAATTGCTGAAATAAAAAGAGTTTTTAAAGGATACTCTCAACTTTCCACCAATATAAATTATGCTTTACTTTGAATTTAATATATAATTATTATTCATTTGTTATTTGAATTACAACTAAAGTCCTAATTGATAAGCTGATTGAAAAACATATATATAGTTTTCAAACGGTATCACATTTTTGGAATCCAAAACATGCATCACATTCTATGCTTCATACTATGGAGTTAAAAAAGAAAAGAATTGAATTTCATTAATTTTTACAAGTTAAGATTAATTCGGACATCTGAGTTTTTATATTTTTAAAAGTTGTAAAAAATTTTTTTATAATTAATTATTTACTTGGAAAAAACTTACAAAAGAATATTCATCACACATCCGGACATGGAGTCCTCTACCCATGTCTAAAATTTGTCAAAAATATTATCATTTTATTGTGGTTAGGGTGGTTGGATAGACACCTACTTCTTATTTTCTTGAAATTTAAGTACTCTTGCATTGAAATTTCAAATTTTCAACAAATAGATTAAAAAAAAAAAAAAACCTAGTGGTTTTGAAACTACATTCAATTTTCTACAGATTCTATTCTTACATATTTTTGAAATAATATAGATAACTTATTCAAATTTTTATGTCAAGTTTCCTAACTCTAATTTTTTTGAATTTTTTTGCCACTTAAGGGTCTGTTTTTTCCATGATGATCCTTCACATACCCAACACTCTCAAAATCCTCATAATCCAAATTACAACTGACTTCAATTAAATGATAACAACTAAAATTGACAATTAATTGTGTCAATTTAGACCGATTCACCATTTCACATCAAGAGACTCAAATTGCAAACAAAGTAAATGATTTTATTAACCATATTTTATGAATATACACATTACAAAAGCTAGGCAATTCAGTTCATGTCGAACTTCCAATCGTTCATCTTCTTTTGCTCACTTTTTCTTCCTTTTTCCATGCTTTTATCTTACTCACTTTATCTCTATTCCTACATCCTCTCCCGTGGCTCGGTTACCATACACTCCATATCGAACCATTTTTTCCTTATCTTGTTCCTTCACCAAGGCCATTTTAAACTGCATAAATGATGGTCTCCTCCCACAGAATTTGGTTCATCCTTTCTGCAGCCTACTCGATTTTCTACACCCAATGATCATTACCCTCCACCTGCTCACCATCTCACTGCATTCTTTCTGCAATGCCCACATCACATCATTTCAACTTGGATTATCTGACCCATGTCTCTTTTCTAATGCCTGATTCCTTTCATGCGATTCTACACTAGCATTCATTCTATTGTCTCAACCTCACTAGGTTGTGTGGGTTTTGATATGCCATACTTCACTTTTTACTAGCATCTTTTATTCCTCCATTTTGCATGATTCCCTATTCCTTTAACTGTGCGGCTTTTCAATATCTAATCTACATTTTTGAATCTGTTAAATCTTTTCCTGATCATGGCGTCTCCCTCACCAATTTGCAGTGAGGTTTCTTTCCCCCTCTTGGTGACCATACCATTCAATTTCTTTGGCTTTGTCCTCATCAGAATGGTGTCGCCCCTCCCTTCTTTCCTTCTATCTCACTATTGCATTTAATAGTTTTTTATTATAGATTGTGCTCCTTCCTTTTCTCACATAGACCTTTGATTATTACTTGACAATGGAATACATTATTCTTCCCCACCAAATCACCCTTGGAAGCTGAAGTGACATTAGATTATGAAATATTTTATCAATGTTTTCTTTGAAATTGGTTTTCAACATGCTTTTATTCCATAGTGGGAATATGCAACACTAGTTTGATTGAGACCCGTTTATCTCCATATGGTAGTTTCATAAAGTCGGAATTAATCATGATCTCCACATAAAAGCATGTAATGATGTTGACACTTCGGTACATTGGTGTTTTATTAACATTCAATCATTTTGACTTTGCTCAAGAGGGTCTCCTAAAACTTAATCTTCCTCAATCTGATTTTTTCCCATTAAATTAACTTTTCACTATCGAATACAAAATGGAATTTAAATTCTTCCTATAAGAAGAAAGTTCACAAAATCTTACCGAAAACTAGAAACAAATTTTTTTTGGTGATGTTGATTTCCCTTCGCCCGGGATGCTCCTGCATCAGTATATATGTATATGTATACATATATACATACATATATAACATATATATACATATCATAAATACCCAAAAATTTCCTAGCCTACATTTTAACACTAATTATCGTCCTTCCCTAATGATTAAATAATGCTTAATTAAATTTAATTATTATTCAATTCATATTTTGACTATTAATTAAATGACTATATGTTGTTTAATTAATTCACTTTATCATTAATCCTCTTGATTAATTAAATAAATTTTATTTATTTAATTATGTCTTTAATTCCTATTTATCTTCTTGATTAATTAAATAAATCATATTTTTTTAATTACGTTTTTAATTATCTTATTCTTCCATATTAATTAAATAATTATTATTAGTTATTTAATTAACATTTACCCAATTTCTAAATTAAATAATTACATCTCAATAATTGAATTATCCCCTTTCTAAGGTAAATAATTACTTTAATTATTTGTTTAATTCCGCAGTGTATGCAGATCATAATGGGCCAAAAAGTGGCAATATGATGGGTATGTAGGTGATTTTTTTTTGACCCAAAATTGATGAAACAAAAAGGGTTTTAAAGGAGGTTCTCAGCTTTCCACCAATATAAATTATTATTTACTTTGAATTTAATAAGTAATTATTATTCATTTTCTATTCAAATTACGACTAAAGTCCTGAATGATAGATCGATTTAAAAACATCTATAGCTTTCAAAATGGTATCACAGCTTTTGAATCCAAACATGCATCACATTCTATGTTTCACATACTATAGGATTAAAAATAAAAATTGATTTCATGGAAGTTTTCACCGGTTAAGTGGTCGACATACAAATTTTTATTTTTTTAAAAATCAAGTAATAAAAATTCATAATTAATTATTTACTTGGAAAAAATTACAAAAAAATATGCATCACATCGACATGAGTCCTCTACTTATATATAAAATCTTATATAAATTTTTTATCATTTTATTGTTGTTAGGGTGGTTAGATAGACACCTACTTCTTATTTTTTCCCTGAAATTTAACTACTATTGCATTGAAATTTCAAATTTTCACCAAATAGATTTTTTTTTTTAAATAAACCTAGTAGTTTAGAAACCACATTTAATTTTCTACAGATTCTATTCTTACATATTTTTGAAATAATATAAATAACTTATTCAAATTTTTACATCAAGTTGCCTAACTTCGATTTTTTTGATTTTTGCCACTTAAGGGTTTGTTTTTTCCGATGATCTTGCACATACCCTCACATCTTCCTAAATTAAATAATTACTTTAATTATTTAGTTATCTTTGTTGGAGTTATGGACAAGACACTGAAGGGGGGTGAATCAGTTTCTAAACTTTTTCAATTTTTGAATAAGACTTTTAATCTGATTTCCTTTTCTATCAACAACAGAGTAGAGTAATCACTTTGAAAGCATTTATGAAAAGGGGTAAACAAAGATATGACAACATTAACTCAGTCCATTAGACAACTTATGCAAATCTGATTTGAGTGAGATATCTTGCATTTGCCAAAACAATTATGGCTGACATTGATTAACAATCAAAGCATGATGACAGTGTAGGTGTAACTCATAAGACTGTGCAAATGAAGATCAACATTATTGACTCACTTCTTAAACAACTTATTAGAATGTAGCTTTATAAGACACTGCAACAACAATGCAACAAAATGACACAAGAAAGGTATTGAGACAATAAACACCTTTAGCAAATTATAACAATTCTTGAGCAATGAATCAAATGAGAAATTTTATGCTTCCTTTTGAATTAGACTCTTCAACAATGACTTGTGCAAGACATTTAAACTAAATATTTGCAGAGATGAAGAAACTAACATTCAAAAATGTTCAGACTGATAAAAATTATCACAATCAATAAGCATTATGACATCAAAACAAAGAGACCATAAGACAAAGGATTTGTCGAGTGGAAAGCCCTCCTGGGGTAGAAAAACCACTCCTAAACTGCCTTACTGGCTTAATCTTAAAAAACCACAGTTAACAATGCCTTACGGGCTAATTTCTGAGCACCAACTCAAGGAGCACCAACCCCTTATTTAGAGACACCAATCTCAAGGAGCACCAACCCCTCATAGATTTTTAGAACATTAATAATATCATAGGATCTCTCTGTTTTCAAGTAAGCTCAAGAAACTCAACACTCTTATCTACCTAATACCCTAAGAATCCAACTCTTTGAATCCTTAAAATATTAAATAGAATAAGATTACATCAGAGCTCTACAACATATTTTTCAATTTTTGAATAACAGAGCTTTTTCAACATTTCACTTTTGATACAACAACAAGTAATAACATCACAGAATCACTTCAACAGTATTACAGTGTTCAAAACACTATATTTATACAACTTCAAATATAGGTCTGCCAATTCGTTGTCAAAGGAATTTGAAACCCCCTTTCTATTTTTAGAATATGATCCAGTAGAATAATGATTAGCAAAAGGTGAATAATCATTTGTAACGCCTGTATTGAAGGTTGTAATAAACTCTGTCAATATATCAATTATCTTTTTCCAAACTGCAAGAGTTTTTACAACACCCAGATCAAGTGCAATCATTTTCATAATAAAAACCATTTGAATCTATTATCAGAAAACCCATATGCTAAATCCATCATTTTTGTAATGAATGAGATGAGTTTAAAATGTAACTAACATATTTTTCTTTTAAAAACCATGACTACCAATCAACTGGAAAACATAAACCCTCAATGTAATAATAATAATAATGTATCAGGGCATCATTTACATCTTCAGTAACTAAAATGCAGAAAGTCATTTTTGAATAAAAAAAATAGCAATAAACCATCACTGCCAGCTCAGATTTGGAAGAGAATCGAACCATATCTCCACCAAATACTAGTATTAAATCCATTTTTCAAAAAGCCCAAAATGCAGTCAAGAGTAACTAAAATGAAATCATGCATTTCTAATAGAGATAAATGAGAGCCCATTTTTTATTTTTCCTGATTCAAGCAAAAATAATGACAGCCATAAATATCAAATGATGGATGTGATACCTATTCAAGCAGCATGGAAAACAAATAAATACCAGACAGATTTGCAACTCCCACGACTTCCTTTCACCAATGTCGAGCTTGCAATCAGTGAAGTGCACCAAACTTAGCAGCCATACCCTTCATTGCTAAAACACAATGTTTATCTTCCTGACAAAGCCATTATAGCCAGCTAGACTAATGAGCAACAATAGTTACAAAGAATCCAACAGTTACACTTCCTTCATGCCGGTGGTGTGGCTAGGGTTTCAAACTCAACCAAGAAAAAAAATGATAGAAATTAAACATTTTTTTCCCTATTCTTTCATCAAGTCATTCAATGACTTTTTAATTTCATAATGAGATTTGAAGTCCACAACAAATTTGATAAAACATCATAATGAATATAAAATCTGTTGTCAAAAACATTAACCACAAATGTCGACACAAATGATCACCTCCAATGAATTTCATTAAGATGTTGACCCTTCAAATCATTAGCACAAAGAGAAGAGCTCGAATAATAAAGACAAGTATTTTCCTTTGAATATCGGCCATTAAGTCTAGGCTTGAGTATTGGAGACTCCAAGTATAATGTTAAAAATATGTGCCATGTGAGCCAATAAAAACCATTAAGTGAGATACCTGAACCAAGATGAAAACAATGCCTTCAAACAAAAAGTGAGTTTAGAATGGCTTTAGAGCAACGATGTCACTAATCCAAGTTTCATGGAGCCATTGAAACAATAACCAAACTGATCATGAGAGGGTAACAATTTCATAGATCTGAAGCTGAAGAGTGTATAGTAATCTCATGTACCAGTGATGCCAAATGAAATGTCAAACTCAAGTGCCAAAGAGAGCATTAATATAATTCCAACTCAATATGCCATGTGTCAAATAAATTATTATAACAGTTGACACCAAAATAATGATGAGACAGCCATGCAGATCAATTTGATAATGAGAAATTGAAATAATATACCTGTCGTGCAATAAAGAAGGGTCAACCTGTCAAAATGAAACCAATTGTTCCATGATCAACTTGAGTCCTATCAAGATAACAATATCATTTATCACAGAAGCTAATGCTTGTCTTGTCACAATGAACACCATCTGAATAAGCTACCAAACTTTATCAACACTATCAGTCCGATTTAATCATAACCATTTGCAAAAGAATAGCATTCATAACACTGAACCAGAATTCTCATGAGAATCAACATGAACCTGAATCATAATGATTATCCATTTGCAGTAGCCAAGAGAATCAAATATGTATCATATCAAAGCATAAAGATTCTGATAGACTAATTCTGAAACTATCAAACCATGAGACCCAAGAAAGTGTTTTTGTCATCAAGGACAAACCATAAACACAACTGAGATCCAACAATCTTATATTCTCTCAACATTACCCACTTCCTCAAGAATAAATATATTTTTTATTTATCGAATTCCCAGTTGCACATTCCTCAAATAATGAAACCATTTGACTAATTATTATCTCATGTATGTACACCTCATTTGTTATAGACACTCTCTTCTAGTTGACTGGATAATCAATATCAGTCCACTGATCAATCAAATTAGTTCACTCCCACTGAGTGAGAGTTAATGAAGCAATCAAATCCCTTAAAAAATCATTCAATTATTCATGCAAACAATTAACTAAAATCATGTAGCCAGTTGCAATTAGTTAACTCATTCATCAATTCCTCTCAAGGATTCTTGACCCTTGATTGTGATCATCCACCTCTTAATCCTAATCACCCATTCAAATCAATGTTTTCTATAAAAGAAACCCTCATTCCTCTTTGAAGGCTAACCATGAATCTTTGGAATTTTGCATATGCTCATCTTATTCATTCATATTGAGCTTGAAGTAAAGTAGTACACACATAATTAAGAGAAAAGAAAGAAAAAGAAGAACAATGGAGCTAAATCATCATAAACACAAGGAAGGTAATGGCATTGCTTTATTCATTGATTTCAATGTGTTTATTATACTTCATTGATTGAATTGGATTGAGAATTGTTATTGAATTACAGTTTATTGGTTACTACAGTATTTAGTTCATTACCCTTTATGATTAAATGTCAACTTTTAGTCAAAAAATTGGTGAACCTAACGTGAACCTAACTATTTTTTTGTATTTTTTGAGAGATTTTGATACACAAGAAAAACACATCTGATAAAAATAATGACACATATATTAAGAACAACACCAAATATGTGTGTCTGATGCATGCATAGATTGTCAAGTCGCATTTTTCACCTTTAGCAACACATCTAATTATCATGAATTTTTATATTTTTTTCTACTAATTTCTACTATTTTATCAATTGAATAGGTTAGACATTGGTTTTTATGTTAATCTAACATGGAAATATTGCATTTTGGGTTATTTGTTTCTCATTTTTTTATCGATTTGTGCATCTACAAGTTATGTCACGCGGTCGAATTACAACAACACAGTCGTCATTTGCAGCACCACATTTTTCTATTATAGAGTAACAATCATTAGACTGGGAATTGTAACTATGCACTGCAACTATCTGACTGTGCACCAGAATTGTTCTAATAGAGCACCATAACTATAAGGAAGGTAAATTTAGGTTTTCATATTCTGATTTTTTATTTACAGTATGATTTTAGTAGAATAGGCTTTCGAGTACTAACTATTTTTGTGAGATTTATGTATTCCATTGGGAAATGAGAAAGAAAAAACCTTGAAGTTACTAACATTTTTATTACAACTCATCATTTATGAAAGGTAGAAAATTGTTTTCTTTTCTAGGGTTTAGGACCTAGAATGACAATCTTCACTCTCTCTCATTCAAGAAAAAAGCCTAGAGATCTCAATGCAAAGGAGAAAGAGATCTTGCAATAGGGTTTTCCTAGGGGCTGAATGTAAACTAATGAGGGGTTCACCACCAAGTTAAGACTTGGAAAGAAAAATGAAATGCAAGAAGTAATGATGAAATAAAAGTAAACTCTAATATGATGCAATGACTTACAAAATGACCTAAAAATGCAAATGATATAAAATAGAAAGTTGTAAGATGAAATGTATGCACCTGGGAATCTGAAGATGACTTAATGGAGCTTTGAAATGATGGAAATTATGACCTTAATGTTGAGTGGGCCTCATTTGCCAAGCTAGGCGAATCAACCCAAAATCTGGGTTTCTGTGTGAGAACAAGAATCTGTCAAATGGGTATCCAAATTTACATAAATTTGAATTTTGACGAAAACTAGGACTCATTTTCCAAAATTGGTGAATTAGTCTAGTTTGGGTTTTCTATAACTTCAAGGTATGAACCTACTCTTCTTAGTCTACTCAATCTGCTTCTTCAAGTTTTCAGATCTGAATCTCTATAAATCAACCTATAGGTGTTTTCCAATGTTCTCCAATGCTTGATGAAAACTTTGACAACTTTTATCCAACCTTTCTCTTCAATTTTTCTTCAATATAAACCTATAAATCACACACTAAATAGAGGGAAATATGTTGTTTTGTTTGTGGATAGGGGTTTTCATTGGTCAAACCCTGTTTTGGTAATCAAACCTTGAAATAGAATGAAATAGTAATGGAGAATGATGAATGAACAAAATATGATGTTGCAACTCACCAAACTCTAATAATGAAGTGTTGCAAACATGTATGAGATGGCTCTAATGGATTTAGATCTTGAATCTTGCTTGAATAGTGTGGATCTTGATTTGAATGCTAGCTTGAATCATGAAACCCTACATCACAAATGTTAGCTCCAAAACAAACATGATGCATGAAGTCCTTAACATGATGCTTGATGCTTGAATAATGCTTTAGAATGCTTGATAATCTACCCTTGAAGACTCTTGAATGCTCTTGTAAATGCTTGAATTCTCTTGTGAACTCAAACTTACTATTATGAATGCTCTCACAAAATTATTAGGTGAAAATGAATGAAAGAAGCTTGTATTTATACTTAACTTATGAAAGGAATTACCTGCAAATTACAACACTATGGGACTAAATTCAAAAATTCTTAGAAAGGTGTGAAACTAGGTTTAGGACCCAAAAAGCTAGGTGGGACTCATTCACCCAAGGTGGTGAATGAGTCCTGGATCACTAAATCTAGGAACATTCAACTTGAAACACCTAAATTATGATTGGGTATTGATTTGTGTTGGGATTATCCTCAAAAAGATGCATTAAATGAGGCTTTTGCATGTAAAATAAGGCCAATTAAAGCATAAAGAAGCTCAATTATTAATGAAAATGCTAGAAAAGTGTGAAAGTGTGTCATAACACTTTACAACACTTGAAATAAGGCATGATTAAGGTATATTTTGGTTAAAAAGAGGTTTAATAGGTTTAGTTAATTGATAAAACCTTAGAAAAGTGTGAAAGTGTGTTACAACACTTCACAACACTCTAGCAAAGTACCATTTCAATTCCTTAGTTCACAAGGACCCAAGAACTAATGTGAATGTGTCAAACACATTACAACACTAAATCAAGGCATCATTAGGCTCAATTCTGTAAGGAGGGCCCAAACAAGTGTGAAAATGTCACCGACAACATTTTTTGACACTCTATTTAGCCCCCACTTTAGTGAGAGGATGAACTTGCTTCAAACTCACACTAAAGTAGACAAACACACATCAAGAAGGGTCCATGTGCACCAACACCGATAGGATGGGATGACATCGATCAAGAGGGGTGATCAAGCCCCCAGGATCAAGATCCCATGGCAAACCAACATAGACACAAAAGAACACACGTGAAAAATGATGAAGAGCATCATAAAGGCACAAGAATACACTACCAAAGATGAAAAGAAAAGTAAAATAAAAGGATCATATCAAGCTTTGACCATTTTTCCATCATGATGTGGATCAAATCTAGGTTGCTTTTCTAAAAAAAATGCAAGCTCACTCTGAGGTAACAGAACTTCAGCCTGTCAGCTGGGTGAGGATCCGAAAGAGGTGAGACACATACACACACAACCTGTATGCACTCACACTCACAGATGAGTGGTAAGGGAAAGTCATGTCTCAGTTGGGATTCCCATCAAAAACCATAAGAAATTCATAACCCCCAATGACTTTAATAAGGTGCCACACAAAAATGACCTTCAAGCTTCATGAGACAAGCAAAACTTTGTGTGCTTGGAGCTCATGAATAATGAAATTTGAGCTTCATGAGGAAAGGAAAACTCCATATTCTTGGAACTCGTGAACAAATAAGATGGCTCAATAGGCATGCAAGGTGTATTATGCAAGGTGGCCATATAACAAAAAATGCAAATGCAACAATAAGGAATGTTCAAAGGATTCTTGCTTAGTTCATGCAAGGTCTTTAACTTAGGGAGCATTGTGCCTAATGTCTCCAAGAGAGGACCAATCAAAGAATAGAAGATTCAAAACTTAGGGGATGTAGTGTGTCACATCAAGCCACTAAGAGGAATATAATATGCTGAGAGAAATCATGCTCTTGAAAGACATCACACCCAATGTCATCCATGAAGCAAAAAACGCATCGTATAAAGTAAGACGACTGCACCATGAACCATGAGAAATAAAAATGCAAAAGAATAATGCTAATGTATTCCCTCACTTTAAAGAAATTTCTAAACACCATACTGTGAGCAATTACTTTAAAGTAGAAAATGAAAATTGCTAAAAATAAAGAAGACATGAGAGCTAACTTGGAAATCCCTATGCCAAGTCATATGTTTCCAAATGAAGATATGCCATGTAAAAGAAAAATCCAAAAACATAAGGGATCTATGGATTTGGGGTCAGTATGTTCTTGCTACAATGTTTTTAGAGAGCTCAAAATTGTCATCATTCCCCAAATACACATAGAACTAGAAGAATGACACAAAGAGAATGAAAACAAATAAAAAGCTTTCGGGTCAACATGGAAGAGACATGAATGCCTTGACGCCTTGCATCATCCCCAAAAGGAAAACATAAGACAAATGAAAAGATAAAAGAAATATTTTGGGTCAACATGGAAGAGACATAAATGTCTTGACACCTTGCATCATCCCAAAAAGGAAAACACAAGAAAAAAGATAAAAGTGAAAAGATGTATGACATAGAGAAGAATGAAGGTACAAATAGATGAATGCGACAAAGAGAGAGAACATCAAATAGAACATCATGGGGGATCACATCACGCACATGCAATCACACAAAATAAAATGAAAAAAATAATGTAAATGACTAGTAAGGCACATGTGAGTCAACCTAGCTAAAGGGACAAGGATAAATGCGTTATTAGGACAAGGCTATCTATTTCTTGCACCCACTATGTGTAGGACAAGAATGAGCCAAGGTAGGTGATGGGAAAGATCATGTAATGGTGAGAATATAATATTCTACAACTATTACATGAAAAGGGGCGAAAGGTTCCCACTTTAAGGGACTATTTCTATAATATCAAGCCTTTTGAATATTTGTTGTAAAGCACGACACTCATCGGTACTATGTGTAATCATTCTATGGTATCTCCAATGTGATGTGTTTGTGTTCTTAGGATTTGGTTTTTGGTCTTCTCTTATGGGAGGTATGTAATCAATCCTCTATGTAGGAGTATCTCCAAATTTATTTCAATGTCAGTTGGTGGATAAGGGAATTAAAGTTTCTTTAGTTTATAAGGTCTTTTGAACTTGCTAGATTCACCAATTTATTTAGTTGAAACATGTTGAGGAGGAAAACTGGAGATGATCTCTTCTTCCTTGAGAAGAACTAGTTCTTCTTTAGGAAGAAGGATACTCATATCAGGAGGAGGGTCTTGATATCCTAGCCCTTTTGTATTTTCAATTGGACTTTTCTCTAAGAGTTGATGAATTTCATGTTCACTTGTTGTATCGCATCTTTGTTTACTCAAGATTGTGAATCCTTTTCCATATGTCTCTTCTAGATTGATGGGAGTGTCTGTTACTTTTTTTAACATAGAATGGTTGAGTGTTTGCTTGCTTAGAGGAGGGTAAAAGTACAAAGTTGTGTCACACTTTTATAAAGGAAACATCCAACAGTGATCCAGCTTTTAAACTTGAATCACTAAAAAGTGATATATTTTTTGAATTTTGAAACATGATGTAAACTAATAAAATATTTATTTTTTAGTATATTTTATGTTTGTATTTTTTGAAAAAATTAAAAAATTATTTGAATATAGTTTTTTTATAAATTAACACTATAATTTAGTTGTTGATAAAATGTTGAAAAATGAAGGTACATGAGACGTCAACCTTTATATAGTAAATTTATTTTTTTTCCTTCATTTTTTTTGTATGTATTTAAAACTTGAAACTTTAGGGCATGGATATATTTTTTTCCCATTTTCATAAATATACATTTTTAAATAAATATTAAAATGTGTGCTTATTAAAACTTAGTTGTTTCCAATCGACGTCAACTTTCATATAAATTATTTATCTAAAATAGAAAAAAATATATACCATCTTGACATAGATTCTTATGTCTAGGGCATCATATTTTAAAAAAATAAATTAAATAAGTTTTACTATTTTTCCTTGACATGGTAATCAACCTAATGTTTTGTGTTGATAAACTACATTTAGTGAAAATGAAAAGGAAAATATAAATAATAATTAAACTATTAAAATATATACATTTTTTAAAACTAAATTTATGGATCTACAAAAGGGTATTTTATATTAAAAAAAAATGTTTTCTACACGTGTAGAAGTTGTTGAAACATCAACTTTTCAAATAATTTTTTTTTTTGGTAAATTGGACTCAAAGTGGTGCTAAATATGCATTTAGCCAACAATTTTAGTTGGAAAAGTTATTGACATATATATTAACTCAACTAGTATGAATCTTACAAGATCATATGTTTGACAAAATTAATTTTTAGTTAAAATTACTTAAATTCACTTGTTCTGATAAGTTGGCCAAAAGTGTGACACAACTTTATGTTGATACCCAGGAACTAGATTCACCTATTGTAGGGAACTTAGGTTCAACTTTTTGTCTCAAATTCGAGATGCAAATAACCTAACATCTCAAGAGTTGGTATTGTAGGGGGTGTTGGTTGTTCCATTCATGGATAAAAGGATGCATTAGATTCAAGGTTGTTAAGAAAATATTTCAGGAACCTATTCATGTTATCATCATCTTCTCCAATGATGTCAACATCGCGAGGAGGACATGCATTAGGAGTTGAGTGAGCATGAGTGAGTTCAATTTTAGTAGGGTCATTTCCAAAGGAACAACTTAACACATCCACTAAGGATTTCAAGGACATCCATAGTTTTCCAAAGCACATATCCATGATGCAAATGTAACGCAGGTTTATATTCTAAACTATGCAACAATGTGAAATGTAATGTTGTAAATGCAACTTTGAATTTTAGGAAATGCACAAGATGGACTAATTTAAACTAGATGCAATGAATTGAATGAAATGGAAAATCTGCAAACTGGAATAGAAAGGTAACAATAGCAAACAAAAAGTCAGAAACAAAGATTTAAATTTTGAAAAATGCAATGCAAAATGTGCAATGGGACTGATTCGCCCAAGGTGGCGAATGACTCCCAATGGGGATTTTTTTTCAAAAATTTAAGAAATTTTTACTTGATTTTTATGTTTTTTATGTTGTATGATCTATATCCTAAGAGAAAATGCAGATTTTGTTTTATTTTCAATGAAATGAGATGCAAAAATGTAAGCTATATGGACTTTCACTAATGCAAAATTAGAAACCCTAGAATTCTAATTAACTAATGCAAATCCCAATACAATGTTAATGCAAGAAAGATATAGGATGATGATGAACTCCAAATCAAAATTATGATGTTCTAAATGTAGGTTCACCAAAATGAAAGGTGGAAAATTGTTTTCTTTTTTAGGGTTTAGGACCTAGAATGACAATCTTCACTCTCTCTCATTCAAGAACAAACCCTAGAGATCTCAATGCAATGGGGAAAGAGAACTTGCAATAGGGTTGTCCTAGGCCTACTGAATGTAAACTAATGATGGGTTCACCATCAAGTTAAGACTTGGAAAGAAAAATGCAATGCAAGAAGTAATGATGAAATGCTTAAACCCTAATATGATGCAATGACTTACAAAATGACCTAAAAATGTAAATGAAACAAAATAGAAATTTGTAAGATGGAATGTATGCACATGGGAATCTAAAGATGACTGAATCAAGGAGTTCTAAAATTCTACAAATTTTGACCTTAATGTTGAGTGGGACTCATTCGCCAAGTTGGGAAAATCAGTCCAAAATCTAGGTTTTTGTGTGGGAACAAGAATCTGTCAAATGGGTATCTCAATTTGCAAAAATCTAAATTTTGATAAAAACTGGGGGCTCATTCGCCAAAAGTGGTGAATCAATCCAGTTAGGGTTTTTTGGAACTTCAAGGTCTAAATCTTCTCTTCTCAATCTACTCAATCTACTTCTTTAGTTTTCTAGATCCAAACCTCTATAAATCAACGTGTAGGTGTTCTCCAATGTTCTCTAATGCTTGATGACAACTTTGACAACTTTAGGCACTTTGAAAAAATTTCTCGAACCTTTCTCTTCAATGTTTGCCTTGGTCAAACCCCGTTTTGGTAATAAAACCTTGAAATAGAATGAAATAGTAATGGAGAATGATGAATGAACAAAATATGATGTTGCAACTCACCACACTTTAGCAATGAAGTGTTGCAAACATGTATGAGATGGATCCAATCGATGTATATCTTGACTCTTGCTTGAATAGGGTGGATCTTGATTTGAATTCTAGCTTGAATCATGAAACCCTACATCACAATTGTTAGTTCCAAAAAAAAATGATGCATGAAGTCCTTGACATGATGCTTGATGCTTGAATAATGCTCTAGGATGCTTGATAATATACCCTTGAAGACTCTTGAATGCTCTTGTAAATGTTTGAATTCTTTTGTGAACTCAAACTTACTAGTATGAATGCTCTCACAAAATTCTTAGGTGAAAATGAATGAAAAAAGCTTGTATTTATACTTAATTATGCAAGAATTCCCAAAATTACAACACTACAAGCCGACATCAAAGATCTAGGGGGATAAAATCCTACCAAAATTTTGAATTAATTTTGGTTTTGGGCCACATGAGACTCATTCGCCCAAAGTGGTGAATGAGTCCCATTAGGCATAATGTATAGGACCAAATTTAAAAATGCTTAGAAAGGTGTGAAACCAGGTTCGATACCCAAAAAGCTATGTGGGACTCATTCGCCCAAGGTGGTGAATGAGTCCTAGATCACTAAGTTTGGGAACATTCAACTTGAAACACTTGAATTATGATTGGGTGTTGGTTTGTGTCAGGATTATCCTTGAAAAGATGCATTAAATGAGGCTTATGGATGTAAAATAAGGCCAATTAAAGCATAAAGAAGCCCAATTATTAATGAAAACCCTATTAAAGTGTGAAAGTGTGTCACAAAACTTCAAATAAGGCATGATTAAGGTACATTTTGGTTAAAAAGAGGTTTATTAGGTTTAGTTAATTGATAAAACCTTAGAAAAGTGTGAAAGTGTGTTACAACACTTCACAACACTCTAGCAAGGTACCATTTGAATTCCTTAGTTCACAAGGGCCCAAGACCTAATGTGAATGTGTTAAACACATTACAACACTAAATCAAGGCATCATTAGGCTCAATTCTACAAGGAGGGCCCAAACAAGTGTGAAAATGTAACCGATGACATTTTTCAACACTACAGTTTAAAGATAAAATATAAACATGCTAATGGTTTTGATGTAGGTTCAACTGAAAAACAAAATCTATAAAAACCTTTTGTCTTTCTTTTTCTAGTTTAGAAAAAAAAAATTGGTATTAAAATAAGACAGTGTTTTCCATGTTTAGTGAACTTGTAACCAAGTATGCTCTTCTCCTGCACCTAGTGTGATTTGTGGAATCAAAAAAGTTATTTTTTCACAAGTCTTGTTTTTCATACTCCTGAGGAGTGGTATTATTGTATGCTCTCCCCTCACAACTCCTAAGAACGATCTTGGGGATCAAAAGGTACACCATATATATTTTTTTCAATAGGAGACCTACCCGGGGAGTTGATCACCCCAAGGTTCGATCTCAACTGATGTGTTCAGGCATGGTATAGGAAAGTGGGGAGAACAAAATTTGTACCCTGAGGTGTGGTTAGCATCCTTCAATCCAAGCCTGGTGACCCTCGGTTTATTGAGACAAGTATAGGTGAAGAGGAGAGACGTGACCCCTCTTGACTCAGGCATAATATATGGACTCACTATTCACTGATTTGTTTACTATGAACCTTGTTATCTAGAAACCTAAAGTCCTTTTTTATCGTTAGCTTAAATCAGTGCAAGACAACAAGATCAACACATGAAGTTACTTGCTATGTACCAATATTTTTTGAGGTGACAATAACCCCCTACAAGGAACTTTTCCTTCTAGGGTAAGAGGTGTCAAGGTGGTACATGACCTTGGCATACTATAGTCGTCCATTCATTGTGTGATATTTATTAGTGGGCCTGATTTAAGTTGTCAAACTTGTTTTACCACTAGATAGGTTTTGTATCTATGGACTGTTTTTATTGTCATGACCAGTGAAACATAGAAAATAGGGTCAGTTCACCAAAACATAGGGTTTTATAATAAATTTGGAATGTTTCAACAAACTTACTATAAATAGAAAGGGAAAATGGGGTGTAATGAACCTACCTATTTTCTATTTTATTTAGTAAATGAGATCCTCTAGGATAGAATTAACTTTCAGCCCTTAGGTGAGTCAATTCTATGGAAGATATAGTAATTTTATTTATGTGTTGATGGGGTAAATATGACTGAAATGGACTCTTGAGAGACAAATGAAAAATACCTAATGATCCCAATTATATAGTGTAACAATTGGATCTTCAATTTAAATCATAACACTAAGAGATTCGACAACTTCCCTTCAAATTTGTGAAGTCTAAATTATTATAAACATGTCATCAAAAAAGTTGTGAGGTGTCATTCTGACATAAATAGTAACAAAAATGACTAAATAGGGGTTTTGGGAGAAAGATTAAAAATACCAAATGCATTCATTTAGGACATGTGAAGGTTTAATTTGGTAGATAAAACATAGGACTAACATAAATAGTAAAATTTATGGTAGATTTGGGGAAGGAAAATACTATGCACCTATCACAAAACACTAATTTTGGAAGTTTTCCTTGGACTCATTCACCTATAGGTGAATGAGTCTTTTTAGGGCTTTTCAAAATTGATTTCTAGCTCCTCTACTCCTATTTTTGTACTTCCAGATTCTCTATGTTTCATAGTCAGAGAGTTAGAAATAAATTAAAGACCTAAGTTTCTATATCTTGACAACAAAGGTGACAACAAATGCAACTTTGAAAAATTGCTCTTTCGAGATCTTCAAATTTTCTTCAACCTATAAATCTACACATATAGAAGAGGGGATTTTTTTTTTGGTGCATGGGGGTTTTCCTTGTTCAAACCCTGTTTTGGTAATTAAACCTTGAAATGAAATAATGAAAGTACAAAAGCAATAAAGAATGAATAATACAATGTTGCAATTCAATAAACCCTTGAATAAACCTTGTAAAGACTAAAATATTACATGAGATGGCTTCAATGGATGTGGATATTGATGCTTGAATCTTGCTTTGAATCCTTGACTTGAATGTTTGGATTAGATCTTGAAACCTACATCACAATGTTAGCTCCAAAAACATGCATCAATGAACATGAATTTGATATGATGCTTAAGATCTTGAATGTTGTAATAAATGATGAAGAAATCTTCTCTTGAAAACCTTTGACAATAATATTTTCTCTTGTGAAAGTTTCCCTCTTGCTAGATGTTTTTAATTGACAGAATAGCCTTGTATTTATAAACATTTATCATTAATTTCTTGAAAATTAAACATTACAAGCAAACATTTGAAATTTGAATTTGGGATGATAAACATATCGCCAAAATATGTTTTGAAAATGGGTTCAAAGTTCTAGGGAGGACCCATTCGCCCATGGGTGAATGGGTCCTAGGTCCCTATTCCTAGAACACACATTGCTCAAGGTAAAGTGTTATGTATTGGCATTAATTATTGTCGGGTTTCCCCTTTGGAAAATGTAATTTATTAGGATTGTAGATGTAAAATAGGGCTTATTGAGGCATAATTAAGTCCAATTTATTTAAGAAGTCCCAAACAAAGTGTGAAAATGTAAAGGAGTACATTTTTCAACACTACATTAAGACATTATTAAGTCTAATTTAATTAGGAGGGCCCAAACAAAGTTTGAAAATGTAAAGGGGTAAATTTTTCTACCCTACATTTAGCCCCCACTTTAGTGATAGGATGACCTTGCATCAAACTCACACTAAAGTAGACAGATATGTGTCAAAAGGGGTCCAAGTGTACAAATATTTATGGGATAGGATGGAAAAGATCAAGGAGGTGGCCAAGCCCCCATGATCCAAGATCCCATTTCAAACCAACATAAGAACAAAGGGACACACAAAAGGTTTATGATGTGAAGTAGTGAGACAAAATGCAAAAACATACAATGCCAAAGACTAAAAGAAAGAAAAATAAAAAAGCTGGATCAAGCCTCGACTATTTGTCCAACTCAATGTGGATCAAACTTTAACTATTTTTCCAAAAACATTTACAGATAGAACTCATTGTCCACTATGCAAACAACAATGCATGCTCACATAGGCTAGTGAAATCTATTGTCCACTAGGTTAGCCCCCAAAAGTGGCAAATGAGAGAATCTTTTTAGGCTCCCATAACCATACCAAATTTATACCTCCTGATAACTTTAATAAGGCACCACACAATATGAACTTTGAGCTTCATAAGGCTTAGCAAGCTATGTTATGCTAAGCACTTATGAAAGAAAAAAAAATCCACTAAGCAAGGTGTGTTATGCTTGGTGGCCTTGAAAAAGGGTTGTAAATTTAAGCTTCAAAGGTTAGCAAGTTGTGTTATGCTAAACATTTATGAAAAAAATTAAAATAGGATAAGAAATGTTCAAAAGGGTTTTTCTTAGTTCATGTGAGGTCTCCTCTTAGGGAACATCATGCCTAATGTCTCCAAGAGAGGACTAGTCAAGGATAAAATATTCACAACTTAGGGAATGCAAACCATTGTGTTACCACTAAGAGGAATGTCATATGCTCAGAAAGGTCACAATCTTGAAGGATATAAAACCCAATGTCACCAAGAAGAAGAAACATCACATGAATTGAGAAGACAACACTTTGAATAATAGGTTCATATTTCCTAGGAGATGTATGCTATCATCGCTAAGAAGGGAACATGCAAAGAATGAACGGGGGACAATATATGCCCCCTACTTAAAATTCCAACATACTTGCTATGTTGGTATTTTAAGTAGAAAGAGAGGAAGAGGAAATCCTTGAAAATAATGCACACCTCAAAAAACTAGTTATCCTTCCCCCCCAATCATAGAGAAAAAGAAAACCACCAAGAACTATCATATTGCTTCCAAGAGAGATATGGTTGCACCTAACATCGTACCACCATGAATGGAAATGAGCAAGACACATAAAGCTACTAATGCCACATAGTGATGAGTAACGTGAGGATGAAATTCAATATCAATTAGAGGAAATAGGTGCATCAACACAAGGAAGAGCACCATGTTTAATTTTATCACTCAAAGCCTTGCATTCATTAGTAGAATTACCATGAACTCTATGAAATGCACAAAATGAAATTTTTTTGTAAAATTTCTTTCATGTTCTTGGAGGGAGAGATATCAAGTAATCTTGGAGAAGTCTCGAAAAGATATTCTCTTGATCAATAGTAGGGGACATTTCTTTCTCAACACATGATGTCATATACATAGTAGATGATAAGGCATTAGATGAAGATGGAGATAGAGGTGATAAACCTAGACCTTTCTTGAAAAGTATGGTATAGACTTCACTTGATCTCTATCATTTTGCTCCATGTTTTCATTATATCCATGTTTAGAAAGGAGTTTGTATCCAATACCATAACATTCATCTAACTCAGATGAAGAGACGTTATGCTTCTAAGAAGTATTGGCTTCTTCATGAGAACAAAAATCCTTATTAAGTTTTGTAAGGTTGTGTATATTCCTCTCATGAGGGATGGGAGTTGAAAATCCCCCATCACCACCATGCAGTGATTTTGTTGATGTGGAACTAAGTTGAGCAATTGAAACACAAGGTTTTTTGGTTTAGATTGTGAGATTTTTTACTCTCCTATAAATGAGGGTGTAAAATCTAATGAACCCCAATCATCCCTAAAGCATTTGTTTGAAGATGAATCATTTGTAATCGACTCTTTGGACTTTGAGGGTGAGATTGTGGATGCTTCTTTGAAAGGAGGTGTAAAATATCATGACCCCCAATGATCACATAAGATTTTTGTTGTAGGTGAAAGAATTAGGATTACCATCAACTTGTATAGGTTCTTCTTTGGAAGTTGGAATCAAAGTATGAGGGGAGTGGGAAGTCTTATGATCATTTTGAACTTTTGATTTATAGATTTGTTCATCTACTTCAAATATGCATATATTGTGGTGTCAAAGCATGACAACGGGCGGGAGAGAGAGTGGGAGTCTAAGTTTGAATTCTTAGGAAGATGAAGGAGATGACAGTGGTGGGGATGACCTAGATGAAGATGCTAATGGTTTCAAGAGGCTTGCATGGCATTGTTGGTCTTTCTCCCATGTTGTTGCTTGTTCTTTGTGTTGTTGTTGGGGGCACTGCATTGTTTGTGGGTCCTTTCTCTTGTGTGCCCGATGTTGGTCTTCCTTGTGGCCTCCCCTGTTGCTCTTCTATGTTGAGTGGGGGTTGTTCTTTCTGGAGTGGATTTTTGTGTCTCTATGTGTGGTGATGGTAGTGGTGCATGGAGCTCTTGCTGATGGATTGTTTGAGTAGTTTGGAGTTTTTTTCAGATGAATTCGAAAGGTACTGTACAGATCATGGGATTAAAAGACATAAGACTACACCTTACACTCCACAACAAAATGGAGTTGCTGAAAGGTTCAACAGGATAGTAATGGAAAGAGCACGAAGTATGTTGAGCAGTGCTGGCTTGGAGGAGAAGTTCTGGGCTGAAACAGTCTCTATAGCATGTTACTTGGTAAATCGTTCTCCTAACTCTGCTCTTGTTGAGGAGACGCCTTTGGAAGCATGGTCTGGAAAGAATTCCTCTTTGAGACATATTTGTGTCTTTGGCTGTGAGGCATATGATTATGTGTCATTTGAAAAAAGATCTAAGTTGGAAAACAAAGTTGTAAAGTGTATTTTTATATGCTATACCGCTGGCATAAAAGGATACAAGCTTTGGAATCCTAAGACTGAAAAGGTTTTGTACAAAAAAAGTGTTATCTTTCATGAGATGAAGCCTTCTACACTGGATCCCCAGTTAGAGAAGAAATCAGAAAATGAAAAGGATGTAGAAGAAATTCCTCCGACACCAGATAAAGAGAAATTGAAAAATCAAAATGTACCTAATACTGAGGAAAACTCAAGTAGCTCTGAAAGTTCTGAAGAAGATGAAGAACCACCTCAACCTCAGCATGTGAGGAGGTCAACTCATGAAAGAAAGCAACCTGATAGGTATGGGTTTTCTTTGATAGATTCTACTTGTGCCTATGCTTTAATTTCTAGCATTGATGAACCTAGGACTGTGAAAGAGGCATTTAAAATGTCTAATTCAAACTCTTGGTTGGAAGCCATGAATGAAGAAATGGCATCATTAGAAAAGAATGATACCTGGAGCTTGGTGCCATTGCCTAAAGGCAGAAAAGTTGTGGGCTGCAAATGGGTATTTAAAAAGAAAATTGGTCTAGAAGGCAGTTTAGAAAAATATAAAGCGAGGCCGGTTGCAAAAGGTTATTCCCAGGTAGAGGGAATTGATTATGGAGAAATATTTTCTCCTGTAGCTAAGCTGACATCTATTAGATTTCTTTTGTCACTTGCAGCAGCGTATGACTTAGAGATTGAACAGATGGATGTGAAGACAACATTTCTTCATGGTGATCTTGAAGAAGAAATTTATATGTCCCAGCTGGAGCACTTTGTGGAAAAAGGTAAAGAAAGACTAGTTTGCAAGTTGAAGAAATATTTGTATGGGTTAAAACAATCTCCTAGAATGTGGTACCAAAATTTTAACACTTTTTTTTTGTCATTAGGATTTGTAAGTTCAAAATCTAATCACTGTGTGTATTACAAAGCTGAAAGTGATCAATTTCTTATTATTGCTCTCTATGTTGATGATATGTTGTTCATAGGCAATAGTAAGCTAATGATTTCTGATCTTAACTCTCAGTTGTCTGCAAAGTTTGAAATGAAAGATCTTGGTGCAGCAAGGTATATTCTGGGAATGGAAATAACCAGGGACAGGAAAAATAGAAAACTTTGGCTCAGTCAGAGTAAGTACATCATGACTATTCTAGAGGGATTTTGTATGACTGATTGCAAGCAGCTAGTTGTTCCAGTTTCGCAAGGAACGAAGCTATCTATTGAAGAATGTTCAAAATCTCCTACTGAGATGGAGGACATGACCAGTGTGTCATATGCTAGTGCAGTTGGCAGCCTTATGTATGCAATGGTCTGTACAAGGCCAGACATTTCCCAAGTAGTGGGAGTACTTAGTCGGTTTATGGCTAATCCTGGAAGGACACATTGGGATGTTGTGAAGAGAGTGTTTAGATATCTGAAGGGAACTTACTATGCTTTGTGGTACCATGGGAACTTGGTTGAATCACAGAGGACTCTTAATATTCAAGGTTATGTGGACTCTAATTGGGTAGGGACATTGTGAGAAGATCCACCGTGGATATGTTTTCATGATGAATGGTGGTGCAGTGAGTTGGATGAGCAAGCGTCATGGTCGCTTTGTCCACTCTGAGAGGCAATACATGGCAGCTACACATGCCTATAAAGAAGCAATCTGGTTAAAACATTTGTGTTCTAACATTGGTTTTGATGTAGGAAAAATTACAATTTACTGTGACAATGAGTGCTATATGTTTGGCAAAAAATCCTACTTTCCATGCTAGGACGAAACATATAGATGTACAGTATCATTTTGTATGGGATATGGTGGAGGATGGGAAGGTCTCTTTGGAGAAAGTGGATACTCTAGATAATGTTGCAGATGCATTGACGAAGCCTGTGAGCACAGACAAATACAGGTGGTGTGTCAGTTCGATGGGCCTCTTGGCCCATGAATTTTAGTAGTTTTATTATGCTCTGGAGTTGTTAGTAAGGTCTTCGTCAAGTGGGAGATTGTTGGAATATTTTCCTCAATCCATACTGACATGTAACTCCTGGAGGGAAAAGTCACTGTGACATTAATCATGTCTGGCTGACTAGTTGTTCTGAATTCTCTTGAAATGTTCATATCGCTGAGACAAAGCAGATTTCTTGCCAAATGATGTTATCGCTATAACTAGAAGCATTCATTGTGACCTTTTGTCGAGTAGGAGACCTCTGGCCGATAGTGTTGTTTTCTTATCAGGTGTTGGGGAGACTCACAGTGACTAGGGTCTTCGGGGTGACTTGATCACTCGGTATGAAGTCCCAGCAACTGAAGGGAGTCTCACCGATAGATCATCGGGCTAACACAAGGGCTTTGGTAAGATGTCCCAGCAAGAATGGAAGGTCACGCCGACGGGGATACAACTGAAGTCATCGAAGTAGCTCAAGTTGATCAGTATGACGTCTTGGCGACTTGGATTGTCTCACCGATATTCTTCAGTATGACATGTTCACTCAGTGAAAGGTCTTGGTGAAGGTCAAATGTCTTGCCGACTCAGTAAGACATGGGTGCTCGATGTGAGGTCTCGGCAAAAGACAAAAGTCTTGCCAACTCGGTAAAACTTGGTTGCTCGATGTGAGGTCTCGGCGAAAGACAAAAGTCTTGATGACTTGGTAAGACATGTTTGCTCGGAGTGAAGTCTTGGCAAAAGACGAATGTCTTTCCGACTGTCAGGTGCTTTGGTGAAACTTGAGGAGACTCGGTGAAACCTCTTGGTGAATGGAAAAGTCTTGCCAATGGAAATGTTGAAATTGATGTGACTTGTGAGCATCAGTATGAGTCTTTCCGATGAGAAATCTCTTGTCGATAGGAATGCATTGGATGTTGGCAGTTTCGGTATGACTTGTGGCTTTCGTTATAACATCTTGCCAACTGTTGGGACTTACGCCGATATCGATATGAAGCCATTGAGCATCGGTGAGACACTTCTTGTGTCTCACCAACATACGAACTCAGTTGAATGTTTCGTTGACCATTTGACTTTCCTATGTGGCATCTCGTGGACCAATCAGAGGAAGAGAATTTCAAATGGATGGCAGTTATATTTTTGCAACAGTTGCGACGCTGAAGCTGAACTGCATGCAAGGAAAAATCAACGTTCAAGAGGAAACTTTCTACGATGGGTAATGACGGATAAGGATGAACAAAGGAAAAAAAATAGAATGTGGTAATATTTAAAGGATAGCATTCTGAGTTGAAAATAGATTGAGAATCAAAGAGAGCATTTCTATAACAGGAAGAACAGTGAATGAAGAAACTATAAAACTAATACCAGAGAGTTGTGTCTCTGCATTGTATCTAATTTGTTGATTATTGAAATACAAAGAGATTCGACTTGGTGTGGTGGGTTTTTCCCGAAAGGGTTTCCCATGTAAATCTGGTGTTAATTTGTCATTGAGTATTTTTCTATTTCTGTAAATCTTTCATGTGTGTCTTAGTTGGATTGTATTTTGAAAATTAAAAGTACTGTCTTCTACTTCCCTATGGTTTTGACGTTAGGAAAGTTGCTTCTGCACCATTTCTTTCCTTACAGGCATGTAGGGTCGGAAGTGGTGTTTTATTTTTGTTCCTTCTCTCTTCTTTCTCGATTTGTAGGTTTTCCTGGTTCTCTTTGGCCTTTTGGGGGATTGTTTTCCTCTAGGTGGGGGATTTCATTGTGTGGGGATGAGGTTGTTGGTTTTCCTCTGGTGGAGTTGTTTGTGGACAATTTATGACATGTTTCAGACCTTGACTAGCATGTAGGGTTGGAGGTTGGTCTTCATTGTCTTGTTGGCTTTCTACACTCTCTTCTTGGAGGTTTTCCTTGCCTTGTCTTCCTTCTTTCGGGTCTCTCTATCTCTTCCTTGGTACTGGTGTTGGTGCTAGTTGTGGTGCTTGGAGTTCTTGTTCAAGGGTTGTTTGAGGAGATTAGTGGCCTCATCTCAAACCTTGATTGGCATGTTGAGTTGGAAGTGGTTTTTTCTTGTTGTGCCTTCTCTCCTCTTTCTCTCTCTCCTAGCTTTTTAGGCTCTCTCTAGCTTTTTTGGGGCTTCTTTTCCTCTGTGAGGGTGCTTTTGATGCTTGGGGTTTTGGTTGTTGGTCTGCCTCTGGTGGATTTAGTTGTGGATTGTTTTTTCCATGTTTCAGACCCTGACTGGCAAGTAGGGTTGGAGGTTGGTTTACACAGTCTTACTGGCTTTCTACTCCCTCTATTTAGAGGCTTTCCTTTCCCTGCCCCTCTTTTGAGGACCTTTATCTCTTTGTTGGTTTTGGTTGTTTTTTTGGGTAGGGAGTCTGCTACTCTTTGGATCCTATTATGATGCAGTGTTGGTTTTATTTTTGCTCTCAGTGGTTAGTGTTTCTCCTGGTGTGGGGTTTTTTATTTGGTCGTTTTTCTATTGGTTTCATTGAGCTCTATGATATCCCTCTTTTGGTTCTTCAAGTTCAATTTCAAGGTTGGGGGTGTGTTTTTTTTTCTGAGGAAGGCCCTATTTCTTCTTCTTTGCTCCAGGTTTCTTATTTTCCAAAGGATGCTATGGTGGTCCTTACTATGGGTGAAGTTGCTTCCCTTCATTTTTTCTAGCTATAGTCTTATTTTGAGGTGGAGACTGCTCCTTTGGAGATGGAGCCCTCTTGTATTGAGGTGGAGAGGCATGTTGTGGATCATGTGGGAAGCTCTTTTCTCTATGGTTTTGGGTCTCATTTCATTCTCTCTTATAGAGGGGAGCCCCTTCCTATTGAGGTGGAGGTTGTGTTGGTGTCATGGGTGGACTAGTGTTGTGTTCTTGCTAAGACTCTTCAGTGTTTTTCTCCGATTCCTAACTCTCCTATTATGGTGGGGAGCTTAGTTTTGTTGGATGGTGCTGGAAAGTATTGTGTTGTTGTCTGGTTGGTTGAGGCTGGTTACTTGGTCGTCTCTAGTTATTCACTGATGGTTGGTGTTGTTAAGCATTGTGCTGCAGTCTGGCTAATTCAAGTTGATGGTTGCCTGGCCAATTCAGGTTGTTCTTGGGTTCATATCCCTTGTATTGTGTGGTTGTTTTGGGCCTAAGCTTCCCATTTAAAACTTTCTTGCTGAATATTTGAGATTTCAACCTTATATTTTGTAATATGCTTCTAGTTGGTTGTTGGTTGTCTTTGTTTTATTGTTTAGTAGCTTGATCTCTTTGTGCAGGTTTCAGGTACCCATCAAAACCTACTTGTTAATGGTTTCAGGGTCATTCAAAACTTCTTGTTAATGGTTTCAAGTCCATTCAAAACCTATTTTCCGCCCTTAATCCAAACCATTTATATCTTGTTGTTGTATTCAAATTTCATTTAAGGGTGAATAATAGATGAGACTCCTTTCGTGGAATGAATCCATGGTCTCCTTAGGAGAAGGTTGTATGAAAGAGGTCTTGGCATTATATGGATAGGGGTAGGAAAAACTACAGGTATGACCTTAATGGGTAATGTGATAATTCCTAATGGTTTCCTATTAACATTGACAAAGCCATGAATATTAACATCATTAAGTTGAATAAGATTCTTTTCCAAACCAATTTTATCTAGGAGATCTATTAGATCTCAAAAATGCAGGTTTGAACCACGAGAGGTTGCCAAGCTCTCACAAAGTTTTTTGCTTACGTACAAGGAAAAATTATAAATTTTAACCTTCTACTCTTTAGGTTCTGCTAGACCAAGGCGAGTAAAGCTATGTGAATGAAGCAAATTTGAACTGTGTGTTTATTCCCTAAGCAGTCTATCCACTATGGCAGTTTGAAATAGAGAGATGAAATCCTAATTTGGTATAGATTGTATAAGTAATCTTTAAAGTATAGATCAATATCTTCAATTAACAGATGTAAAAATAAAATGAATGAAACTAAATGATGGAATGTGAGGGACCAGTGCTATGTTGGGTATATGGAGTCAAAAATAAATCAGAGTTAAGTGACCTATAATTGGCAATAATTCTAGTTGTTTGGCACTTCTATGTTTATAACTTGTATAAACAGGAAGGGATGGAATTATCAGATTCTTCTTTAATAATCCAAAATAATAATTCTAAGTTGTGAATAACCAAGAGGATTTTAATCTTTACTTAAAAGACCCAATTAATTATGCCACACAGATACAACAAATCTACACCGATAAATTGAAAATATGATTGATATATCAACTTAAACAATAGAGAAATATTAAATATGGAGAAAAAGTGATAATATCTTCAATTAACTTAACAAACAATTGAAACTAACATAGAGCTACTGAATCAAATATTTTCAATTAACTCCTTCAAAATTTACACGTGCATCTTGATCCTTTTTTATGTAAACATTGTATCAATCCCTATTCACCTACTTCTATCTATTCTAATATTCTAATGATTCCTTTGGTTTTGGTATCTCTTATTTATTGAGAGGCAACAATCTTCAGACCAAAGGTCATGACTTTTGATAATAAAACTTAACTGAAAAGATAAAATGTATTAGAGATAACTAAAACTAACACATGCCAATATGTTAATCTTTGAGTAAAATCCTAAGTCACTAAAGACCTATGTAAAGCTTTTACTTTATGATATTCCCTTCTTGATGAAAATTAATCTTCATCTAAACCCAAATATTTCTCTTGCCACTTGCTAATTGTTAAATCATTCGACCACTTGAATTCTTGTGCAAGAGTGAAGTTTGTAAGGTGGATCTTCCATCTGTTATTGAGCAAGTTTCTGGCATCTACAACAAACTTTGTATAACCATTATCCAATGTCATAATTCCATCAAGAAAAGTGTGAAACTTCTCCAGATTGATATCACCATCACCCTGAATACATTTCAAGCATTGAGGAACCATTTGATCAAACTCACTCTTCCATTCATCCACATCCATGAGTTGTCCATCACCTTTAACAATCAAAGGACTGAAACTGTGTTTTATTGAATCAAATGAACTCCTTCTGTTTTCTACCTTATTCTTCATGTCAATAAATACTTATTCTCATCAATGACTCCCTTCACCATCACTTGTGTAGGCTTTAATCTTAGAGGTGCATCAGGATCCCTTTGTGTTGCTTTGCACAAAGTGGTTAAAATATGGTAAGTGGGCTGCCATCTTTTCTGTAATTCCTCTAAGATAGGGGAATTAGTACTTATTTTTTAAAGAGCTTTCACAAAATGACTAAAACCCTCATGGACTCCACTTATCTTCTCTTTTAAAACCTCAACTTTGTGCTTCAATACTTCCTTTAAGGTACCCAATATGTGCTTCTTGGCATCATCCATATTATGTTTCTTTAACATTTCAATCTCTTCCTTCAATTGTTGAATTTGAAGATCTTCAACTAGTACAGGTGGATGATAGACAACTATTTCATCTCCTTTTACATCTATGGCTTGTTGCAATTGTTGCTTCAACCTGAAATTCTCAATGAATAACTTATTTATTTCATCATTTGACAACTTGAGTCTTTTCTCATACTTTGTTATCCTCATTTCCATGTTTTCTACTACATCCTTTGTAAACATGGATGAATGCATGGTTATGGTTATTATTTTTGTTGGATTAGTGTCCTTCATTGTATTGACCATTGTAGATCCTCTCATTTCCTGTACTACATAGAGAATCCTTGGCTTCCTTGTGTTCTTCTGCTTCATCCATAGGGCAAGGGTCTGGGTGGTAGGATTGTATCCTATGCCTGAAACTCCTTCTTCTGAATCAAACTATGCAACCAAGTTTGGATCACCCTATGCTCTGATTTGATCTAACAAAAACACCTTGGAGAGTTCCACTCCAAGTATGATCAACATGTTACTATTAAGCACCAACTCCCTTTCTTCCTTGGGAGTAATATTGATGTTATGAATATCCAATTCTGTCGTTGTTTGGGCCTACACCTCTGAATGCTTCAAATCATCAACCCAAATGAGATTAATCTTCAGCCTGTCATCAAACTATTTCATTTTCATTTTTTATCAAAAAATATTTGTATTCCCTTGTATGGATAAAGTCATCATCCTCCATGAACCATAGGGAAGCAACTATTCTCTCATCATCTTGTATTTCATCAACAACTTCTTCTGATATTCTTAGTTTTGGGCCATGAGGCTCTAACACCTTTTGTTGCTCTACTACCTCTTTCATCTTAGCCAAAGTCAAGACAACTTCTTTCTCTTCATCACTTGACCCATAGTCAACTAGTGACTTAGTTCTCTGTTTCTTAGCAGGAGGCTCATCAGCTGGAGATAGAGGAGATGGATGAACTGGTGACAGAGGTGGTGTATGTGATGCGGAAGCTATGGATGATGGTGGCTAGGGTGCAGATGGTGAAGCTGATTTCTCTTCTTAAACACTTTTATATAGTTCATCAAATTTATCGAGGACCAATTGCATCCTTTTCAACAAATCCAGTTCCTCAACAAAGAACCCCTTGAACTTCATATCTTTTTCTTTCTTCTGGTCCTCCCATCTCATCATCATTAACCATATTTTCCTTGTTTCAAACACATTTGCAAAATATACTAGGTTTATTATTACATCTTTGTCTAGATCAAATGCATGTGTTATCACCCTCTTTGTAAGCAGGGTCCTTCTGATATTGTTGATGTGACCCTCTAGATCACATACTCTCACTTTTCCTAATCTAAGAGAAAAATTGGCTCTTATAAATCTATGCACTTCTTCCAACATATCTAATCCAACTGATAACCCCTCTAAAACTATCAAGTTAGGTAAGAAATTCCCCTTCCTATGATTCTTCATGAGTTCATGCTCCATCCAGAGCTTTTGCCACATAAACTCGAAAAACAATACTCTACTAGAATCAAATTTTGGTAAAATATGAGGGGCCTGATTACAACCATACACCCTAATGATAGTATATTGTGGCATCAAAAATCAATCAACATAGTTGTGTGTGAAACCCTAGTTTGGTTTGTATTGAATGGGTCTCATGACCTCCATTAAAGATTGTGGTAGCCTCGGTGTAGGAAAACCAAGGGTGGCAATTAGTCTGTTGACAAAGTCATCCTGAAACACAACAAAGTCACCTTCAATGCACCTACTATCCCAAACATAGCACCAATTTTGCACTAGGAGCATAACTCCATTCTCATGTGTGCTCAACTTCATCATTTTAGTCCATTTGGTTTCATTTTGTTATAGAATTAAATGACATAGTAGAGAATATTTTTTGAAATTTATAAGGGCTTTAGCTTCCCTAACCTGCAACAAACCTTCATGAATTTGTTCCTCAATCATAGAAGCAAAATCAAACTCCACATTGGACTCAGGGTGTTGGATAATCATTGACATCCTCATCAATCCAATTGACATATTCTCTTCAGTATCAATTCAAAAAATCTAACATAGTGCATAGTAGGTGTTTTTGAAATAAGTCTGAAAGTCAAACACTGGAAAGGGTTCAACTTTTGAAGATGGGATAGGAAGGAATCTATTTTTTTCATCCCTTTTCATGTGCAGGGAGAGTTCATCAATTCTCTAAGTCCTTCTCAGTCTCTTGTATTCCTGCTCTAGCCTCGCCAAATCTATTTCTGTGATAGCCTGCTTGTTTAGGTCAAAGCACCTAATTATAGCTTCCCTTGAGATATCTACCAGACATTGACCATCTAGGAGTCTGACAACTTTCGATGGGGAATGATATCTACTAGCCAGAGCTCTAATTAGCTCAACATCAACAAAAACATTAGGAATATCAATTTTCCCATGTCAAGTGTCCATGGGTTCAATACCGGGACCTTTCCATCTATGTTCCTATAAAAATACCACTACAAATTCCACTAAACTGTGGAATTATTGGATCTCTACACCCTTGAGCTATATCTTTAAAGACCCTCTTAGGACCTTTATCAACCGAACTAGGTAGCAGGGTGAGTAATGGCGACTATAATGAAACTTTACTGGATTTTTCCTCTTTTTTAGTTCCTACTTCTATTTTCTTCAGCACCATTGCTTGGAATTCAATGTATGGTGAGTAAAGCTTACCTAGGATATCACTTGCTCTGAAGAATCCTCTTGAATGTCACACCTTGAGCTCACCTGTACTTAGCTTCTACTACCACGAGCGAATAAACTCACAATCTACCTTATTTAATTCTCATATTATACCACATTAATTCTCATATAAGTTCTATATCATTTAAATCCTTCATACCGAGCTAAATTTCATATTTTTATGTTGATTGACGTGACTGGTCTTCATTTAATGCTCCAACAGCTGATTACCATGCTACCGCACATCATTCTTCATTCCTACATGGTACTGCAATACATACTATTTACTTGTTCTCATTATATCACACTATCGTGCATTTCCTTGGCCTTCTTTACGGTATCGTGGTGTTTACTTAGTGCTTTTCCTTACATATTGCTTTATCACGGGCCACATTCTGACCCCCCACAGTATACCAGTTCTCCCTTATGTTTGTTCTTGCTTCACCACTCTAGCATGGGCTTCATTTTTACCCTTCGTACTATAGCAGTTCCCTCTGCTAGTATTAATGATGACCCTGCTTTACTGCAGGCTAGGTATCAACCCTCTGTGGTATAGCGATAATATTGTATAATGTTGATCTCTTACCACACTACCATGAGTTACTTTGTTGGAGACCATAGTAAGTAGGTAAAAGGTAAGGCACATATGGGATCATTGAGTATGGCAGTGGTATGGCAGTAAAAGGGTAATTTGACTTTGTAGATGGAAGAAACATAAATTTTATGAAAATACTAAGAGAGACCCTTGATTTTATATGAAAAAATCAACAAAATTTGAGATGAAAATTATGGTTTCAACAATAGCTCTGGTTGGGAATGAGTGATTTATTGATCACTGCAAGAATCCATAATCTCTGGTTACTAACCAGGCCTTGAGATGGAATGGTGGAAAATAGAGTGGATGGAATGGATATGGAGATGTAAAATGATGAAGGTGAAGATGATCATACACTACTATACATGGAAAGAAAAGAATTTTAAATAAGGGACACCTAGGATTGTCCATGTACTATCAAGTCCTAGTCCCTTTTCAAGTTTCCTAAACTACTGTGCATGGAAAGAAATCCTTTTAAGAGGCCTGTTAAGAATTGTCCATGCACTAGCAATCCTTAAACCTCTAGTACTTCTTAAGAAAAGAAGTACTTTAGAAATTTCCCATGTACAGGCAACTCTTGGCTTTCTCCAAACATATTCTGCAAGTAATATGAATCATCCCCTCCTTTTCCAGTGAAAACAAAGGGCCCTAACCACAAGGATTCAAATTTTCTATGCTTTCCCTTCTCTTGACATCTAGCATTCCACATCAGCACCAAATCATTCTCCTCAAATTTTCTATCTTTAGCTTTCCTATCAAATAGATATTTCATCTATGACTGTAACTTCACATTTTGGCTTTCAGCCGCTCTCCTTATCTCATCAAGTTTTGCAAGCTACTCCATTCTTTCCTCCATTGGTTCTGGAATGTCTATATCTTCCTGAAGGATAAACTTATAAACCGGTAACAATTTTTGTAACGGTATCCTAGCTTGTGTTCCATATACCAGTTCAAACGAAGATTTTCCAATTTCCTTCTTCACAGTGATCCTGTCTGCCCACACAACCATTCTCAACTTTGAATCCCATGCTTTTTTGTTCCCATCTAACATCCTCCTTATGATCTTCAAAATTATTTTATTACTAGACTCTGCCTGACCATTTTCTTGTGGGTGGTAAGGGGCTGCATAAGAGATAGTAATGCCATACATACTATAGAAATTTCTAAACTCATTAGACCTTAAACACATCCCATTATTTGTGATCAATCTTATTGGTGTACCAAATCTGGTCAGAATATTATCCATTAGGAAACTTATTAGCACCTTGCTCATTGCTTGTTTAGTTGGGATGGCCTCTACCCATTTAGTGAAATAATAAGTAGCTACCAATATCCACTTATGTCCCCCATTTGACTTCTCATGTATTTCTCCAATAAAATCAATTCCCCACTGATGGAAAGGGGCTTCTACTTGCAAAGGTCTGAGAGGCAAGGCTCCCTGATATTTCATCTTTCCTAAGAACTTCTGGAAAGCTTCACACCTTCTTACATATGCAAAGGAATCATTAAATATCTTAGGCCAATAATAGCCTGCTCTGAGAATCTTGTGTGTAGTCGTTTTGGCATAATAGTGACCTCCACACACTCCTTCATGTATCTCCCTCAAGACATGTTTAGATTGTGATTCATCTAGACACAATAATAACATCCCATCCTTGTTTTTCCAAAACAATTCACCATCTATGAACACATACTTAGACGCTTGCAGCTTCAAAGTTATCCTCTGATTATCGTTTAATCCTTTAGGGCACTTCATGTGTATGAGGTAATACACAATATTTGTGTACCAAGAAGTATGTTCAATGCTTGCAACTACATTTTATTCACTCTCTGTAGTGTAGATTTGATTTTCTTCAATGTTTGTCTCTGCCATTAGCTTTTCCAAACCATGTCTCCTTACTAACTTGGTAATTTGAATCTCCATATCAAATTCTCAGATTTTATTAATCCATCTGCATCTCTTCCCTGCTACTTTTGTCTATACCAAAATATCTTTCACAGCTACATGTGGGACATAAGAAATTACTTTAGCTCCAACAAGATACAGTCTGAAAGCCTTTGTTGCTTTGACCAGTGCAAAAGTTTGCTTTTCCATAATGCCATACTTCAATTCTGACCCCTGCAGTGACTTGCTAAAAAAAGATACAGGTTGCTCATGACCCTCATCATTCTTTTGTAACAAGACAACTACTATAGTATGGAATGAGGCAAATGAAAATATTTGAAAAGGTTTGGAAAAATCAGGGGACTTTAGGATAGGGGCTTCTTTGATGGCTTTTTTGATAGATATAAAGGCTTCTAAGGCTTCTATAGTCCAGTTCATCTTTTCTCCCTTTTTCAGCATTTTGGATATGGGTTTAACAATCTCAGCAAAGTTGGACACAAATCTCCTAACAAAGTTAATCTGCCCAAAAAATGATTGAATAGCTTTGATAGTCTTGGGAATAGGGATTTTATCTATGGCTTCTACCCTTTTAGGGTCTATTTTAATTCCTTCTTTTGACACAATATTCCCTAAAAGTTTACCCTCTGTAACAACAAAGTGACATTTCTTCGAATTTAGACTAATACCATATTCCAAAGCTTTGATAAATATATTCTCCAGGTGTTCCACATGATCTTCAACCCTTTTTGAATAGGAAGTAAGGTCATCTTGATATACCACCATTATAGCATTGATCAGATCTTCAAATGCCACATCCATAGCCCTTTGGAAGGTTTCCCCTACATTTGTGAGACCGAATGGCATTCTCACATAAACATACATCCCCCAAGGGGTGGTAAAAGTTGTCTTGTACTACTTAGATTCCTTAACTTTGACTTGATTGTAGCCAAAAAATCCATCCATCATTGACAATAACTCACATCTTGTTACTTTATGTAATATGGCTTCCATATTAGGGAGAGGGTAATTATCTTTGAGGGATGCAACATTTAAATTCCTAAAGTCTACACACAGTCTAATATCACCATTCTTCTTTCTTACTGGTACCAAGTTTGAAACCCATGTTGAATTCCTAATGGGTTTGATAATACCCCCATCTCTGAGTTTTTCCAACTCCTCCTAGATTTTTGGTTCCAGAGTTGGATTGATGGGCCTCTGCTTTTGTCTGAATGGTTTTGCATCTGGTTTCAGTGGGATCTCATGTTGAAATAAATCCTCCCTATATGCCTTGAGATCCTCATAGGACCATGCAAATACATGGTTGTATTTTGTCAACAATGCAATCAACATTCTCCTGATCGTTGGACTTATTTTATTTCCAATATACACCTTCTTTGGTGCTAACTCAGTCCCTAAATTGATTTCTTCAATATCCTCCCTTTTGACTGGTGTTTGCTTCATGAGGGATCGATCATTTCCATCATATGCTCTTTCCAATGCCACAAGCCCTTTGGGAAGTTTGTTAGTTTTAAGCTGCAAAACCTCCTTCCCAAATACAGTCTGTTTTCCATCTACTTCCTCCACAAAAGCATTGAAGTCAATCTCCTGAGCCTCATACTGATCTATGCAATGAGGAAATTTTAGGAGGTTAGTATCATCATTAAAGACTTGGCGGCTATATATATTGTCAGGTATAGCAGGTCTTGTTTTAAATTCAAGTTGAGATACTCTAGCCAGTGTAATATCATCTCTTCTCAGTGCTACATTAGCTAAAAAAGCTGCCATTATATTTTTTGACCTGTCTATCCACTCAATGGAGAAAGCATCAAATAATTCAATGGTATCCCACACAACATTCCTATATTGCTTCATTCTTTTGTGTTTTGCAACATATTTTGACTTAACTTGTGAAACAACTAGCTCAGAATCTCCTAGAATAGCTAGCAATTTAATCTTATGTTTAACAACCATATTTAAACCAGTTAGCAAAGCTTAACAATTTGCTATATTTTTTGTACATTCAAATGCCAGTAGAAATGAATATTTGAATGTAGTTCCCTCAAGTGAAATGAAGACTATCCCTACTCCATTGCCTTCTTGGCTACATGCTCCATCAAAATACATCTTCCACACACTATCATGATTTTTACAAACATGTTTGTTAATTGGATCAACATTAACTAGTTTAGGCTAGGTTGGTTATATCCTGAAACTCCCAAAATCTACATCACAAAAACAATTCAATTGGTCTTGACACACATAGTCTACAATTTGATTCATCATTGGCTCCCTATACAACTTGACCTCTTAACCATTCACTGGTATTGTTGCATAAGATAGGTCAAATTGCACATTCCCTCCAACCACTTCCATCAATTGCCTTGACAAAAGCATCCCAAAATGAGGAGGGGTATCAATCACAGTTATGTCTATATTATAGGTTGCTTTTGGATAAGCATCCAATTTCACTTCAACATCCTTCATTATTCCCACCACTATGACAGGCCTGCTATCCATAGCATAACATTTGCCACCATTGGTATCCACCCACATGCCAAGTTGTTTCATAACAACTACTGGCATGATATTAATTGTTGCACCAAAATCTATCATATAGTTCCTCATTAGTTTGTTATTTATAAGCAATGTAGTGAAGAATGGTTCAACCTTTGGAGGATTTATTAGTGTATCCCCTAGACACACCTCAAGAATTTTCACCTTTTCTTGCTTATTGTTGGCCTTATTAATCACTTTGTTCTCAGAAGTTATGTTTTTGTCATTCCCATTAGATCTTAATTTCATGGCACTATCCCTATACTCCTTAATTTTCATCATTTCAAGCAATGGGACAAACATTTTTACCTGAGACAAAGCTTGAGTGAAATCAAAGGAAGCACCTTTTGTTTTGATCACATTATTTTGCTCCAATAGCTCCACTTTTCTTTCTTCCTTCTCTTTATTTTTTGTCTTGAGGTCTTTTTTAATTTTTGTGCAATTCTTCCATTTGAACCTGCTTCTGCACATTTTTATCATGCTGCTTATTTTTTGTCTCCTTTGGTTCTCCCTATATTTTGTTTTTTACAAATGTTCCTCTTGGGACTCCTTCTCCATCATTTACCGTTATGTTCCTCAACTAGTATTTCCTTTTTTCATGTTCTACTACAACAATAGTCAATTTCTTGATATCTTCCTCAGTTGGTCTTCTTACATTGTACTCACCAAACTAAGGTGGCATACTTACAGAGCATTATTCTTCAATTTTTTCTTCATCATCAGATAAAACTTTTTGTTCTACCATATGAATGTTGTACCTCTAATTATCAACATCATATTCATATCCTTCTTCCTCTAAAGATGTATGCTCTTGTTCGATAGGATGAAGATTATGAGAAGATAGATTGTATGATCCCCATCCTGATTATCTATCAGACTTTGTTCCTCTTGTATCTTCCAAGCTACAAAACAATGTTTAGGAGAGTGTGGCAGATCACAGACTTCACACCAAGGGTTACCATTCACCATGTAAGCTCCTCTCTTCTTCAAATGATTAGGGGTTTCTTTATTTTTAGGCCTATCTATCATAGGTTTTCCATCCTTCCAATTTGTATTATAAGGCATGTCATGTAACCTAGGTCTTTCATTTCTGCATGTATTTTCTTGTCTAGGCTGAGGATTATTGATTTGCTGGAGAACTCTAGGATTATCCCTCTTACTTAGCATCCCTGTAGCTTTTCTATTATTTTCAATAGTTAATGCTATTTCTTGGGTTCCTATTTCTAAGCTCATACCCTGTCTTTTGGTCAAATGCTTTCAAATAAATAGTTAATGCTGCAGGGTCTGCCAATTTAGAACCAGGTGGTATCTTATTATGTAGTTTTATAAATCTTTGGTTGAAGTCATAAATCGATTGATTCTGATACTTTTGGATGAAAACCAATTCATGTAAGGAAAACTCTAGTGCACATTGATTTCCATATTGTTCAAGGAACCAATCATAAAACTCTTGAATTAAAGAAATGGAAGCTGTGGGAAAACTATTAAACCAATCCATGGCTTCCTCTGTTAATGGCATCATAAACAACCTCATTTGTACATCTTCATACTGCATATCTAGGTCCTGAATGAAAGAATTGAAACTTCTCAAATGTTCTTCATCTATAATTGCATTACTTCCTATGAATTTTGGGACAAGTCCCCTCTAGCTATTATTCATGGGGTAAGGATATATTTGGAATCCTGTCAAATCAAACTGCCTAATCATGGTTTTAAAATGTTGAGGAGGTGGATTCTGATGGTGCTGATATTGTTAAAATGGGTTGTTATATTGAACATGAGGTGGTGGCACATACTGTTGGTTAGGAGGTGGCATGTATTGTTGGCCAAGGGGTGTTATGTATTGTTGGATAGGGGGCAGCTGAATATTAGTGTGTTGTGAAGGATTTCTAGGTGGAGGATTTGTTGGTCTATACTGATTTCCTTGTTGATTTTGTGGTGCTCTTGGAGGATTTGAGGGTCTAACATTGTTATTCCCTTGTCGTTGAGGTGGCACATATTTTGGGAGGTTATCTATCTTAGCAAAAAGTTGGTAATTTTCCAACCTCATCTTGTGAAGCTACTTAATTGATTGGAGCCTCAATTCATACGCTGATGTCCTTCTTTCCTTTTCTTTTCTTTCATACTCCAACTATGCATTTATCTCTTCCTGGGTGAGAAACTCAAAATTTTCTCAAAGGGCTACATTATCAACAGGTCTGTTCTGATTTCTTGCTACTCCATGATCATATTAATGTTGTCTTCGGGCTTTTTCAACTTCAAGTTCAGCCTTAAATTCTGCATCTTTCTAAGGATCTTGTTGGTAGAAGGGGTTCCTCCTTTCTTCTAGAGTGTGGGGTTCTCTTGATGAGCTATTCTCATTTGTTAATGTGTCATAGTGATTATATGTCTCATAGTGTGGTTTTGATGTTTTATCTTTATTTGTCATGTACATCTCTTTAGACACCTTTCCTTTGTCATTATTATGTGTCCATTTATTGTTATCTTTAGGACCTTCCTTGTATCAGGACCTTTTTCCATTCATATTGTGAATTATCTAGATAGTCTGATGTGTGTTCTACTTTTATCAGAGTCGCCACTCACTTATATGAATGTGAGAAAATTCAATACTTCTTTATTCCTAGCAGAGTCTATATAAGATTCTTGACACTATTAGAAGGCCCCAACTTTGAATTGACTCCCTAGAAGAGTCGTCAAACTATTAGCTCTCAAAAATGTAGGTTTCAACCACGATAGGTTTCCAAGCTCTCACAATGTTTTTAGCTAATGTACAAGGCCAAATTATAAATTTGAACCTTCTACTCTATAGGTTCTACTAGACCAAGGCAGGTAAACCTATGTGAATGAAGCAGATTTGAACTATGTGTCTATTCCCTAAGCAATCTATCCACTATGGCAGTTTGAAATGGAGAGATGACATTGTAATTTGGTATAGATTGTATAAGTAATCTTTAAAGTATAGATCAATATGTTCAGTTAACAGATGTAAAAATAAAATGAATGAAACTAAATGTTGGAATGTGAGGGACTAGTGCTCTGTTGGGTATATAGAATCAAAAAGAAATTAGAGTTAGTGACTTATAATTGGAGATAATTCTAACTATTTTGCATTTCTATGTTTATAACTTGTATAAACAGGCAAGGATGGAATTATCAGATTCTTCTTTAATAATCCAAAATAATAATTCTAAGTTGTGAATAACCAAGAGGATTTTGATCTTTACTTGAAAGACCCAATTAATTATGTCACATAGATAAATCAAATGTGCAAAAATAAATTGAAAATATGCTTGATATATCAACTTAAACAACAGAGAAATATTAAATATGGAGACAAACTGATAATATCTTCAATTAACGTAACAAACAATTGATACCAACATAGAGTCACCGAATCATATATTTTCCATTAACTCCTTCAAAATTTACACATGCATCTTGATCCTTTTTGATGTAAACATTGTATCAATCAATATTCACCTACTTCTTCTATCTATTCTAATCTTCTAATGATTCCTTTGGTCTTAGTCTCTCTTATTTATTGAGAGGCAACAAGCTTCAAACCAAAGGTCATGACTTTTGATAATAAAACTTAACTAAAAAGATAAAATGTATTAGAGATAAATAAAACTAACACATGCCAGTCTGTTAATCTTCAAGTAAAAGCTCAAGTCACTAAAGAACTGTGTAAAGATTTTACCTTATGATATTCCCTTCTTGATGAAAATTAATCTTCATCTGAACCTAGATATTTCTCCTGCCACTTGCTAATTGTTAAATCATTCGGCCACTTGAATTCCTGTGCAATAGTGAAGTTTGTAAGGTGGCTCTTCCATCTACTATCGAGCAAGTTTATGGAATCTACAACAAAATTTGTATAACCATTATCCAATGTCATAAGTCCATCAAGCAGAGTGTGAAACTTCTCCATATTGATATCACCATCACCCTGAATACATGTCAAGCATTGAGGAACCATTTGATCAAACTCACTCTTCCATTCATCCACATCCTTGAGTTGTCCATCACCTTTAACAATCAAAGGACTAAAACTGTGTTTTATTGAATCAAATGAATTCCTTCTGTTTTCTACCTTCTTCTTCATTTCAATCAAATACTTATGCTCATCAATGACTCCCTTCACCATCTCCTATTGAGGCTTTAATCTCAGAGGTGCATCAGGATCCCTTTGTGTTGCTTTGCATAGAGTGGTTAAAATATGGTAAGTGGGCTGCCATCTTCATTGCAATTCCTCTAAGATAGGGGAATTAGTATTTATTTGTTCCATAGCTTTCACCAAATTACTGAAACCCTCATAGAATCCACTTATCTTCTCTTTTAAAACTTCAACTTTGTGCTTCAATTCTTCCTTTAAGGTACCCAATATGTGTTGCCTGGCATCATCCATATTATGTTTCTTTAACATTTCAATCTCTTCCTTCAATTGTTGAATTTGAAGATCTTCAACTAGCACAGGTGGATGATAGACAACTATTTCATCTCCTTTTACATCTACGGCTTGTTACAATTGTTGCTTCAATCTGAAATTCTCAATGAATAACTTATTTATTTCATCATTTGACAACTTGAGTCTTTTCTCATACTTTGTTATCCTCTTTTCCATGTTTTCTACTACATCCTTTGTAAACATGGATGAATGCATGGTTATGGTTATTGTTTTTGTTGGAGTAGTGTCCTTCATTGTCCTGACCATTGCAGATCCTCTCATTTCCTATACTACATCTAGAAGCCTTGGATTCCTTGTGTTCTTCTACTTCGTCCATAGGGCAAGGGTCTGGGTGGTAGGATTGTGTCCTGTGCCTGAAACTCCTTCTGAATCAAACTCTACAACCAAGTTTGGATCGTCCTGTGCTCTGATTTGATCTAATAGAAACACCTTGGAGAGTTCCATTCTAGGTATGATCAATGTGTTACTATTAAGCACCAACTCCCTTGCTTCTTTGGGAGTAATATTGATGTTATCAATATCCAATTCTACCATTGTCTGTGCCTGCACCTCTGAACGCTTCAAATCATCAACCCCAATGAGATTAATCTTCATCCTATCATCAAACTATTTCATTTTCATTTTTATCAAAAAATATTTGAATTATCTTGTATGGATAAATTCATCATCCTCCATGAACCGAAGAGAAGAAACTATTCTCTCATCATCATGTATTTCATCAAAAACTTCTTCTAATATTCTTATTTTTGGGTCATGAGGCTCTAACACCTTTTGTTCTCTGCTACCTCTTTCATCTCAACTAGAGTCAAGACTACTTCTTTCTTTTCATCACTTGACTCGTAGTCAACTAGTGACTCGGTTCTCTATTTCTTAGCAGGAGGCTCATCAACTGGAGATGAGGGAGATGGATGACCTAGTAATGGAGGTGGTGTATGTGATGTGGAAGTTGTGGATGAAGGTGGTTGGGGTGCACATGGTGGAGCTGATTTCTCTTCTTGAACCCTTTTATAAAGTTCATCAAATTTATTGATGACCAATTGCATCCTTTTCAACAAATCATGTTCCTCATCAAAGAACCCCTTGAACTTCTTATCTTTTTCTTTCTTTTGGTCCTCCCATCTCATCATCATTAACCATATTTTCTTTGTTTCAAACACATCTGCAAAATATACTAGGTTTCTTATTACATCCTCTTTTGGATCAAATGCATGTGTTATCACCCTCTTTGTAAGCAGGGTCTTGATATTGTTGATGTGACCCTCTGGTTCAAATACTCTCAGATTTCTTTATCCGAGAGAAAAATTGGCTCTCATAAATCTCTGCACTTCTTCCAACATATTCGATCCAACTAATAACCCATCAAAAAATGTCAAGTCAAGTAAGAAAGTCCCCTTCCTCTAATTCATCATGTGTTCACACTCCATCTAGAGCATTTTCCACATAAATTCTAAAAACAATACTCTACTAGACAAAAAAATTGGTAAAATATGAGGGGCCTGATTACAACCATACACCCTAATGATGGTATATTGTGGCATCAAAAACCAATCAACATAGTTGTGTGTGAAACCCTAGTCTAGTTTGTATTGCATGGGTCTGATAACCTCTATTAAAGATTGTGGTAGCCTTAGTGAAGGAAAACCAAGGGAGTCAATTAGTTATTGACAAAGTCATCCCTAAACACAAAAAATTCACCTTGAGTGCACCTACTATCCCAAACAGAGCACTAATTTTGCACTGGGAGCATAACTCCATTCTCATGTGTGCTCAACTTCATCCTTTTAGTCCACTTCGTTTCATTTTGAAATGGAATTAAATGACACAATAGAGAATATTTCCTCAAAGTTATAAGGGCCTGAGCTTCTCTAACCTGCAATAAACCTTCATGAATTTGTTCCTCAATGATAGAAGCAAAATCAAAATCCACATTGGACTCGGAGTGCTAGATAATCATTGCCATCCTCATCAATCCAATTGACATATTTTCTTCAGTATCAATTCCAAGAATCTAACATAGTGCATAGTAGGTGTTTTTGAAATAAGTCTGAAAGTCAGACATTGGAAAGGGTTCAACTTTTGAAAACGGGATACGAATGACTATTTTTTTCACCCATTTTCATTTGCAGGGGGAGTTCATCAATTCTATAAGCCCTTCTCAATCTCTTGTATTCCTGCTCTAGCCTCCCCAAATCTATTTCTATGATAGCCTACTTGTTTAGGTCAAAACACCTAATTATAGCTTCCCTTGAGATATCTACTAGACATTGACCATCTGGGAATCTGACAACTTTCGACGGGGAATGATATCTACTGGCCAGAGCTCTAATTAGCTCGACATCAACAAAAACATTAGGAACTATCAATTTTCCCATGTCAAGTGTCCATGGGTTTGATACTAGGACCTTTTCATCTTTGTTCCTATAAAAATACCAATACAAATTCCACCCAGACTGTGGAATTATTGGATCTCTACACCGTTGAGCTATATCTTTAAAGACCCTCTTAGGACCTTTATCAACCGAATCAAGTAGCAGGGCGAGTAATGGTGACTATAATGAAACTTTACTTTATTTTTCCTCTTTTTTAGTTCCTACTTTTGTTTTCTTAGGTGCCATTGCTTGGAATTCAATGTATGGTGAGTAAAGCTTACCCGGGATATTGCTTGCTCTGAAGAATCCTCTTGACTGTCACACCTTGAGCTCGCATGTACTCAACTTCTACTACCACGAGCGAATAAACTCACAATATGCCTCGTTTAATTCTCATATTATACTGCATTAATTGCCATATAAGTTCTATATCATTTAAATCCTTCGCATCAAGCTAAATTTCATATTTTGATGCTGATTGACATGACTGGTCTTCATTTAATGCTCCAATGGTTGATTACTATGCTACCGTGCATCATTTTTCCTTCCTCCACGGTATTGTGGTACATATTATTTACTTTTTCTCATTATACTGCACTACCGCACATTTCCTTGGCCTTCTTGGCGGTACCGCGGTGTTTACTTAGTGCTTTTCCTTACATACCACTTTGTTGCAGGCCACATTCTGACCCCCCGTGGTATATCGGTTCTCCCTTATGTCTGTTCTTGCTTCACCACTCTACCGCAGGCTTCATTCCAACCCTCCGCGGTATAGTGGTTCCCTCTGGTATTACTAATGATGACCCTGCTTTACCATGGGTTGGGTATCAACCCTCCACGGTATAGCGGTAATATGGTATTTTGCTAGTCTCTTACTGCAGTACCGTGAGTTACTTTGTTGGAGGCCGTGGTAAGGAGGTAAAAGGCAAGGCACATATGGGGTGATTGAGCATGGAAGTGGTATGGCGGTAAAAGGGTAATTTAACTTTGCAGATAGCTGAAACATAAATTTTATGAAAATACTCAGAGAGATGCTTGATTTTATATGACAAAATCAATAGAATTTGAGATGAAAATTCTGGTTCCAACAAGATCAATGCTACATAAATTAAGACCTACTCCATTGTCTATGAGGGTGCACCTAATTGTAGTTTCATTAATGATCACCTTTATCATTAAGGCTTCATGTTTATTTTGGATCCCAAGCAAGGGTAATTCATGTTGAGGGAATGTGATATCTGAATTTGTCACTTGCATACAATCAAATGAGGTTTCTACATCATTAAATTTAAGAAAATATTGGAAATCATTTTTCTATAAGATTTCATGGAGCATCTTATTGTATGTAGGAGATGTTTGAATCAAATCCCAAAGGGAGATGTTTATTAGAGTACAATGAAGTTTCTCAACAAGATCATACTCCTTTCCACTATGCTACAATATATTAGGTGCAAGTGGGGGATATGGTTTAGGTAATGGTAATGAAGTAGGAATGTTTTTTGGTTGCCTTGTATTATATGTGAGCAACATTATTATAAATTGATTGTTGTGGAACATTGTTACCAGCAAGTTGCCATGTAAAATTGAAGATATCTCGTGGAGTTAATGGTTTCCTTTTAGTTGGTCCTATTATGGGAGGCGACTTAGGAGGCTCAATAATTAAAGGAGATCCAATTTGTGTGTTCTTAACCTCAACTAAGTTACCTAGGTGACCTTCTAGTGAGGGGTATGTGCAGGATCATCATGGAAAAAACAAGCCCTTAAGTGGCAAAAAATTTAGAAAAATCAAAGTTAGGCAACTTGACATAAAAATTTGAATAAGTTATCTATATTATTTCAAAAATATGTAAGAATAGAATCTGTAGCAAATTGAATGTAGTTTCTAAACTACTAGGTTTATTTTAATAAAAGAAAAATCTATTTGGTGAAAATTTGAAATTTCAATGCAGTAGTACTTAAATTTCAGGGAAAAAATAAAAAAGTAGGTGTATGTTTGACCACCCTAACCACAATAAAATGATAAAAAAAATTTATAATATTTTAGATATAAGTAGAGGACTCATGTTCCGATGTGATGCATATTTTTTTGTAATTTTTTTCCAAGTAAATAATTAATTATGATTTTTTTATTACAACTTTTAAAAATATAAAAACTCATATGTCTAACCACCTTAACTTGGTCAAAACTTCATGAAATTCAATTTTTTTTTTTTAATCCTATAGTATGTGAAGCATAGAATGTGACACATGTTTTGGATTCAAAAATGTGATATCGTTTGAAAGCTATAGATGTTTTTCAATCAGCCTATCAATCAAGACTTTAGTTGTAATTCAAATAGAAAATGAATAATAATTATTTATAAAATTCAAAATAAAACATAATTTATATTGGTGGAAAGATGAGAATCTCCTTTAAAAACCCTTTTCATTTCATCAATTTTGGGTAAAAAAAAGTCATCAGCCACATACCCTACACATACCCATCATATCGCCACTTTTTGGCCCGTCATGATCCTACACATACCCTGAGGGGGGATCTAATGTGAACATAACATCTTCATCTAAGGAAGCCACATTACTAGTGTTTGAAAGACATGTATTAATTTTATCATCTTCTTGCTCCATGTTATCTTCCCTAGTAGGAGAGTTTTTGGGATAGGAACAAACATAATTTTCATGGCATTAAATGGTTTGGTCTTTGTAATGCAGTGAATTTTCACCCCTCACAAATTCTCTTTTTACACCCCTTACCTTAGAAAAATAAAATTTAAAGATGCCATTCCACCTCATCCATCTGCTTTCCATCCATTTGGCGGTTGTCTATAGTTTTATTTTGAGAATTTTTGTCAAGGACACTAGCATGGCACGTGGACGTTCACGCGGTGCATTGTCGTCCTGACAGGATTCCCACCTCTGGAATTTGCAAAGGCGTTACACTTCTCCATTGATGATGAAGCATAATTCCCTTGCACCCTTGACCGACCTTAAACAACTCTTTTGGGATCCTATTCACCTTCAAAACACTATCTCTCACATTGGATTCATCTTCTTCAACTTCAATTAATCTTCTACACACTTCTACACACTCATTCGATCTTATTCACACTTCTTGAGCATTCTACACAACACTTTCCACCATCTGTGAAGCTCCAAGTTGACACTCTCCTAGTTTTATTCCTCTCATTATTGCGTAAATGTTGGCATCTACAAGCTTGCAAGCTCATATCTCCCTTCAAATGCTTGAGGGCATCTTGTTGGGAGGTGATATCTATTTCATTTAGCATTGTTGTTTGATTTAGTAGCATATTGTTGTTAGCATTGCTTGGTATTCTCCCTTTCAGTGCATTCTTTATCATAATTTCTATATTGTGGCTATTTTGGCTATCTATGGAGGTGGGAACACCAAAACAAGGGTTTAACTATAGAAAGCCCCGAAACAGCCCCAACATTTTCCCCGTTCTGCTATGTGTAGGTATTGTGTTCGTGTGGAGCTTGTGATAGGCTAAACTGATCGTAAGTTTAATTTTTGCTACCTTCACTTTTTCAAATTCTATCTTTTAAGTTAAAGTATTCTTATTTTTGTTCTAGTCTTTTAGCTACATTCTTCTTTCCATCATGATATAAAACTGTGTTTATCAGGTAGTTAGTGAATCCTCTGTTAGTTTTGATTATACTGCATACTTTTTGTTTGTACTTATGTCAGTGCTCAACTAGGATGCCAGCGTGCCACACTGTCGTCCATATTATATGCTAGAGTCCTTTGGTAGAGAGCTTCCTAGGTTAGAGTCCATAATTGAGAATTTTCTCACCTATTTTCCTAAACTCTCAGGTTGAAAAAAGGATAGTGATAGATCAATTTTCCTTCCTTTTTCACCCTCTCAAACATTAAACTTACCTTAAACCAATCCCTTAGCTTGAGGTAGATCAAGGAAGCTGATTGTTCTAGACCCTCCTATGACCTAGGGTCCTGGGCAGTTAGTCCCCCTCTACATTTTGGTGAACCGAACATGAACTATTTTGCTTCCATTTGGTAGTGTTGAAAGACTCTTCTCTCATGTTCTAGGTGTGTTGTGGGTGTGTTTTAGGGAACCTGGCCTTGCAACCCAACCTACGAAGCATAGCGGTGTAGCTAGAAGAATCCCTAAGCATTGTAAAATGAAACCTTCAATAGGTCATTGTCTAACTATTAAACCCTTGGGGGCTTCAAAGAAAGTCCTTTCTAGTGTATGTAAGAGATGGCTTATTTCATGCATCTTCACATCATATTTGTGTATCCTACGAGTGGATCTCCTGCTATAACATTTACCAAGCAAGATTTTTTGATGAACTCTAATAGAGAGCCCTCTCCTTTGTACATTCCTACAAGTATCAATGGGAATATTGGAACCGACACTCTCGTTGACCCTACATACAGAGTTAATGTTATTGCAGAGAAGATCATGTTAATAAATTTTTTACATAAGGATGGGTACGATGTGTCTGCAAGCACTATACGTACATATTGTAGTGTAGAAAATTATATTCTCTTAGAGATGGTACAATTTAACACTTAATTTGGACCTATTTTAGTATACTCTTGCATTTATATCCTTTAAATCATCATTAATAGGCCCCTAAGACCCTTTATTTTGGATCTCAAGGCTTATTTCAAATAAAATCTTGAAAAAATCAACAAAATCATTAGATTTTCTAACAACCCATCATTGGCCCACCCTGAAAAACTAGGGTGGGACTCATAGTCCACCTTGGGTGTATGAGTCCCCCTACATGATACCCATATGCCACAATTGGTGTACGAGTCTCGTGTGACCCATTTTTAGGGTTTCTGCAGGAAATTCAAGTTTTTAATTCAAATTTTTGGTTGATGTCGGCATTTGAGATCTAAATAATGGTAAATTAGATGAAGTGCCTATATAAATAAGGTTTCAAATCATTATTTTCATCTAGAGAAGAAATTCAAGGTCTAAGAATTCATTATATCAACTTGAGCACTTAAGCCTACTTTTACAAGAGCATTCAAGAGAAAGTAGCAAGAAAAGTTGAAGTCTTGGAGTATAATCATTGTGTTTTTGTAGGTCTTCAAGATCACTTTCATTCAAGATATAGCATTGTCAAGGATTGATGATGGTCACCTATGGTGAATCATGATGGATTCTAGGTTGGGGAGATGCAACTAGCCATCAAGCCAAGCCTAATGACTTATTTCCTTAGTGATTCCATCCTCCATTATCACTCTACTTTCAGCCTAAAGGAAGTTACATGCATCACTGCAGCTTATTAGGGTGATTAGAGATCTCCCAAAGTGAGTCATCATGTCTATGTTTTCATTCATGCATCTCATTCTAGCACATTAGAATAGGGTTGCATTACATTTCAGATTTCCTAATCTTAGAGGCACTTAAGATTAGGGTTTTATTCACATTTACTTTCATGATCCATTGTTTCTATCAAGGTTTAACTACCAAACTAGGGGTTTGACCAAGACAAACCCCCATAAGCAAATCAACACTATCTTTTGTTTTGCAAATCTTTTTATAGGTTCAGATACGAAAAATCGAGTTGAGAAGGAAATGCAGGGATAGAAGAATAGATTCAACCTTTGACTTTTCAAAAAGGAATAACATGACTGATACACCACTTGTGGTGTATGAGTCTGACTACAGTTATTTTTCCAAATTTTAGGAGTTTTAGACTTGTCACTGCCAGATTTTTATTCCTACCCAGAAACCCTAATCTATAACTAAATCACCTAGCCTAGCATATCAGTCCCAGTGAGTATTAAAATTAGTTTTTTTAGCATTTTACATCTTGTTCCAAGCTTCTATAGGTTTCTAGGTGTAAATCTATACTTTCTCATTTTACTATTCTGATTTACATTCATTTCTAGGTCGTCTATTTAGGTTTTGCACGTCATTAGAATTTGTCATTAGTTCTTGCATGTTACTAGTATTTCAAAGCCCTAGCTTGGTGGTGAACCCTATTTTAGTCTCTAATCAAACCCTAGGACACCCCTATTATAGTTCTCTTTCTCCTTCACATCCTTGGATTGAGATATCTAGGGTTTCCTTGATTGAGAAGTGTAGGAAATTAGTTGTTCTATCTACCAAGCATAGAATGAAAATTTTCTTCCTTTCAGTACACATAATGGCCTTTTCGTTCCTCCCATTAGTTCTATCACCCTATCAGTCCTAGTTGGGCCCAAGACTGTGAATGCCCTCTTTGATATTATCCTGGGGCTTGATTTGTTTAGAGTGAAACTAGGTATTCCTTGGCTAGTTTCCATGAACACAATCCCCTCAGTGATCCAAAAATGCTTGAATTTCTCTCATGAGGGTTCTATGCATGTATTCCATGACATTGGTTACAAACCAATGGTGGCGCATGGAGGCTACTCACTTGATCACTTTTTTCCTACCCCTATTGGTCTGCTCCCTCCCAAGACAGACATATTGTATCAAAATTATGTAAAATACAAGAATGGGGGCATAGTGCCAAAGGTGACCTATCCTCCTTCTCCATATGTTATTTTAGTTAAAGCTTTCATGATAGTGTAGCATAAGGCTGCCTTTTCTGCTCAAAGAAAGGAGGAGAAGTTTTCTTAGGCATCTTCTTCTTCTTCCTCTACAATTCCACTTGCTTCTTCCTCCCGCCATGTTGCAGCACCTTCAAATTTCACCCCTATGCATCTCTTCAGGGGTCTAATGGTACCTGCTTGGTGGAATCCCGAGCATCAGGTGTTCAACCTTCCTATCTTACCTATGGTTCCTTGACCCATCTTGTATGGAAAGGGGAATGGTCCATGTGGAGTCACCCCTATGTCTCAGCCTCCACAACCTCCTACTGTTCCTGACCCTAAGGTGGCAAACGGGAAGATTCCTACCACTCAGGTGCTTGATTCTACTTTCCTACCTATTGTTGTTTCATTCTTGCACCTCTTCCTCTTGTCCCTATCTAGGATTCACTCCCTCTGTCAGAAACGCTTGTGATGGACACTCCGATGACTGAACAAGAGCCTTTTATTCCTCCTTAAGTTATAGCCTCTAGCTCCTAGAGCCAAAGAAACCACCTTGCACATGAGTGTAAGCATCAAAGGAAGTCTCTAGCCACTAAGTAGGCTGCCTTATAGAAGGAGAAAGGGATCCAAAAACTCCTATTTTGGTGTCTTCTATTGTGTTCTCCTCTTCCGCCCCTTTTGCTTCAGTTCCCTCTGCCTCAATTTTTCTTTCGGCTCCCCTTAAGAGCGTGAATGATCCTCACTCTAAAAGGGTGTAAGTATTCATTACTCCTTCAGTTGAGCCTACTCTTCTTATGTCCCTTCTAGACATCCCATATTTTCCCAAACCTGTGGATATGCCTAATACCTTGATGGTATCTGTTGTGGTTTTCTCTACTTCTTCCTTGCCTTATGCTTCATCTGTGGGGATCTCACATCCTTCAATGAAGTGCAAGTTGGAGGATGACCCTACTTCAAATGGGAGTTGAAAGAATGGATCACCTTCTTCATAAGCTAGTTTTGTGTCGGCTTGCACTAACCTAGTGACAAAGGCATCCTTGGCATCCCTGAAGTTTTTCACTACCCTCAAGTCTTTTGATGAGGTCGATAGTGGATCTTGGGTGCCTCCTTCATTTCCTTCTCATTTGAGAAATGACACTCCCATTAGTGTGTATGTTCAACTTGGTTGACAATGTCCCCTTGCTATCCTACCCTTGCAGGATCATTCACCCTCCACTTATAATGATCTAGATTGGGAGAATGACGAACTCTTAGTTGATGAGGACTAGCGAGCACCTCTTCTTTATTTGTAGATTAGATTTGTGTGTGTATTGTGTTCCCTCATGCTTATTTTTGTGTGTTCCTAGAGGACCCTTTTCACCCTTGTAAATGCTTGGATACAAGAGTGTTTTGTGTTGTGAACTTCCTCTATCTCTTACATCATTCTTCCTCTATTGTGCCTTGATTTTCGATAATTGGGGATGATGCAAAGTGTTGGGGCAATTTAGGCCTCCCTTCCATGTTGACCCAATTTATTATTTTCATTTTTATTTTGCGTTCCTTTCTTCACATGGTCTGTTATTGTAGGGGGTTGATGAAAATTCATATATATATTATTATACTATATCTAAATTTATATTATGAGAAGCTTTGACCCTGAAATATCAAATCCCCCTATCTCGTGTTCATTATGCCATTGTTTGTCTTATCTTTTTATCTTTCTCTCTTCTTCACTTTCTTTGTGATGTTGTGGTGCTTATGTGTTGTCCCTCATGTACGTGACAAAATTACCATGGTTACATCTCATCAAGTTTTGCAGGCCACAACATCACTTTCATTCTTTATGTTCTCTCCTTAGGATGTCATATGCCTTTGTGTTTAACACACACCATCCTAAGTGGGGGCTATCATACTGCTTTGATTTTCAAAAGGTGTATTCAGTGGCCAATGAATCCCTCACTAAAGATCCCTTATTTTTCAAAAAATGCATTCTTCAACAAGGACCCCTAGAGAAATTTCTCTTTCATCATAGATTCATAAGATAGAATCTAAAAAATTTCCTTCGATAAGGGAGTAATTTTTCTAATGAAAAAGTCTAAAAACTTTCCCTTGCAAGGCAGCATCCTTTCTTTTGAATTCCTTGATGAAAGGAATCTTTTAGAAGGATTCCTTGATGCTAGAGTCAGTGGCAAAAAATTCTATCGCTTTTCAAAAAAATTATCACTTTCAAACAGAGCATCCCTTGAGTGGACCCCTTTTCTTTTGAAGGGTTCTCGAGGGACCCCTTTGAAAGCTTCTCATTCAATTTTTCACTCTCTATTTAATGGTTTGTCTGTCTACCTGTGTGGCTTTTTTTATCTAACATGTTTTGTCTATGGATTAACATGTTGCTTTACATGGGTACGTATGAAGCTACTTTTCAATCAACCTTACAAGACTGAGTGCCTATAAGGCCCCATCAGACTCTACAAAGCCTCTCACATTTGGCTTCCCTCAAGACCAAGCACCTGGGGGTACCTCCTTTGCAATTCTAAGGACCTGTAATGTGATTTCATCTTGTGGGATCTCTTTGTTTAAATCTATAGGACCGAGCACCTAAAAATCCTTTTGTTCACCCTTCCATAAGTCTATGGACCTGTGACACATTTTTTTCAACTCTCCTCGAGACCAAGTACCTATGAATCCATCTCCTCTTCCTATTCTTTTGAGTGTGTCAGATTGTGGTCTGCTTCCTCGACAGTTCAGGTATACTTTCTTTAAACTCTTTCAATCTACTTTACCTCACATTTGGTAGCACATATGCTCACTAAAGTGGGGACAAAATGTAATGGAGTGAATTTTCAGCCCTCACAAATTCCACATTTGCACCCCTTACCTTAGAAAAATCAAAACAAAATATGCTATTCCACCTTATCCATTCGCTTTCTATCCATTTGGCAATTGTCTATAGTTTTGATGGGTGAATTTCTGTCAGGGATGCTACCGTAGTGCACGAACATCTATGTAGTGTGCTACCATCCTAACAAGATTGTTGCCTCTAGAATCTTCAAAGGCATTACACTTCTCCATTGGCAATGAAGCGTAACTCCCCTATGCCCTTAACTGACCTCGAATGGCTCTTTTTGGCTCCTATTCACCTTCAAAACACTATCTCTCACATTGCATTCATCTTAGATTCAACTTCAATTAATCTTCTACACACTCATTCAATCTTCTTCACACTTCTTGAGCATTCTACGTAGCACTTTCCATCATTTTTGAAGCTCCAATTCGACACTCTAGTGGTTTTATTCCTCTTGTTGTTGTGGAAACTTTGGCATCTACAAGCTTGCGAGCTCACATATCCCTTTACGTGCTTGAGGGCATCTTGTTGGGAGGTTATATCCATTTCATTTAGCATCATTATTTGATTTAGCAACATATCGTTGTTAGCATTGCTTGGTATTCTTCCTTACCATGTTTTATTTATCATAATTTCTATATTGTGGCTATTCTAGCTATCTGTGGAGGTGGGAACACCGAAACGGGGGTTTGACTGCAACAAGCCCTAAAACAACCCCAACATTTTGCCCCGTTCTACTGTGTGTAGGTATTGGGTTTGTGTGGAGCTTGTGAGAGGCTGGACTGATTGTAATTTTGATTTTCACCACCTTCACTCTTGTCAAATTCTATCTTTTAAGTTAAAGTATTCTTCTTGTTGTTTTAGTCTTTTAGCTACATTCTCCTTTCTATCATCATATAAAATTTTGTTTATCAGGTAGTTAGAAAATCCTCTGTTAGTTTTTACTGTACTTCATACTTTCTATCCATATAGATTCTAGTTCTCGATCGGGATGCCAAAGTTTCGTGTTGTTGTCTATCTTTTGTGCTAGAGTCCTTTGGCAGAGAGCTGCCTAGGTTACAGTCCAAACTCGGGAATTTTCTCACCTAGTTTCCTAAACTCTTGGGTTGAAAAAAGGACAATGGCAATTAGTTGTCCTTCCTTTTTCTCCCTCTCAAACATTGAACTTACCTTAAACCAATCACTTAGTGTGAGGTAGATCAGGGAAGCAGATTGTTCTAGACCCTCCCATGACCTAGGGTCCTAAGTAGTAAGTCTCCCTCCTCTACAGTCTTCTAAAAAAACTTCATCACAAGTAGGGGAGTTATCAATGGTTTGATTGTCTTGCTTATCAATCATGGCATGCTCTTGTATCAAAACATTCTCACAAATAGGATAAATAGGAAAATTGGTATTAGGGGATGTGTCAATGGTCTCATCCTTATTTTTCAAAGTGGGAGAAGTAGGGGAAGGGAAACAAATAAGGTTCTCATGATTCTCATTGATCAGATCTTCTAACACCAAAATATCTTCTTAATAATTAGGAGAGATATTAGGAGAACAACAAACTTGATTGTCACGATTGTCCAAGATTGTATTCTCTTTCACTAAGTTAGTTTCATAGGAGAGGGATAAATGAAGAACAAGAAAAGAGGAGAAATGACTTCATGTTCATATGCTTGTAACAAGAAAAAATTAGAGTATTCAACAAAATCTAAAAAATATAACATGATGTATGATAATAAGAGACTTTTGTAATGAAAACATGATGTAATAATTGATCTACAATTTTATTTTATTTTATTCAAGGGGAAAATGCTTTTGACCAGAGCTATGAACCAGAATACAACCATTCAACAATACCACTCCAACAGGGTTTGAACCTTGGTGGCAAGAACAACAATTCCTCCTTTAAACCATCACACCATGCCAATACTGGCAATTGCTCTACAAATTTGAAATGCGATAATTTTTCCAATTTTAAATGCTTAAATTAAATGGATGATTAGACCTTAATGCATAAATAAAAAATTCTTAAAAATTGCCAGACTGAAACAATGGGTTACTAGTAGATTAGGGAAGTGTAGAAAACCAGAAAAAGGCTTAGAAAAGTTGGTTTTTATGGGCCCTTTAGAACTCATTTTCCCATGGAAAAAAGGGTCTCTGTTCAAGGTTTTTAAAAATGAAAAAAGTAACTTCTGAGTTGTCTTGTGTTTTCTCTATTCTAGGTTGCAAACTAGTACTTACAATTTCTGAATTTTGAAAAATTGAAGTTAAATGCAAGTGCAAAATTTTGTTAAATGACAACCAAAATGACCTATTTTTAAATGCAATTTTGATCCAATTTTCTGATTTAAGTGACTGAAAGTATGTTATAATGTAAATACTATGCAAAATAAATCTAACATTATGTAATTTTTTGTTTATTTTTCAGATTCAAAATGAATGCAAAATGCAAGTTTACACCTAAAATACAAGGCAACTTTAAGCCAAATTTAGAAACCCTAAATGCAATAAATTAATTAAAATCCTAGATCTAGGGTTTGAATGCACTCCAAATCAGAAATTAGAATGTTCAAATACTCAGGCTCACCATAATGAAACATAGAAAAATAGGGCATGTTCACCAAAACAAAGGGTTTTATACAAAATTTGGAATGTTTCACCAAACTTACTATAAATAGAAAGGGAAAATGGGGTGTAATGAACCTACCTATTTTCTATTTCATTCAAGAAATGAGATTCTCAAAGATAGAATTAACTTTCAACCCTTAGGTGAGTCAAATCTATGGAAGATCTAGCAATTTCCTTTGTGTGTGGATGGGGTAAATATGAATGAAATGCACTCTTGGCATAAAAATGAAAAATATCTAATGATCCCAATTATGAAATGTAACACTTGGATCTGTTGGGACTATAATTTTTTTTCAAAATCTTAGTATCTTACATTCATATACTCCATGAGACAACCACATTTTGAGTGCAAAATTGCTACAATCCATTTCACATATCATATCCACCAGTGATTCCATCAGATTTGACCTTTTGACACACCAAAATCCCTTTGATCATCATTTAGTGAGATCCTTTGAATAAATAATCCATATCAGCATGATTAGGTCCATGTCTCTCCGGCCCATAAGCTATAGCCTTTCAATTCAGGTGTTTCTAGCATATTGGCGAAAGATCAATACTGTCACATTGATCAACAACTTAGGAGGATACATATTCAGGAAGACAAGGCCTATTGTTTCACCGATGAAAGGGTTATTGGAAAGAGCAATGCTATTGGAGTGAGATCCTCAAGTTAGCTCGAGCATACATGTCATGTCCATGAAATTTCATCGGTAAGGTGTTCATTTTGTCTCACCAATAAAGAAAAAGAAACATGTCAGGGAGACATTTGCTATCGAAATAAGTTTCAAATGTCTTTCCGACTCTATATGTCACACCGATGAAAATAACACTGGAGATATTATTGCCGATTCATCTAAAGGAGGAAGATGATACATTAGGGAGACTAGTAACGTCGAAGTAACTCTCAAATCTTTCAGCAATACTTATTCTCTTGCCGATGGTAATACAAATGGATTAATGTTCATTGGAGTGATACTTGGCGACAACTATGATATCTAAGTGACTTAATAAATCCTTTTCCCAAGGTGATATGGATCAAAAGATGAAGCAAAAATAAACTATTTAACATTGGTAGGAATGATATTTGGTCTCCCCGACCATATAAGGTAGTTAATGAATGTTCAGCTTGGTTCAAACATATAGATTGTCCAGAGTTTAAAAATCTCTTGCCAATATAATCATTTGATCTAACAGTGGGAAATTCAAAAAAACTTGCTACACTCGTGCTCAGAGCTAAACATTAATGGCTGCATGGATACACACTATATAGATAATTCTCTGAGTGAAAGAAGAATAATTAAGGAGAATTTGCAGGATTGGTAGCAAAAGGAACGGGAGAACGGACAAGGGCCAAAGATTTTTTTGCAGCCAGAGATTTTCAAGCTTGTGAATTCTCTACAATTGTGTTTTCAATTCTATCAATTTGAGAAAATAAAATGGAGGGTTCGAGCTCTAGAAAATCAAAAATTAGAAAAAAGAAAGGTGAGGGTAGCCATCCTAGGGGAAAGAAGCAAAACGTTGAGACTAGGGATGAATCAGAAATAATTGAAAGGAAATTGAATCAAGATCTTATTGAGCAACTACCTAGTTCAGGACCTAAAGCTACGCATTCTACACAACTTAGGGTAGATGTGGAGAGATTTGACGACAAATGCAAACACATATGGGATGTGTGGACTTCAATTCAGGGATATGAGCTATTTATGTTTCATTATCATCGGAGGGTAGGTTTGAGTAGGTATGCAATCCCTGGAAATTCAACCTAGGAAAATTGCTTGTCCCAAATGTATTTGTGGATGTGGAACTAATGAAACTCTTAGCTGCCCATTACAATCCAAAACTCAAAGCTATCTACAATTCATTGGGTAAACCCTTTATACATGTGTTAGAAGCTGCAATTTGTGAAGTTTTTAACCTAGAAGGAACATGTGACAAAGCTATTGTGCATGAGATTTTAGAGAAAGAATTCTGGAGAATGGATACAACCTATAAGGGGTGGTGATTACCATTTCATAGACCTAAGATGGATGGAAGTCTAGTTCCATTGGATGACAATGACGGGCCTCCATTTCATGTAGACTTATTCAAGCCCTATTTAAAATATACATACTTCTCAGTATGTCAAGTGTTAGGGATGGAAGCTCCTGAGTTTATGTCAATGGTACCAATGGTAATTGTAGTTGATGTTTAGTATCACAATGCCAAACCCTTTGATTATCCTTCATGCATCTTCAATGGAATTGATTCAGGGCTAATGGCAATAAAAAATGAATCCTCTGTTATGCATATAATAATGTATTATGGACAAGAATTCGGAATGTGGCCAAAAGAGTTAAGGATTACATAGTTTGATAGGGAGGGTAAATTGTTACCAATTCAGTTATGGACTGCTATTTGGGATAGCAGATTTTCTAATTCAAGTTTTGTGCATTTTGAAGAGTACTTTGTTAAGCCATTATATAAATTCTTTAACCATCCTTGTGAGTATTCATTATCTAATGAGATTAAGAGGTTTTTCAGACCCAAAGATTTCAATGGACCTATTGGTCACAGCTGGGGAGATTGGTATTGTTTTGAGGATGCTCCTATGATAAGAGTGTATGTTTTTGAAGATACACCATTCATCTTGCCTAAAACAGTGCCTCATAGAATTTCCTACTTGGGAATTGTTAGGAAAATGGACTACTCAAGTGCAATGAATCTAAGTTCCTTTGGAAAATAGGCATTCATGCCAAGCACTTTATCCTTTGGAGATTTCACTATATTTTGGAAGGGAGGGTATGATTTGATTCTAGACAAGTTACTACATTTTAATTTGAAGAGAGCTCCACCACAGAAAGGGTTTGATCCAGAGGGATACATTGACTTTGCTAGAAAAAATATGAACTTAGATGGGTATGATCATATACCTTATCCGTATGATGATTTGATCAAAAATTTGGAAGAGAAAGAAGCTGAGAGGGTTTTTGATGAATATAACAAGGGAATAGCAAAAAAAATAAAAGAGATACAAGATGTGGAGCTGTTATCTTCTAGTGAGGAGTCATCTAGGGATGAGGGATCTCAGGGTCCAACTGATAAAATCTCTAGATTGAAAATTAAGGATTATAAGCTTCCTCTTAGAGAACCATAAATTGAAAAGGATTCAAATACAAATACGAGTCAAATGGCTTATAAATCCTTTGTAGAAAATGATGGGTTTGTAAAATCTCCAGAATTCAGAGCCTTCTTGTACAAACAGAAGGGAAAATCAATAAGAGAATCTATTGAAAATGTAACACCAAATAATGAGGATCAATTATTGAATAATTTGAAGTTAAGTGTGGAAAAGAAAATGAAAGATATGACCCCAAAGCGAGGGAGAAAATTGTTCGAAGATTCAGGTGTCATGATTTTCCCAGGATTGGACCTGAATTCTGCTCTTGTTTTGTACAATTTCTTCAAGGATAACAATGCTACACATAAGCTTAGTCCTAAGGGAGTGACAAAGGTGTATATAGGATCAAATAATAATCCTGATGAAGGTTCCCTTATGATCTAGGCCTTGTATCCACCACATAAGAAGTCTATTATTATTGACATTGAAAAGGCTTTCGGCCATGTTAGGACATTGAAAGTTGGAGAGGTTGAACCTGTAGCTACAACTGAGATTGGTATCAATGTTGCAAAGCTAAACAAAGCCCAGATCCAAATGATTATTAAAGAAAAGGAAATGTATAAAATAAATAATGAAAGGATCCTTAGGGAAAATGATCGCCTGAAGGATATGGTTGAAAACACATTGAAAGAATCTACTAAGTTGTTGAATCAAGGAGAAATCTCTCAGACAAAGGACAAGTGGTAAGAATCAAAGGTATATTCTCAAGCCAAATTTGATACACTTTCTGTAGTGATTAGAAAGAGACAGGATAACTTGATGGTTTGGTTGAGCAAGCTCCAGGGAGCTCACTCAAAGAACTATGTTGTAGAATAGGAGCATAAAAGAATTAGTGATAGAATCCAAGAGAAACTTCAGGAAATACAAAAGAGAGATACTCTTAATAATGAGGCAATCACTACTACTAACAAGATCATAAGAAAGCATAGAGATTACAATGAGGAACTTCGAGGAGATGAAAAAGGGTTAATTGATGCCACAAAAGAAGGAATGCCAGTATTGTTTGAAAATGATGAAAAAAATAAAAGACAAGACCAAATGGATTGAAGAGTGCAAGTTGATACTAAAAAATAATTTGGAAGCAGCTACAGGTAAAGAATTGGCATTGGATGAAGCATGCAAACAGAATGAGAGAATGGTGATCATGGAGATAGTAGTCATGAATGTGTTGGGAGATGCTGATACTCACAAAAGACAAGATTGTCTGGACCATCTGTCAAAATTCCACTTATGTCTAACTAGAGCCTAACTATCTATGTTTAATTGTTGTTAGTTGTTGTTATTATCAAAAGACATTCATGAAGGGGTGTGTCCCTTCAAAATTTTGATATATATAAATCTATTTCATAGTGACAAAAGGATATAGGTGAATTGGGATAAATAGATAGTAGAAAGATTCCATGATGTTTACATTTCAAAAGACTATGTTGCAAGTATAATTTCGAGGATATCAATGAAAGATATTTGATTTTGTGGTTTCATATTGGTATTGGCTATTTTTTGAATATATTCATTTATTTGGTTGTCTCTAGTATAATATTTCCTTGTTACTTAAATTGGTGTATCAAAGCTATATTCAATTTATCAAAACACATTTGTTGTTATTGTGTGATGTGATTAATTGGTTTCTTTTAAAGAATTAAAATCCTTCTAATCAGTCACAATAATCTAGAAGTGTTATTAGGATCAGTAAGAAGAATCATATAACTAGGACTGTCATTTTGTCTCCCATTTGGTGTTATCTATTGTTCCTGTGTGATTTATTTAATTGGTTCTTTCAAGTAAAGATTGAAATTCTTTTTATAAATCATAGGTAACCTGGTTGTGTCAATTGGATCCACAAGTAGAGTTTGTCAGTCACTTTCTTGCAGATTTATACAAGTTATAAACAAACATAAGTGTGGCAAATAGATCGAGTTATTTCCAATACAAGTCATTTTGTCTCATATCTTCATTTGAATCCGTTCACCCAATAAGGCACTGGTCTTATCCTTTTCATCTTTTAGATTCATCAAATTTATTTAAAACTTCACATCTATTAACTAAAGATATTTATAAAACTCACCTTGATATTGCTTATACAATTTTCACCAAATTAAGTCTGCATCTCTCCACTCTTAATTGCCATTATAGATAGATTGTTTAAGTAGGAGATACACAATTTAAGTTTGCCTCATTTACATAGGTACACCCACCTAGGTCTAGCAGAGCCTGAAGAGAAGAAGATTCAAATATACCATTTGGCTTTATTCGTTAGCCTGAAATGTACAAAGAGCTTGGCAACCTCTTTTGGTTTCAACCAGCATTTTTGAGAACTAACAGATTGGTGACTTCGCTGGGGAAAAACTTGAGAAAATATAGTAGTAGGCAGCCTTTCCTTGTAGATTCCTTAAAATTTTTAAATCAGGTCTTCAAATAGAGATTCATAATTGTGTTGTTTAAAATTCCCCATCTAAGTCATGCAACTACTAGATTGGTGACTCTTCTAGGGATTCAAATCTAAATCCAGGCCTTCATCATAGAGTCAATACCTTACCTAATACTCCATTGGGAACAAGCAATTATAAAAATTTCTCACTTCTCTAAAAGTGAGTGATGACTCTGAAAGAATAAGTGCATTAAGATTGATAAAATAAAGTACACATCAGAAAGAACAAACCTTAGAGTTCAGACCATCACAATAGTTCACAACATGCATGGAAGAAGGTCCTTGTATAAAGAAGGTCCTAGTGACAATAGTAAATGGACACATAAGAATGATAAAGGTAAGAAGGTTTCTGATGATATGTGCATGACAAATAAGGATAAAACATCAAAACCACACTTTGAGACGTATAATCGCTATGATACATTGGCAAATGAAAATAGCTCATCTGGAGAACCTCACACTCCCGAAGAAAAAATGAATCCTTTCTTTCAGTCAGATCCTAAGAAAGAGGAAGAATTCATGGCTGGACTAGAGGCTGAAAAGATCAAGAGACAACATGATATGATCATAAAATGACATTGCTTGAAGGGAATCAGAATGAGCCTGTTGATAATATAGCCTATGAAGAAAATTATGAATATATGACTCAGAAAGAATTAAATGCACAGTTGGAATATGAAAGACAAGAAATGGAAAGAAAGAAAGTAGAATATGAACAAAGGCTCCAAGTGATAAAAGAACTCCAGGATTTGAAGCTACAAAGATCCCAATTTGATGCTCAAACAACTAATCTCCCTAAATATATACCATCTCACATGCAAGGGAATAATAATGTAGGACCTTCAAATCCACCAAAAGCACCACAAAAGCCATTCAAGAATCAATACAAACCATCAAATTCTCCACCTAAAAATGCATCACAACACCCAAATGCTTAACCACCCCCTGGCCAACAATGCATGCCACCACCCCACATACAATATAATAATCCATTATACCAATATCATCATCCTCAAAACCCACAGGGTCTCCTCAACACTACACAACTATGATCGGACAATAACCATGATCGGACAATTTGACTAGCAGGATTCCAAATATATCCTTACCCTATGGATAGCAGTTGGAGAGGTCTTGTCCCAAAATTTATAGGAAGTAGTGCAATCACAGCTGAAGAACACTTAAGGAATTTTAATGCTTTTATTCAAGATCTAGATATGCAGTATGAAGATGTATAGATGAGGCTATTTATGATGTCACTAATTGAAGAAGCTAGAGATTGGTTTAACAGTTTACCAACAGCTTCTATTTCTTCCATTCAAGAGTTTTATGATCAGTTCCTTGAGCGGTATGGGAATCAATGTGCACCATAATTTTCCTTGCATGAATTGATATGTATCTAGAAATATCAGAATGAGTCAGTTTATGACTTCAAGCAGAGGTTCTCCAAATTACATAATAAGATACCACCTAGGTCTAAATTGGTCAACCCTACAGCATTGAGTATTTATCTAAAAGAATTTGATCCAAAGATAGGATATGAGCTTAAAAATAGGTGCCCTAGAAATTTAGTTGAAGCTCAAAAAATAGCATTGACTATTGAAAATAATAGAAAGGCTGCTGGGATGATTGGTAAAAGAGATAGTCTCAAGGTTCCCCAAAATTTTAACAATCCTCAGAATAGAAAAGAAAATACATTTAGAAATGAAAGACCGAGGTTACATGATATGCCATACAATACAAATTGGAAGGATGGAAAGCCCATAATTAACAAGCCAAAGAATAAGGAAACTCTTGATCCCTTAAAGAAGAGAGGAGCATACATGGTTAACAATAATCCTTGGTGTCAAATTTTCCACCTACCACATTCCTCTAATCATTGTGTTGTAGCCTAGTCAATACAAGGAGAAGAAATATCGGTGGACAATGAAGAAGAGGATCATACAATATATTTAACCTCTCACACCCTCCATCCAATTGAGCAGGAATATTCATCTTCAAAAGAAGAGGGCTATGAGTATGATGTTGATAACCAGAGGTACAATGTCCATATGGTAGAACAACAAGTCTTTTCTGATTATGATAAAAGTGAGGATGAATCGTATCCATGTACACTATTGCAATCAAGTAGATGTAGAATAAGGAGGCCTACTGAAGAGGAGTTAGAAGAATTAACTATTGTTGTAGTGGAGCAAGCAAAAAGTAAATATAGGCTCAAAAAAATAATAGTAAACACAGAAGAGGGTGTTCCAAGAGGGATATTTGTGAAAGATAAAGGAGCAATGCAGTGAGAACCAAAAAGGACAAAAAATAAGTAGCCTGATAAGAATGAGAAAAACCATGTTTATAAGGAGGAAAGCAAAGAGTTACATAAAGATCAAAAAAATCCTGATGAGACAAACAAAAGAGAGAAAGAGGGGAACAAAGAAGATCCACTAGAGCAAAAGAAGACAACCAAAACAGAAAATACATATTTTGACTTTACACAGGCCTTGTTTGAGGTAAAAATGTATGTGTCGTTATAAGAAATGATGAAGATAAAAGAGTATAGGGACAATTATATTCAATTAATATCCAATGGAAATGATAAAAGTACAGACTCTGAGAACTAGAAGATCACTAATAAGTAGGAAAAGGAAAAGGTTCTTGAGGTTTGTCTAGGTGATGCATTGATAAATCCTCCATAATTTGATCCATTCTTTACTACATTACTCATAAATAATAAGTTGGTAAGGAATTGTATGATAGATTCAGGTGTTGCAATCAATATCATGCTAGTAGTGTTTATGAGACAACTTGGCATGTGGGTAGACACTATTGGTGGGAAATTCTATGCTATGGATAGTAGGCATGTCCCAGTGATAGGAATTATGAAAGATGTAGAGGTGAAGTTGGTTGCTTATCCACAAGCAACTTATAGTATTAACATAACTATGATTGATACACCTCCTCATTTTGGAATGTTTTTGTCAAGAAAATGGACTATAGCAATTGGAGGAAATGCACAATTTGACTTGTCCTATGCCACAATACCAGTCAATGGTGAAGAAGTCAGGTTATATAGAGAACCAAGGATGAATCAAATTGTGGATTATGTTCCTCAAGAGCAGCTAAATTGCTTTTATGATGTGGATTTAGGGAGTTTTAGGATAGAGCCTTCTCAGCCTAAATTAGTGAATATTGACCCAATTGATAAGCATGTTTCTAAAGATCAGCACGGTGTATGGAAGATGTATTTTGATGGAGCATGTAGTCAAGAAGGCAATGGAGTAGGGGTAGTATTTATCTCACTTGAAGGTACTACATTCAAGTATTCATTTTTGTTGATGTTTGAATGTACAAATAATATAGCAAAGTATGAAGCCCTGCTAATTGGTTTAAATATGGATGTCAAACACAAGATCAAACTACTAACTATTCTTGGAGACTCTAAGTTGGTCATTTCACAAGTCAGGTAAAAATATGTTGTGAAAAACAAAATATAAAACAATATAGAAATGTTATGTGGGATACAATTAAATTATTTGATGCTTTTTCCATTGAATGGATAGACAGGTCGAAGAACTTGATGACATATTTTCTAGCTAATGTAGCCCTAAAAAGAGATGATATCACCTTGGCTGGATTTTCTCAAGTTGAATTCAAAACAAGGCCTGCTATCCTTGATAATATCTATATTTGGAAAGTTTTCAATGATGACACCGACCTCATAAATTTTCTCCATTCCATAGACCAGTATGAAGCTCAAGAGATTGAATTTAATGCATTTGTTGAGGAAATAGATGGAAAATAGACTGTATTTGGAAAAGAAGTTTTGCAGCTTAAAACCAACAAACTTCCCAAAGGACTTGTGGCACTAGAAAGGGTATTTGATGGAAATGATCATTCTCTCATGAAGCAGACACCAGTAAAGAGAGATGTTGAAGAAATCAATCTGGGGATTGAGTTAGCACCAAAAAGAGTTTACATTGGAAAGAAGATAAGTCCAACAATCAGGAAAATGTTGATTGCATTGTTGAGAAAATACAAGCATGTCTTCGCTTGGTCTTATCAGGATCTTAAATCATACAGAGAATATATTTTCCAACATGAGATTCCATTAAAGCTAGGTGAAAAACCATTGAGAAAAAAATAGAGACCCATCAATCCAACTCTAGAGCCTAAAATGCAAGAGGAATTGGAAAAACTCAGGGAAGGAGGTATTACCAAGCCCATTAGACATTCAACATGGGTCTCAAACTTGGTCCTAGTAAGAAAGAAAAATGGGGATATTAGACTATGTGTAGACTTCAGAAATTTAAATGTTGCCTCCCTTAAAGATAATTACCCGCTCCCAAATATGGAAGCCATATTGCACAAAGTAACAGGATGTGAGTTGTTGTCAATGATGGATGGATTTCTGGGTATAATCAGGTCAAAGTTAAAGATTCTGAGCAATACAAGACAACTTTTACTATGCCATGGGGGACATATGTCTATGTGAGAATGTCATTCGGTCTCACAAATGCAGGGGAAAATTTCCAAAGAACCATGGATGTGGCATTTGTAGATTTAATCAATGCTATAATGGTAGTGTATTAGGATGACCTCACTACTTATTCCAAAAGTGCAGAAGACCATGTAGAACACTTGGAGAAAGTATTCATCAGGGCTTTGGAATATGGTATCAGTCTCAATCCTAAGAAATGTCACTTTGTTGTCACAGAGGGTAAGTTGTTGGGGCATATTGTATCAAAAGAGGGAATTAGAATAGACCCTGAAAGAGTAGAAGCCATAGAAAAAATCCCCATTCCCAAAACTATCAAAGCCATTCAATCATTTTTTGGACAAATTAACTTTGTTAGGAGATTTGTGTCAAATTTTTTTGAAATTATTAAACCTATATCCAAAATGTTGAAGAAGGGAGAAAAAATAGATTAGACTGCAGAAGCCCTGGAAGCTTTTATATCCATCAAAAAATCCATCAAAGAAGCCCCTATTCTAAAATCTCCTAATTTTTCCAAACCTTTCCAAATATTTTCATTTGCCTCATTCCATACCATAGTAACTGTTATGTTACAAAATAATGATGAAGGGTATGAGCAGCCTATGTCCTTTTTGAGCAAATCACTGCAAGGGTCACAATTAAAGTATGATATTATGGAAAAACAAGCTTATGCATTAGTCAAAGCAACAAAAGCTTTCAGACCATATTTAGTTGGAGCCAAAGTAATTGCATATGTACCACACGTAGTTGTGAAAGATATCTTCATACAAACAGAGGTAACAAGGAAGAGGTGTAGATGGATCAATAAGATCCACAAATTTAATATGGAAATTCAAATTACCAAGTTAGTAAGGGACAAGGTCTAGCCAAACTAATGGAAGAAGAAAACATTGAAGCTAACCAAATCTATAATGTAGAAAATGAGGATGGTATAGTGGCAAGCATTGAACATACTCCTTGGTACACAAACATAGTGTATTATCTCAAACACATGAAGTGCCCTAAAGGATTGGATGATAATCAAAGCATAACTCTAAGTTGTAGGTATCCAAGTACGTATTCATAGAAGGGGATCTATTTTGGATAAACATGGATGGAGTGCTATTATTGTGTCTAGATGAATCACAAGAAGAACATGTCTTGAAGGAGATGCATGAATGAGTGTGTGGAGGTCATTACTCTACCAAAAATATTGCACATAAGATTATCAGGGCAGGCTATTACTAGCCTAAGGTTTTCAATGACTCTTTTTCATATGTAAGGAGGTGTGAAGCTTGTCAAAAATTCTCAGGAAAGATGAAATATCAAGGAGCCCTACCGCTTAGACCCTTACAAGTAGAAGCCCCTTTTAATCAATGGGGAATTGATTTTATTGGGGAAATACAAGAGAAATCAAGTGGAGGACATAAGTGGATATTAGTGGCAACTGATTATTTCACTAAATGGGTGGAGGAAATCCCAACTAAACAAGCAACAAGCAAGGTGGTAATAAATTTTCTGATGGAAAATATCATAACTAGATTTGGTACACCAGTAAGGTTGATCACAGACAATGGGATGTGTTTTAGGTCTGACGAATTCAAAAATTTCTGCAACACATATGGCATTATTGTTTCTTATTCCGCCCCTTACCACCCACAAGCAAATGGTCAGGCAGAATCTAGTAATAAAAGTCTTTTTAAAATCATAAGAAGGATGTTAGATGGGAACAAGAAGGTATGGGACTCAAAGTTGACAATGGTTGTATGGGTGGATAGAATTACTGCAAAGAAGGTGATTGGAAAGTCTCCATTTGAACTAGTGTATGGAACACAAGCTAGGATGCCATTTCAAAACCTTTTACCGGTTTACAATTTCATCCTTTAGGAAGATTTAGATATTCAATAACTAATGGAGGAAATTATGGAGCAGCTTGCAGAACTTGATGAAATAAGGAGAATGGCCCAAAAGAAAAATGTGAAGTTGCAATCACAAATGAAATATATTTTTGATAAGAAAGCCAAAGATAGAAAATTTGAGGTGAATGATTTGGTGCTAATGTAGAATGCTAGATGTCAAGAAAAGGGAAAGCATGGGAAGTTTGAAGCCTTGTGGTTAGTTCCCTTTGTTATCATTGGCAAAGGAGGGGAGGACTCTTATTATTTTCAAAACATGTCAGGAGAAGAACAAGAATTGCCTGTACATGGGCAGTTCCTAAAACACTTCTTTTCTTGAAGAACATAGAGGATTAAGGGTTACTAGTGCATGGAAAACTCTTGACAAACCTCTTAAAATATATCATTTCCATGCACAATAGAATAGGTGAAGGTTGGGTATTTCCAGTGCATGGGAAATTCCTAGATAACCTTTCAGAATAAATAATATTTTTCCATGCACAGTAAAATAGGATTTCATATCACTTCCACCACTCTTCATTTTCCTCATTTCCACTACCATTCCATGTCACATACTACGTGGTATACTCTTCTACTGATCTAGATTCTTGCAATAATCTCACAATCATTCATCCCCAAACGGAGCCACTGTTGGGACTATAAATTTTTTTCAAAATATCAGTAGCATACATTCATATACTCCATGAGACAACCACATTTTGAGTGCAAAATTTCTATAATCCATTTCACATATCATATCCACCAGTGATTCCATCAAATTTGACCTTTCGACACACCAAAATCCCTCTAATCATCATTTAGCGAGAGCCTCTTAATTAATAATCCATATCAACATGATTAGGTCCATGTCTCTCCAACCCATAAGCTATAGCCTTTCAATTCAGGTGTTTCTGGCATATCAGGGAAAGATCAATACTATCACATCGATCGATAACTTAGGAGGATACATATACAGGAAGACAAGGCCTTTTGTTTCACCAACGAAAGGGTTATCGGCAAGAGCAATGCTATCAGAGTGAGATCCTCAAGTTAGCCCGAGAATACATGTCATGCATGTTGGCAAAACAAGGATGGAAAACTGAGACGAGGGGTGAATAAGTTGTCATAGAATATTCAAACTTTTCACACTTATCTTAATCTTAGATCTGATGAATGAACAATAAACCATAAACTATCAAGACATCAGAAAGACAGAGAACACCAAAAATTTTACGTGGAAACCCTGTTAGGGGAAAAACCATGATGGATATCAATCTGCAATATTATACCCTATTAAAAGTATAAAAAGAATAATGGGAATGCACATGCATTCAGGCACACTACCTAGAGCTCACTGCTCAAATACAAGAGGGCTCACTACCCAAAGAAGACACACTATCTTACAGAAATTTGGATTAGATCCGCAGGGTATGAACTGAGAAAATAGCTTCTACAAAATCCTGATTACAGTTCGAGTTAAGCACATAAACACTCCACACTTTGCTCAAACTTCTTCACACCTTGCTTTGCAATCAAATGATTAGAACACTATTCGAACATCTACAGTTTCTATAGAATATATTCACACTTATTCACACCTCACTTTGCTCAAACAATCGCTCTTATATATCCGCAACATGGATTTACATCAACAACTCTGTCGGTCAGAAGAAATATGAAAATATAAAACATACATACAATGTTGGCCCAAATTTACAAATAAATTTTCAATGTGATTCAAACACCATAGGCCAATATTATGTTGTGACCCAAAACAACATCCTCAAGTGCACAAAACATTCAAATTTTAATCTTCAAGGATCCACAACATGTTACAACCACCATGTTGGCCAAGAACACAAGAACTCGAACACACAAGAGAAAAATCACTGACCTCGAGTACACCGATCAACACGGGCATGCAACAAAGATAGAGCATGATCTAGAAGCATCCACGAGCATAAAAAACCAATAGAGAAACATCTGCAACAACTGAGATTACTAGAATCACTCCAACTTCAATTAGGAACACAAACTAAAACAACAGAAACATTGTCAGAACATAGATCTTCATAACTTGAACAAATCTTCATGCAGACCTCTAAAACTTTCGATGGATCAACTAGATACACTCAGCAATAAACCCTTTAATCCACAACGACTGATCATCAATGTACTGAGCAAGACACCTTCATGACCTTCACTATTCCACTAGGAACTTGCAACACTTTCTTTAACAATTTTCTCAATATCCTCGACATATATAGCCTTCAATACCTCAATGCTAATAGTGTTAACATCAATGACAACCACATATCAACAACACAACCACAATATCCAACAATCTCCCCATTTGGCATTGATGGCAACACATGATATGAAAAATACCATCAACACAGCTCTCAATCAGCACTCAACTCTTCCTTATATTCTGACTCTTCTCCACAACAACTCTTCCACATGATCTTCTTCCCACAGGGCTCTTCTCCCTAGATAATAAAAAAAAAATCATATTGCACTAACCCACATTGCACTTATCCCCCTTTGACATAAATGACAAAGACAAGCATTGTCTTTCCACATACAAGCTCTGAACTACATATCTGGACATTTGACTACTCCCCCTGAGTAGCAGCCTCAAAAACATCAATCTGAATTAGAATATGATCATGAAATACACAGATTGTTGCAATATAATGTATATCTAGTTTATATTAGGAGGGGTAATCACCCCTAGCATTCCTCTGAGATACTCAAAAGTATCTTTTGGCAACGGCTTGATGAAAATGTCTGCAATCTACTCTTTGGTAGGTACATAATCTAGTCTGACTTCCTTCTCACTCACTTTCTCTCTCAAGAAATGAAACTTGATTGAAATATGTTTGATCTTAGATTGTAGCACCAGATTCTTTGAAATGTTTATTGCACTTGAGTTGTCACAATATATAACAATAGGCTCATCATACACTACTATGATATCTTTCAACATCTATTGCATCCACAACACTTGAGTACAAATATTTGCAGCAGCAATATATTTTGCCTCAGCAGTAGATAGGGAAATGGAATTCTGCTTTTTACTCAATGAAGACACCAGCTTCTTCCCTAGGAAGACAAAACCACCACTAGTTCTTTTCCTGTCATCTACATCTCCTGCCCAATCCGCATTAGTATAGGCACTCAAAATAAGATCATCATCTTTAGGATACCAAAGCCCAAAATCAACTATTCCTTTCAGATACCTGAAAATTCTCTTTACAACAGTGACATGAGATTCTTTTGGGTCAACTTGATATCTAGCAACCATACACATAGCATTCATTATGTCTGGTTTGGTTTGAGTTAAGTAGAGCAATCCTCCAATCATTGACTTGTATCTTGTTTGATTCACCTTGGGAGAATCATCATTCTATGTTAACTTGAATCTGGTTACCATGGGTGTACCAACATGCTTTGAATCATCCATACCAAACTTCTTCAGAAGCTCTCTCACATATTTAGATTGTGATATGAAAATCCCATTGTCTAGCTGGGTGACTTGAAATCCTAGAAAGAACTTCATCTCTCCAATCATACTCATTTCAAATTCACTCTTCATTTCATCAGAAAACTTCATACATAGATAATCATCTCCTCCAAAAATAATGCCATCAACAAAGACTTCAATAATCAACTCTTTATCATGATCCAATTTAAAATACAAGTTGTTGTCAGCAATACCCTTATCGAATCCAAGCTTCAATAAGTATTTATCCAATCTAGCATACCAAGCTCTGGGGGCTTGCTTGAGTCCATATAGAGCTTTCTTCAATCAGAAAACCATGTCTTCCTTGTCAGTTAGTTGAAATCCATCTGGTTTTTCAACATATACCTCTTCTTCTAGTTCACCATTTAGAAAAGCTGACTTCACATCCATTTGATAGACTTTATAGTTCTTATATGTAGCATAACCAAGAAAAAAATCTTACAGCTTCAATTCTGGAAATAGGGGAAAAAGTTTCTTCAAAATCAATACCCTTTACATACCATTCTTGCTTTATTCTGGACTGCTTCACCTTGTTCATTCAGCTTATTCCGAAAGACCCATTTAGTACCAATCACATTTTTATATTTAGGTCTAGGAACAAGAATCCATGTATCATTCTTTTCAATTTGTAACAGTTCTTCCTTCATAGCTTCCATCCAGTGTTCATCATTACATGCTTCATTGACATTGTTAGGTTCATTTTTGGAAATTATACAATACTCTTCTGCAATTCTTCTTCTAGTCTACACACCTTTATTCTTCTCTCCTATAATCTGATTTTCAGAATGATTCAACCTTACATACCTTAGAACTTTAGGATTTCCTCACACTTCTGGTTCTTCTGGTCTTTCTTCTGCAGTTCCACTTGTTTCTCCTTCTTGACTTTCTTGATTTACTAGAACAATTTGAATTTAATTTTGTGTCTTAGCATTCTTCCCTTGATCTATACTATCCTACTAGTCATTTGAATCATATCCACAGTATCTAGATGATCTAGTAGAGTCCTTATCAACTCTGACATTTGCACTTTCAACCATTTTCCTCAATCTTTTATTAGAGCACCGGTAGGCCTTGCTTTTAGTAGAGTAACCTAGAAAGATTCCTTCATCGCTCCTTGCATCAAATTTTCCTATGTCCTCATCTCTCTTAATATAACACTTGCTTCCAAAGATCTTGAAATATTTAACAGTAGGATTATAACCAAACCATATCTCAAAAGGAGTCTTACCAGAAATACCATTAACATTTACCCGGTTTAGAATGTACATAGCAGTGTTTATAGCTTCTCCCCAATAGATGTGAGGCACATTTCCTTCTATCATCATTTTTCTAGTAGCATCTAGAATTGTTCTATTCTTTCTTTCTACAACTCCATTATTTTGAGGGGTTTGGGGAGTAGATAACTATCTTCTAATTCCATGCTCTTCACAAAAAGAACTGAACTCTTGGGAAGTGAACTCGCCACCTCTGTTTGAGCTTAGGCATTTTATCTTCAGACCTGTCTCATTCTCTGCCATAGCTTTGAAACTTTTGAACTTATCTAATGCTTCACATTTTTCTCTTAGGAAAGCAACCCATATCATCCTTGAGTAATCATCAATAAGCAGCATAAAGTACCTTTCTCCTTGTATACTTCTGACTTTGGAGGGACCACACAGGTCAATATGCACCAGCTCCAGTATTCCATTAGAATGATGTTGTTTGCTCCAAAAAGAAACTCTAGTATTTTTTCCCATCTGACATTCCTTGCATATTGTGTTAGTAGGCTTCACTAGCTTAGGTAAATCTCTTACTGCTTGAGTGGTCCTTACCTTGACAATGTTATCAAAATTCACATGACACAACCTTCTATGCCATAACCAACTTTCATCTACTTGAGAAATTAAACAACTTCCACTAGCAACATTCAGGTGAAAGATATTACCTTTTGTTTGTGTACCTGATGTAATTCATTTACAGAGCTTCCAAGTATCCCGCATATTCCATTTTTGAATTGAAGATCATAACCCTTATCAACCATCTGTCCAACACTCAATAGATTATGCTTCAAGCCTTCAACATAAAGGGCATCATCAGTATTGTGCTTACCACCCAGAAAAATAGATCCTCTGCCACGAATCACACCAGAATTGTTATCTCCAAATCTTACAACCCCACCATCATATTTCTTTAGACTTACAAATTTTCTTTTGTCACCAGTCATATGATGTGAGCATCCACTATCAATAACCCACTCATCCTTTTCTTCAATTCGGGTTGCAAGAGCTTTCTCAACTTTAGCAGATTTAGTAGCTACGGGATCAATTTCCTTGATAGCAATGAAAACCCATTCATCTTCATTTCCATTTTCTTTATTAGATTCTTCATTAGTCACACCTTCTTCAACAAAATAACATTTCTTTTAAAATTTTGGTTTGTAGTTCTTAGACCTAGGAACTCTTTCAGAACACCTTAAAGCAAAATGACCTATCTTATTGCAAGAGAAACATTTAATAGGTAACTTTCCTTTATACTTACCTTGTCCTCTGCCTTCTTTCTTCACAATCAGTGCTTCCAGTTCTTCTACCTCTCTTTCTTCATCCTCAAGCCATTTCATCTCTTCCTCATACTTGAATGTATTTTTAGAACTTTCTCCCAGATCATATCTTTGCTTGTTTCTTCCAGATATAGTGGCCTTAAATGCAGATTCAGTCTTAGGGGTAGAATCACCAAATTCACTCAACTCAAATGCAGCAAGCTTTCCAATTAGCATATCTCTTGTTACAGTTGTTACTGTTTTGAGCTCTTCAATAGCATGAGCCTTAGATTTGTAGGAGGGAGGCAATGATCTAAGAACTTTAGCTACAATTTCTTGTTCATTGAGGGTACCCCGAAACATCTAATACCCATCACAAGTTCATTTACTCTTTGCATAAAGAATAAACATTTTCATCTTCACCCATCTTCAAGGTTTGATACTTGCCTTTAAAAATTGTTAGCTTAGTAACCTTCACAAGTGCATCTCCTTCATACAAAGTCTCCAGCTTCTTCCAGATCTCATGAGCTATCTTCAGATCCATCACATTTTTCATTTCCAAATCTGTCAAAACACTTAGCAAAGCTTCAATAGCCCTGATGTTAGTCTCAGCCTCTTTAACCTCATTAGGAGTGAAAGGACCATTTGGAGGAATAACATATTTTTTCTTTACAATCTTCTAGAAAGGTTCACCAATACACCTCAAATGACATTCCATTCTAGCTTTCCACAAGGTGTAGTTTGTTCCATCGAATCTAGGACTGTCCTTCTTGTATGATGACATCTCGAATCACCTCAAGCTTTTAAAATTCTTCAAAGGAACCTGCTCTAATACCAATTGTTGGAAAAAAAAAGGATCGACAACTGAGAGGGGGGGTGAATCAGTTGTCACAAAATATTCAAACTTTTCACACTTAACTTAATCTTAGATCTGATGAATAAACAATAAACCATAAATAATTAGCACATCAAAAACATAGAGAACACCAATATTTTTACGTGGAAAGCCTGTTAGGGGAAAAACCACAGTGGATGTCAGTCCACAATATTATACCCTATTAAAAGTATAAAAAGAATAATGGGAATGCACATGCATTCAGGCACATTGCCTAGAGCTCACTGCTCAAATACAAGAGGGCTCACTACCCAAAGAAGACACATTGTCTTCCAGAAATTCAAATTAGATCTATAGGGTATGAACTGAGAAAATAGCTTCTAGAAAAGCCTAATTATAGTTCCAGTTAAGCACAGAAACACTCCTTCACACTTCGCTCAAACTTCTTCACACTCTGCTCTACAATCGAATGATTAGAACACTATTCACACATCTACACTTTATCTGGAATATATTCACACTTATGTACACCTCACTTCGCTCAAATAATCATTCTTATATATCCGTAACATGGATTTACATCAAAAACTCTATCAGTCAGAAGAAATATGAAAATATAAAACATACATACAATGTCGGCCCAAATTTACAAATAAATTTTCAATGTGATTCAAACACCATCGGCCAATATTATGTTGTGACCCAAAACAACATCCTCGAGCATGCCAAACATTCAAATTTTAATCTTCAAGGATCCACAACACATTACAACCACCATGTCGGCCAAGAACACAAGAACTCAAACACACAAGAGAAAAATCATTGACCACGAGCACATCGATCAACACGGACGTGCAAAAAAGATAGAGAACAATCTAGAAGCATCCACGAGCATCAAAAACCAACAGAGAAACATCCGCAACAACTGAGATTACTAGAATCACTCCAACTTCAATTAGGAACACGAACTGAAACCATGAAAACACTGTCAAAACACAGATCTTCATAACTTGAACAAATCTTCATTCAGACCTCTAAAACTTTCGGTGCATCAACTAGATACACTTAGCAATAAACTCTTTAATCCATAGTGATTGATCATCAACATATTGAGCAAGACACCTTCATGACCTTCACTATTCCATTGGGAACTTGCAACACTTTCTTTAAAAAAATTATCAATATTGTTGACATATACAACCTTCAATACCTCAATGCTAATAGTGTTGACATTAATGACAACCACAATATCCAATAATGTCGATGAATTTCCATTGGTAAGGTGTTCACTCTATCTCACCAATAAAGAAAAAGCAACATGTCGGGGAGACATGTTGTCAGAAAAAGTTTCAAATGTCTTTTGGACTCTATATGTCACATCGATGAAAGTAACATTCGAGAGAGTCTTGTCGATTCATCTGAAGGAGAAAGATGATACATCAGGGAGACTAGTAATGTCAGAGTAACTCTCAAATATTTCAGCGATAATTATTCTCTTGCCGATGGTAATACAAATGGATTAAAGTTCATCGGAGTGATACTTGGCAACAACTATGATATCTAAGTGACTTAATAAATCCTTTTCCGAGGGTGATATGGATCAAAAGATGAAGCAAAAATCAACTATTTAACATCGGTAGGAATGATATTTGGTCTCCCCAACCATATAAGGTGCCTAATGAACGTTTGGCTTGGTTCAAACATATAGATCATCGAGAGTTTAAAAATCTCTTGCTGATATAATCATTTGATTTGACAGTGGGAAATTCAAAAAACTTGCTACACTCGTGCTCAAAGCTAGACATTAATGGCTACATGGATACACACTATATAGATAATTCTTTGAGTGAAAGAAGAATAATTAAGGAAAATTTGTAGGGTTAGCAGCAAAAGGAACGAATGGACAAGGGCCAGAGAATTTTGTGCAATCAGATATTTTCAAGTAAGATTGTGAATTCTTTGCAATTGTATTTTCAATTCTGTCAATTTGAGAAAATAAAATGGAGGGTTCAAGCTCTAGAAAATCAAAAAGTAGAAAAAAGCAGGGTGAGGGTAGTCATCCTAGGGGAAAGAAGCAAAATGTTGAGACTAGGGATGAATCAAAAATAATTCAAAGGGAATTGAATCAAGATCTTATTGAGCAACTACCTGGTTCAGGACTTAAAGCCAAACATTCTGCACAACTTAGGTCAGATGTGGAGAGATTTGAGGACAAATGCAAACACATAGGGGATGTGTGGACTTCAATTCAGGGATATGAGCTATTTATATTTCATTATCATCGAAGGGTAGGTTTGAGCCGGAATGCAATCCCTAGAAATTCAACCTAGGAAACTTCGTTGTCCCAAACGTATTTGTGGATGTGGAACTAATGAAACTCTTAGCTACCCATTACAATCCAAAACTCAAAGCTATCTGCAATTCATTGGGTAAACCCTTTATACATGTGTCAAAAGCTGCAATTTGTTAAGTTTTTAACCTAGAAGGAACATGTGAGGAAGCTATTGTGCATGAGATTTTAGAGAAAGAATTTTGGAGAATGGATACAACCTATAAGGGGTGGAGATTACTATTGTATAGGCCTAAGATGGATGGAATTATAGTTCCACTGGATGACAATGACGAGCCTCCATTTCATGTAGACTTATTTGAGCCCTCTTTGAAATATACATACTTCTCAGCATGTCAGGTGTTAGGGATGGAAACTCCTAAGTTTATGTCAATGGTTCCAATGGTAATTGCAGCTAATGTCCAATATCAAAATGCCAGACCCTTTGATTATGCTTCATACATCTTAAAAGGAATTGATTCAGGGCTAATGGCAATAAAAAATGAATCCCCTATTCTGCATTTCAAGCATTACTCTGTTTTTATGCATATAATAATGTATTATGGACAAGAATTGGGAATGTGGCTAGAAGAGTTAAGGATTACACAGTTTGATGGGGAGGGTAAATTTTTACCGATTCAATTATGGACTGATATTTGGGATAGCAAATTTTCCAATTCAAGTTTTGTGCATTTTGAAGAGTACTTTGTTAAGCCATTATATAAATTCTTTAACCTTCCTTGTGAGTATTCATTATCTGATGAGATTAAGAGGTTCCTTAGACCCAAATATTTACATGGACCTATTAGTCACAACTAGGGAGATTGGTATTGTTTTGAGGATGCTACTATGATCAGAGCGTATGGTTTTGAAGATACACCATTCATCTTGACTAAAACAGTGCCTCATAGAATTGCCTACTTGGAAATTGTTAGGAAAATGGACTACTCAAGTGTAATGAATCTAAGTTCCTTTGAAAAGCAGGCATTCATGCCAAGCACTTTATGCTTTGGAGATTTCACTATATTGTCAAAGGAAGGGTATGATTTGTTTCTGGATAGTTACTGTATTTTAATTTGAAGAGATCTCCACCACAAAAAGGGTTTGATCCAGAGGGATGCATTGACTTTGCTAGAAAAAAGATAAACTTAGGTGGGTATGATCATATACCTTATATATATGATGATTTGATCAGAAATTTGGAAGAGAAAGAAGTTGAGAGGGTTGTTGATGAATATAACAAGGGAATAGAGAAAAAAATAAAAGAGATACAAGATGTGGAGTTGTTATCTTCTGATGAGGATTCATCTGGTGATGAGGGATCTCAGGGTCCAACTAACAAAATCTCCATATTGAAAATTAAGGATTATAAGCTTCCTCTTAGAGAACCATAAATTGAAGAGGGTTCAGACACAGATACGAGGCAAATGGATTATAGGTCCTTTGTAGTAGATGATGAGTTTGTAAAATCTCTAGAATCCAGAGCCTTCTTGTACAAACAAAAGGGAAAATCAATAAGAGAATCTATTGAAAATGTAACACCGAATAATGATGATCAATTATTGAATAATTTAAAGTGTGGAAAAGGAAATGAAAGATATGGCCCCAGAGTGAGGGAGAAAATTGTTAGAAGATTCAGGTGTCATGATTTTCCCAGGATTGGACTTGAATTTTGCTCTTGTTTTTTATAGTTTCTTGAAGGATAACAATGCTACACATAAGCTTAGTCCTGAGGGAGTGACAGAGGTGTATACAAGATCAAAGTATAATCCTCATGAAGGTTCCCTTATGATTTGGGCCCTGTATCCACCACATAAGAAGTCTATTATTATTGACATTGAAAAGGTTTTCAACCATGTTATGACACTGAAAGTTGGAGAGGCTGATCCCATAGCTACAACTGAGATTGGCATCAATGTTGCCAAGCTAAATAAAGCCTAGATCCAAATGCTAATTAAAGAAAAGGAAATGTATAAAATAAATAATGAAAGGATGCTTAGGGAAAATGATCACCTGAAGGATATGGTTGAAAACACATTGAAAGAATCTACTAAGTTTCTGACTCAAGGAGAAAGCTCTCAAACAAAGGACAAGTGGGAAGAATCAAATGTATATTCTGAAGGAAAATTTGATACACTTTCTGCAGTGATTAGAAAGAGATAGGTTAACTTGATGGTTTGGTTGAGCAAGCTTTGGGGAGCTCACTCAAAGAACTATGTTGCAGAATAGGAGCATAAAAGAATTAGTGACAGAATCTAAGAGAAACTTCAAGAAATACAAAAGAGAGATACTCTTGATAAGGAGGCTATCACTACTACTGAGGAGATCATAAGAAAGCACAGAGATTACCATGAGGAACTTCAAGTAGATGCAAAAGGATTAATTGATGCCACAAAAGAAGGAATACTAGTATTGTTTGAAAATGATGAAAAAATAAAAGACAAGACCAAATGGATTGAAGAGTGCAAGTTGATACTACAAAAGAATTTGGAAGTGGCTACAGGTAAAGACTTGGCATTGGATGAAGCGTGCGAACAAAATGAGAGAATGGTGATCATAGAGATAGCAATCAGGAATGCATTGGGAGATGTTGATACTCACAAAAGACAGGATTATCTAGACTATCTGTCAAAATTCCACTTATGGCTAACTAGAGCCTAACTATCTATGTTTAATTGTTGTTAGTTGTTATTATCAAAATAAATTCATGAAGGGGTGTGTCCCTTCAAAATTTTGATATATATAATTTTTTTTCATAGTGACAAAAGGATATAGGTGAATAGGGATAAATAGATAGTAGAAAGCTTCCATGATTTTTACATTTCAAAAGACTGTTGCAAGTATAATTTCAAGGAGATTAATGAAAGATATTTGATTATATGGTTTCATATTGGTATCAATTGTTTGTTGAATATATTCAGTTATTTGGTTGTCTCTAGCATAATATTTACTTGTTACTTAAATTGGTGTATCAAAGATATATTCAATTTGTCAAAACACATTTGTTATTCTTGTGTTGTGATTAATTGGTTTCTTTTAAAGAATTAAAATCCTTCTAATTAGTCACGGTAATCTAGAAGTGTTATTTGTATCAGTAAGAAGAATCATATAACTAGGACTATCATTTTGTCTCTCATTTGGTGTTATCTATTGTTCCTATGTGATTTATTTAATTGGTTCTTTCTCGTAAATATTAAAATCCTTTTAATAAATCATAGGTAACCTGGTTGTGTCAATTGGATCCACAAGTAGAGTTTGTCAGTCACTTTCCTGCACGTTTATACAAGTTATAAACAACCATAAGTGTGCCAAACAGTTTGAGTTATTGCCAATACAAGTCATTTTGTCTCAGATCTTCATTTGACTCCGTTCACCTAATAAGGCACTAGTCTTATCCATTTCATCTTTTAGATTCATCAAGTTTATTTAAAACTTCACATCTGTTAACGGAACATATTTATAAAATTCACCTTGATATTGCTTATACAATTTACACCAAATTAAGTCTTCATCTCTCCACTCTTAATTTCCATTGTGGATAGATTGTTTAAGTAGGAGATACACAGTTTAAGTATGCCTCATTTACATAGGTACACCCACCTAGGTCTGGAAAAGCCTGAAAAGAAGAATGTTCAAATACACCATTTGGCCTTGTTCGTTAGCTTGAAACATACCAAGAGCTTGGCAACCTCTTGTGGTTTTCAACCAACGTTTTTGAGAGCTAATAGGATCTTCAATTTAAAGCATAACACTATGAGAATCCACAACTTCTCTTCAAATTTTTGAAGTCTAAATTATTATAAACATGTCATAAAAAATGTTGCAAGGTGTCCTTCTGACAGAAACAATAACAAAAATGACTGAATAGGGGTTTTGGGAGAAAGATTAAAAATATCAAATGCATTCATTTAGGACATGCGAAGGTTGAATATGGTAGATGAAACATAGGACTAATAGAAATAGTAAAACTTTCGACAGATCTAGGGAAGGAAAATACTATGCACCTGTAACAAAACGTTGTTTCTAGAAGTTGTCCTGGGACTCAACCTATAGGCAAATGGGTCTTTGTATGGATTTTCAAAATTTATTTATAGGTCCTCTACTCCTGTGTCTGCACTTCTAGATTCTCTAGGTTTCTATTAGAACATAATATTATTAGGAGGACCATACCCTTATAACATTTATATATTGTTGTAATATAAGGTTATAAAACCTTATATATTATATGCTTATTAAGCATATCCCATTTGAAATAATTATAATCCAATAACTATTAGATTATTAAATATTTATGAATGGTGGTTATTGATTAGGTGTGACTAATACCCTTTCAAGTATTATGTCACCCTTCCTCCTATATTTAAGGAGGTTCTCTCTCATTTGAGAATTGGTAGAATTTGGAGATTAATAGTAAATTGTATCACTATGCACATGAGGTATTATTGGCCATGTCAAAATATGGAGAAGTATTCCTCAGGTTCGGTCTATGTTATAATAGATCATTACTGTAAGTGTTTTAATAAAATGATGCTTTATGGAATTTTTTACACGAAAGAGTTTTCCCCACATGTCTATCTTGTGTAACGTGTAAAATCTATGCTTGTATTATTGTCATTTTATTTATGTTATATCTTGTTTATAATGATTAGTATCCTAATATCCTAATTTCTAACATGGTATTAGTGTAAGGCCATGCAACCCACTTCTTATTTAACAGATATGGGGACCTTCTAGTATGAGAAATAAATGTACCTGTTGAGCATATAACCATAAATCCATGGTACAAATGAGTATAGTTATGTGTGTCTTATTTCCTAGTTTTTCCTAGCAATGTTGTCATAACACTTTATAAATGAATGGATATAGGATAGAGTTGTGATTTGACTTGATGATACTTTCAATTGTTCAAATGCTAAGAGGGAATTATTAAATTAATAATGAAATTGCTCGAATACTTGTAGAAATTGATGTTACAAATGGACTTCCTGCTGAGGTTTCATTAGAATGCTCCAAGGGGACTTGGGTCCAATCACTGGACTATGAAGGAATACCTTTCTGTTGTAGAAGATGCTTTAAAACTGGACATGTTGCTGCTCAATGTGGATTTGAGAAAAAAGTACATAAGGCAACTTGGTGGAATGGCACTTCTCATCGTCATTATACGGTTGAGAAGAAATTTGATAAAAAAATGAGCTTCTCAGAGGTGGCTACCTCTGAGTCACAGACTTGTGGAGCTTCCCCTAAGGATGCTCCTTCGGGGGGGGGAAATTACTTCCACTCGTATTGAGCTAAGGTCAAGGTCTCCGAATGTTGGAGATGCTTCTTCTCCTACTCTAGGCAGCTTGTCAAAAAAATCTGCACAAACGATCAATGAAGATACCCCCATGGCTGCAAAGGATCAAACCCAAGATAGTAGTGTGCTGGCTTGGCAAGCTAAGGCAGCACAAGTGGAAGAAGGCTGGGTCACAGTGACAGGGAAAAAATCAAAACCCTCCGGGCCTTCCTTCGATATGATGCTTCGTTCCCACAAGAGCAATTTGAAGTCTAAATCTTGATGCTCTTGGTTTGGGAGCTGGGTTTTTGGGTGCTGCAGGCTGTCCTTTCGGTAGCCTGGCTTTTTTCTGAATTGTAAAGGGTTACAGATCCCTTCAAAATTTGTTTATCCCTAATATCAAAAGTAATGTTGGTTATCGAAATGATCCACTTTTGACATATTTGGTGATTAGCTAGTAGCACTAATTGTTTTGGTTCTTATGAAGAAGAGAATGAATTCTAGTTCCCATGAATACAAATCTGTGACACCCTAGTCAATATATTTTAACAATAAATCCTTCATTCATACCATTTCATATATCCTCTTAGGTTTTTGACATGCGTCTTTATAAGTTTCTTTTCCATTGGTCCTAGATTATGTTTACTATTGTAAATATATGTTGTGTGTGTGTACTAATGAATATGGGTGAGTGTGTAGGGGAATTTCAATGTGATACTAATGCATATTGCTTAACCTTGTGGCATTGTTGTGCAAGTGTGTTAGGCAAGTACTTTTCTTACCTTGTTATATTTTATTATTCCAGAATTATAGATATTAGTAATAGAAACACAGTGCTATTTTCAATTAGTTATAATTCATATTAACAAAGATATCAACTTAAAGTGTTAATAGTCACAAATCAACATAATAGAGTCAATCTCGGAAATACAACTAATGCTAGTCACATCCACCAATAAGATTAAGTAATAATCTCCTCAATAAGAAGAAAGTAGCATTTTCTCCAACCAAGTAGATAAATCTAAAGTATTTCAACCAAGTAGATAAGGAATCAAAGGATTTAGCGGTAACAAAATATTGTATCATGTAAAATAATCATAGTGATACATATCTTCTAAGTTATGAACATGGATACATTGGAAATATGTCAATCCAAGTGAACTCTTCTAAGGTGAATTAAATGGCAATAAATAACACATATACATATTAAAGGATAATTAAATAAATTTAAAAATTAAAAATATATATATAATAATAATAAATAACGACCCTCTATAATGTTTCATTACTCTAATCAACACTAATAATGGTATAAATTGATAGTATTAATTAGATTTTTCATTGGGTTCTTTCCAAATTTGGTAAAACAAAATCACTTATTGCAGACCAAGAAATAATGATAAAGATTAGGATGAATTTAATTCGGCAATTTTTACTTAGCATTTGGATTGCGGGACTTTTTCTAAGATCCATGTCAACATATAAAAATATATATATCTTCTCAAACAACACCTAAGTTATCCAAAAAAATTATCTGTTCGCTCATAAATTGTTTCAAACTCATGTAATCCTTATTCTCCATATTAATTATCCTTAATAATTATTTATATGAGAGGTTGGCAATAAGGGGGAACAACCTCCATTTAATGGGGGGGACGTGTCCCTTAAAAAGAAGGGATGGGTCAGCATGGATGCCACGTGAAGGCATGGTGTCCCAAGCCCCAAGCAACCAGAGAGGTCAGCTTCTGCAAGAGAAAATAATAAGGATGTGTTGGTATGTACAAGACCATCAAGAAAATTGATCTCTAAGAAGGATGAATTCATGAGTAAATTGGTGGAAATTGATCTGCCTGGGGGTGGCAGCAATGCATCTGATTAAAGCTGTGGGAGTGCTATTTACATTCCTTATTATCACCACCTCATGTTCCAGCAAATGTTCTCCTCATCGGCATCAATTTAACTCTGTCCTTCAAGGGCAGGGAAGCAAATTTCGGTATGAGCAAATTGATTCTTCGAATATCATTTTTTTTATGAGCTTTGAGTTTAAGTTAAAGAAAATGACCATGATGTGTTGCTCATATTTGATTTTATTAATTTGTGATATTTCATTTAGGATTTAACATAATCTGATAATAGAGTTTCCACGAAGGTTTTAGAGCATGTTTATTAAAATGAAAATTATAGTCAAGACCCAAATAATGAGCACATTTAGGTTTTAACATTATGGCTACCCTACGTAGTTAAGTGTATATCTACACAATTAATATATAATGTGCCTTATCGTGCTTCCATATTTTTAGATACATTTCTACAGTGCATTTCACACCACTTCTGTTATTTTTTGATGGAGGTATATACGCTGTTCCAAAACTCCCATTTTATTACAAGTTGGGAGGACGCTGGAAAAGTTTTTGGAATTTGGCTCATACCGCTAATTACATTTGCTTGAGTGTTACTAAAGCCTTTAAAAAATCCATTTTTTGCATTTCCTAACGATTCCTTTTTGCCTGAAAGTTTCTAAAACCTCTTCACTAAAATCAATTTGTGCATATTTAGCATTCATGGCAGCCCTGATATCAAATTTCTTTGAGGCATGCATACATAGAAGCACATTTATATATCATTCGGAAGACTCAAATTATTCATAAAGGAGTCAAATATCATCTAAAAATAATAAAATAAAATGCACAGTAAACCTCCACGTACCTAGAAGAAACTCCCACAATTTACATGGAAAGTTAACATGGAGGAGCTATCACCGGTTGGGTAATTTTTGAGTAGTGTTTTTTTTTTTTTAAATTGAAGGGCTTTCTAACAATGGGTAATTTTATCATGCAAATGGAGTAAAAAGAATGGAGTTTCATCCAAATCAGACTTTGCACAAGCATAATGTTTCTTTTTTTTGAGAGAGGATAACCAGCAAGCTGCACCAATCCATCAGACTAAATTATCTAAGGCTAATTCTTCCCCTAATAATGCTTAATGTTCACATTTTTTTTTTATGGCTAACTTTTATTTGTATTAAGTGTACTGTGTTTTGTTAGAAGACATCTTGCCTGCAACTAGTTTGTATAGAATATGGATCTCTCAAATGAATTATAAACTAGTATTGAGTTTCTTTGTAATTTTTATATGATTTGATTTCCTAACAATGCTGCATTTTACAGCCTTCTTGTTGAAAATTCAAATTGAGCTTTATTTACTTTTGTGGGTATTGGTGATAGATCCATTAGATAGTTGAATATAGCATCTTGCTGAAAATTACACTAGGCTTTATTTATTTATTTGTGGGTATAGTATATCTTGCTCAAAATTAGTGTTGAATTTCCTTGAAATTTTTATATGATTTGGTATCCTAACAATGCTGCATTCTACAGCCTTCTTGTTGAAAATTCACATTGAGCTTTATTTACTTTTGTGGTATTGTTGATAGATCCATTAGATACTTGAATACAACATCTTGCTAAAAATTACACTAGGCTTTATTTATTTATTTGTGGGTATAGTATATCTTGTTGAAAATTAGTGCTGAGTTTCCTTGAAATTTTTATATGATTTGGTTTCCTAACAATGCTGCATTCTACAGCCTTCTTGTTGAAAATTTTTAGCTTTATTTACTTTCGTGGGTATTGCTGATAGATCCATTAGATACTTGAATACAACATCTTGCTGAAAATTACACTAGGTCTTATTTATTTATTTATGGGTATAGTATATCTTGCTGAAATGCTGTTGAAAAATCACATTGAGCTTTATTTACTTTCATGGGTATTGCTAATAGATCCATTAGATACTTGAATACAACATCTTGTTGAAAATTACACTAGGCTTTATTTATTTATTTGTGGGTATAGTATATCTTGCTGAAAATTAGTACTATGTTTCTTTGAAATTTTTATATGATTTGCTTTCCTAACAATGTTGCATTTTACAGCCTTCTTGTTGAAAATTCACTTTGAGCTTTATTTACTTTTGTTGGTATTGTTGGTAGATCCATTAGATACTTGAATACATCATCTTGCTGAAGATTACACTAGGCTTAATTTATTTATTTGTGGGTATAGTATATGTGATTCATCCTCTAAATACTTAAGGGTTAAGTCCATACAATACTAACTATTGGTACTAGATCAACTACTTTATTTAGAATGTTGAGAATATTGTCACTATAGGTTATAAATGTAAGTGTAATTTTAATTCCTCTAGGATTAATTTAATATATTTTAGGGAAATTTAGAACTAGTATGACTTATGAAGGCATGATTTATGGCGATTGAATCTATGTTAGTTCAAGGGGTAATCTTGGTGTAATATCCTAGAACCTAGTAAATCTTAGAATAAAAGATAGTATTAAATAAGCTAGTTTACTCCTAGTTAATTTTAATGAGACCTTGAAGGACTTTATGCAAAAGATATGTGTTATCCTAATTCTACTCTTTTTTTTCTTCATGCAAAAGTTAAAAAAAAAATTGTCCATTAATCCACATACTATTTGAGCACTTTTGATATATTGTGTTTTATGGTTTTGTTGTCAAAAACCTTATGGATAAGCATCTATAGAAGATTGTTTAGTGGGGGCCTTCATAATCTTTTTATATTTATAGTTGAGATATTGTGGATGATTGAATAATGTTAGTGGGAAGTTACATTTATTGGAATATATTTTATAACATAGTGGATATTTATTCCAAGTCCTCAAATTAGCTATAGCTAAGTTCTTAAGTTCTAAGATAAGCCATTGTATTTTAACAACTCGGATTTTTTTTTTAAGGCTTATACTCAATCAACACATATGCAAGACAATTTGTGGAATATATCTGGTGATATCTTCAAGAGTTTATCATACCCTTTTACCTAACATAATCATATAGCATAGAATTGTTATTGTAATCTATTCGATTGTTAAGTGATATTTATTTTTAATATTATATAACATTATTAATTCAAAATTATTCTATTATCTTTAAAATGATAATATCTTAGAATAAAAATTACAAACCCTTTTGAAAATATCTATTCTATAACAAATTATAACCAATTTTTAATTTTTTTAATTTTTTTTTATTATAATTCAATTAATTTTTATATATAATAATACCTATTTATCATTCTAAATATCTTCCATTTATTTTAAAGGTTAAAGATTTGATCGTGCAGCGAAATCATGATATATGTCTGTATCAAAATAAATGCACTTATATTATCATCAATTTATGTTCAAAATTTTCTTTGCACACTGAAATCACCATCTACACCCACGCCATCTGCAGTCGCCCAAAAATTTCCAATTTGTCTTTCGAATGCAAAGTTCAAGGTCCTTTGGCCATTAATGTAAAAACATATCCTAATAAATCCTTCCAAACTAATACCCAAGGAAATCAGATTCAGATTCTTGGCTCTAAATATCTTCCAATGCACTGATATTATTATCATAAGGATTGCTTAAAATGGATAGTTGTGAATAAAGAACGGAAGAAAACTACCAAGTCATTTTGAGAAGAATGTGGAAATTCAGAACAGATTGAGATCAAAAGTTTTAAATATAAATACATTCCATGATATTGTCTCATTCTTTCATGTGGCCAAACGCTTTACATGCATGCACCAAAGTTTGCTAGGGCATTTCAATTCACTATCCATTTTTTTATCTTGTTCCCACGCTGCCACTTTGGCACAAGTTGTGAGAGAATGTCAGTAAAGGCTTGGAAACACGGCTTTATAATAACATCTACTTGAAATTTTCTACAGTCTCAAAAATAGTTTGATCAAGTGGAGTGGAAATAGGGGACAGGGCCCCTGGAGCACCCTAACTTCGTGTTTCTCAAAATCTTATGTGGAAATTTTAAATCATTTTCAATTTTGTACAACATTTTATTTGTCAACTTGTGCACTTCTATATTTCGTTTTAGGGCCACATCATCAAATATGATGCCACATCAGCATGCCTTTTGTTAAGGTATCCAAAAAGACCCCAAAAAAAAGTGAGACCGATAGTGGTACACTAAGTCATGTTTTATTGGTGCGCTGATGTGGCATCATATGATTTGTTAGTTTGTGTACTTTATGGATAAAAGGTGTTTTGCAATTGGATATTAAGGTGCTCCACTATGGGGCCCATTGAGGACTACTTCTATACCCACTATTGGGCCTCGCTCCACTATGGGCCCCTCTCCCCTAATATCATCAATTAAGATAAAATAGAATTTAAGGATGAAGATGATATGAGTGTTCTGAGGGAGGAATAGAGGGTCATCCAACCACTTCCATAGGATGATGATTCCTATCAAAATGTTCTTAGTTTCTAGGTCAAAGATTTTAAGGAAATAATGGATTTATTTTATTTTATTTTTGCAATTTTTCATGTGAATAAGAGAGTCTTCTAACTTTTAGATTACAAAGAAATTTATTTAATTCAATGTTAAAAATTCCACTATGATAATTAAACATCTTGGAATTCTCATTCATATTTGTAAATGGGCATGTAAGATAACTTGGTATCATTTATTATAGCTTTCTATTTCTATTAGTCATCTATGCTATTTTAGTGATTGTCAAATTTTGGCTTGAAAACCACCTCAAGCATCACATGAATCTTGATTTTGTAGCTCTATGGATATGAGGACTCATAAATACTTCCTTAAACTCTCATTTCTACCATCTTCATGATTGTCATGTTATTTTTCATCTTCGTAAAAGGAGAATATATTCTTCTTCAACAAATCAAGGATAAACTAGTTCTTTACACACTATGTGCTTGCTCATCAAAATTTTAATATTTGGGTTGATTGAATGCTAGAAGTCACCTTGATTTATTCATTTGTTTTACCAAAAGAATATTTCTTTATTCAAGGGTAAAAAAATAGTTCTTTGTTATATTCTTTTCCATTTAGACTACAAAGTTCTTCATCATCAAAGTATGATAAATTCTCAACAAATTGATCATGTCATTTTAGAGGGGCTCATCAAGGACACTTTACTACTATTTATAAAAACTTCATTAGAGGATGCACTTCGAAATGGAATATTATTTTTTATAAGTGTTAAGGCTATAACCTAAAAAAATAAATCATTGAGGATAAGTTAAGAAATAGAATAGTATTATTGAAGTTTCTCTCTTATATTTTAATAATGCTCATTTAGATCTTAGGAAAGGAAGTAGAGATTTAAAGGATGCATTTTTTTGATACTCCTCTCAAATCCACATTTCATATATGGGTGGACAAAAATTGAGCTTTATGACATCTAACTCACTCATAAGGTAAAGCTACACTGTGGATTTTAATTTCTTTAAGTTCATATTCATAAAAATGGGATTCATAACTCCACTTAGCAATAGTGCTTCTTATTCTCCTTATATTAAAATGGATTAAAATAGAGAGAGTCAATCCCCTTCAAAAAATACATGGGGACATCAACGTGAATCAAAAACCCAAGATTAGACAACTTAAGCTATCATAATACAAAGAAAAGAAAGTTGCAATTAAAATACATCACAAACCAACAACAGCCCCACAACAGCCTCTAAATATTTTAACATGACTACACATGTTGCATCTTACAAACAAGCAAGGGACTAAAACCCTTTAATAACCTGGTTTTAACCATGACCAGAAACCCTTTTAGATACACACATAAGCCGCCTGCATCTTCCAGGCATCAATAAACCAACTGCTTATGGAAGACACCACTGAGCCAAGAAAGATAATCTGCATAATGGTGTAAGACACCATCAGACCCCTAATCAAAAACTTCAACAAATCCAAAAACCCCACCTTAATAGAGAAGATGGAGAGCACAACAAACCATTGGGCACAAAGCCACTACTTGAACTAGGAATCCAACTCTGAAACCATGAGCTCCCCACTTTCGGAGAGGATGATATGAACAACAAAGCCACCGTAGTTGGAAATCACCAGCACCTTCCACCTCCACCTCCATAGGAGAACTTCCCACCTCAATAAGAACAGTTGAGGGAGGTCCACCTCCATAGGAATAGAGGAGAAAGCCAACACAGTAGCCCAACATGCATTTGTAGCATCCTTCAGTAAACACTGCACCAAAAACAAATTGTGGATGAGGAGAAGAGTCTCAAATAAGAACTCATATGGGTTTCCAAATAAAACTTGACCAATAACCCAACAAGAAGCCACTCGCTCACCCACTTTAGAGCCTTCACAATAGACCAAAAGAACTGAGGCACCAGAATATAAACATGGAGCAACTCAGCCCACGAGAAGACCACATACGCTAGCATCATCGACTTGGGGGGCAAGAGGAAAAACAATAACCTCAACAAAGAGGGACCAAAGACACTCAACTAGAGAGAACCAGGCCACACCAAAAACTCAGCCAGAGAAAACAAGGCCACAACGAGCATAACAACAAAAATAAACACAGGTCGAAAGACCACCAAAGATATATTCCTAGTCTCGAAATGAACATGAACAAACAAACCTCACAAGGAACAAGGGCCCACACACAGGAAGGAAATAAGGAGAAGGTCCAACAAGAAATAACACCAAACAACCTCAACACGCCAGTCAGAGCTAGAGATGGACGAAAACTCCAAACAAGCAGCTAGAGGGAGACACCACCACTCCATAGAGAGGGGAGAAGAAGAACCCAGAACACACCAAGAGAAAAAACCCCAAAAACAGAGCCACCAAATAAATGACAGGTAGAAGCGAAGGACACCCAAGAAGAAGCCAGAGACATAATAGACCAGTGTGAGGAACCACCAAGCCTTCCTATTACATCGAATAGGAGCTAAAAACAACCCATTCTATAACCAGAAAACCTCAGAGAATCCAACGCACACCCACTGCAAAGAAGGGAGCCAAAAAAAGGTAGGAAGGGCACCCACTCAACACCCATAAACACACGGATTTTAGCAGGCTAGCACCCACCACAAACCCCAGCAACGAAATCACCAGCCTCACCATTCACAACAAAAACAACAGAGCCATCCTCAAGAACCAAAATACTGAGGACCCAGAGCCAAAGGAAGCCCCAATAGGTAGAAAAAGCCAAGAGGCAGCACCCAAAGCAGGCCACAACAAAGTTATTCCCATATCCAACTCCATGCCTAGCTCCATGCCCAGCTCCACACCTCTCCAATGCACATACAACGCCAAGAGAAGAACAATAACCCCTCCAACCTGCTTCAAACACTTTCGTAGCATTTGCAAAAGCAAGCAAGGTCGAATGACACAAAAAATTGTCATTTGAGTCCCCCTCATCCTCCCTGCCTTCACCTGCATCATCTGTAGATACAAAATTTCCTCCTCCCACCTTCGTTTCCTTTGTCGCTACTGCCTTCATCACTAATGGATACAGTTCATTAGCAAAACAATAGTTACTTAACATGCATTTAGCATTTTATGAGCTTAATGTATTAAAAATGATCTAAACTTATTAGGTATAATGCACCTACTATAATGGTTTGCTATCGTCCTAATAAATTATTAGGGGAGCAATCCTAGAAAGGATAGCTCACCCATTGCTTAATTTTTGTATGGATCATTATTATATTTTTAAAAGAGACATGAAAAATTATTTATACTTATGTTTATGAACCAATATTTTATGATTATTTTTTAATAAAAAATGCATTTAATAAATGATTGTCCTTATTATTCTTATACCAAGAATCAAATTTACTTGATTATTGTGTTACTAACTATTTTGTTGATTCTATTTTAGATTTTCTTCAAAATAAATGCAGCAGGTGTTATTCCATGTATGAGACATCTTCTATGTTTTTAACCTAAATCCTGTAGTAATAGAAAAAGTATCATTTTTTTCCTTACTTGATTTGGGAATAATTGTCATTGAATTGGCCTAATTTTTTCCTAGGTTTAATGTTGTAATGTGTTATAACACATTCACATTGATCTTGGGCCTCCTTTTAATAAAATAAACTTAATGTGTACCTTATTTAAGTGTTGCAAAGTGTCGTAACACACTTTCACATTTATCTAGGGTCCTCTTAATTAATTGTGGTAAATCAGAGTTAATTAGCCATTTTAATTCAAATTTAAGCCTTATTTAGGACACCTCTCGAAGATCTATCCCAACACCCATCATTCAAATTGCATAAAATTTAACTGGGAAAAATCAAGGTCCTAGAAATTGGTGCTAGGACCCATTCACCCTAGGTGGCAAATGGGTCCTCCCTCTATAGGACCCCCCTTTATCAACATATTTCAAATGGGTTTTTAGTGTTCTTTCATCCCTCAAAGGAAAGGTCCTGGAAAATAGAGCCAAGACCCATTCTCCCTAGGTGGTGAATGGGTCCTCCCTTAATGAGGACCCCCTTTTTGAATTTCATTTTGGTGAGAATTTAATAATGTTTGTTTTAAGATCTAGTGTCAACTTGAATTGTTTGAATTTTGAGGTTAATCTCTTGATTTAGTATAAATAAGGGGTTAATTCACATTGTTTCTCCTAGCAATTTTATGAAGCATCCTAGCAACTTTACAAGAGCATTATAGAGAACTTCAAGAGCATTTCAAAGGAATTTCAAGGCAGATTATCAAAGTTTTATTACATCAATTCAAGATCATTTCATCATGTCAAGGGTTTAGTGCACCCATGCATTTTGCTGAGCTAACAAAGTTGATGTAGCATTAAGGATCTACTTGCAAGCATTGTTCACATTCATTTGAGATCAATATCCACATTGTTTTATCTTCCAAGACAACTTCCAAGGTATCAACATTGCATCATTTCATGTTCATGCTTCAATTACATCATTTCATCATTTGGTTTAATTGTCTACAAGGGGTTTGACTTAGGCAAACCCCTATTCACTAACAATCAAAACAAATTCTCTCCTTGAACGTGTGTTTGCAAATTTACAGGTTGAAGATCAAGTGGAGAAGTTTGGAACAAAATTGTCAAAGTTGTCAAGTTGCAAGATTGACCTTCAAAGTGCAAGAACAAAGAAGTAAAGCTAAATAATTAAGTATAGGTTTTCGGGAGCTAACAACCGGGAATCTAAAAGTGCAGACATCAAGGAAAATAACCCAGATCTCAATTTTAGAAACCCTAACATGGACCCATTCACCACTAAAGGTGGATGAGTCCTTTGTGCCCTAAAAACCATCTTTGAGCTCTAAAAACTCCCCTTATAGTTCTAATAGTTAGGGTCAATTTTTTATTATTATTTACATCTTTTGGCCCTTATAATTGCATAAATTATAGTGATTTTGGTGGAGAAATTCTAGTGGTTTATCTTGATCTTGATAAGCCCTAATTTCCTCACCTCATCAAACCAAAAATACAAAAGTATATCTTAAAGAGTCAAGTGTCTGAAAATAAATATGAAAGAGATTCAAATGGATACTTGTAAAAGTACCACTTTAATATATGATAAATGGAGTTATCTTACTCTTACCAAAGAATATCATTTCCAAAGAGAGAAAAGAACAATGAAAAAAATGGGCATCTCACTCAAGAGAAAATATTCCATTTTGAAAGTTCTCTCTAGTTATATTCAAGTGAGTATTATATCACTAAATTTCTCTCCAGTTTTATTCAAGAGAAAGTATTCCATTATAAAATTTCTACTCAAGTGAAATAATTCCAGTTCTATTCAAGCAAATGAATGTTATGAGAAAGAAGAAAAATATTGAAATATTAGTCATCACTTATAAAAAGCCTTTGTGCGGTGATTGGCCTTAGGTGATTCCATTGAGGGGGAGTGTGCATAAAACCACCTCATGGATAAATCCTATATGTAAGACCTAACAGGAATAATATAAGACCTATAGGAATTATATGCTCCAAATTAAAATAAAATGACCTTAACCATAGGTGATGCCATTGACGGGGAGTGCACATGTCAATGCCACCACCTAATGGCTAAATCCTAGATGTATAAGTACTATGGGAATATATTAAAGTTCTTCTCTCTATAAATCTTCCACTTATAAAAGTATTGTGTTAAGTCCTATGGGCACTTGTATTAAGTCCTATGGGCACTATGTAATGAACTTGGGGTGAGGCTGATTTGAAGAGAACTGGGCTCCAATAAAAATATTTATAAGACCTCATATGTAGCATCATTTTTAAAACAATAGAATTATAAATTATGACAAGATGACTTTCATGTAGTCCGAAATAGATGACTTTTATTTTGGCATATATTTGTGTCCCTATTTATCACTGTCAAAAAAGACCTACGCTACTGGGGTACTTCATTTTTCCTTTTATGGAAATTGACATGTGAGGCCCCCTATTAACATTAAGGGGGAGTGTTAGAACATAATGTTATTAGGGGTCATACCCTTATAACATTTATATATTTTTGTAATATAAGGTTATAAAAACTTATATATTATTTTCTTATTAAGCGTATCCCATTTGAAATAATTATAGTCTAAATAATTAGATTATTTATTATTTATGAATGGTGGTTGTTGAATAGGTGTGACTAATGCCCTTTCAATATAATGTCACCCTTCCTCCAATATTTAAGGAAGTTCTCTCTCATTTGAGAGTTGGTAGAATTTCGAGATTAATAGTGAATTGTATCATTATCCACATGAGGTATTATTGGCCATGTGGAAGTATGGAGAAGTAATCCGCAGGTTCGGACTATGCTATAATAGACCATTATTGTAAGTGTTTTAATAAAATGATGCTTTATGGGATTTTTTACCCGAAAGGGTTTTCCCCATGTATATCTTGTGTAATGTGTAAAATTTATTCTTGTATTATTCTCATTTTATTTATGTTATATCTTGTTTATAATGATTAGTATCCTAAGATCCTAATTTATAACAGTTTCACAATTGGACAATCGGAAATAAATTCGAGATTTGAGTTTTTGTATCTTGACAGCAAAGATGACAACAAATGAAACTTTGCAAAATTTCTCTTTTGAGATCTTTAACTTTTCTTCAACCTATAATTTTTCACATACACAAGAGGGAAAAATTGTTTGTTTTTGGTGGATGGGGGTTTGCCTTGGTCAAAATCCATTTTGGTAATTAAACCTTGAAATGAAAGTATGAAAGTATGAAAGGAATGAAGAATGAACAATACAATATTGCAATTCAACAAACCTTTGAATAAAACTTGGAAAATCTGAAATCTTGCATGAGATTGCTTCAATGGATGTGGATCTTGATGCTTAAATCTTGCTTTGAATCTTTGACTTGAATATTTGGATTAGATCTTGAAACCTACATCACAATGTTAGCTCCAAAAACATGCATGAATGAACATGACTTTGACATGATGCTTGAGATCTTGAATGCTGCAATAGATGATGAAGAAATATACTCTTGAACACCTTTGTCAATAATATTTTCTCTTGTGAAATTTTCCCTCTTTCTAGATGTTTTTAATTGATAAAATAACCTTGTATTTATAGACATTTATCCTTAATTTCCCAAAATTTAAACATTACAAGAAAACATTTGAAATTTGAATTTGGGATGACAAAAATACCACCAAGACATGTTTTAAAAATGGGTTCAAAGGTTTAGGGAGGACCCATTCACCCATGGGACAATGGGTCCCAGGTCCCTATTCCTTGAACACACATTGCTCAAGGTAAAGTGTTATGTATTGACATTAATTATTGTCAGGTTTCCCCTTCATAAAATGTAATTTATTAGGCTTTTACATGTGAAATAGGGGTTATTAAAGCATAATTAAGTACAATTTAATTAAGAGGGCCCAAACAAAGTGTGAAAATGTAAAGGAGTACATTTTTCAACACTACATTAAGACATTATTAAGTCCAATTTAATTAGGAGGGCCCAAAAAAAGTGTGAAAATGTATAGAGATACATTTTTCTACACTACAACCAGTGAAACCAATTAGTGTGATCTTGTGGAAGAAGACACACGAAATTTATCCTAGTCACCAAAAGTTAGAGTCACAACTATTCTTGTCTACTTTATATTGTTTTATATGTTTTTACAAGTGTCTCAAGTCAAAAAATAAAAAAATTAAAGTTGTAGAGTCACTTAGGAAATAATTATTTACCACATAGTTAGTGCACTATAATTGTTAACCTATGTGCCACAACTGTGTTTCTACAATGCAAAAACTATGTGACACATTTGTTAATTCCTGTGACACACTTCCCTCTCAGAAAATTACAACTATCTTTGTCTACAATGCAACTATCTAAAAAATCACATATGTGTCAGAAAACTTACTATAGTCAAAAACCCACATTTGTTTAATTTAGCAATGCATCTATGTTTGCACTGTAATTGTTGAATTCTACAACACTTATGTTGTAGTTTGTGATGCAATTATTTGTTTCTATAACAAATTTGTTAGTCCTTACGCTACATGTATTATATTCTTTGTCATATTTTTCACATAGATAAATTAGAGCCTATTTCAGAATGTAGATAATATTGATATTATTTTACATAGAAATGAGTATCAGAACAAAGTCATGTTTTTGCTTTTATCTTGCATTTTTAGAAAACTTTCCAATTTTACCTAGGTTTAAACTTGCATCCTTAGTCCCATCTCAAGTCTTAGAAATTTTTCTTAGCATCTTAAAATCAGAGAAAAAAAATTAGCAATCAGACTAGGGTCATCTCTTGAAAGTCTTGAAACCTCATATTTTCCAAATTTATCTCACCAACAAAAGTAGGGTTTTAACTCACTAGTCTAGTTGAATTTTTTTTTTCAATCACCGTCATTTTTCCTTTTAGGTTTATAAAATTTTATTAGATTACATTAGTCCTTCCAAAAATTTATCAAGTAATCTCCTTTTAGGGTGAAAACTTCAAAAAATATAGGGTCTTTGTATTTGCAAAATCTCTTCAGAAAATCCAAAAAACATAGATTGCTCTCATACTATTCTTATAGTCTTTCCAAAAAGTCTAAAAATACCAAAAAATACCAAAATATCTAGAAAATTCAAAATTCCAAACATAATCTTTTATGGTTGCCACATGTTCATAGAGAATATGAAAAGGGATGGATTCTACATTTGATCACATGTACAACCACACTAGTGACATGCACTTTGGGGCAACCTCTAATGATCAAGAAAACTCACAGTCACAAAATATACCTAAATTTCATGAATATACCTTACATGAAGTAGAACAAGGGTTAACACCAAAAGAAACAGAAAATGCTTCACAAGATTCTAGGAGATTTCAAATCATGGATGAACTAATAGCAACTAACCCTAATAAATATTTGTTCGCACTTGCAAAAAGTGGAGCTCAACTTCCAACTGACTTCAACATATCCATGATCATAAGGGAAGCACCAAGAATAGTTTCACAAGGACAAGGTACCATTAACCATCATCAACATTGAACACATCATTGCAAAGTTGAATACAGGCTTGCCACTTGGTCAAACTGCACACTTTATGTCAATTGTTAACATCCCACCAACACCAACATTCAACAAATAGAAAAAAAATCCATTTTCTTCCACTTCTCATATTGCAGTACCACAAACTAACACTACAACTGCATCTCAAAATTCCACACATCAAAATTCACCCACTAAAATATGAAGGAGAAACCCTTCGCTCTCAAGACCACAAGTGAACACAATGTCCACTTCGTAGAACACAAACACACATCTAGCAAGGACTGCATCCTTTTTCGAGGAAAGTCAAAATACCAACTTCAATCAACCACCACAACAATAAATAGTTAGTCCCGGTTCCACATTCACATCTGGTTCCAACCAACCTCCATCCTAATTCAATCCAAATCCCATGTTCATGACACACTTTCACCAAAATATACCACCCATGCAACAACATCACTTCGGTACAATAAGTCAAAACATACATGGATACACATCCACTTTACATCATCAAAACACCAACCCATTTGTAAACCCTTTACAAGGTTTGACACAATATTTGCAATCAAACATAACTCCTACAACACCATCACCTATGGATCTTATAGTTCAATAGCTACAAACCTTGCAACAATAAATGTCAAATATGCAGGTAACTAGAAATAAGAAAACATACTCAGTAGAGGACTTATGTCCTTACCCATTTGATAGGAGCATTTACATGCCTCCCTTTTAGATAAATTTCATCATTCCAAAATATGATAAATATAAAGAGAAAGGAGATCCTGTCGAACATGTGAGAGAGTTTCATACGACCTCCTTGGATGTAGCTTTTGATCACACCTACCTAATGAGACTTTTCCCGTGAAGTCTTGGAGGTCAAGCCCTTGAATTTTTTGCACATCTACCTCCAGGCATCCAAACATGGAGAAAATTAATGGAAAATTTTATAGCACACTTCTCATATAAAATTTCATATAACAAAAAACAAAAGGATGGAAAAACATTCACTCCATTCTTACAAAGGTGGAGAAGCCTTTCTAGTAAGTGTTCATGCCATGCACCAGAGAAGCAATTAGTATAGATATTTGTGGAAAAAATTAATAAGTAGGTGATGTTTCATATACAAATCCATTGCCCAAACATGTTTGAGAAGGTCACTGAAAAAGGTCTCTCCATCGAGAGAGCCCTTATTGGCAAAGGGCTAGTCAAATCTTTTAAGGAGAATAATAGTTATCCCAACCATTCTAATGACAAGAACAAATTTTGGTCGCACAATAAAAACATGACAAATAACATGGTAGACACTAAGGTTGTTAACAAATCTCAACCTATGATTAATGTGAAGGTAGCATCAACGATGAACAATAGTAATCCATCATAGAAACATGAGAAAACAATAAACGTAGTGCAAAACACTAAACAACATGGTCCTCTAAGGACTAACCAACCACTACCAACCTAGATGCCCTTAGGAGAACCTATTGAGTTAATTTTAAAGAAAATGCTACAAAAAAATACAATACAACTCTCAAAGATCAAACACTATGAACTATGACCCTTCAAACCATCCTAGTGGAACAATGATGACTTTTGTGAGTACCATAGAAACAAAGGGCATAAAACCTCTAGCTGTTTTAAACTCAAGAATGATATCCAAGATCTCATTGAATAGGGATTGATAGAAATTGATAACTGTAGGGATCCTCTGACAAAGGTCATACAATATTTAAAGATCCCTTACAAAATCATGGGTTGGGAAAAACCTCAATGCCAGGAACAAATGGTAAGGACCAATCTAATTATACCAATATTTCTTATGAGTGCGCAATCAATAATATCCAACCTATTGATGAAAAAGCCTCATCTATACCCATCGAAAGTGACACTTTTTAGTGTATCGTTACATTTTCCAAGAAGGATATTCCTACACAAAACCCTTGCCATATTAATGCCTTACATATTGTAGCATTTGTCCATGGTGCAAGAGCACCTTGCTCACTCGATGCCTCTAATTAGCAAAATTGTAAAACTTGAACTTTCAAGTGTAAAAGAATGTAAATATTTGTAAAAGGTCATGAAGTGGTCATAAATAATGTATTTGAAGTCACAAATAGGTCACTAGGTGGGAAAAAGATGGAGAAAGCAAAATTTGAAAAAAAATGTAAAAGTTGCCAATTATGTAAATTGCAAAAAACTACAAAAATCAGAAGTTGAAGAGTCTTTTTGGGAAATTTGAAGGGATAGGTCGATGAAATAAGTTGAAAAGGTAGTCATTGGTTGGGGAAACATCTATAAAATCAGTTGTAAGATGAGAAAGTGATTATCTTTGTATTCTTGAAGAGTTGATATCAATAAAAGTACCATGTTTATCAAATTTCAGTGTTTCTTTCCATTGTTTCTCTAGTCACTAAGATTGTACAGTAGTTTGGGGTATTGAATCTTATTTTTTTAAGTTGCATAAGGAATTATTTTTCATTTCCATCCATTTTGTGAGGAATCTATTAAGTATATTTCTTGTTTAAGTAGAATTTCTTGAACTCGGTATGCAACATTAAATAAGGTTTTGAGACTCTAAACAAATCTTAAATGACTACTTCACCGATTAGGGATTTTTAGTTCAGTGGAGTAGGTTTGTATAGGATGATTTAAAATTTTTTTGTGTTGATTTGTGTAGGGGAAGGTGAGATTACAATGTGAAAGTTGTGGTCCTGACAGAAAAATAGTGATTTCCTTGTGAAAATGAATGGCTCCAAGATGCTAAATGATGTAAAGCCATGCAAGAAGGTTGTGAGAAGGTTTATACAGTTTTTTCAGGTATATTTTAACATGTTTGAACAGTGTGCAGATGGGTTTGAGGTTTGCAACATGCATTTCCAATAAACCCTCACTCTTTGGTGTTACAAAAAGCCTAGAATCAAATTTTTATAGAACAACGATTATTTGTGCCTTTCTACTTCTAAGAGTTGTTGAATCTTGTGTTTTGAGACTTGATAAAGGACTATTTTCAGTTATTTTAGCTTGGTGAGTAAGTTAGAGAGTACTTGCTTTGAAAATTAGGCCTATTTGAGGCTCATTTGCTGTAGAACAGTCAATTTTTTCTGATATATTTTTCAAAAAAAGTGTACCTTTTGTTAAATTATGTTTAATAATGCTGAAATGGGTTCCTAAAAATGTATTTTTTCTATGGAGATTCAATTTGGTTTGCAAGATACACCCGTTTTAGTGTTTTGCCACTTACAAGCAAGTTAGGTCTTTGAGTGCAAGAATTTGAGAATATGATAAAACAAAGCTATAAGGAAATGTATGTTGTTTTTTTCTATCAAAATGATGATGGTTAAAGGTGTTTCAAGGTTTGATAAGAGTTAAAAGTAATATTGAGTGAATGGTTTTCTTTTTGCCTCATTGAAACAAGTTGAAATGAAGGGTAATTTGGTGAGTAGTGAATGACTTGGTTGGTTTAGTGTTTTTCAATGATGTTATTGTTTTGGTTCAATCAATTATAGGATGGTTAATGTATATTTGAGTCTGATAAAGGTCTAGAATATTGATGAAGTGATTTGGCTTATTGGTAGCCTTATAATTTCAAGTGAAATTAATGGATTTTAGTGAATGGAAAAGTGAATTTATGATGAATTTGCAAAGTGATCTTCTCAGTTTTTGTTTGGGTCTGATGTACCCTTAGTGATAAGTTTTTTTTGATAGATAATATTGCATCAATTGGTATCAGAACTAGTTGATTATGAGGATTTGTTGAATTGGTAGTTTGTTGATGGTTTGGTTTGTTGAAGTTGTTGAGTTTGGTTGCAGGTGCTTGATCCATCTAAGATGCAGAGAGAAGTTGTGAGTTTGTGTGAGTTTGTGCAGGTTGAGAAGATGACCTGGTTGCTGCTAAGAGAAGGCAGAGAAAGTTGAGAGAAGTTGGAAGCAAGGAGGAACTTGCTTGAGTTGTTGAGTTGTGTTGTGATGCAGCAAGAACTAGATGGATACATGTTTGAAGAAGCACCTGAGTTTGCAGCCTGAAGAGTACTCCACTAATGGGAGTAGATGAGAAGATGAAAATATGATGACAAGTTAGTCAGAGAAGGTCAAGGATGAATTGTGGAAAGAAGAAAGATTGCTTGGAAGAAAGAAAATTGGAAGGATAGTCCTGTTTCCTTTGGTAGAGAAAGAGTTGGTGGAAAGGTGAGAGTGGTAAAAGGGAAGTCTTGTGTCCTTTTGAAAGAGAATATGATTGTGAACCTGATAAAAAAAAAATAGAGAAAGGAAAAAGGAAAGTGAAGACAAGAAGAGTCAGAGTTGAAGACAAAGTTGAAAACAAAGAATGGAACCAAGACAAATGAAGATTCAAGAGAAAAGAAGAAGAAGAAGTCCACGGAATATTTGAATTTGTTTTGCAGGTACAAGCAAAGTTGATACAATATATTTCCAAGGGACTTGGAAAGTTTTGTTGGTTGGTTGTATGGTGCAAGAGCACCTTGCTCACTAGATGCCTCTAATTGGAAAAATTGTAAAAATTGAACTTTCAAGTGTAAAATCATGTAAATATTTGTAAAATTTCATGAAGTGGTCATAAATAATGTATTTGAAATCACAAATAGGTCACTAGGTGGGAAAAATATGGAGAAAGAAAAATTTGAAAATATTGTAAAAGTTGCCAATTATGTAAATTGCAAAAAAGTGCAGAAATCAGAAGTTGAGGAGTCTTTTTGGGAAATTTGAAGGGATAGGTCGATGAAAGAAGTTGAAAAGGTATTCATTGGTTGGGGAAACATCTATAAAAGAAGTTGTAAGTTGGGAAAGTGATTATCTTTGTATTCTTCAAGAGTTCATATCAATAAAAGTACCTTGTTTTTCAAATTTTAGTGTCTCTTTCTATTGTTTCTCTAGTAACTAATATTGTACAATAGTTTGGGGTCTTGAATCTCATTGTTTTAAGTTTCATAAGGAATTATTTTTCATTTCCATCCATTTTGTGAGGAATCTATTAAGTATATTTCTTGTTTAAGTAGAATTTCTTGAACTCGATCTGCAACATTAAATAAGGTTTTGAGACTCTAAACAGATCTTAAATGACTACTCCACTGATTGGGGATTTGTATTTCAGTGGATTAGGTTTGTATAGGATTCTTTAGGTTATTTTTGTGTTGATTTGTGCAAGGGAAGGTGAGATTACAATGTGAAAGTTGTTGTCCTGATAGAAAAATAGTGATTTCCTTGTGAAAATGAATGGCTCCAAGATTCTAAATGATGTAAAGGCATGCAAGAAGGGTGTGAGAAGGTTTATAAAGTTTTTGTAGGTATATTTTAACATGTTTGAATAGTTTTCAGATAGGTTTGAGGTTTGCAGCATGTATTTCCAATAAACCCTCACTCTTTGGTGTTACAAAAAACTTAGAATCAAGGGTTTTATAGAATGATTATTTGTGCCTTTCTACTTCTAAGAGTTGTTGAATCTTGTGTTTTGATACTTGATAAAGGACTATTTTCAGTTATTTAGGTTGGTGAGTAAGTTAGAGAGTACTTGCTTTGAAAATTGGGCCTATTTGAGGGCTCATTTGCTGCAGAACAATCAATTTTTTCTGATATATTTTTCAAAACAAGTGTACCTATTGTTAAATTATGTTTAATAAGGCTGAAATGGGTTCCTAAAAATGTATTTATTCTATGGATATTCAATGTGGTTTCCAAGATACATCAGATTTAGTGTTTTGGCACCTACAAGCAAGTTTGGTCTTTGAGTGCAAGAATTTGAGAATCTAATAAAACAAAGCTATAAGGCAGTGCATGTGGTTTTTTTCTGTCAAAATGATGATGGTTAAAGGTGTTTCAAGGTCTAATAAGAGTTATAATTAAGATTGAGTGAATGGTTGTCTTTTTGCCTCATTGAAACAAGTTGAAATGAAGAGTAATTTGGTGAATAGTGAATGACTTGGTTAGTTTAGTGTTTTTCAATGATGTTATTATTTTGGTTCAGTAAATTTGATGATGGTTAAGGTATATTTGAGTCTGATAAAGGTCTGGAATATTGATGAAGTGATTTGGCTTATTGGTAGCCTTATAATTTCAAGTGAAATTGATGGATTTTGGTGAATGGAAAAGTGAATTTCTGATGAATTTGCAAAGTGGTCTTCTCAGTTTGTGTTTGGATCTGATGTACCCTTAGTGATAATTTGTTGTTGATAGATTCTCTTTCATCAATCCAAAATTATAGAATCTAACGAGTGTTGATAGATGGTGGAGCGAAGCTAAACATTTGTAGTTTAAGTTTTATCCAACAATTTGGATATTCTGATGATGTTGATCTTAACACGGGGATCAAAATCAAAGTATATGATGACGTTGAATGAGAATCTATAGGAAATATAATATTACCTATCTAGGTTATACCTATTACAGTTGAGACTGTTTTCCAAATCCTAGATCTAGAGACCCTTATAACATTCTCCTGGGACGTTCATGGATCCATACCATGCAAGTTGTGTCGTTGACCTTACATCAATGCATCAAGTTAAAATAAAATGGAACTTAAGTGACTATATTGATGGATTTGAATCCATTTGAGCATTACAAACTTTCACAAATGAGTCCTAGCCTACTAGAGCATTGTTTTAACAACACTACTTACCATCTTCCTCTATAGCAGCTAAGCCTTTAGTACTACCCATATCTCCTACTCCCCCAAAAATCTAGCTTAATGTCAAAGATCTTGGAGTCAGAGAATATGAGTTACAAGCTTGTTTTCCAAAGCTTGAACCACTACCATCTACATCCCAAGAATTTTATGTTCATGATAAGCCCATGTTTAATGAAGACATCTATGATAACCCACTTTTCTAGAATGATCATATGAAGGATATCCCAAAGCATCCTTTTTTATTCCAAGATCATATTCCTTCTATTCCAATGCATGGGCTACTATATTTTTCTCTCGAGCATCCTGAGCTAGAGTATGCATCTATAGATGTTGCTTCTACTAATATTTCCTACCAAATCATTGATGGCGATTGGGTTTCCTTTGGTATTAGTAGTGCTAAAAAGGATAGCTTTGAAGAATATGTTGATAACATCACTTACCCTACACATGAATCTTACATCTTTTCCATGCCATCAAATTAATCCATTATCATCTATCTCCTAGACTTGGATCAATAAGTGTTAATGCAAAAGCATAAGGTTGTAATCCAAAAGTCAAGAAAGAGAAAGCCTTTATAAAAAAAGTATACAAGGTTAAAGTAGAAAAAGAAAGATCAAGAAAAGTCCCTTGAGCAAAAGCAAAATCAAAAGCACTTAGACATGAAAAATTAAAATCCAAAAGAATAAATAAGCATAAATTAATCTTTAGTTATGCCTTTACACCCACAATAACTAGGGACATATATAAAAGAAGGCCATCAATATATGAGCCTGTTGTTCCAACATTTCTATCAACTACGTAATTCCACAATCTATATAATTTCACCGAGAATATGTTTCCTTTAGTATTACTAGTGCTAAAAGGATAGCTTTTGAAGAATATGTTGATAACATCACTTACCTACACATGAATCATACATCTTCGCCATGCCATCAAATTCATCTAGTATCATCCATCTCCTAGACTTGGATCAAAAAGTGTCAATGCAAAAGCATAAGGTTGTAAGCCAAAAGTCAAGAAAGAGAAAGCATTTATCAAAAAAGTATACAAGGTTAAAGTAGAAAAAGAAATATCAAGAAAATTCCCTTGAGAAAAAGAAAAATCAAAGCACTTAGACATGAAAAAGTAAAATTAAAAAGAAAAAATAAGCATAAATTATCTTTAGTTATGCCTTTACACCCACAAAAACTAAGGACATATATAAAAGAAGGCCATCAATATATGAGCCTGTTGATCCAACATTTCTATCA
>VDFB02353493.1:272847831-273025777 GCA_007258455.2 Sequoia sempervirens | reverse complement strand
TATTTGAATGGATGTAAAAGTGGCTACCAACATCAATTTAAAAAAATAGAAAACAAACCATAAGGGAGGAAGCCAAGAACAAATCTATTGTATTTCTTACAACATAGGTTTTTAATAGTTGACCAAGAATCCCTAACATCGTCCAGTGCTATGGAATGTATCACCAATACATTCAACTTGTTCACAGACACCCTTTTTGACACTAAGCTTCAATATTTTTAGGTTTGTAACATGGCGTCTCTGGTTGTTTCAATTCATGTATATGAGTTCTAAAAGCACTATTGTGAGGTATGTGCACGTGGAAATCTATTTATGATGAGTGAAAGAGGTGTTCAGAAGGATGTCTTAGTATTATGGATAGTGCAGTGGGCAGTCCTTAATAGCTAAGCACAGTTACTTCATAAATGTCAAGAACGGTGTTTTCAAAAATGAAGATGAGCAGTGTCACCTCAAAAAGCATCACAATTGCCTTTGGTATTAACAAGTAGAAGAATAAGGAAATATGAAGACAGTGCATCTTCAATTTGCAGGTTGAGATTGGCATTTTATGTTTGGAGGAATACAATTTTTCTTTCTTGTAATTTTTCTTGATTGGCGTTCCAAAACACTTTTCCAAATGAACAAAAAGCATTTGAATGTTGCATTTGATGAGGAAAAATGATTTATTAGAAATAAAAAGAAAGATTACAAAATTGTAGTAGGAATAGAAAAGAATGGTCTATATAAATTCATGGCTACTTCTCTGTAATCTCTTCCACTGCCTTGATCGGAGATGTATGATACGATTTCAGTTGACAGTAAATGTTGGCTTTGCATTCAGCCATACAAACTTGAATAATTGCATTATTGTTTCCATTATGATGTGCAGTCAATGTTGTTTAACTTAAATAGTTCATGATTGCCTTTATGGGTAGTTGCTGCCATTTTATTTTTAATGCATAAATAATTAAATTTGTAGGACCATGTTCATAAATAAAATTACTTGGAATTTCTGAGTTGTTTGGTTCCTTCTCTTGTATTTGAAATTTTGAACTATATTGATGTAAGGTTACAGATTTGGAAGTGGCAACCCACTAGACAAATGCAATTAAGGATTTGAAATGGAATGGCCTACATGATCAGGAAGATGTAAAATTTGATGATGCACAGAGGAAGAGATTAAGTGAAAATTATAGTAAAGAAAATCATAGTGAAGAAAAATCAGGCAAAGACAAGGGATTATACCAATGTTAATGAATAGTGAGATAAAAAAAATAGGAAATGTTTATGTGTATTTGGACTTAAAATGAGTCTTTTGTCTATATCCAAATGAGTCTTTTGTCACCAAAGAATATCGAATTGAAACTAGGCCTTGCCTTGCAGTACTAGTTCAGTCAAACAATAGAGTAGGTCTTGATATAGACATAAGAGTGGATAGATTAGCCTCACTGGAAATAATTAAATTAGCCTTAGGTTTCAAGTCCATGAAAATTATATATGGTTTTGTGTGTGTGTGTCAATAGATTTTCCTTGCTTATGACCCTAGCTAGGCCTCAAAACTCTTCAATTTTGTAAATAAAATGTGTACAATAGTCTCTTTTGAAGGTTCCATAACATAGCAAGTTCTAAGGTTGTTAGTTGAATTGTTTGTAGTTTCTATCAGAAAGGGGGTGGATTGCATCCTATCTCGAATGGTCATCCTAACAATTGGCAAAGGAAAGCTTTGTTAGATTTGGTCCACTAATTCCCCTTCAACTGTGCTCCTTGGAGAAATGAATTAGATTGAGGAAAATTTATGGGGTTCCTTCACTGGTTACGTGTTATAAGCTTAATTGTTTGTTCAGGAACTATGGCTAGTTTTTGAGTTCATCTTGGTGTTTTTCATATAAAGAATTTTGTTCAAGTTTAAGGTTGTTTTGAGACTACGTAAGGTTTGTTGTGGAGATATTTTTCATGTCAAGATCAAAGAAAAGATTCATTTTCTAGTGTTAAAATATTTTAGATATTTAATTTGATCTTTTTTTCATGACTCTATTATTTTTTATTCTGTGGAGTTTTATTTCTATTAGTTGTCAATTCCTATTCAAATGTTCTATTTTTTCTCCTAATTTAGTTATAGTTTGATATTTTGATTTCTCTAGTACCATCGAACAGGTTGCCTTTTGACTCAAGAATTGTTTATTTTTGTTGAATCTTAAATATCCAAATTGTAAGTGTTGTATATGCTTGATTGGTTCTGTGGTCTCTTTTTTGGTTTCCTATATGTGATTCAATACTTTAAGCATTTCTCGAGAAATGTCATTTTGAGAACATTAATACAAAAAAAATTATTTTAATTTTTCATTAATGTTCTTTAGAATCGCTAAAGGACAAAATTATGTTTACAAATACACAATTCAAACTCTAAAAAGCAATATGGAAATTGTTATGGTAAAAAATGAAAGTCCTCAAGTCCAAAGAAAGAGTACATAATCTTGTAAAAATATGTTGTTCCCAGATTACACCACAAGATTACTAATTTAATAAATTTATTCCATCATATAAAATCCCAAACCAAATTATATTCCAATTTTCTTGTAGATTAAGATTCAAGTATGAAAGTGAAAGGGGGTCTCTTGGTTCCCATGTTGTAGATTAAGATATTTGTATTCTTTAGAAGAATGCCTGAACTTTTTCTTCCAGAGAGTTGTGAGACGACTATCAAGCTCCTTTGGAATAGAACGTATCGAAAGGTTTCTTCAAAGGTACCTAAAAATAATACCAAATTAATTTTTTTAACTGATTATCCTTACCAAAGTACAATAACTTCCAATTGAAATTATGATGGAATGTTATTCAAACAGTAACCAAATTTTAAAAACCAAAATTTACTAAATTTCAATCAAGTTTGTTGTACAAATCAGTTATGGTGATGGTTGTTAGTTTACAGAAATAGATAGTGATTCAGCAGCTAAAACTAGAGGTGGAGAGCATGTATACAATAGAAGCGCTAGGGTGAGCAAATGTCCCTTAGAACTAATGTTGGGGTGTTGAGTGGGTTTTGGTTCACATCCACATCTCCATATACAAGTCTGATATATGGTAATTAACTTTATTTGAAGTTTACAACCACATCTCCATACACGAGGCTGATATATAGGATAATGCTTAGCTGAAGTCCTGTGACATGTACTACATGGTATACCAGAATTATGGACTTTGAAGGACAAACAACCTTACAAATCACAACACACTGATTTATGGTGGGAAAAAATAAATGCTACATTGTCTGTGCATATACATACATATATATACATCTATATTCTTCATGAATAAGAAGAAAAGAGATACTAATTCTTGAATTGGTTCAGTCTTGACTGCACTGGATAGGTTGGGATTGCAATCCAGAATAGTAATGAAGTAAACTTGGGATAAAAAGAATGGGCTTTACCAGAATTACTGAACATAACGATGCACGAGATACATTTATGCCTTATTCTCGAAGGTTCTTTATCAGAGTTGAGTCAGGTTACATCACAAATAGAGCCTCTTAGTGCATAGGGATTTATGGCATGCATGACCATGTAAAAGGGGCTTGCTTGGTTGTCGTGACCTCAATAGTTAGCTGCTTATCTAAAGTTGCAATTTGTTTATGGCTGTAGACAGGGAGGACATTACATCATCTGTATCAGAATATGATCACCATCTAACACTTTAGCCTTACAATATTGTGTGTGAGGATTGGTGAATAAATCTATACTGAATGAACTTATTTTAAATTTTTTGAATGCATTTGAAATGAGATTTGTGGAGTGAGTAAAACAAAAAATCCAGAGCATCAACAAAAGAATCAAGCATGGATAAGGCATGAGTAGTACTCATTGTGCATGCCTATTACTGAAAAAGTGTAGTTATCCTTGCATGATATGGATATGGATATGAGGGTTCATGGAGGCCATTCAAAATGAACTGCTTATGAAACCTGTGCACTAAGATGAACTGAAGGAGGCAGTCTTTTCTTTTCTGAAGGAAAAAAGCTCAGATCCCGATCGCTGGCCCATTGAGCTATGTATGCTCTATCACGATTTTTTGGAGGATGATTTGCTCAATTTGAAAGTGGTAGAGGAATCCAAAATCTCTGGACAAAAATGGGCTCGTTTGATGAGACATTTTCATCTTTGATTCCCCAAATTTTTTTGCCAAATACTTCTGAATACTTTAGAACAAACTCCTTATATGCAATACTATATACAAAATCATTACCAAAGTTATTAATAGATAGATCAAACTAGTTCCTTCCAAAACATTTCAGCTAAGCAGTTTGGTTTATAAAACTTGATTGTCTAACTTGTTATTAATGTGGGCTTATTATATTAAACAACCATGCAAGCCTAGACAAAAGAGTTTACAAATTAAAAGTGCCACATATCATGCTGGATGTATTCCAAACAGACTCACAAAAACATAAAATGGTATAAGCACCTGTAGAACTTAACACTTCAAGTTTCAATATATTACATAGAAGGATAGAGGGCTTCAACAACCTTAAACGATCTCACTAGCCACTCTAAATACCTTTAAGAAAATTACTAGCTACTAATAGTATATGTAAATGATTTAGAATGTTGATTCTTATCAACTACTCTAGAGGCCTTTAAGAACCTCACCAACTGCTCTAAAAAGTGAAAACCTTGAAGAGCCCTTATCACCTACTCTAAATAACTTAACAAAGCTTACCAACTTTATAAACCTTATAGATTTTGAGCAACTACAAAAAAAAATCTTAAGAGAACCTCACCAGCTGCTCAAAACTTAAAAGAGCCTCCTCGTCCAGTCCAAAAACATAAAAGAACCTAGATGCTACTTTGAAGATTTATATAAACTCATGGCTATTATAGAAGTATGTGCAATAATCGTTTTGACTGAAATTAAGAAAGGAACAACCCTCAACAAAATGCACAAGCTACTCTAATCCAAAGAAAATTCTACTAAAAACTTTCGACAAAAGATCTTGATCTTCCAGCCCCTATGGTAATTCTATAAGCCTAACAAAATAATGTGATCTCAAATCTTGAATTTGAATTTCCTAATAAGTAGCATTAACAAGAATGAAGATATAAATGCCAAATTCACATGAAACGTGTAGGCTTCAGTTAAGCTCCAAAGTCTGTATAACTGAAAACTTACTCCATATTCATAGGAATTTACCTATAGATAATTCATAATACCCATTTGACTACAAAGATCAAACAACACAGCAGTACAAAGATTTAACCTAGTCTTCAGCCCCAACAAAACAAGCAACCCTAAATTAAAGGAAAATTCTAACCAACACTCCAGTCAAAGATCTCAGTCTTCAAGCCTTGACAACGATTTTAAAAAACTAAAAAATAAATATGATATAGGGTTACTATTGTCACACACTTCAACAATGAGTAATTTATGTTAAGTACTTTCTTGCACCTTATCTAAAAAGAATTGTATATTTTCTAACTCACTTTAGAAAACAGGGTTGTTTTGGGTGCTCATGATGCTCTCTTCTTGAACCCCAAGGAATGCGATTGACATCTGCTTTTGAATAGCCAATATTTTCCAATTAATGGTGCAATATTCTTACCAAAAAAAATTGTTGGCCAACCAACCATTAGATCTTCATTCTTTGGCCAAAGAAAAGGCACAAACAGCCCAACAAACCCTCCATGTTTCTCAAAGCTTCTAACCTAACATGGATTATAAATAATTTAAATTAAGGCAGGCTTGGGACCTGAATGGATTAGGGAAGCTTAGGTATTACTGATTTTTTGTGAAATTGATTGTAGATTATGGAATATACCTGTGTATGGCTGCAAGAACTGTGCATGGTTAAGATTGTGGTCTCTATAAAGTGTGAATGATCTTGTGATCTTGATATGATCATAGAGGATATTATAATAATTATAATAATAAATTAAAATATCAATAAATGAAAAATAAAATTAAAGTTTAATTTAAAATTATCCTTCCAAGAGCCTGTTCAAAAACAAAGTATCTGCAATTGAAATTACATACATTCTCGTAGTCTGTAGGAGACAATTGACTTACAAAACATGCATGGCTAGAAGCCCTCATGGAAAACAAAAGAAATCTACATAAGCCAAAAAAATCAAAATGAAAACTATATATCAATTATATAGCCCTCAAAATTAAAGGATTGTAAACTACTAAAACCACAGAAAGGTAAATTTGAAAAAGAAAAGAAAAAATCTGTACAACACATGAGCCATCATGGAAAAAGAGGAAAAACCAATGAAGACTCAGAAAGAGAATCTAATAGATTAAGAAACGTTACAACTCAAACCCTAAGAAGAAAATAGCATTTAAAGAAAGTAAAGTTACTCACCTGGAGAAATTACAGCAACAAAATTGACCTCTATGAAGAGATTTAAAACCCGAGTTCTGCCTTTGCAAGACAATTACAAATTCGCTTGTAAATAATACAACAAAAACAAAATCACATAATTAGAAATGGGCGTTGAGTTTTTAAAAAGAACATTTCATTATGTAAACCCTAAAAATCACAGACATTGGAAATGAGCATTTAAGGAAAGTAAAGTTACTCACCTGGAGAATTTATAGCAACAAAATTGACCTCTATAAAGAAATTTAAAACCCCAGTTCTGCCTTTGCAAGACAATTAACGAATTTGCCTGTAAATAATACAAGGAAGCCCTCCTAAGATAATTATATACAAGATTTCAAAGAATTGATGAAAGTGATGAAGATGAGGAACAAAAGCACATAAATGAAAGCTTGTAAAGAGCACAATGGAACGAAAGTTTTTAAAGAGCACAATGGCGGTGAGGTTACCATAGTGTCGGTGCTTTAATTGCATTTTTTTTGTTGTTGCATGGATCGATAGAGCATAATGGCGATGTTGTTAACATAAGATAAAGGCGTGTGAAGTGCAGTCTTGGAAGCGTGGGACTAAGGAATGGGCGGCGAGAATTCTACAACAATTTTTTCGGACACGCTTGAGACAATTTTGGTGCCGTGAGACAATTTATCTCAGACGTGAGACAATTTTGGTGGACAAAACCCACAATAAATAGCCTATCGACTAATTATAAATGTACTATTATATGAGTGCAAAGCATCACATAACATGATTTTTGTTATATTATGTAGTCGCAAGTGCATTGGTTCACATGTATACAAAATGTAAACCCTTAGTCGATCACAATAGTCATAAAACCCCTTGGCGCTCTCACAAACTGCCTTTTTAGTATTTGACATGGAGATTCGTGAGACACATGGCATTTTGTTATTTGTAGCGGCCAAACGTAGGTCTGGTAGTTTCAAATTAAGCACTGAGCGCTCATTAGCAGCTAAATGGTGAATGCCACGTTGGCATAGGGCTGTGAAATACGGGTTTGACCGCACATATAACTGCGGTGCTATAGTCTCTGCTGGCGGCTAAGGTTTGTTCGCTGCCAAGCCCATAGTCCGCCTTGCGCTGCGGTTGGTCTAGCCGCTAAATTGACTGCTGCGGCTAGACACGGGGCTCCCCAGGCCCCTGCGATTGACACTTTGTTTGGAAACTTCCAAGCAAATGCAATTGCTGGTGTAGTTACAACCGCTGTAGCAGGCGTGTATGCAAACGAGGCATGCAAATTGTTTGACAGAATGCGTCAGAGAGAAGAGCTCTCATGGACTGCAATGGTTGCAGGATATGCAGAAAATGAATAGTTGAAAAATCTTTAGAAACTTTGAAGCAAATAAAATTGGCAGGTGTAAAAGTCAAATTCCACAATGCTTGTAAGCATCGTCGCAGTCTATGCCAGAATGGGCGCTTTGGAACAGCGTATGGACATCTATCAAGGCATATTGCAACAGGGATTTTTGTCAGATATTACAGTTGAGAATGCTCTGGTAGAGGCAGGGGACATGAACTGTGCCGTGGAAGCCGTTGTGAGCGGAATACCATTGTGAAATTGATAAAGTTGAACATTCTTCTGAATATATTCCGTGAATTGCACTTACAGTTAGAAATATGGCAACTAATCACATATGAAAACAAAACACTGGAAACAAATGAGCTTGTGTGAATCGAGCAGCAGTATTTTGTCATCGGAGGTCTTCTGCAGTATGATGCCCTGCACAGCACACGTGCCAGACACAACCCGGGAAAACCTATACCCAACCAGTCTAAACACAGAATCCATCTGGAAACCACAGAAAACCCTCTTCCCCTTGAACTGCCTGCAAATGCAGTTCTCACTTCATGGATTTACTCCGGATTTTAGGTGAAAATACATTAATAAGGCCTCAAGATGTACTGGAAGATCTGGGCGGACAATTATAGATCCCGCAAAATAAAACTCTAACTTTGAATAGGTACTGTCACAAAGGATTTGTTTGACGGGCACTGTCGACCGTCAGTTTAAAAAATGGTTTCAGAAATTCACTGTCAGTAATTCACTGTCAAAAGTTCATCGTTGTGATATTTTCATCACGTATACAATTCATTACGCGTATATCTTTTATTATGCATCAATATAATCTTTCTTTTTTTTTGGATATTCTTAACCACTTAAATATTAAAAATGTATATGCAGTAAATATATCATGATGATGAATTATTTATGATGAATTGTATACGCAATGAATATATCAGAAAGATGAAATCTGATGATTAATATGAATTGCTGGACGGTGATCTCTAACAAAAATGTGTAGCTGAGAAAATTCAAAAATCTTATCATCTCGAGGAGTTGACATCTACGGGGGAAAACATTACGGGACAAGGAAAGTAGAATCCGCCTACTACGCGAATAAAATAGAATCCCCATGAGGCGATAATAGGCCATGCACATGGGAAAATTTATAGAATAATTTCAAGCAAACAGTTGCAGTTATCTCTTTTGACGTTAAGCTGCCCAAACAAGGTAAAAGAGGCGGCTAAATACCTACAAATCATTTTGGCTGTTCTTTCTTACTTGATAGAGATTCTGTGCTCACGTTGGAGGGCATAAAGAGGATCAGGGATATGCGGACTGGATGCAAAGTCTGAGTATACTATCTCATAAAATATTAGTGTAATATAATTAACATGATACGTATTGACCCGTTTGTCGATTCGCAAGTCAATAAGATAGATCTGCATGACCTGGTTTAAGCTTATCATGAATGGCGGAAAAGATTATAAATACAAGCAACAGAACAAGGGGGAGAAACATAATTGCCCATCATGCAGCGCTTAATCTGCATTGTTTTGTTGCTGTTGAAGTCCTCAGCAATCGTTTATGCTTCGAGGAACGATTTGTTATCATGTCTAAGATCGAGTAGGGTAACGAACATCACCACTCAATCCAATGCTCTACAATTTGATTCTCTTTTCCGATATTCACTCCAGAATCTGCGATTCACAGAGCCTTCTGTTCGCAGGCCGCATTTAATAATAATTCCGCAAAGCAGAATTCAAGTGCAGAAGGCGGTGGGGTGCTCTATTCAATACGGTTGGGAGATTCGGGTGCGCAGCGGAGGGCACAGCTACGAAGGCCTCTCCTCTACCTCCGATGCGCCCAACTTTCTCATCATTGACCTGATGGCCGTCGACAACGTACACGTGGACGCGACTGCATCTACAGCTTGGGTAGAAGCAGGGGCCACGCTGGGTCAAGTGTACGCTGCCATAGCCCGAAAGACCGGAAGGCTCGGTTTCCCTGCAGGCGTTTGCCCCACGGTGGGCTCCACCGGCCATTTTGCCGGGGGCGGACTCGGTCTGCTAACGAGAAAATATGGCCTGGCCGCCGATAATGTGATTGATGTATTGCTTATTACGGCCGCCGGCAAGGTTCTGAACCGGAAAAGCATGGGAGAAGACCTGTTTTGGGCTGTACGAGGCGGCGGAGGCGGCACCTGGGGTGTGGTCCTTGCCTGGAAAATCAGGCTCGTGAGCGTTCCTTCAACAGTCACGGTGTTTACAGTTTTAAAGACGGGGCGAGATTCCGTAACAGAAACTGTGCATCGATGGCAATACGTGGCACCCTATATGGAAAAAGATCTGTTCATGCGTGTACAAGTCTTCGGAGTCGAACAAGAGGGGAAGAAAAGGATTCGGGCTTCGTTCCATGGTATGTACCTTGGCCCGCAGGACGAACTGCTTAGTAAAGTCAAGGAAAGCTTTCCTGAGCTGGGTATGGCTGCCGCGGACTGCCAAGAAATGAGCTGGATCCGATCGGTAGCCTATTTTGCTGGAACAAATCTGAGCGATTTGAGCAACAGATACTATTCAGGCAAAAATTTCTTCAAAAATAAATCTGATTTTGCCAGAAAGCCTTTGCCTAAGTCAGGCCTGCGTGGTCTGTGGCCTATGCTGGAGAATGAGCTGGGCGGTAATATTATAATGTCTCCGCTGGGTGGATTTATGAATGAAACCCCTTCCACTGCCCTGCCCTTTCCTCATCGGGCGGGGAATTTGTTCGACATTCAGTATGTCTTAACATGGTATGAGGAAGGAAATGACGCCCGCCATATTGAGTGGATGAGAAATCTTTACAAATATATGAGTCCCTATATGTCCCATTCACCGCGGCCTGCATATGTAAATTATCTGGATCTGGATTTGGGGTTTTCGGCCAATGGTTCGTCCTCTGTTAAAGAAGCGAGAGCTTGGGGGGAGAAGTATTTTCTCGGTAACTTTGATAGGCTTGTGAAGGTGAAGAGCTGGGTTGATCCTCACAATGTTTTCAGGAATTCTCAGAGCATTCCTGTAATGAAATAGATGTCTGTGAATGGCAGATGACTACGTAGTCATTAATAATTGGTCAGCATTTAAGAGATTGTCGACCACGTTTATCTTTTATGATTTTTTTAATAAATAGTGAGAGTAGCCCTCTAGTCAACAGCTCCACAATTATATTTCTTTTAAACTTCATTGCATTTTTATACTTTTAAATCATTCTAATAAGGTCATAAGTATTTGTTAAAATATTTTCAATATTTTAAAAAAATAATTAAATTTGTTAATACTGCAATGATTTTTAAAAACATTCGATAATAATACAATAAATATTAATTATAAGAAAGATTAATTTATTGTTGTTTTTAAAAGAATGTATCTTATCAATAACATTATTTAATATAATTATGTAATAAGCTATATTAAATATGTATTAATTTTAGAAATTATAGATGTGTATTTTTTGTGCTATACACATTATTAAACATATTGAATCATTTATTGAGTGCATTCAAATGCTTATTATTTGGTTATTATTGCAATTTATTTTTGTACAATTATAATGTGTTGTACGTACAAACACTAGATACATAAAGTTTGACCAAAATATTCAAATTAATAACAAGATATGCATTATAACATGATGAAAAATATTAATATCATGATCATAGTGGGAGTACATATGTTCATGTGTTTCCATGAAGTTGGAGGATGGACCCCTACTGTAGTATGGGATGCGTTGTAGTCCTCTTCTTGGTTATCAGATTGGTATACATGCCCCTTTTGGAATGGAGGATGGACCTTCAGTGCAGTATAAGATATATGATAATCCTCTTCCTAATTATTAATTGACACACATACCCCTTTCAAGATTGATAATGGACCTTGTAGTATGAGATGCATTGTAGTCCTCTTCCTAGTCATATCCTTGAAGCACTTAGATTCTACCTTATCCTACATGCCTCCAAAATTATCACTTCAGGATTATTCTTGTAGATTATAACTTTCTATGTCCACTAGTTTGGGGTGGATAGGGTTGTAGTTCACGTAGTTGGGTTTGTTGCACTCTTGGGTTAGGAACACAAACCCAAGTAACCAATTTTTATGCATGATAACTCAAGGTATTGTGCTATTCTAGATACTCTTAATTCATGAGCATTGTATCTTGTTATCTTGTTATTTATTATTTATATGAATTGGCTAAAGGAATGCATTGTTGCCAATTAAGGTGGAGCTTGTATTTACTATTTTTTGTTCAATTTTTTTTTAAGATCTTCAAATTAATAACAAGACATGTATTATAACATGATGAAAATACATTAATATCCTGACCATAGCTTATAGGATACCATATCAAAAATATATATTATAATTAGTTGAGTAAACATAACATCATATTAATAATATATTTTACACAAATAAAATTATATTGAGGCAATTAGAAAACTTTGATAAATTCAATATTATAATTCAAAAATAGTAAAAAACCATGATAATATATTAAAACTAGTAGATTTGGCATCAATGGAATGTGAACATTATGAGGACAATGATGGAATTGCACCATGATTGTATTAACATCTTAGATTAAAAAAAACTTGTGGTATTCCTTTTTATATCAAACCACCTTTCTAATTACATAATTTTGACCCTCTATGGAAGGTCTTATTTTCTATTAACATAAGCAAAGAAGTGACAATGTGTTTCTATTGAAGGAAATGCATATAACCATTAAAAATACAACTTGTGATTGCAATCAACCCTAGACGAATATTGATTATCTTTAAATAATTTTTTTTGCATATTTTATGTATGACACATGCCAACAATCTCCCTTTTAGACCTATTTATGTACTTTTTGAATATATTTAATATTTTTGATGCTGTGGATGACATGAGAAAACCTTCCCACAAAAAAATTAATTCAAACATCAAAGTCTAGATCTAAAGACAATACAAGCTCTCATCCTTCATATTTAGTTTGAAGGTAGGCAAAAATCAATTGAGGATCAACAAGTTTTCCATTTTTCTATTTCTTTTGAATTAGAAAAGATGGTTTCTCTATTGTCCCCTTAATAAATTTATGTCTTATTAGACAATAGATGAAAGGATATATATTAGTTGACATATTTTGGAAAGCACTTGGGACTACATTCTAATAGACAAAGAACCCATATTTTTTCAAAATATGTCAAGCTCAACTTTCACCATCAAAAATAATTCCTACACAAAAAATTTCAACTTTCTCAAACCAAGTGGGGAGATATCTTACTAAAAAGTGGCTTTGCACCATCTTTTTTGAAAGGAACTAGTTGTTACTAAATGAAATTGCAATAAAATTTTACAACCCTCCCTATTCATAGAAATATATTTTTTATTTTACATTTTAGAAATTTGAAAGCTTTAGAATATCATAAAGAACCAAAAAATCATACTTAAAGACCTTGGAATTGATATAAACGACATATTAAAATTATAATAAAATATGGAAACAAAAAAATCTATATTTTTAAATTAAAACTTTTGAATTTCATTCCAAAAAAATCAAGAAAATTACATTTAAAATATGATGTTTAAAGCCTTTTTATAAAAATTGCAACTTTAAATGCTTATTTTAACATAATACATAATTATTTGTCACTAGTGAGATTTGTTTATTATATTTGAAATAATTCTTGTATTTATTTAGATTCATTTTACCGTATGTGCACTTGATTTACTATAACGTACATATTATTAATATTGACTACATAACTAAAAAAATAATTAACATTATGGATGATTGCACAATTATTGTGTAATTATTAAAAATTGATTCTATTGTTGAAATATAATCATTTTTCTAATAACTAGAAAATAAATAAATAAAAACATTGAATTATGATGGCATTTATTCATCCCTAATGATGTATGATTTCTATATTAATCTAGTATTTAAATGCATATATGTTTGAAATTAAAATATCTGTCTATGCACATTTGATACTATTTATTTATTAATTAAAATTTCAAATCATGTTAAATTTTAAATTTTTATTAATTAATTAATAGATATTGTTCAATTTTTGAGAAAAAAATTAGAAAAAAATAAGTGAAGACTTTAGTGTCCATGTTTGTAACATGAAAGACATTAGTTTGAAGGTCTTATAACTACATCTAAAGATTTTTATTATAAAATACAATAATTTTTTAAAAAAGATTATATATTTCATAAAAAATATATAATTTATTGAAAAAATATAAATTAATATATATCTAATTCATTTTAAAATAAAATAGATTTTAAACATTTGAAAGATAAATTTGAATAGGTATTGTCACAAAAGATTTGCTTAATAGACATTGTCGATGGTCAAATTTTAACATTGGAAGGACTAACAAAATGTCTAGCTAACAAAAAAATCCTCAATCTTGACAAGCTTAAAACACACACTTTAAGCGTTGACTTTCTTAGATGACTCGTTCAAATCATACTAATTTTTTCAATAGAACCCACCTATTAGTGTGATTTCGGATGAACCACCTAAACAAGTCAAAGCTTAAAATATGATGTTAAAACAAACCCAATCTTATCATCTAAATAAATAGACATGAAGAAAAAAAATATTTCAAACCATAAAATATAAAACCCATCTCTTATAAATTCATAATAATGCAATAAAATATTGACATTGAATATTTTAAGATAAATTTTCAATTCGCATGAGGCAATAAGAAGCCTTCCACATGGAAAATTGCTATAATAATTTCAAGCAACAGTTAAACAGTTCTCTCTTTTAAGCAGTCCAAACAAGGTAAAAGAGGCGGCTAAATACCTAAAACCATTTTGGCTGTTCTTTCTTACCTGAAAGAAGTTCTGTACGCACGTTGGAGGACACGTGGACTGGATGCAGAGTCTGAGTCTACTCTCTCATATGATTAATAGAATACGTATTTGACCCGATTCTCTTTCGCAAGTCAAGAAGAGAATTCTGCATAACATGCTTCAAGCTTATCATAAATGGCGGAAAATATTATAAATACAAGCAACAGAACAAGGAGGTTAAACATAATTGCTCATCATGCAGCGCTTAATCTTCATTCTTGTGTTGCTGTTGAAGTCGTCTGCAATCGTTTCCGCTTCAAGGAACGATTTGTTATCATGTCTAAGTTCGAGTGGTGTAACGAACGTCACCACTCAGTCAAATGCCCTACAATTTAATTCTCTTTTCCGATATTCTCTCCTAAACCTACGATTCACAGAGCCTTCTGTTCGCAGGCCGCAGATGATAATAATTCCGCAAAGCAGAATCCAAGTTCAGAAGGCGGTGGGCTGCTCCGTTCAATACGGGTGGGAGATTCGCGTGCGCAGCGGAGGGCACAGCTACGAGGGCCTCTCCTCCACCTCCGATGCTCCTAACTTTCTCATCATTGACCTCATGGCCGTCGACAACGTACGCGTGGACGCGACTTCATCTACAGCTTGGGTAGAAGCAGGAGCCACGGTGGGTCAAGTGTACGCTGCCATAGCCGAAAAGACCGGAAGGCTCGGTTTCCCTGCTGGCACTTGTCCCACTGTGGGCTCCTCCGGCCATTTTGCCGGGGGCGGTCTCGGTATGCTAACCAGAAAATATGGCCTGGCCGCCGACAATGTAATCGATGTGTTGCTTCTTACGGCCGCCGGCAAGGTTTTGAATCGAAAAAGCATGGGAAAAGACCTGTTTTGGGCTATACGAGGCGGCGGAGGAGGCAGCTGGGGTGTCGTCCTTGCCTGGAAAATCAGTCTTGTGAGCGTTCCTTCGACTGTCACGGCGTTTACAGTTTTAAAGACGGGGCGAGATTCCGTAACAGAAGCTGTGCATCGATGGCAATACGTGGCACCCAATATGGAAAAAGATCTGTTTATGCGTGTACGAGTCTTCGGAGTCGAACAAGTGGGGAAGAAAAAAATTCGGGCTTCGTTCCATGGTATGTACCTCGGCCCACAGGACGAATTGCTTAGTAAAGTCAAGGAAAGCTTTCCTGAGCTGGGTATGGCTGCCGGGGACTGCCAGGAGATGAGTTGGATCCGATCAGTAGCCTATTTTGCTGGAACGAATCTGAGCGATTTGAGCAACAGATACTATTCTGGCAAACTTTTCTTCAAAAATAAATCTGACTTTGCCAGGAAGCCTTTGCCCAAGTCCGCCCTGCGAGATTTGTGGCCTATGCTGGAGAATGAGCTAGGCGGTAATATTATAATGTCTCCACTGGGTGGATTTATGAATGAAACCCCGTCCACTGCCCTGCCCTTTCCTCATCGAGCGGGGAATTTATTCGACATTCAGTATGTGTTGATATGGTATGAGGAAGGAAATGATGCCCGCCATATTGAGTGGATGAGAAATCTTTACAAATATATGAGTCCCTACGTGTCCCATTCACCGCGGGCTGCATATGTAAATTATCTGGATCTGGATTTGGGGTTTTCGTCCAATGGATCGTCGTCTGTTGAGGAAGCGAGAGGTTGGGGAGAGAAGTATTTTCTCGGAAACTTTGATAGGCTTGTTAACGTGAAGAGCCGGGTTGACCCTCACAATGTTTTTAGGAATGCTCAGAGCATTCCTGTGTAATCAGGTGGGGGAGAGGACCCATTACCTGTCCTAACTTTGCATTTCTAATTATGAAAATTTCAAATCACTCTCAATTTTTTACAGCAGCTTACTTGACAAGTCCCCTGCTTAGTTTTAGGGCCACATCAGCATGCTTTTTGTCAAAGTGTCCAAAAAGACCCAAATAAATGTGAGGCTAATACTTGTGCATTCAGAACATGGGTAGTTGAGCACTGATGTGGCATCACATGATTGGTTGTTTTTTAGATCAAATGAATACATTTTGTTTAATTATGAGTAGTCAAGTTACAACTATTAGGCATTATATAAACAACTACGATCACAACTATTGAAACATGCTCAACTACTAGGTCCTCTCCCCTAAATGTTTGTGAATGAGAGATGACCATGTGGTCATTAATAATTGGTCAGCATATAGGAGATTCTCTACCACTTATCTATTATGATATTAATATATAATGATATTGAATTAACTCTTTAATAAGGTCATAAATATTTCTATTTGACAAATATATTAAGATGATCTTAGTTTTCATAAAATGGATATGATAATTAAAAAAAAAAAAATTATAGATAAAAAGGTTATAGGTCTTAATCTATATTAAGATAAAATAGGTAATTACATAAGGAGTCATCAATAAGACAAAATGGTCAACCAACATTTATATATATAGAAATAGATAGGAAGGAGACACAATTTTTTAAAATTGAAGATACAAAATTAACAAAATCATATATCAAAAGTATACCATTTCCTTGATTACACTTCATTTTCATCTTGAACTTCGTTTATATCCTTGCATCATTGATACTAGGGGCATTATTTACTAGGGGATCATGATGGCAGCGAACATGGGCAAGCAGGTAACATGCAACATGAAAAACCTTTGTTATCTTCTTGACCAATTGAGGGCCAAACTCCTTTCTATTCACATAGATTGCATTTTCAATAGGGGCATCAATTTGAGTTTGCAAGCCACATCTCAAAGCGTTGGAGACACAAATAACATAATAATTATTAATTATAAGAAGGATTAATTTATTAAGATTTTTAAAAGGATGCATCTTATCAATAACACTATTTAGTATATATTATGTAATAAGCTACACTAAATATATATTATTTTTAGAAATCATAAATCACCTATTGAGTGTATTTGAATGTTTATTGTTTGATTATTATTGTAATTTATTTTTATAATTATAACGTGTTCTGTATAAAAATACGATACATAAAGGTTGACTAAAACATTCAAATAAACAACAAGACATGTATTATAATACCATAAAAATACATTAATATCATGACCACAGGTTATATGAGATCATATTTAATTAGTTCAGTAAACATAACATCATATTAATAGTATATTTTACACAAACAAAATTACATGCACAATTGAAAAAATAAAAAATAAATACTACAATTTGAATAAACTAGTGCAAAACCATTATAATATAATAAAGTTGGTAATTTGACATCAATACATGTTACAAACATCATAGGGACAATGATGAAACTACACCAATATTGTATTAACATCTTGGATACAAAATACTTGATGTATGCCCATTTTTTTAGCAAAGCACCTCTCCAATTACAATATTTTGACCCTACTATAGCAGTCTTATTTTATATTAAATTAACATAGGCAAATGAATGACAATATGCTTCTATTGAAGGAAATGCATACAACCATTCATAATATAGCCTGTGATTGCAATAGACCCCAAATGAATATTGATTATACTTATATATTTTTCTTTGCACTCTTATGTTATCAAATATATCAAAAATATACCATTTAACCTCTTGATGTAATCTTTAAATACATTTAAATTATTTTTGATGTAATGAATGATCTAAGGAAATATTCTCACAAAAAAATTAATTCAAACATAAAAATCTAGATCTAAAGACAATGCAAGTTCTCATCCTTCATATTTAACCAATTGAGGATTAAGTGTTCTAAAATTCTATTTCTTTGGAATTAGTAAAGATGGTTTCTTTAGTGCCCCCTAAGAAATGCATGTTCTATTAGTCAATAGACCAAAGGGTTGACATATTTTGGAAAGTACTTGGGCCTATGTCCTAATGAGAAAGAAATATGTCAAGCTTAAATTTCATCATCAAAGACAACTATTAGGGTAAGTACATGGAAATGGGGAACCAAAAAGGGGTCTTAAGTGATTACTTTGTTTATGAAATTAGAAAAGATTGATCTTGGATGAGAAATTGAAGATAGTTATGTTCAAAATGTGAAGATGCTTGCAACAAGAACAAGAGTACTAGTTCTTTGAATCTACTTTCTAAACTACTATTTTTTTAAAATGGTGGAGATTAAGGGGTTCAAAAAGGGGGAGCACACAAAGTACTCTTTTTTTTATCAAAAAATATAGCATAACATTTGGTGTGCTATCCCTAATTTTTTTGTAGTATTTAAAAAATCACTTTAGTGAGAAATTAGCTAACATCATGTAGTTTATGCTCAAATTTTCTACTAATTTTTAATGAATATATTATTTTTTACTAATTTTCAAAGTGGAAACATCCTAAAAAATAAAAAAATTGAGCGTCTTGTCCCCAAATTTAATAGGAAACTAATCAAAAATAATTTTTTTACTATGTATAAAATAAATTCTATTTTCTAAAAATGTAGCCAAAAATACATACATAGATGTTTGACAAAAAATTGAGACACTAGCAAAATAAATTAAATATATCAAAAGCCTTAACATATTTGAAATGTGAGAAAAACTACATGGCTAAAAAGCTAAGAGAGAGCTCAACATTGCTATGTAATTTTTTTAATTGAAATTGAAATGCGTGTAAACTTGATGGAGAGCACACTTGTGATTGTGTCAATTTTATTACAATTTTAAAAAGCATATCTTTGGGTGTTGAAATGTCAATCCCAAGGTATATCCAACCCTAAGGATTGGAATTTCCCATGCCAAATAATAATGTGAGCGTGCTCTAATGAACTTGCATTATTGTTTGGCTTAGGTTCTCATAACATGAGTGTGCTATAACATGCTCATGTTCTTGTGAAGAAAAAACAATCTCCTTCTCTCTCCCTCACCTTCTCTCTCTCTCTCTCCCACTCTTTACTCTCTTCCTCCTTCCCTCTCTCTCCCTCTCCTGAGCTCTAGACCTATCTTTTTACCTCTCCCTTCCCCCCTCTCTCTCTCTTTGTCCCTTTTTTAGATTTTCATCTCTCTAGATGTATCTCTCTACCTCTCCCTCCCTCCATCCTTCCCTCTATATTTACCTCTATCTCACCTCTCTATCTCTCTCCCCTTGTTACATCTCCCTCCTTCCCTCGCTCTCTCTACCTCTCTTTCTTTCTCTCTCCTTCCTTCCCTCCCTCTCTCACTTTTCTCTCACCTCTCTACATTTGTCTTTATCTCTCTCTCACCTCTCTATCTATGTTTGTCTTCTCTCTCTCTCACCTTTGTAGCTCTCTCCCCTCACTACCTCTTCCTCCCTCCCTCACTCTCTCTCAGTACCCCCTCCATTTCTCTTTCTCTCCTTATCTTCCTCTCTCTCTCACCTCTCTCTCTCTCTCTCTCTCTTTCCTTCTCTTTAAATTATTCATGGTTTAGGGTTTAGGGGCTAGTGTTTACAGTTTATAATGGAGGGTTTAGAGATTAAATTTATTTTTTTAGTTTTTATTGTTAAATTATTAATGTTAAGTTTTCTAGGGTTTAACAAACAATGTTTAGAATTTAGGGTTTATAGTTTAAGGTGGAGGGTTCAATGTTGAGGGTTTAGGGATTAGATTTAATTTTAATGTTTTAGTGTTAAAAGTTATTAATGCTAGGTTTTAGAGTTTAGGGTTTAGAGCCTAGGGTTTAGGGTTTAGTATATAGTTTTTAAAGTTCAAGGCTTAAGGTTTAGGGTAAATAGGGTTCATGCTGGAGGGTTGAGAGTCTACCTACATATCTCTCTCCCTCTCTACCTCTTCCTCCCTCCCTCCCTACCCATATCTCTCTCTCCCTGTCCCTCTATCTATCCTTGTCCCTCTCTTCCTCTCCCTCTCTAATTATTCATGGTTTATGGTTTAGGGTTTAGTGTATAATGTTTAGGGTTTAGGGCTTAGGGTAGTTTAATGGCTAGGGTTTACTATTGATGATGAAGGTTTTAGGGTGACACCTACCTCTATCTCTCCCCTCTCTACCTCTTCCTCCCTCCATCCTTCCCTCTCTACCTCTCCTACCCTCCTTCCCTCCCTCCCTACCCCTCTCTCTCTCACCTCTCTACCTCCCTCCCCTCTCTATTTGCTACCCTCCCCCACTCTCTGTCTCTCTGTCTGTCTCTCTCTTTATCTTCTCCCTCTCACCCCTCTATCTTCTTACCCACGCTACCTCTCCCTCCCTCTCTCTACCTCTCCACCCCTCCATTGCTCTCTCTCCCTCTTTCACTGTCTTGCTCTCCATCTCACCTCTCTCTATCTAAATTATTCATGGTCTAGAGTTTAGGATTTAGGGTTTATGACAAAGGGTGTAGAAAGTAAATTATTATTTTAAGTTTTAGTTTTAAATTATTAATGTTAAGTTTTAGGGTTCAACGAATAATATTTAGGGTTTAGGAATTAAATATAATTTGTAAGGTTTTAGTGTTAATTTTTTTAATGTTAGGTTTTATGGTTTAATGTTTAATAGGGTTTAAGGATTAGGGTTTAGGGTTTAGCATATAGTGTTTATAGTTTAGGGCTTAAGGTTTAGGGTCTAGGGTCTAGGGTTAATGATGGAGGTTGAGGGTCTACCTCTCTCTCTCTCTCACCTCTCTCTCCCCCCTCTATATATCTCTCCCTCCTTCCTTCCCTCCTTCCCTCTCCCTCCCTCCCTCTCTATCCCTATATCTCTCTTTCCTTCCTTCTCTCCCACTCCTCTTCTTCTCTCTAGACATGTCTCTCTAAATTATTCATGGTTTAGGTGTGTCGGTAAGCAGATTGACACTTGAAATGATATTTGACTTGACCAATGGAAAGTGGCAATAACACTCCAATAGTTGGAGAGATTGCTTGTGAAACAAAAATCTCCCTCTACATTTGAGAGGGGAAACTCACTCATATGATAAGGTTATTTGAGTTTTTTAAATGGATAAGAAAAGGAACTTAAACAAGTTCATTAACAAGATCATAGACTATGCATGTATGAGCATGATAATAATTTTTGATTTATAACAACACATTTAAATCAAGATACCAAAAAATGAAAATGTCCTAAATGTGATTTATGAAAGATTGACTATTTATTTTTCACAAACAAGATGAAGGATAATGAATATCATCATCAACTTAACATATGAACAAGATTAATGATGATGCATAGAAAAAAAAATGAATGTACATCGAAAAATGCTTTCCATTACTTTGTGAAATTACACAATTTTAAAAATCCTTTGTGCTAATTTGTGAAAATACCAAAAATTCCTTTTACAAAGACCCAAGATCCATATATTGGCTTGGTTTCAATAACTACTTTGTAACTAACTAATAACTACCAGGAATAACTACCTTTTACAACTTTGAGAAAATAAAACAACTAGTTAAAATTTTCCAACTTTTCTTGGAATCAAAGTCCATTTCTAACCTTAGTTACAAGGTAGTGAAATAAGTCACATTACATCAACATTAACTTAAAATTAATTCTTGAATTATGACTTAAGAAAATGACTTGATCTCGATTTTCACTATGTAACTCCTTTTCCTTTATTCACATCATCCCTGACTCTTTTTGAAGAAGTCCCTTGTGTTGCATCCTGGATTTGATGAAGAGGAGACTTCACTTTGTGTGCTCTGAAAAGTTTTACTGCAAAAGCAAGGAATTTGTTGTTAGGAATAATAATTTTTGTCACCCTTAATGTCCAAATACTCTGGCTCTTCTAGATACCCTCCAACTCATGATGAATATCATGCATCTGACTGCAACATGTATCTATAACTATTGAGATTCCATTCAATTTCTTCATTGTATTTGTGCTTCTTTACCTTTTGTTGAAGGCATTTCTCACAAAATCTCCAAAATCCTCCTCAAGAAAGGCCTGCAGTGTGCTTTCAAACCTTGTGTCACCTTAAAAAATTGTATCCCCCCGCTTAAGGACCCGAGAGACAACTTGCATAACTCAGGTGTCTACAAAGTTGTTTGTTCTTGTGGTATTCCTTATATTGGTGAAACGAGTCGCTCGTTCAACACCAGAATTAAAGAACATGGTGCTGACATTAAACACGAACGTGTCATCAAATCTGCACTTGTCGAGCACTCCTCTTCTACTAAGCATCACATTTGCTTAGAAAGTACTCAAATCTTGTTCAAAGAGGAAAACCCCTATAAGAGGAAGCTGAAGGAAGCCATAGGAATCATCAACCACCCAACCAACCTCAATCGTGATGAAGGTTGGAATCTTAGCCTCTCTTGGTGCCCTCTTCTTTTGAACTTGCCTATCCAACGTTGACCCCCGTTCCCATTCTCTTCCTTCGACCCTTTCCTTCCTTCGCATTATTTTTTCCCCCATTCATTTTTCCCCTTATCCCTCATCTTCTCGAGACCTGCTTTCCTCTCCCCTGCCCCTCTCCCCTCTCCTCTCTTTTATGTTGCTTTCTTTCTTTTGATAGCTCTTTATTCCTTTCGTTTCATTACTTATTAATTTATTAATTCCTTTTGTCCTTTTCATTTTAATTTTCCTCTTGTATTTCTCTTATTTCGTTTCTACTATTTTTCAAATTTAATATTCCTTCTTATTTTTTGTTAGTGTTTAAATAGATATTATTTTCAATATTACATATAACTTTAATAGTTTCCAATATATTTTTCTTTAAAATACATTATTCTTTCTTACATTATTTTTCTTTCTAATATATTTTTCTTTATTACATTAATATGCTTTCAAATATTAATATATTATTCTTTCAAATACAATATACCTTCCTTCATGAATTTTCTTATCAATCTTTAATTTCATTTTAAATTTTAGCAATCCTTAATTTCTTTTCAAATTTATTATTCCTTCTGATTTTATGTTAGTGTTTAAATAGATATGATATTAAATATAACTTTGATAATTTCCAATATATTATTCTTTCATATATTTTATTCCTTCTTTCATATAACTCTTTTATGTTGCTTTCTTTCTTTTATGTGTTAGCTCTTTATTCCTTTTGTTTCATTACTTATCAATTTATTATTCCTTTTGTCCTTTTCTTTTTAATTTTCCTCTCGTATTTCTCTTATTTCGTTTCTACTATATTTCAAATTTAATATTCCTTCTTATTTTTCGTTAGTGTTTTAAATAGTTATTATTTTCAATATTACATATAACTTTAATAGTTTCCAATATATTTTTCTTTAAAATACATTATTCTTTCTTACATTATTTTTCTTTCTAATATATTATTCTTTCAAATACAATATACCTTCCTTCATGAATTTTCTTATCATTCCTTATTTTCATTTTAAATTTTAGCAATCCTTAATTTCATTTCAAATCTACTATTCCTTCTGATTTTATGTTGTGTTTAAATAGATATGATTTTCATTATTAAATATAACTCTGTTAATTTCCAATATATATTATTCTTTCATATATTTTATTCTTTCTTACATTAATTTTCTTTCAAATATATTTTTCTTTCTTACATTATATGCTTTCAAATGTTAATATATTATTCTTTCACGTATAATTTTCTTTCAAATATATTTTTCTTTCAAATACACCTTCTTACATGAATTTTCTTACTTTCTTTCATTAATTTTCTTAGTTTCAACACATTATTCTTTCGACATTAAATATAACATTATTTTCTCTCTTAAATAGATATTATTTTTATTATAATATTATAGTCTTTCTTATTTTTCGTTAGTGTTTAAATGAATATTATTTTCAATATTAAATATAACATTAATAGTTTCAAATTTAATTTTCTTTCTTCTTTTTTATGTTAATTTTTTATCTGATATTATTTTTCAATATCAAATATGACATTAATAGTCCCTCTTAAATAGATATTTTTTCCAATATTAAATATAATATCCTTTCTTACTTTTTGTTGATATTTTTTCAATATTAAATATAATATTAATAGTTTCAAATTTAATTTTCTTTCTTTTTTACGTTATCGTTTTATTAGATAGTATTTTCAATATTAAATATAACATTAATAGTTTCAAATATAATATTCTTTACTATTTTACGTTAGAATTGAGGTTGAAAATAAAAATTTTTAATTGCTTCATCTTATTAGCAATCCTTTATTTCTTTTTTATGTTAATTTTTTATCTGATATTATTTTTCAATATCAAATATGACATTAATAGTCCCTCTTAAATAGATATTTTTTCCAATATTAAATATAATATCCTTTCTTACTTTATGTTGTTGTTTTCCTTAAATATTTTTCAATATTAAATATAATATTAATAGTTTCAAATTTAATTTTCTTTCTTATTTTACATTATCGTTTTAATAGATAGTATTTTCAATATTAAATATAACATTAATAGTTTCAAATATAACATTCTTTACTATTTTACGTTAGAATTGAAGTTGAAAATAAATTTTTTTAATTGCTTCATCTTATTAGCAATCCTTTATTTCATTTTAAGTTTTCATCATTATAATTTAATATTGCATATTAACTTAGAATTCCTAGTGTTTTTTCTCTTATTTATTTTTTTTCTCTCTCATTTCTAAAATTGAATTTTCTTTATGTTGTAGTCCTCTTTCATTAGTTCTTGTCTTTTATTTCTTTCATATTTCGTTCTTTTTTAATAAAATTTTCATTCTTATATATATTTTTTCTCTCTTATTATTTTCTAATTCATTCTTCTTCTTAAGATCTCTCTTGTCTTTTGTTTCTTCTCTCTCTTCTCATCTTCTCACCTTTTTGTTTTAATAAATTTTCTCACCTTAATCTCCTCATCTCTCTTCTTCATCACCTCCAATCATGATGAAGTCTGCATCTGACTGAAAAAAAAAACAAAAAAAGAAAAAAAAAAAATCTTAAACATGACAGTTGTGGAAATCTCATAGCATTAACTCTTTATCAATCATGTCCTCAAAATTCTTTTTGAGAATCTGAACTTCTTAACTTCTTCCTTTATCGTAGTTGGGTTGATTGAAAAAAAATCATTTTGAACCTTAGCTTTCAATTGTTCACATATTGCCAATAATTTCTCCTATTCTATTGATACTTGATTGATGATTATTAATTTATGTTCAACACTTTGAAGCTAAGAATCAGAGTGATTCTCTTCTACAATTAAAAATATCTTTTAGGCAACCAAGATATAAGAGCCTATAGTTATCATTTCCTTAAGATCTTTTAGGAACCCTATCCAAGCTAATTCTTCTTTCTCGATACCTCTCTCTTTTTCCATTGTCTCTTTCTTGACCTCTACTTCGTCAGAAATTTCCTTTGCTTTCTCAATAGAATTCAATGCATCTATTTTGATCTGTTCAACCCATTTTTTCACTTTTCCATATGATTGATATTTATGAACATTTTCAATGACACCTTTCTCAATATTTCCTTAAGGAAAAAGAGTTGTGGAAGATTGGATTGTATCTAGAGGTAAAGTAGATGTATCCACAATAGATCTCCTATATGAAGTCAAAATTTGTATGTGCTGCTTTAGCTACTCTTTTGTATGTTTTTCTTTCCTTGTTGGCTACACTAGTCTAGCAACTGACACTTAAAAATTATGAATGTCACCTTCATGAGTTGAAGGAGCTAGATCAACTTTGGTAATTTCAAAATCAACCTTAGTAGCTTCATTCAAATCTTTCTTTGCAATAGATTGAGCTATTTCAACACACATATTTTTGGATGTAGGATCTATTCTCAATCTGAAACTAACTTTTGTCTTCTTTTTCTTTTCTAAATTCTGGAATAAACTAGCAAAAAAATTAAATTAAGGAATGACCAATTCTATAACTTTCCATTTTCTTAGCAAAGTTTGTTCTAGCCAAGAAGACATATGACCCTGTGAGGATTCTGGAACATTGGTATTTAGTGGATAAGATGACATAGATATAGGAAAAATAGGTGGCTCAAAGATGCCCTCTAGAGATGCATTCATATATGACAAGGGTGGTGGATCTACAACTAGAGGAGGGTCAGGTAGTTCCTGTGTAGGAGAAAAAAAAAGAATAGAAGGAGACATCATTGGAATCTATTCATCACCTTTGGAGTCATCCTTAGATACTCTCGAACCAATTATCCCACTCTCTTCTTGAATAGGCTGCAATGAACTTTCCTTGATTTTAGATCTCTTCTTTTTCACTTTGGGATCATCTCCACAAATATTCTTGAAAGTGTTCCTTTTGGATGGGTCTTCATCATCATCTCCTCCTTGACTATTCTATTGAGAATTGGACGTGAGAGTGACAACTTGAGGAGTAGTAGAAGAAGTTCCTTCTTTACCATCATTCTTCTTTCTTGAAGGTTCTCCTTTGCTTGGTGGTTTAGTAGTTATCATCTCAATAAATTTCCTTTTCACCCAATCTTCTGATCTTCTGAGTATAGAAGTCATTCTTTCACTGACCTCTCTTATTTTCTGTTCCACCCAATTGATAGGTAGTAAGAGCTGAACTTGGATCTTTTCAAAATACAAGGGATCTATCAAATCTGTTTCATCATTAATGATCTCACCCACATACCAATCCAAATTGAAGTCCTTGTTTTTTCTTGGTGTCAACCTCATCCAATCTGTCCTTTGAACTTCATATTCATCTTCAAGATCCTCCAAAAAATCTTCAATATTTGGGTAATGATAGTACCCTAGTCCCAAATTTAAGTTATTTCTAACATAACCTATACTATCAAATGTGAGCCTTTCTTTGTAAAAGTGAAGACTAATTTTAACCATTGATCACTCAATATTTTGAGCATCAAAAGAATATTTGCTACTTTAATGGCTGAGTCCGATAGGAAAAGGAATTTCATTCTTATTTTTGTCTCTACATCTCTTGTTGACTACATTGAGTTGCCTATATAGATTTATCAGGATGAGTTTATCATCCACATACCTATGCTACTAGTATGGATACCCGTCAATCCCTCCTATCTAAAAATAGGTGAACTTAGTAAATTGTATGAAATAAATCCAATAATGTTTGATAAGATTTGTCACCTCTGGAGACATTCTGAGTGTATTGTTTTTTTGAAGCTCCCTAACGGTCAAGATTATGAAAGCATCATTCAGCCTCAAGAAGTTCTTATAACTATTTTCCAACTGCAACAACGTATAATAGCTATAAATCTATGTTGTATTATTAAATGTTCCATTAGTATTGAGCCCTGGCTAATTCTTCATACTTGCAATCACACATAAAAGATAAGAAGACATATGCAAATATTGATTTGTCTCAAATTTGGTCAATTATTCATGCATGTTGTCACTAATAATAACACACCAATCAATGAGTTGATTCCCTAAACTTATGATCATGATAAAAAGATACATCCACTTTTCAAATTTAGTCGAATCTCCATTTCCCACTAGTCAATGAATCTGAAGAACTATCAAATTGATAGCATCATCAATGAAAATTGACCTATTGAGAACTTTTGGAAGCTAAGACTTACCTCCTCTAGAAGCCAATAAACAATTTCTTACTATAGTATTAAGACATTGGTTCTTATGATCATTGAAGTATTTATGAGAAATCTCTCTATCGATGAAAACAAGTTGATTTCTAATGGGAAACTTGAAGATGATACCAATGGACATACTACATAATTTGGCCACCAACTTATCGTCTTGACTTCTCTAGTCTCAGGGTTATATCCTTTAATACATTCTACTACAAGATCAGGACACTAGACTACCACAAGAAACCCAATGACATATGTAAACCACTTTCAAAGACCTTTTATGCTAAAGGTGGCATTTTTGCTTATTTCATAGTTTCCCATAAATCTTCAATGCTAATGTGACCTAATTTGGTGTTTGAGACTTTAGGCAGTGTACTTTCAAGCACAAAAAGAAATTTGTAGCCCTGATACTTATATCTCATAATTGCAAGGATTATGGCTACTTGTTTCACCCTTGTTTTGAAAGCTTTAAAAAACTAAGTAGTTAATATACTTTTAATGTACATGCATACAAATATTTAAATTTTTTAGATGAATACCTAGAAAGAACTATTTCTTTGAGGTTGATTACTTCATGAAACCACATGTTCTTTGATGCATCCTGTCAAACAACTTAAGTGTTTGTCTGTGATTCTATATTTTGTATGCATATCTAGTTTTAAAATTTCTATTTCAATTTGTAGTGTAGAAAATTGTACTCCTTTCTAAGTGAAAGTACAATTTCACACTTAGTTTGGACATATTTTAGTGACCTTTCATTTATGTATTTTAAACCTCATTAATAGGCCCCTAATACCCTTTATTATGCATCCCAAGGCCTATTTTAATTATTTCCCAACAATATAATCCATATTGAATAAATGCTATTAATTTATTTAATGACCCGACATAATCTAAGTCCTAAACTTTAGGTAAGGACCCATTCACCCATGGGCGAATGGGTCCCCTTTTCAGTTCTTAAACTCAATTTAAAATATGTTTTTGGTGTCATTTCATGGTCCCAAATTCAAACTTTACATGTCAGCTATCAGTATTTAATAAACATGAAATTCGAAAGGAAGCCTTTAAAACTAAGTCTTTCAATCATTTTACATTGGAAAATAGAGAGATTCACATGATATCATGAAGATTTACACTCAAGAGCAAGGAGAAATCAATCAAGCATTCAAATTTGAAGTATTGGAGTAGCATTTTATTTGTTTTTATAGATCTTCAAGCTCATTTTGTCAACAAGATCAAGCATTGTCAAAGATTGATGATAGATGCCTATGGAGGATCATGATGGATTCTAGGTTTTCAGAGATGCACCAAGCCATTAAACAAAGACTAATGAATTGTTTCCTAAGTGGTTCCATCTTCCATTATCATTATAATTTCTGCCTAAAGGAAGGTATTATCATATTTATGATCTATTAGGGTGATTTAACATCTCCCAAAGTAGGTCTGAAGTCACCATTGTTCATGTTTCATTTAGGGATCTTATTCTAACAAATTTGAATAGAGTTTCTTTGCATTTTATCTCTTAATAATCTTAGAAACACTTAAGATTAGGGCTTGCACACACTTTCATGTTTTAGATCTATACTTTTCATCAAGGTTTAATTACCAAACTTGGGGTTTGACCGAGGAAAACTCCCATCCACCACCAAACAACATTTTTGTTTTGTAGATTTATCATAGGTACAAATCCAGGAGCGAAGATTCAAAAGTGTAGGAAGTGCAGACAAAGGACTTGGATCTTAGTTTCTGATTTTCCAAAAAGGGAGACCTGGACCCATTTTCTCATGGGCAAATGAGTCCCTGACAACCTCTCGAAACAAGATTTTTATTGTAGGTGCACAACATTCAGACCTTCTCAGATCTGCCAAAAGTTTGTTGTTTCTCTTTGTGCTATGATTTAAATTGAAGATCCAAGTGTTAGCTTGCATAATTGTGGTGATTCTCTATTTTTGGTTTTTCTCCCAAAAGTGTTGTTTAGGCTAATAGCCAAATCCTCAATCATAAGGAAATCAATAGATTCCCTCATTGAGTTGACTCACCTAAGGGTTGCAAGTCAATTATTTGTGTGGATCTCATTTCCTAATGAAATAAAGGATAACAGGCCCATATTTGATACCATCCCCTCATTTTCTATGACCCTATTTTTCTATATTTCATTTTGGTGAACCTGACTTTGTACAACAAAATTTTGAAAATTGGAGTCCATTTCAACCCTAGATCTAAGTTTTGCATTAAGTTTGCATTAGATTTAAATTAGTTCCATTACATTTAGGGTTATTTAAACTTGGATTAGTGAAATTTGCATTTAGAGTTTAATTTTAGATGTTTTCATCCTTTAAATTCATAGAAAATCATAAAAATTGCATTAGGTTTGTATTCATCTTGCATCATCTTGCATCAAGATCATTATCAAATCATTTAAGTTCAGATTTAGGTTCAAATTACATTCTAAAAATAGTCACTTTGTTTATTATTTTACCTCATTTGAAATTGCATTTAGACACCCTAATATGGAAAAACCTATTATAGAACTCTCGGTTTGTAACCAAAAACATAAATCACACATAGTAACTCAGATTTTCAAAAAATCAATTTTAAAAAACCTTGAGCAAGGACCCATTCACCCATGGGTGAATGAGCCCTTGTATAGGATTTTCAAACAAGTTTCTAAGTAATCTTCAACTTCTATTTTTCCTTTCTATTTATCTTCTCAAATCTGGGCATTGATTTTCAGAAATAGTCTATTTTGTGCATTCAAGCAATTGCTTCTTTAATTAATCTTGCAATATTTTGGGAAAGATTTATGGCATTTTTTAGTTCTATATGGTGTTATATTTGTGTACTTTTCTTTCATTTCCAACATCATTTCATAGCTTAAATAGATTAGTTTACATTTTGCAATCATTAGAAAACATAAACAAAAAACATCAAATAAAACAAGCACAAACTAATGAAACCCTTGGAGAAAGCATAGTCATTTAATCATGCCAAATCTCCTTTTCTGAGTTAACATATCCTTCAAACCCTTTAGTAGTGATGGCTTTGACATATGTTAGATGAATCCCTTGAGGATTTCATCTTACAAGGTTCATCCACTAAGGCTTGCTATAAAAAACCAAAATAAAGAGAAGTTAATGCATAATCATACCCCAACTCACAATCTACTCACTCTCACATCAACCTCAAGCTCAAAAAAAACATGTGATTATCATAGGACCACCTAAAACGAAACCATTATCCCTTGGAAATATCTTGAATTTTACAAGGCAACTTGATAGTAATAATGTTTCACTGCAACCGAGTTATAATACCATTGCTCACACATATAACACAAGGAAAAATAGGCAACCACAAACCACTACCACTTCACTACCATTGCCTCAACCTATTTTCCTAGTGCTCATCATTTTCCTTAACATAGTAGGAAGGAGTATGACCTTGTTGAACAACTTAAAAATACTCCCGCTAAGATATCCTTATGGGATCTTATTCAAGCTTCACCTAATTACCATAACATGCTTCAAACAACTTTGCAACAAGTTGTGGTTCCTCATAGTGCAAATCCAAATGATTTAGCAGCCCTAATTCAAGGAATGAATTCAGTTAATATAGACATTGTTTTTCACCAAAGTGAGCTACCTTCTTTGGAAGTACAAAAACAACATGAAGCTTTCATGATAGTGGCCGCCATTAACAGGTGTGGGATAAATAAAACCCTTGTTGACAATGGCTTAGCCCTTAACATTTGTAGCATAAACCTTTTGGATAAGCTTTGAATGGATAAGACCAAGATTGAACCTAATTATTTGTCCTTTTATGGGTTTGACAACGTAGGGAAACAATTGCTTGGTGTGATCACCACCTATACAAGCTGGAAAGGCTACATTGCAAACTCCTGTCCATGTTATGCCTCAAGATATTTCATATAATCTTATTTTGGGAAGACCATGGATTCATGAAATGCATGCAGTACATTCAACTCTTCATCGTATAATGAAGTATGTCTATAATATCAAAGTATACACAATCAAGGCCGACCCTGAACTAGAAAGTTGTTTGCACACTGGAAAAGACAAGGAATGTCCTTTGAAAATATTGACACCAACTACAAAAATAGAACCTGTGCAAGAGGAAGAAAAAGAAGAAAAAACTAAGGAATCCAAAAATTTATTGGAAGATGATTGGGGTTCCTTGGATTTTGCACCTACATTCATGAGAGAATACAAGATCATAACAAAATAGTTTGAAAATGAAAAAGAACTAGCAGTAATGTCAACACAAAATTTGGAAGAACCTTTGAAAGAATCCACTTCAACCACTTTAGAAGAAGAAACAAATTACACAACAAACTTTGATGAAGTTGATTATGAACAACCACCAAATCTGAAAGAAATGGAAAGGATTTATGGAAGAGGTTATGGGCTCTTGAAACAACTTGGTTATAGTGGATAAGGATGTGGTGTGAAAGAATAAGGTATCCATGTTCCCATAGATCCTAACACATAAGAAACAAAAAATGGTCTTGGATATTTCCCTTCTAAAATAGCGAAATCAGCAAAAAGACCTTCACTTAATGCCAACATTGTTTTGTGTGATTCTTCTAAGACAACTCTCACTTTAAAGCAGCCTAAATTGATTGATACAACAAGTGATACATCATTGGAATACTTTGAAGATGAGGAATCCTTGAAATAAATGTTAGGAGTTTATGATAAATCATCAATTCCACTTTACAAACAAGGATTCACTTGTGCCATGGTTAGTATTGAACAAGTTGATGAAGAAACAAAAAAAAATGACATTGAACAAGACAAAGAACACATTCTTGAAGTTACAAGATAAAGTGCATTACCTATGGGAGATAAAATTAACATACCTACGGACACATCTAATGAAGACATAGTGATTAAAATAGGAAAGTTCCTTGATGAGGACGAACAAGAAGACCATGCAACATTATTACATGAATTTCATAAAAAATTTGCTTGGACTTATTCGGATATGTTGGGTATTGATGCTAAAATAGTTACACATAACATATTCCTTGCATAAGATGTTAGACCAATAAGACAAAAGATACATAAGATGAATCCTAAGATATCTTTATTGGTTAAAGCTGAGATTGAAAAACTCCTCAAGTTTGGCTTATTCGTCCTATTGACTATTCTCTATGGATCTCAAACATTGTCATAGTTGCAAAACTTGATAATTGTATTAGGATGTGTACGAATTTTTGGGGCCTTAATAGAGCATCTTTAAAAGATGATTTTCATCTTCCTAATATTGACATGATAGTATATTCAACTATAGGCCATGCTTTGTTGTCATTCATGGATGGTTTTTCTAGATATAATCAAAATTTTTATCAACCCTCAAGATCAATACAAGACAACATTTACTACACCTTGGGGAACATTCTATTGGGTTGTTATACCTTTTGGATTAAAGAATGCGGGTGAAACATACCAAAGAGCTATGGCATTGATATTTCATGATTACATACATAATATTCTGGAAGATTACATTGATGATATTCTAGCTAAGTCCTTAACTCGTCAGGAAAATGTTATTTAAATCCTTCAAAAAATATTTGAAAGAATGCACAAGTATAACATGAGATTGAATCCAAAAATATGTGCCTTTGGTGTGGATAGTGGAAATTATTTAGGTTTTGTAGTATCCCATAGAGGCATTGAGGTGGAAACGAATAAAATTGATGCTATAATTAACATGCCACCTCCAAAAAATATTTCTTAGTTATGTACTTTACAAGGAAGAAATTATCCACCATTTTGTGGCCTCCTTAGCAAATCCAACATTACCCTTCACACAAATTCTTAAAAAGGAATCAAAATTTAAGTGGAATGAGGATTTTAAACAAGCTTTTGAAAGTTTGAAAGAATACCTCGTTACCCCTCTTGTTTTACAACCCACTATTTAAGAAAAACCATTTATCATTTATATAGTAGCAATAACCCATGCTTTTCCAACATTGTTGGCTTAACAAGATGATAATGGTGAAGAACACCCTGTTTATTACATTATCCGAACTATGATTGACTATGAAACCCGATATACAATGTTATAAAAATAATGTTTAGCTCTTGTATTTTCTACTAGTAAATTGAGACACTACTTATTAAATGCAGAAATTCACGTGATGACAAAGTTCGATCCTTTAAAATGTCATTTTGCTAAAATTGATTTATCAGGACATTTAGCTAAATGGGTTATGTTGTTAATTGAGTTTGATCTTAAATTTTTAGAAGAAATATCAAAATATGGAGACAAAAAACTTGGGATGGATGAGGGAGAGCTTGAAAATACATCAACAATTTGTGGGTTTGAAACTATAGGAGGAGTGGCAAGGATGATTGATACTATAGGGGGAATAGAAACATCCATTGCATGTATGGTAGATGTGGCAGGAGGTGAAGTAGGAAGAGGAGGCAGAGTGTTAGGATTGGGAGGTGTATGAGGAACATTTGAAGTAAAAGGAGATGATATTTGGGGAAGATCTTCAACAAAATTCTCATGTGGAGATAGAGGTTGTTCATCGTCATGCCCAAGTTCCTCCTCATTACCTTCCTTTTCTCCTTCATCTTGTTCAGATGTTTCCTCTTTTTTAGACTACTCTTCTTCTGTAGATTCTTCTTCCTTTGCAAACTCTTCTTCTTTCGCAGATTCTTCTCTTTCATTTCCTTCTTCTTCTTCGGATGTCTGTTCCTCAGAAGCAGGCTCTTTTCCTTATGCATGTGTAGGTTCAGATTATGTTGCCTCCTATTCTTCAACAATATGTGTAACTTTCTTACCAACAGTGAACATGATTCTAGTACCTCTTTGGGAAGAAGAGGGAGTAGCCGCTTGTTTGTTCTTTGAGTGGAGTTCCTGCCGTTGGCTATTTTTTGCTCCTGGTGCTTCTCCTTTTGAATTAGTCTTGAAAGGGTTCATCTGGAAGCCATGTTTGTGCAACCATTCTGCTGTGTTGGATAAGATAGGGGCCAACCTTTCTCTGATGGAGACAATTTCCTTTTTAGACCATTGTACTGAAGGTAAGGGTCTCCTAGAAATTTCATCTTCTTCATAGGCAGAGTTCATGATGTCGCCAAGATCTTTGAAATCCTCTGGTAGATCAACCACACCAAGATCTCTGATTTTCCCTACTATTAGCCTAAAAAAGTCCATTTTGTAGATGTCTTCTTCATCCCTGCACTCCATCCATATGTCTTTAAAGTGGTAGACATGTTGGTGATCCTTCTTCAATTTCCTCTTCACATCTTGGTAGTCAAAGTCAAATCTATATTTGTATGTTCCGATAGTCATGATTTGCATTTCTGCATAGACCGACTTTGATTTTTGTACACTATGAACGATATATCTACCAATTGTTAGTGGAAACTTGAAACCCGATTTGTGAATTCTCATGCGTGCCTTTTGGACTGAGATCGGTTGTCTGCACAACTCCATAAGTATCCACTTATCTAAGGGATATCTGGGCAACATGTATGGAAACACATTATAGAAACCCACTCTCATATAGGTGAAAGTTGGAAATTGCAAAAAGATACACCCAACTTTACTAACCACTTTGTATGCCTCATCTGATAATCATTTTTGAGAGTTGGATCAAAATTGAAAAGCAAGGGTGCGAAGAAGGCATCTGTGACCCTCTTGAAATGATGAAAGAATTTCTTTTAATTTTAACTGATAAAAATACTAATACACAGGTACAAAATGTCTACTTCCCTTTGTAGACAACCCCAAAAAATGCCTCATTACTATGGAAACATACAACAAATAAGAAGTCATGTAGAACTTCAGAGTGGTAGGAACATTTATCAAATGCTCATGAATTTCATCATTGATTTGAGTCCCCCAATCAATATGAGCTTTCTTTCTCCTGATGATGCAGATGAATTCATACATCCATTCCTGAAAATGGGATGACTTAGGAAATCCTTTAACATTGCTCAGGAGAGTAATCATATCCTTGACATCTTCTTTGAAATCACTCCTAGGAAGCCCCTTTGGCCATCTTGAGATAGTAGGCCTAGGTTTTTTCAACCATTGGTTGTTAATCAAATTTTTAGCCTTAGTTGGATCTGGATTATAATCCTCTTGTGCCTATTGCATTGAGATCTTTGTATATTGTTCCATGTGGGGAACCCAAAAAACATTATCAAAGAATTCAGGATCTAGTCTCATTATGACTTGTCCTAAGGAATATATTACACTTCTACTATCTCTGATGTAGTGAGATGCAACTTGGAGAACAAAATATATATTATGAGGAGAAGTCAGGAATGTGGATACTAGGTGAAAATTGCTATGGACAATAGCTCTCAAGTTTTCTTCTAAGGGATTTTGCTTAGTTCTTTTTACAAAATCTTCAAGGTCTTCATGACCAATTTCAGTGTCTTTAATTTCATCCACCTTTGAGATCACCACAATAGGCAGAAAGACACCCTAATATTTGTACTTCATTTCTCCCTCTTTCTTAGAAGATGACGAAGGCTTCTTTGTTGTCATCTAGAAACACCAAGATCTTTGATATCACCTTCTTGGGTCACATGGCGAGAATTTGAGAGGAACTGCAAGACTAGTGAATCAACATATGTTAGGTGAAAATGTAGTGTTGGAAAGTGTAAGGAAAGTAGGAAACTTAGAGAATGTGTGAATGCGCTATTTTTCATGAAAAATGGAGAGTTGGCGAAGAAACAAGGTTCAAAGCGCAAGCAAAGTGATTTCAAAGTGTTAGAAGAATTTTTTTATTTTTTTTAGGAGCGCTGAAAATCAATGCTCCTACATCTTGAGATGATAGTTTGCATGTAATAGCGTTGATTTTCAGTGCTCCTACATGCCTTGAGAATTTTGGGATGGTGAGTTTTGAGGCGTTGAAATTCAACGCTTTAGCATTTGGGGGCACTTTTAAACTTTATGCTCGGGTGCTATTTTTCAATGCTTGAGCATGTCATTTTTTTGCCTTGGAGTCAATTGCACAAGTGGGACTTTTTACTACTTTGACATTTGGCATAAGGAGGCACTCCATGTAGGAGGGGTGATTTTCACCGCTCCTACATTTGGAGTTGGTGAAAATCTCGAGTGAAATGGCGGGCAATTTCACCACTTTTACATGTTGTGGAAGGTCATTCAATGTTTGAGTGCTGAATTTCACTGCTCGGACATTGAGAGGAATGATCTCAAAAACATGAAGTGTTTCTATCATTTCAACTTACTAACACTTAAAATATTCACCGTTTTGACATTATGGGAAGGTCTCGATGAGCAACAATGGAGAGGTAAATAAAAACACCAAAATGGTGACAAGTAAAACGGTGAAAGGAACAAACCCAAGGTAGAATTTAAGAGGAAGAAGAATTCAAAAGATGAAAAGATCAAACCATGAAAAAGAAAAACGTATGCAAACAGACTTAATAAAATGAACAAATATTGAAAGAAAAAACCATGACAAGGAGGAAGGAAGAACAACATACCTGGGAGGAAACAAAAAATGTTGAAAACCCTAGCATGAAAATATGGAAAAATCCAAGAATCCAAACGTGTTGGGAGCCTAAGGAGAACCAATGTGAGGAAGAGGGAAGGAAGTCAAAAGAAAATGAGGTTAGATTAATCTAAAAACACTTTAAAAGTATTTTAAAAATTATCATTAATGCAACTTTGAGTCGCATTAATTGCGGAGGACATAAAGGCGAGAAAGATGCACAAGCGGTGATTTTCACCGCTTGTGCACTAAAGACTTAGAGATAGGAAAAAATGCACTAGCGGTGAAAATCATTGCTTGTGCATAAAAGACTAAGTGAACAAAGTGTAGTAGCGCTGATTTTCAATTCTCCAACACTTGGTGTTGATTATGCTAAGTTAAGGCTCATGTAGGAGTGCTAAAAATCAGTGCTTCGACATGAGTCAAAAATTGAGTAACTCCCAAAGGTGGAGAGTTAATGAAGATACTAGTTTTGAAGCTCTTTGAAAGATGGATGGGGGGAAACACTTAGATGGAACATTTGAGGTTTTGGAAAATGCATCGAGGTGAATTGAAATTTTCCTCATTTTGCATGCTTGAAGTACACAAAACTATGAAATGGACAAATTTCATAGGGGGTTATCCTGTGAATTTGGCACTGCTAGATTCAAGGATAACAACTGACTCCAGTTGGGGAGCTTCCTTCAGTCATTCTTAGAAATGATTGAAGGGACTAAAATAAAAAGATTTACATTTGAATTCTTGCCACCTTACTGTGTAAAGTGTTTTAGATGTTTCCCACAGTGAGGAAGAGAAAATGGCATTCCATCCTCGTATGCCAATAGGAAAATACTTTTACCATGCAACTGATGAAATTTGAATGGTCCTATCCACATAGAATCAAACTTCCCATGCATACCTTTTGGTTCTCTTCGCTTGTCCCATAAGAGAATGAGATCACTAATTTGAAAATCATGAGACTTGGCCTTCTTGTAGAAAAGATTCTTGACTTGTTCTCGATGCTCCGTGATACAGTTAGCCACTTGAACTTGTTTCTCTTCCAATTCAGAGAGATACATTATCCGCGTATCGATTGAATTATCAAAAGTATCATACTCAATGGCCTTAACCAATTTGAGGGCTGAATGTTCTAAGGTTATGGGAATTTCCACATTCAACCCATACAAGAGTTGGAAATGAGACATGCCAATAACCTACTTTGGAGTTATTTTATCTGCCCACAAAGCATCATACAAAGCTTTGTGCCACAAACGCTGATTTTCATCCATAAGCTTGCAGATTATAGTCACCAAGTTTTTATTGCTTGATTTAGCTTGACCATTACCTTGTGGGTAATAGTTAGATGAATGAGACAATGTTATGCCATGTTCAAAATAGAACTTAGTTATCTTGCTTGATGAGAAGGAAAAAACATTGTCAACAACAATTTTTTTTGGCAAACCGAACCTGGAAATGATATTTTCTTTTAAGAAACTATATACAACTTCATAAGTAGCATGCTTAGTCAGAATTGCCTCCATCCACTTGGTGAAGTAGTTGGTTGCAGTTAGGACATAGGTGTGTCCTACACTTGAAGGTGGATTTACTACATCGATGAAATCGATTCCCCACTATTGAAAGGGTTCTTCAATAACAACTGGTTTCAAAGGAAGAGCTGCCAACTTTGGCTTACCTATGAACTGTTGACATAATTTGAATTTACGCACCCAAGAGTACGCATCCTAAAAGAGTGTAGGCTAGTAATAATTTTCTCTCAGGATCTTGTGAGCAGTAACTAGTGCTGAAAAGTTTCCTCCACATGCTAAGTCATGACATGAATTCAACAATCTTTCCTGTTGTTCTTCATCAACACATCGTAAGAAAGTTCCATCCAATATGCATTTGTACAAACCATTGTCCCACAAGAAAAAAATTATTGAATTTAGTTTGATAGTCCTTTTCTCCTTTGGATTCAAATGATTAGAAAATTCCCAATAAGTGAACAAATGGGAAATGTTGGAATACCAGTCATCAGTAGTACTGACGAATAACACCATTGGAAGTTCACTTGGATCTGACTCAGTATTTGAAAATTCTTCATCAGGATTATTTTCAACAATGATCTGACACAAACCTCGCCCATGTATCGGCTTCGTAGGCTTGATGTCCATGTCGTATTCTTGAATCTTGGCAATCCAATTGCCTCTCTTCGTCCCAAACTCTTGCTGTGTTAAGATGGACTTAAAAATTGAATCTTGAACTAGGACTTTGACATGGCTATTAAGAATGTAGAACCGTAAATGTTTAAAAAATTTAACCATGGTGAAAGCATGCTTTTCCATTTGGGAATATTTCAATTCATAATTTTTTAGAGGACAACTCATGAATGCTATCGGGGATTCAGAACCCTCACTATTTTCTTGCACCGAAATTGCTAAAAGTGTATGCTCAGAAGCATAACTATACATGAATTCCTTTGTGTAGTCTAGGCAGACTAACATTGGCACATGGGCAATGGCCTCCTTGATTTCATCAAACAAAAATTTTCCTTGAAGCAATATGACGAGTCTTTTTTGCAAAGTCTGGAAGGAATCTTCACAAAAAAATTACTTTACCAAAGAAGGAATGAACAACCTTTCTACTTGATAACAAAGGGAGTGATTTGATACTTTTAACTCTTTATGAGTCAATCTTTATACCTTATGTGGACACCACATGACCAAGAATCTTACCTTCTATAACCCCAAAAATTGACTTTTTGGGGTTCAAGGAAATACCATGTTGTCGAAATATCTCCAAGATTTTCCTTAGATGGTAAAAATGTTCATGACATTTTTTAGAAAAAACCGTAATATCATTAGGATACACCACAATGAACTTACCCAACACATCATGAAAATCCAAGTCCATAGCTCGTTTAAACGTGGCACCAACATTGATCAGGCCAAAAGGCATTCTACGATATGCAAAGGTACCCCATGGCATTGTAAAGGCCATCTTGTGTTGATCACTTGAATTGAATTCAATCTGGTTGTAACCAAAAAAACCCTCCAACATGGAGAGTATTTCAGATCCAGTCATGTTTTGAAGAACTTGGTCCATTATTGGAAGAGGATAATTATCCTTGAGCAACAACTGGTTTAGATTTCATAAATCCACACAAATATGGATCTCACCATTTTTCTTACGAACAGGAACAATATTTTCTATACACGTTGAATGATGGATAGGGAATATTATTCGGGTGTTCAACATTTTTTGAACTTCTGCAAGGATTGTTCTAGAAATATTTGGGTTATATTGCCTTTGATTTTGTTTATAATGCAATACTCCAATCTTAAGGGGAATGTTGTGTTGCACCTCCTTCGGTCAGAAGGATTTCAAATCTTCACATGAATATTCCAAGACATCCATATATTCTTGTAACAACTTAGCAAACTGTTTTCTCTCCTCGGTTTTGCAACACTTACCAATGTTTACCATCTTACGATCTACTTTAGTTCCTAAGTTGATCTGTTCAACCTCATTAAACGAATCAAAGTCCGAGAGTTGTTTCTTGACATAGCGATCATGCTTATCAAAAAGTTTCTCTAGAGACACCAACCCCTTGGGAATCTTATTCCCTTTGAGTTGTAAGAACTCTTCACTTGTAATTGGATCCATATCAGAAATAGATTCCCAATGTGGATAATCACTTCCTTCAAAGTACAATTCATCAAATTTTTCTACCTTCTCCAAAAAGGTAACAATTTGATTATCGTCATTGAAAACCTGCCAGTTCTCTGAATTATCAGGAACACTCGGGTAGAAAACCAACTCAATGGTATAGGTGGAACCATGAAAATATTTATGCGGTATAAGGAGTGTGGCTGAAACTGCTAAGGAATCGGCTCTATCATTGTATTCCCTTGGAACTACAAATATATCAAAAGCCTCAAATTCTTCAGTGCAATCCCAAACAAGATTGTGATAGTGCCTAAGTCTGTCATTTTTTTTCTAGTAAAAATTCCTTACCTGACACACTATCAACTTGGAATTTCCTTGTGCATGGATATTTTTGATACCTTTCTTTTGTGAAAATTGCATTCCTAATAACAAAGCCTCATATTCAACAGTGTTATTAGTGTTGTCAAACTGTAATTTGAAAGAGAAAGGGAAATTTTTTCCTTTAGGGGAAATGAAAAACATTCCCGCTCTAGAGATGGTGGAAGAGAAAATACCATCAATCTCGAGTAACCAAACACCATTTGGGTCACCAAGACTGACGGTATTAAAATATGTAGCTTCATCATCTGATGAAGCTTCATGATCTGAGATAGACAAATCATCTGATGATGACTCATTTGTTGTTGAGAAAGAATCAACACTCTCCAACTCATGCCTTGTTGAAGATTCACCAACTTCTTCTGTTTGCAAATAATATGTTCCAACACTTGAAGACTCAAACAAGATTTGAGCCCTTAGATCATTAGATTGTGTCATTGAGAATTTTGACTCCCTTTCAGGAATCAATTTTTACATCACGCCTTTCACATGTATCCTGGCTTCAGACATATCCATGTTTAGCTCACCTCCAAAATCTTTACAAAAATTACATCCAAGGAGAATTCCATAAGATGCTAGTACATCAACTACTAGAACTGTCATCCTGATCTTCTTTTCAGGATATGCAGCAAATGCATAAAATGCATCTTTGATATGTCCAATCAAAGGTACTTGTTTGTTCTCCATGGAAAAACAACGGCTAATTTTTTTTGTTAGATTCAAGCCCAAGGCAATAGCTACCTTGGTTGGCATCATGTTGTCTTATGCACCAGAATCTATGACACAATTGCTTAACTTAAAGCCATTAACAAGTAATGAAATAAAGAATAGATCAATACACCCAGATGCAACTAGAGGTGTAGAAACAAGATTATTTTGTGACATATTGGGCTTTGGGGAAGCAGGAATATTAGGAGATGAATCCTTACTTGGAGTAATTCCTTTATCCTATATGAACTTGAAAAGCCTATCAAATTGGTCAGGATTTTCTTTGAGGTACTTGGATTTAGACATTTGGATCTTTGTTTTCTTGGCATGATCAATGATGTCAAAAGCTTGGAAATAATTTTGTAAAGTGGATGTAGTAACTTCACTGATAGGTTTAACAAAAGGTACATTGGTCTTAGGAACCTAAAGATTGGCTTTTGGAATGGCAGGAACTGACGGAGGGGGATCAGGAGCACTTGTTTGTTTGCTGAATTTTTTGGTTGCCAAGGTAGAGGAGATCCTCTTTTTACAATGGTAACTAGTGGCTTATCCTTTGTTGGTGGAGCAATAGGTTGAGTTTGATCAAGCTGATTTTGTATTGTTGTGTAAAAAAAAAAATGCATCCGTCACCAAGTCCCTTCCTCAGACTCATTCGCCATTTGCAAATAGCCAATATTGGAGTCTCCAGTTGATTCCAGTTCTTCATGTTGAAAGAGATCAACACTTTCTTCCATGGGATAATCCATTTGTGCATATTCATCTTGTTTAGCCTCATAGTATCCTGTGGTAGTATTAGTAGGTGGGGCTTCAAGTGCGAGCCTTCCTTGTGGTGCTAGAAGATGATTTTGATTTGTGTTTCCAGCATAGTTAGGAAAAGTCCTTCTTGGAACATCCTTGTAAGTGTTGTTTTTTGAAACTTGCTTTTTAAAAGCCAAGATTTCATTTTCCAACCTTTGAAACATGGGATCAACAAAATTAGAATTAGAATTTTAAGCATTAGCATTATAAGCTAAAGATCCTAATGCTCGCATCTTGTTGTTGTTGTTGGTATTCATCCTTATTTCTCTAGCAAGGATCATGTCATCTTCAAGATTGGTAGCTAATTGTTGAGCTGCTTCAACATTGGCGAGAGCCTCCCTATGCAAGAAAAAACTTACTTTGGGGAGTTGTGTGTTGATGAAGAAGCACTTCAAATTATGATATGTTGGTCTCACCTCATTTGGGATTATTGTCACTAGCTTATTAAACTTAGCCATGAAATCACACATGGGTTCTGTTAGTTACCAAAATTTGCACCCGATTTTGAACTACACAAGTTTCAACAATTTTGGTAAAACATTGGATTCACTTCTATGTGGAACACTTAGAATGAAGTGAAACCTCTAGGTTCTAGGCCGACTCCTATTTAGCTAATCACCTGAATGCACTTAAATCACTCTGAAAACTTGAAGGGGAAAAGGATAGGAAGAAAACTAAACAATAAACAATTGGATACTTAAACTTTTCAAGGTGATACACCAAAAATATGATATCTCGATTCAACAACACATGACAATGAAATATGACAATACTAAGCGCATAAAACACAACTTTTGTATATGAGAAGCTACATAAAAATGTTTCATAGACAGGTATTAAACCAATACCAGAACCTTAAATTAGTAGGAAAAGATAAAATCCTCACAACTAACCAGGCCTGAACTAGATAAAATTTTGCAATCTATAACCTATTTTGCTGCAAGATCTTCACTTAAGACACGATTCCAAGACATAACATGTAGGATTACTGGAAATCTCATCATGAAACATCAAATTGAAAATAGAAGCATACAAAAGTGAACTCCAAAGTAGGTCCCAAAAGCTCTTGAATTATCAAAAAAACAATTGTAAGGATGTCCTCAAAATATCATGAGTTACAACTGCCAAAAAGAACACATAATCTGGCACTAAAAATCTCCAAAAGTCTCTGTCATAGAATGTAGAAGAAATCTTGGAAAACAATGAGCTTCAAAACTCATAAGTACAACTCTCAACCACTCAGGGTCCAGAAAAATAGCCCCCAAAATAGGACACTCTACTCTCTAAAAGAAAGTCAGATACATGGAAAAGTCTCCCCAAGTCATTAACCACCCTATGACTCAACAAAACAACCTCTAAAAACACTCCAACTGACAATAAAGGCATCCTAACTACTTGAGAGAAGTCAAATCCGACCCTTGAATCTTCTCTAATATTCCTAGATACCCTCCTCATGTTGGCAAACTGATTCAACCTCCCTAGATGCTTGTAAAAGCATAAATGAAAACATATCTTTCACTTCTCTCCTTGGTATATTATGAAGATATCACATATCCATATTCTCTCATGCGTTGAAAACTTCATGACTTGTTATTTAGCACATGTTTCCACAATTTTTGCATTTGTAGAGATAATGTTTAACTCAAATGATTTATAAGCCATAATTTGAATTTAAATTTTTTTACAATATAACCAATGCAAAAATAAATCTCACATCAAGTATTGGTCATTTGATTTAATCAAAAGTCACTAAGTTAAATACATGAAAAGGCCTAAGTATTAGGCACAAGGCATAATCAATCTCAAGACTTAGAATCTTATCTCACGGGGAATTGTTGCAATGTATATTTTTGTAAATAAGGAATAAAAATCCCAACCGTCAATTGAATAGGGTTCCAAACCCTATCAAAACAAAAATGCAAGAAGAAAAAAGTTACTTTCATTTTTTTGTGAGAAGCTTCTAGAGGAGGCCTTTCCAGCGCCGCTACCAAGGGTTTCATTAGAGCCTTCTAAGGGAGACTTCTTGCAACTTCATGAACTATATAGAGGAATTTCCAACATATCTTATTCATGATCAAAACAATACAGCTCTGGTGAGCCAACTGTGAGCATGCATTTTGCATTTTCTTTTCATTCTTTATGCATAAAATACTTACTCGAACTTTGTGATGAAAAGAGAATGAATGTATTTTCCTTTTTTTTTTGTTTTTTGTCTGTGATTTATATGCATTTTTCTTGTGCTGAGGGTTTTGCATTCCTGTGAGTATTTGAAAGCTTTATTTACAATATGGGTTCCATTTCCTATATCTAAATCATGTATTTTTCATGGAATTTTTTGAATCATAACCACGGCCATACTGGGTAATATTTAGCTTTTGCATTTCTCTTCCATAGCCATTCTGGCTTTTCAAAATCTCTTCTCATTCTTCATTCTCCCAAACCGTGGCTTGGCCCTGTGATTTGATTACAAGATTTTTTTGAATTTTACTCTTGTCAGAAATAATTATGACTCTAAATCTTTTCCTTGTGAAACGCCATTGTTTTTACTTCCTTGCAGTTGATTTTGAACAAAACATAAGCATCATTCTTTTATAATATCATGTAATGGTGGCCAACAGTGTTTTCTTATGATAAGAACCATGTCAAACATTAACAAAATGAGCCCTTATGAAGAAGTGAACGGCTGAAACAAGAGCCTTCTTTCTCAATATTTTCACATTTATTGATCTGAGTTTTTGTGAACTGTATATTCACCATGCCCTACTCATTCAGATCTTAGGTTTTATTTCTATGACTGGCTGCCATCGTGGGTTTTGAATGGAGAAAGAAACTTTTACTAGATCTATTTTTTCTGTAGGTCTTGAGATCATGACTGAAACTTGAAACTCTCACACTTTTCCCTATGATATCTCTTAAAGTAGCCTCCTTTAAAATTTAATCATCCAACCATGGTGTACATTCCATTGTATTGTCCATATATACCATGTTGTTTCTTAGTTGCCACTGTGAAATATGAGAAGCAGGATACCTTTGGTAGACCTCATACTATTGCAGTGATTTTCCAAACCATCATCTGTCATCTTTACAAACTTTGCCATTGAATCTGCAGTATAAACTTGCACTTTGTATAACATTTTGTGTTGAAATTAGCTCTCATTACCCAGATGAAAGCATGCTGTACATAAAGTATCCCTCCAACTGCACCTTCCACATAATGATTAGCAATAATTCATTGTAGTGCTTCTCATTATGCAAATCCCCTCTTTCCTATTCTAGGAAGTGACAGTCCCATACCCATTGTCCTCTTGCACTCATGGTATAGCTTCCTAGTCACTTTTCTTGCAGCTGCTCCTATTATTTGGTTATGTTCTTCTTCAGTGAAAGATAAAAATAAATAAATATGTTATCCTCCTTGAGCATTGTTGATAATAAAAGGGCCTCCTTTAGCCATGTATGAATTGGAACAAGCATTTTATGCATACCCTTTTGATGGCTGCCTTTACACCACTTGATACTTGTAGACATTGTCAGAATGTCATTTCATTAATGCATATGAGGCTGCCATAATATGATTGCATTTAGTTTCTGTAGCTGGTTCTTGAAGAATTACTTTGTGAACTCAACATGTATGCATGTTCACTATCACTGCATAATCATGTTGATATGATGGCTTCAATAATGCATTTCCCTCTTACATAAGCTTGAATAAGCTCATTATCTGATAACTCAGCATGCCGAGCTCAACCCTTGTGGGAGCCTCGTTTTAACCCACATGTTGAATTTAGACATGATTACACCTGTAGCTACACATGAAGTAAACAAGTTAGAAAAACATGCATATATCTTGATGGTTGGCAGGGACACCTAAAATGTCCATGTAGTTTACTTAATACAGATTATGTTCAATGTATCCATGAATAGGGTGAATATGTATTTAACGTCCATTATTAGTCATTGCCTAGAGTATACTCTAACACCATCGCTAATGTCATATGCAGGATTAGGAGCAGAAGGAGCTAGAAGAGACAGATGAAGCTCGGGAGAACATCAAGGAAAAAGACGCATGAAAACCAATCATTCCAAGCAATGGTTGGTTACCCTCTTTACATGCACATTCATTTCTCCTTTACTTATTCTTGTATATGTTGTTCATACTTTGTTTTGAATAAGCAAGTTAATCTCATGGCTTGTATGAGATAATGAACACTTATAAATTCAATAAAGATTACTTTTTTCTGAAAAGCTGTGAATCTTTCTTTATTACATGCATGTGTATGAATGTAAAATCTATAGTTGTAACTATAAGTATTTCTCTATTACATGCATGCGTATGAATGTAATGATCTGTAGTTGTAATCTTTTTCATATTTTTCATTTATACATTTGAATGTAATGAAGAAGGTTAATAAAATGTACCTTATTTTTCCTCAGTTTAAAATAAATTCTATCCTTTTGAACCTATGAGTGAAAAATGGGTAACAGGTTCATGGGCCTCTTCCGTATGGTTGTAAGCTGTGCCAATAAGGCATGTGCATCTTCAGCAGGTTTGAACCTTTCTTCGAACTTGGTACAAAGAGTGTTCCAATTAGTGACAAAAGTAGTTGGAAGAGTATAGAACCATTTAATAGCAACTCCTTGTAGAGATTCGATGAACAACCTCACAACAAAATCTTCGTGTTCTATGCCAAGAACACCACAAACAATGTAAAAGGCAATAATGTGTTCATTAGGATGTTGTTTTCCATCACCTAGAAACTTTAGAATATGCTTTCTCAAGACATGTGGAAGTCCGTGCAGAGGTGCAGCCAAACAGAGGGGACCAAAAGCATTTCCCCAAGGTCCTGCAGGTGGTACGACCAAGATAGGTTGCACAACAAGTACTTGCATTGGAATTCTATGGAAAATAGAGGATTCAATTAGAATAGGAGATCTTAGCCTTCATGGAGGATAACTTGCTGTGAATTTCAATGGTGACCTTACTTTCATAGGAGTAGGTGGAGTATTATGTTGCAGCAAGTCTTCAAAAAGTGGACCCACTACTCCTTGAGCCCTCAAACCTTGTGTATAGCTTCTAACCGCTGGAATGTAGATAGAAACAAGAGAAATGTTAAAAATAACAATACACAAGATCACAGTAAGATATTGGAAAACTTATTCACTTCAATCAAAAGTGTGAGGTTTTAATTTCATGTGTTGTTCCCCAACGAAGTCGCCAAAAAACTGTTGGGTGAAAATTATGTAATCCCTTTTAACAGATTACAAAACCAGATTTCAGCCATAGTTGTGTGAGATACAATCTCTCCTCTTAGAAAGGGGAGGCACCCTTCTTACTGCTTATTAAAACTAAGTAAAAATAATTAAGTATTTACAATGATGTACACTATGGTTAAGAGATGGGGGTGTGTCACATTCATAATTCTCTCTTTTTTCAGAATATGTTTTACAATGCTTCACGGTTTTGAGTTCCTGATTCGATACAACTTCAAACTAAAAATAAAGAAGTAATTCTCATATTATTATCTTGTCAAAGCAAAGACCAATAATACCAACATAATAACGATAAATGATAAAACAAGAAAACTCACGAAGGAACAAAGTCGTTCAGTAGCCTTCACCAATGAATCCTTTGAGATATGTAACCAATGTTGTATTAGAAGCACAAAGTCTTCTAGATACTCCATGATAGATCCACGAACAACATGAATGCATACAAGCACAAAGTCTTGTAGAGAATTCACCAACAACATTCAATCAATATCATAAATTCGAATAAAAGAGTGTAACACAAAGTTTACATGGATTTACTCAAAGCCCTTTAGATCTCAATCAAATCCAAAAGATAATCAATTGCAACATAAATTCTGGTATGTAACTTTCTTATTTATTGATCAAAGTAGATTCACAAAGATGAACACAAAGTTTCATGTATTTGCTTCTCAAAATGGGCAGCACTCCATTGCAAAAGATAAAATATGTCTATTACAAAAGAATCCCCTCATATTTATAAAAGAGGGAGAAGAGAAAATCTAGGAAAAGTAGATGAATGAATTTAGGAAAGTTCGGTGAGTAAATTTAGGAAAATCTCCCCTAACAAGTCGACTTATTCAAAAATGTTGTCCATATTTTTGGGAAAACATCTATGTTTTTACATTTAATTACATCTTGGAAAATGACATGTAAGATGTCGAGAAATATTTACAAAAAGAGTAAATGAAAGCATAAAATTATCTAAAACTGGAGATGAAAAGAAGTCTTCATGGTTCCTTGCATTGGGTGTGGAAGTCTTCATATCTCTTCTTTTTCTCTAGCATGAATGCCTCATCTGGACCAACAGTGTAATCCACAAGGGTGTGAACTCTTGTGATTGACCTTCTGGTAGATGAATGAATCTTCTTGCATTTGTTAAGATGTGTCTTGAGATTATCAAGAGAAAGCCATACGTCACAAATTTTATGCATGGAATTCTTTGAAATTTTTTCATCCTCCACTTGCTTCATGATGGCTTCCTTGTAGATCTGTGAAAGTTCACTGGCCGGGAGGAAAATATTATCTTCATCAAGGAGCTTACCCGGTAACTCCTTAATTCCATTTTGTAGGATAACACAATGTCCTTTGACATCTTCTTGTACTTGGTGAATATCTTCAATAAGAGATTTGATCACTTGAATGCGGTGCTTGAGATATTCTCTTACCTCCACATATTTCTCTTTGTCAGGAATTACCCGAACTTCCACCAACTTACTTAGCTTTGTCTCTTTCATCTATGACCAAAATGAGATGCATTTTTCCATTTCTTTTTGCTCTTGGGAAAGTATGATTTCTTCTTTATCAAGCTTTGATTTAGCTTGGATAATTGAGTGGCCTTCTCATCTGTAGTAGTTATAACCAGTGAACCATGTTCTATCATTTCATCAATGAAATCATACAACACCTTACCCTTGGAGGAAAACTTCTCCACCTTTTGTACTGCTGGTTCCTCAACGCTTATCATAGCCATAGGTTGTACATTCCCTGAAGAGCCTGCAAGGTTCCTCAAAACAACTACATAACGCTCAACCTTCTCCTTGTACATATTCCTGGCCTGTTCCATCTTGTCAAACCTTCCTACTAATGCATCTAGGACCACTTGTGCATCTACCTTTGCACTTTCATTTGTCACTTTTTCAATCTGGACTCTTGTGACAGTGTAGTCCTCCATGTTTACATCTCCTTCTTCCTGTGGCGGTAGACCAATTTCTACAAACTTATGACCAATTTTGTCAACATGAAGCCTTGAATGAACTTTTTCCTTTTTCTTCCCCTTGGCTTTTGGAGGAGCTATCTCTTCAAGATCAAGCTCATCTAGGGAGATCATTTGTTTCTTTTTCTTTGATACTTGAGAGATCAACCAAGGGGGAAGAGAGGAAGTATATGCTTCTTGACTCACCGTCAACTCTTAAGTTACAACCGTTTATGTAGAAACGATTGGTATGGTAAAAATCAGGGTAGTATCTATCATGATTTCTCTAGTGTACTACAAATTGAGTTGAATCTACAAAGACTCATTCATGAATTTGTCAAATTCAGATTCAAAAGAAATATCAAAATATGGAGATGACAAACTTGGGATGGATGAGGGAGAGCTTGAAAAGACATCAACAATTTGTGGGTTTGAAACTGTAGGAGACGTGGAAAGGATGGTTGATACTGTAGGGGGAATATAAAATTCCACTACATGTATGGTAGATGAGAGATGAGGTGGAGGAGTGTTAGGATTGGAAAGTGTATGAGGAACATTTGAAGTAATAGGCGATGACATTTGGGGAAGATCTTCAACAACATTCTCATGTAGAGATAGAGGTTGTTCATCATCATGCCCAAGTTCCTCCTCATTACCTTCCTTTGCTCCTTCATCTTGTTCAGATGTTTCCTCTTCCATAGACTCTTCTTCTTCTGTAGATTCTTCTTCTGCAGACTCTTCTTCTTTCACAGATTCTTCGCTTTCATTTCCTTCTTCTTTGGATGTATGTTCCTCACAAGCAGGCTCTTTTCCTTCTGCATGTGTAGGTTCATATTATGTCACCTCCTATTCTTCAACAATCTATGTAACTTTCTTACCAATTGTGAACTTGATTCTAGGACCTCTTTGGGAATAAGAGGGTTTAGCCACTTGTTTGTACTTTGAGCGGATTTGTTGTCGCTGGCTGGTTTATGTTCCTAGTGCTTCTCTTTCTAATTCATTCTTGAAAGGTTTCATCAAAAATCCATGTTTGTGCAACCATTCTGCTATGTTGGATAAGATGGGGGAAAGCCTTTTTGTGATGGAGACACTTTCCTTTTTAGGCCATTGTACTGAAGGTAAGGGTCTCCTAGAAATTTCATCTTCTTCATAGGAAGAGTTCATGATGTCGCTAGGATATTTGAAATCCTCTGGTAGATCAGCCACACCAAGATCTCTGATCTGCTATACTGTTAGCCTGCAAAAGTCCATTTTGCGGATGTCTCCTTCATCCCTGCAGTTCGCCCACATGTCTTCAAAGTGGTAGACATGTTAGTGATCCTTCTTCAATTTCCTCTTCACATCTTGGTAGTCAAAGTCAAATCTATATTTCTATGTTCTAACAGTCATGATTTGCATTTCTACATAGACTGACTTTTCTTTTTGTACACTATGAAAGGTATATCTACCAATTGTTAGTGGAAAATTGAAACTTGATTTGTGAATTCTCATGCATTCCTTGTGGACTGAGATCAGCTATCTGCACAGCTCCATGAGTATCCACTTATCTGAGGGATATCTAGGCAACATGTATGGACACCCAGTATAGCAACCCATTGTCATATAGGTGAAAGTTGTAAATTGCAAAAAGATACGCCCAACTTTACTAACCAGTTTGTATGCCTCATTCGATACTCTCTTCTTTTCGAGAGTTGGATCAAAACTAAAAAGCAAGGGTGTGAAGAAGGAATTTGTGACCCTCCTAAAATGATGAAGACTTTATTTTAATTTCAATTGATAAAAATACTCATACACAAGTACAAAATGCTTTTTTCCCTTTGTAGACAGCCCTAGAAACTACCTCATTACTGTGGCAGCATACACCAAATAAGAAGTCACGTAGAACTTTAGAGTGGTAGGCACATTTATCAACTGCGCATGAATTTCATCACTGATTTGAGATCCCCAATCAATATGTGCTTTCTTTCTCTTAATGATGTGGATTTATTCATACATCCATTTCTGAAAAATGGTATAACTTAGGCAATCCTTTAACCTTGCTCAGGAGAGTAATCATATCCCTGACATCTTCTTTGAAATCACTCCTTGGAAGCCCCTTTGGCCATCTTGAGATAGTAGGCCTAGGTGTTTTCAATCATTGGTTGTTAATCAAATTTTTAGCCTTAGTTGGATCTTGATCATAAACCTCCTGTTCTTGTTGCATTGAGATCTTTGTATATTGTTCCATGTGGGGAACCCAAAAAAAAATATCAAAGAATTCAAGATCTAGTCTCATCATGACTTGTCTTGAGGAATCTATTACACTTTTGCTATCTCTGATGTAGCGAGATGCAACCTGGAGAACAAACTCCATATTATGAGTAGAAGTCAGGAATGTGGATACCAGGTGAAAATTTCTATGGACAATAGCTCTCAAGCTTTCTTCTAAGGGCTTTTTCTTAGTTCTTTTTACAAAATCTTCAAGGTCTTGATGATCAATTTTCGTGTCTTTAATTTCATCCACCTTCGAGAACACCACGCTAGGCAGAAAGACACCATAATATTTGTACTTCATTTTTCCATTTTTCTTAGAAGATGACAAAGGCTTCTTTGTTGTCATCTAGAAACACCAGGATCTTTGATATCACCTTCTTGGGTCACCTGACGAGAATTTGAGAGGAATTGCAAGAATGGTGAATCAACAAATTTTAGGAGAAAATGCAGTGCTGTAAAGCGTGAGGCAAGTAGGAAACTTAGAGCAAGTGTGAATGAACTATTTTGCACGGAAAATAGAGCATTGGTGAAGAAATGAGGCTTAGAGCGCAAAGAGTGATTTTAGAGCATTAGAAGGAAAAACTACTTTTTGTGTAGGAGCATTGTAAATAAGTGCTCCTACATCTTGAGATGATAGTTTGCATGTAGTAGTGTTGATTTTCAATGCGCCTACATGTCTTGAGCACTTTGGGATGGTGAGTGCTGAGGCGCTAAAATTCAATGCTTTAGCATTTGGGGGGACTTTTAAACTTTATGCTCAGGCGTCATTTTTCAGTGCTTGAGCATGCCAGTTTTTGCCTTGGAGTCAACTGCACTGGTGATCTTTTTTACCGCTTTGACATTTGGCATTAGGAGGCACTCCATGTAGGAGAGGTGATTTTCACTACTCCTACAATTGGAGTTGGTGAAAATCTCAAGTGAAATGGCAAACAATTTCACCTTCTTTTACATGTTGTGGAAGGTCATTCAATGTTCGAGCATTGAATTTCACCGCTCGAACATTGAGAGGAATTATCTAAAAAATGTGAACTGTTTCTATCATTTCAACTTACTAACACTTAAAATCTTCACTATTTTGATATTATGGGAAGGGCTCGATGAGCAACAATGGAGAGGTAAATAAAAACACCAAAATGGCGACAAGAAAAAAGGTGAAAAGAACAAACCTAGGGCACGATCTAAGAGGAAGAAGAATTCAAAAGATAAAAAGATAGAACCCTGACAAAGAAAAATGTATGGCAACAAACTTAATAAAATGAATAAATATTGAAAGAAAAAATTGCGACAAGGAGGAAGGAAGAATGACCTACCTAGGAGAAAACACAAAACACTGAAAACCCTAGCTTGAACATATGGCGAAATCCAAGAATCCAAACGTGTTGGGAGCTTGTAGAGAACCATGTTAGAGTAATAAGTTATTCCACTTAATTAATTACATCATATTGGTTAATTAATTAAGTCAATTATCACTTTAGTTATTTAAGCTAAACTTAGGCACATTAATAATTATTTATTAATTATTAAGTGTGCACAATAGGGTTTTGCCTTTTAGGGTTTCCTTTAGGGTTATGCATACATTGCTTTTATAAAGAAAATCATCTCATTTAATCATGAATTCCTGAATAATATTATTTGCACATCTTCATGCAAAGCTCTTGCTTTTATTTGCTTTTCTCTTATGTGGAAGGTTTTTTGGTTTGCATGTCTGATCTTGGTTTCTAACAAACCAGTGCGAGGAGGGAAGGAAGTCAAAAGAAAATGAGGTTAGATTAACCTAAAAACACTTTAAAAGTATTTTAAAAATTATCATTAATGCAACTTTGAGTCGCATTAATTGTAGAGGACATAAAGGCGATAAAGATGCACAAGCGGTGATTTTCACTGCTTGTACACTAAAGACTTAGAGATAGGAAAAAATGCACTAGAGGTGAAAATCACTGCTTGTGCATAAAAGACTAAGTGAACAAAGTGTAGGAGTGTTGATTTTCAACGCTCCAACACTTGGTGTTGATTTTTCTAAGTTAAGGCTCATGTAGGAGCACTGAAAATTAGCTCTTTGACATGAGTAAAAAATTGACTAACTCCCAAAGGTCGAGAGTTAATGAAGATACTCGTTTTGAAGCTCTTCGAAAGATGGACGGGGGAAACACTCAAACATACCGTTTAAGGTTTTGGACCACACATAGAGGTGAATTCAAATTTTCCTCATTTTACGTGCTTGAAGTAGAAAAAACTATGAAACATACAAGTTTCATAGGGGGTTATCCCATGAATCTGGCGCTGCTGGATTCAAGGATAACAATATGCATGTAATGTTTTGAAATTAGATTATAGGTGCATTTAACTTAACATAACATACTTAATTTCAATGTAGTATCTAATGTAAACTAAAACTGTTTCAATCAGATCACATCAAATTAGATCATAGAGACATTTATTAAATATTGTTACTAAGAATATTTAATAAATCACATCAATATTTAATTCAACATAAACTCATAAAAACCAAACATAAATGCTCATATATTAAAGGTTCAAGTACATATAATCAATAATACAATGCTAGTGTGGCCTATGGTTGTTAGAACCCTTAGGGCCTAGGGGTGGCATCTGTTGTGAGATAGTAGAATGTGACCATGATCTACTCATGGATCTCACTAGTGTTTGTAGGCCTTGTACCTCTCCAACCTCCCTAGCCTCTCGTATGAGTGCCATGATGTGCTCCTGCTCTATGCGGTCTCTATCTTCCTGCAATCTAGTAACCTCTCCTTGTAGCCTCGAGACTTTTGATCATAGGAGGACCTCCATGATCCCACTTTCAGTCTGAACTCAAAAAGCTCAGAGCTCATCATATGTAGTCTATAGTGCTAAAATCTCTCCTATAACTCCCTCCTCTCTGGATGTAGATAGGTTAGTGCATCTCATCACACCCACATATGTTTCCCTCAACCTTGCAATAGGCTTGAAGAAATATGCATGATGCATTGTTGTAGGTGGGGGAATGTACTTTGTGGGTATATCCTCATTTGGGGGCAAAGGAGGCACCATATTTGTAGTCACCTACTGGTAGAGATCTCATCACTCTCACATGGACCCTGCAAGATGAAAATCATAAAAGATATCAGTACACATCATGATATATAAATAACAACCATATACATAAGTGCAAAAGCATAATAAAAATATAAATAACACATCATCACTTGTGTCTCCATCATTCTAGTCAGGGTCTTGCTATGCAACAACAAATCCCCCCGATGTAGGAATCATGGATGGTCTGCTATTGCTGGCCTCCCCATGCTCATGAGTCCTGACATCTACTACGACCGTTGATCATGCTCTAGTGACTAGAGTAGGAGGTGAATCTCTCCTCTTAGGGGTAGTTAGGGCCTCATCTAACTCATTAGACTCATCACTCATCAGCTAGACATCCTCCTCCTCCTCCTCATCATCATCGTCATTAGTATGAAATAAATATAGTATTATGACCTCATCCTCTGAATCTCCATGAATGAACCCATCATCCCTATCATCCCCATGACTTGGAAGAGGTTCCACATTTCCTACAGGATGATGCATAGGAAAGACATGAGTTGGTCGTACTCCAACCCACCATTGCTCATAGGCTAGCATGGTGCCTACATCATCAACATCTAAGACTAGGGGCATGTCCTGGTTCCTGTTCTCCGAATCACTAAAATACACATTATCGTTGGTGAGATGACAACTGTCTCTAGGCCTAGAGGCACTCTGTGCTGATTGTAGATACTTGGGTCATGGCCTAGGTGGAACTTGAACCTGCCCAAACTATCGCATAACATAATCATAGTAAAGAGGCCTCACTATGTAATCATGTCGCCCCAATAAAAATTGATCTTGTTGCATCCTGACTAGCGGGTGTGTGACATCTACCCATTGGGGTACCATGAGGTATGGTCTCCATAGTATATCATCATCCTCTAGATAGTCAAATTTGATCCTCCAATATAATAGATCTCCATCCTACCATGATTGTCTTAGAGAATAATTGTAGGCCCGTGGATAACCCATGGCTACCACTATCGGGTAACTTGTCGGTCTGATACATGCGATATGCTCGAAGCACCACACATGCAAGAGTGTACAATGTACTATATTGTCTAGCTCCTGGTAGATGAAGCACCCTAGATCATAATATAAATGTGCTAGCATGCTGCAACTCGATGCATATATAGTCTTTTGTTGCTCCATATCTCAGATAAAGTGAACTAATCCTCTATCCAAATGTGTGCCTCAGTCACCAGGAACTAGTGCTAGGACCATGGTAATGATCATGATGCAACTCATAATGGTGACCACACGTACATTAGCCATTTCAGCTCAATGTGGGGTTCGACGATTGCCTCCTGGATGGGACAGCCTAGGCAGTACTCAATATCCTCTCACATCTCCTCATATGACCACTCCTCTATTGAATATACGTTCTCACTGTGGATAGGTAACCATAGGATGTAGTGAATGTCTTCCAAGGTAACTATCATCTCTCTTATAGGGAGGTGAAAGGTGCATGTATCTGCATCCCACCTCTCTACTAATGCCATAAGCATGGCATCATGGCACCTCATGGTTGGCATGAGGTATATCCATAATAAGCTGGTCTCACATAAAGTATATATCTCCTCCTTTGTAACCTGGTTGATCTTTTCTCGAAGGTGACAAAAAAATCTGCCTCTTAAACATTGACAAGGTCGAGGAGGGGCCTAAAGAATAAAAAGGAAAAAGAAATCATCACTGAAATTCATAAATATGAGTGCATTAAATAATTAAAAATACACTAAAGTTTCTCTAGGACACTTTGCGACCAACTTGGAAATTTGGGCTATTTTTGGATGGGGGGTTTCTAGACACTTTAGCCATTTTTGGACACTTTGGAACAAAGTGGAACACTTTGTGAAAAAAGAGGATGCTTTATGACTTTTTTTCTAGGGTCCTAAAAACCTCTAGAACTGCATAAAAAATACTATGAATACATAAACACAAAGATAAAGCATAGTAGAATCTACTCACCATATGACAGAGCTTGCCTCGTGCCACATCGTCATGCAAAATCTCTAGTCTTGAAGGCCTGTATGGTCGTTGACTCAACATATTCAACCACTCTACACCAAGGTAAATTCTCAAGAGGTATGTCAAAATGATTTTCAAAAGCATATTATTTTCACTAAAATATAATAAGCATTATTTATTTTATGTCTTTATTTAAAGCACTTTTCATTAAAATCAACATAATGACGGCTAGCAAACTTCATTTTGGACATTGTTTGTTGCATTGGATTCGTAATTTTGTCCCTGATCTAATCCAATATCTATAAATATGTGGTGTTGTACTTCCAATTCCCTATGATAGAACCAAAGAAATTTGATGAGGTCACATGGTGACCTTGATTCCACCTCCATAAAGAAAGTGGAATTCGAGGGGGCCACACATCTACCCTCGATTTCAATTCTCTATAGAAGTTTGTTAAGAGGATTTTTGAACAACTAATGAATTGATGTTGCAGGATGCAGTTCCTAACATTGTGGTTTTGCAGATAACTACATTGGGGACTTCATTCTCCCTATTTTTGAATGAATCCATATGAGTATCCATTTTATAAAGCTTATTGTTTGAGTTCCTTTAGCTTGCATATTCACATAGTGTCATATGACCGCTAAAGTGGGGGAAAAATTTAGTGTAGAAAATTGTACTCCTTTCTAAATGAAAGTAAATTTACAGACTTAGTTTGGACCTATTTTAGTGACCTTGCATTTATGTATTTTTAAACCTCATTAATAGGCCCCTAATACCCTTTATTATGCATCCCAAGGACTATTTTAATTATTACTTGATAATTTAATCCACATTGAATAAATGATATTAATTGATTTACTGCCTTGGCATAATCTAAGTCCTGAACTTTAGGTCAGGACCCATTCGCCCATGGGTGAATGAGTTCCTGACAGCCTCCCGAAACAATATTTTTATGATAGGTGCACAACATTTAGACCTTCTCAGATTTTCCCAAATTTTGTTGTTTCTCTTTGTGTTATGCTTAAATTGAAGATCCAAGTGTTAGCTTGCATGACTGTGGTGATTTAATATTTTTAGTTTTTCTCCTAAAAGTGTTGTTTAGGTTGATACCCCCATCCTCAAATATCATAAGGAAATCAGTAGATTCCCTCATTGAGTTGACTAACCAAGGGTTGCAAGTCAATTCTTTGTGTGGATCTCATTTCCTAATGAAATAAAGGAGAATAGTTCCACATTTGATACCATCCCCTCATTTTCTATGCTCCTATTTTTTTATATTTCATAGTTCATACAAAAAGATGTTTGAGGTGTTCTGTCAAATATTTATGCATAAAAAATACTCTTCCATATTCCACAAATTTGCATCATAAATTTGAACCAAAAATAATCTACCAACTAGCTACTACTTGTCAACAACTCGTGTTTTATCTAAGTTTCCATATTCTACATGTGTGAGCTTGATATCCCTTCAAGAATTTCTTTCAAATAGTTGGTGAACCTTTCCTTGCTTCTGGATTTTTGTGTTACATACAAATCTACCAAGGAACTCAAAATGAGAAAAAAATTTTACTTCAAGAGGCACACATATAAACTAAATTTGTGTCTATTCTATGCGCTCACCATGCTATAAAAATATTGAATAAAGAGCACACAACTACATTGAACCTTGAGACACCGCCTAGGAATGAACAGTCAATAAAGAACTGTTATTGAAAATATTAAGGGGATGTCTTACAACTAAATCACTTCCACGTCACACCATAATTTTAATTTTCAATTCTTAGTCTCCATCGTTAGACATGAGAGTTACTCATATCTTGTGCATGCCCACTGCAAAGTTATTATAGTATGGGTGACATGCAAATTCAATTATCTATTAATAAAATTTGTGCATGCATTACATGCTTTGCAAGATTATAAAGGTTTCTAAAAATAGAAATCCACATGCATTTTTTAAACCACTATTTGTGATTTCATCGGTAAAGCATAGGTTGCTAACTTGTGTTGGCATTGAGAAGATAGTTTAGAACTACTAAATACTTACCAATTGCTTTTTATCTCCCTATCGACCTTTATACCATGGTTATTAACTTCTAACTAATCTCAGATCACACACATATCTCAGCTCACCTTTAAAATATTGAAGCAGTTGCAAATCACTTCACCTATTCTTATAACTTGCAATTGCATTATATTCTTTGTGGTTTTTTGATAAACAATTTGCATCCCTTGAAAGTCTCATAATTTGGCTTTACAAATATCAATTATATTTTCATAAGAGTTTCTAAGGATTGTTAATGGAAATTGTAAGGGTGCATGGCTGGAAGATGCTGGTAAAGCTTGTGAAATTCAACTTTATACCTACCAATAACATTTTCTTTAAAATTTCTAAAACTCTTTCAATGTTATGCGTAGCTATTCTTCATGCATGTCAACTATAACATGCCCAAAGTTTACCCTATTGATTTTACCTAATCTTCACTTAGAATGTGCATACTTAAAATTCTCAAGACATGGAAATAAAATTTTCCTTTTCAATAACACATTCTCACATTTGAAACAAACCATTTCATATTACATTACATGAATAAATTGCCATTACATAACCCCTAGTAATGATCTCATTTTTCAAATATAATTTAGAAGTAGATTCAAGATCATATTTGCAATTTCATAGCTTACAAGATCTTAATGATACAAGAATATAATGGTCAATATGTCCACATCTAGAACACACATCTTCATCTTCTTCTGCTTCACAAGCCTTGGCTTCCAACTGCAAGAGGTAGAGCATCACCCAAGTGCTTTTCCTCCAACCACGAAATTAAGCGGTCCCCTGTACATCTCCTAACTGGTAGATGGCCCTATCCTTGAACGAAGATTTTGGTATGGAAACCCTCTAGAAATTCCTACTTGAGCATGGTGTTGTGTCCTGCATAACTAGTTACTATCATATTGTGGATACCTGCCAACTATGCATGACACTGTTGACTAGCTATGCAATCTTGGCTCATAGTGAACTGCCAAAGTGTATGCAATGACTTCTACACTTACTTTGGCCAAATTTTTGACACACATATCAAATATGTGGTGTGATATGTTCACCCAACCCCTTACTCGACTTGGAAACTCTATTGACCTATGAAAACTCTTGTCTTGGTTTTTATCTCAAGATTTAAATAATACAAACAATATTTCATCCCAAAAAGTGATAACACACTTAAATTGATATAACTAACCAAATAGATTTAGCCCAACCTCTAGTTTATCCTAACCTAAGGAAATAAACTATTCTACTACTTTTAGGGAATATGAGCAAATGAGAATGTAAGGTCTCCACTCATAGATAAACTACCAACATAGGTATTCATAGCATCATACCCTAGATAAAGATGACATAATACTTATATCACGATATCAATTCTTTCCATTTCAAAAATAATATAACTTATTCAAGCAATACATACAATATTTTAGATATTATCATAATACCTTATAGTTAACTTCACTTTACTAAGTCAATCAAACACTACAATCAATAATGGTTATATATCATGCTATTAAGATTCCTCAAACCAGCTTGTATATATCTAGCTATATGCATAAGCATTTTCCTAAACTATTCAATATGCAAACAATGATTGTACAAACACTTTCAAAGAGTAACAATTTGCATAGTTTTAGAATTGGAAAGGGAAAGAGTTAGCAATATCTAAAGCATGCTTGGTATAAATAGCTCCAATGAATCCCTTGCATCTCCTTGCTCAATGAAAATGGCTCAGCTTTCTACCTCCTTTAAACTCAGCCTATCCCCACTCTAAACAAGTATTCTATGCTCTCAAAACTCACAAAATAATATGGTTCTCAACTCACAATATAAACTGTTCTCAACTCACAAAATAAACTGCTCTCAAACTGACCAAAAATAATACAAATAAACAACATGAATACACTCAAGAATGAACACAACAAATGAATAACCAAACACCAAGCTACTTCCTTCTATTTATACAAAATTAGAAAGTAGTTTTTAGCTAAAAGAAAGCTAAGTTTCATGCCACCTCTCTTCCCTTTTCTAGCCATGGGCTTTGAGGGTCAAAATAGTTTCAATTTTATCTCTTAAAAACTCTCAAATGCCTCCTTCAAATACCACGACCTCAGTTGACTGTTTCTACCTATGATTTGGTGTTTAATAACTTAGTAAAAAGCTCCAATAACATAGCATGTATGGAGTCCAAAACATACCCAGTTTATTCTTCTACCTAAGTCGCAACTTTTTCAAGCACATCAGATGTTATTTTCTAAGTCAAGGCTTTCTTTTAAAAGCTACACGCGGACTTTATATACTCCTATTTGAATACTTACTCTATCATGGATTTTTTTCTTTTTTACTCTTGCAACTTATGCACCCTACGTAGGCAGCTTATGTTTTATAATGGTTACTTTTAAATGCTTCCAAACAACTATTAGTTTCCATCACCATCTTGTCTTTTGGCATGGAACTTTTCCTTCCACTCTATGTGTGGTTACTCAGCCTTACGTGGCTGCCTTGTGCACACTTTATAATAGTAGTTACATGCTCATAACATGTTATATTATATCTATTTCGATCACATTATAATATGCATATAAATTTTCACACATTTATATATATATTATATTAACTTTGTATTATAATATGTATATATATATATAAATATATATACGTTCATATAGTTACAATTTTATATCTGTCAACTATATATATTTTAATATATGTATTTATAAGTATATATATATCCATGCATCTACGCATATGTATGACGTATCTATGTACGACTATACGTAGACATTTATATCTACACATGCTCATATGCACATACACTCATATATATGAGTTACCATATATATATATATATATCTACATATATATATTTAATATATATATGTATCCATTTATATATATTTAAATACACAAAATATATCTCATGCTCATTAAAAAGATTTGAACACTATGACTCAAATCGACTAAACAATAAAAGAGAATCAAAGAAAAACACCCAAACATTCCTATCAACCCAGAAAGCTATCATCAAGGTTTAACACTTACCAACACATAACTAATTGACTTGACAAGGCTTATCTAACCTATGCAATGAGTGTGTACATCTACTAAAATAGGTACATCAGTGGTTTCCATACCAACTTCCTCTCCTTGGTGATACTCTCCCTCTCCTCACTGGAGGGTTCACATCTTTCCTCCATCCAACTTAGTGCAACATAAATTAATTTAGCTGAAAACAGGAAAATCGTATTCATCATTTATCATTTGCATCATTAAAGCATTTAAAAAATAATCTCACCATATTGAATATTCATTCATTGAAATTCATCAAAACATAATCATATATTAAAACATATTTACTCATAAAAGATAATAGTAATTTTTGAATACACAATGGGGTGTAACACATCCTCCCCTTTATGAATCATTGTCCCTGATGATTTAAAGTATAAAAAATAAACATAAAACATAACAAATATTGTTTTCATGAACTTTAAAAATCTTTTAAAACATGAGGAAACTTCTGCTTAATCTCTAAATAGTGTTCCCAAGTGGCAGAAAATTTTGCATACTAGTCCTACTAGACCTTGCATTGAAGAACCTCTTTATTATGTAGGTGAAGCCTACATATTTTGAGTACTCTAAGAGGTTTGATCATTACCACTCCCGGGTCTTGTACTTGTAAAGAATTCCAATCAATAACATTATTACCTCCTAGTATGTTTTTTTTAAGGTATGACACATGAAAGACATTATGCATCCTGGCAAGAGTTGGTGGTAAAACAACTTGATAAGCGATAAGGTTAACTTCTTTGAGAACCTCAAAGGGACCTACATAATGAAGAGCCATTTTGGATGACTTTCCAAACATAGTAGAACTCTTGTGAGGCTTAATTCTGAGCAAAACCTTTTCTCCCACTGAGAAATTTCTAGGCACACACTTAGCATCTGCATAACTCTTTTTGCTATCATTTTCCTCCACTAACCTTTTCTTTATCAAACTAAATTTCTCCTCCATTTTTTATCGCATTTCTAGCCCAAGGCTAATCCTATCTTCTAGCTTATCCCAAATTATAGGAGTTTGACACTTTCTTCCATATAATGCTTCAAACAAAGCTATTTTAATAGTAGAATGATAAGAATTATTGTATGCAAATTCCACTAATGGTAAATAATCTTCCCATTTGTATTGTTGATCCATGCAATACATTCTTAGTAGATCTTCTAACACTTGGTTTACCCTTTTAGTTTGACCATTTATCTCTGGGTGATATTCTGAACTTATTTTCAATTGTGTCCCAAGTGAAGAAAATAAGGTTTTCCAAAACCTTAACATTACACGAGCATCCCTATCTAAGATAATCTTCTCAAGAACTCCATGCACCTTAAACACCTCTTGCACAAACTTGTGAGCTATGATAGGAGCTCTATCTGTTAGGTTCCCTAGAATAAAATAGGCTACTTTGGGAAGCTTGTTCAACACTACCAAAATAGAATTATGTTTTTTCCTTGACATGCAAAGTCCTTGTACAAAATACATGCTAATGATTTGCCATTTCCTCTTCGGAATTTCATGGGGATACAATAGTCCTGCTAGGTGATGATGAGTTTCCTTCACCCTCTAGCACTCTATACAACTTTATACAAATCTTGTAGCACCCTATTCATTCCTTTCAAAAAATATAACAACTTCACATCAATCAATAGCTTTGTTACTCTGAGATGTCCAGTATAGGGTGCAATATGATTTTCCTTCCACACTGTATTCTTTACTCCTTAGAGTTTGGTACATAGATCCTTCCTCTAAACCTTAGTAGACCATCAGGTTCAAAGTGGAACATGTCATACCTCGAATCTTGTGGATCATCCAAGAGTGCTTGTTTAACTTGCTCGTAATACTCATCACCCTTGGACTTTAGCAACACTTGATTCTTAAAATTGATATGAATTGATATCATTGAGGAGATATGTCTCCTTCAATTTAGGGCATCAACAAATCAATTCTCTTTTCCCCTAATATAGTTGATCTCAAAATCATAATACGATATCAACTCAAGCCATCTCCTTTTATGTGCATTCAGATTCAACTGGGTAAACAAATACTTTAGACCATGGTGGTCAGTCTTTAGTTTGAATAGTTTCCCAAGCAAATAATTCCTCCACATTTGCAATACATGGACAACTACTGCCAACTCTAGATCATTTGGAGCATAATTCTACTCATATGGCTTCAATTTTCTATATTTTTAAGAAGTAACTTGCCCATCCTACATTAATACTCTGCCTAGACCTTCTCTTGAATCATCTATAATGACAACAAAATCACCTTTAGGATTTGGTACTTTAAGTACTAGAGCCGTAGTTAACTTATCCTTAAGTTGATCGAATAGCACTTGACATTTTTTCAACCACTCAAACTTTTCCCACTTCCTTTGCAATGATATGATGGGAAAAGCTCTACTGGAAAAGTTAGCTACAAACTTTCTATAATATCTTTCCAAACCCATAAAGCTTCAAAATTCATGCACATTTTTTGATGCTAGCCATTCTAGTAATGCTTTGATTTTAGATGGATTGAGTGCAATTCCTTCAGCTAAAATCACATGACCTAGATATTGTACATTCTTTTGAAAGAAGGTACACTTTGAAAGTTTTCCATAAATTTTATGCTCCCTCAGACGTTGGAGAACAATATTCAATTGATAGAGGTTTTCTTCTTCTTTCTTAGAGTAAATAAGAATTTCATCTAAGAAGACTAACAAAAAATTGTCCAAACAATCCCTAAACACATTGTTCATTAGGTTCATGAATGTTGTAGGTGCATTCATTAGTCCAAAAGGTAGGACCGTAAACTCATAATGCCCATACCTTGTCCTAAAGGTTGTTTTATAAGTTTCTTCATCCTTGAGCCTAAGTTGATGGTATCTTGATCGTAGATCGATCTTTGAGAATATCAATGCCCCATGCATTTGATTAAAAAGATCATCGATACACTATAAAGGGTACTTGTTATTTATTATTTCTTTATTTAGCATATGATAATCTATACATAAGCACAATTTACCATATTTCTTCTTGATGAAGATCACTGGTAATCCCTAAGGTGATATATTGGGTCTGATTAATCCCTTTGACATCAACTCTTGAAGTTGATATTTTAACTCCATTAGCTCAGTTGTGGTCATCCTATACGGAGCCTTGGATATAGGTTTTGAACTTGGAACTAAATCAATGGAGAAATCAAATACTCTTTTGGGAGGTAACCCAAGTAGCTCATCTAAGAAAACATCCTCAAAGTCCCTTAAAATGGGATATTTCTTCATATTTGATTTCTCTGGTTCCATTAGCTCTCCTTCTTCAGCTTCCTAAAGATCCCACGGTTTATAGTACATTACGTCATCTTGAAATATGATCTCCTTGTACTCATCCATATTTTCCATTTTAACTACAAAAAGTTGACACCCCTTTTTCTTGGCTCTATACATCTGTATGACAAAAAATTTCCACAACTTGACTTCCCTAGGTGTACCTTGCAAGTACACCTTATTCTCGAGGTTATCTAGACACTCTACTGTCTTGGAATGACAATCAACATTGGCTCTATACCTCCATAACCAATTCATCCCTAGTATGACATTGTAAGATCCTAAGGGGGCTACATAGAGATTCACTTCCATCCAAAAACTCATAAGTTCAACCTTTGCCTCAAAAAGACATTGCTCTACCTTTGCTCTTGTTTGATTTGCATATTCTACAGACCAAGGATTTTCCATAAATCCAACTTTCCTAGATAACTTACTAGCTACTTTGGGAGAAACAAAGCATTCTATAGCACCATTTCTTATTAGAATTGAAATTGGTATACCAAGTAAAGTACTTGGAGCATCTACTGGAGTAATTTGGTACTCTTCCTACTAGTTATCCAATGTCACATACGTTATTTGCTAGAATGTTGCTTGTTAGGGAGGTAAGGGATTTCCACTAGGCTGTGTCTCCTATGTCTTGTTGGGACATTGGCTAGCGTAGTGGTCTCCACTACACAAGAAACATCCCCTTATTAGTCCTTGCCTTTTTGTTGGCTTTCCATAATTATCTTCATTCCTTTTTGGGTTGTTGTTTTTTCTACCCCTACGGTCACCCCTAGACTCATTCTAGTTGTTTCAAAATCCCCTATCTCCTTTCCTCTTAAAGTATTGCTAGTCACCTTTCTCGTAAAGGTCTGGTTGGTTTGTGACCAGTTAAACTTTTTTTTTCTCTTCTCCCAGTACGTAGAAATAGACTTCAGCTCTGGTCCTACTTGATAAGTTTTTCGTATACTTGGTACATGGTGGTAGGACCATGTACATCTACCTAACCTTTTATTTGGGTGTTGAGACCCATTATGAATTTTCTGACCTAAAACCACTCGTCCTTCTAGTATTGGGTTGCGTACTTAAGAAGGCGAGTGAATTTCTCCCAGTGTTCATTCACCATGGACTCTCCCTATCTTAAATTCTAGAAGTCCATCAACTTATGATCAAAGTATAATTGAGGAAGTCATCGCTGACGAAATATTACCACAAAATCGTCCAAAGTCAGATTTAGTGAGCTAAGATCAAGCTCCATATTCTTGTTCATCCACCAAGTAGATGCTTCACTAGATAGTTGAAAAGATCCCCAAATGGCCTTGGTCACTTCAGAATAATCTTATTTTAAAGTGTTTTTCCATCTCAGTGAGCCATGCTTCAACAACATCCCCACTTGTGGTTCCTTCAAACTTAGGAGGTGTGACTTTTGTCATGTCTCATGACAATTCTTGAGCAAGCCAATTTCTTTTACTCCTATCAAATCTTGATTCAGATTCAACACTTGCATGATCACTTAGAGTAGTGAAATCATTGGATTTTTCTCCTTCTCCTTCATTTGAGACCTCCTGCTTTGGTTTACCCATTCCCATAACTTCCTACTTGAGGTGGCCAATCCTGTCTCGTGCTTTATTCAACATAGTTATTATTTGGTCTAGTTTGGCTTTAGAGTTCCCTACGAGTTGACCCACTTCATGACTACCCACGGGGTTAGTTCTTGTTAGAACCATTCTTACAAAAAGTATCCCACTTGGAGGTTTCATTTACAAAGGTTTAATTAACAACTTTTAAACATGTCAACATTCAACCATTCACATTAAGTAAAGAAAACAAGAGAACGTTTGCATAAGTTTTTCCTAATTTGTTTTTCTTTTATTATCATCATAAGGATTTCAATCATCCTTTATTACATAGATTTACATAAGATGACTATTCATAATAGTCGAGGGGAGTATATCCCTTGGATTCACTTTCAGAAACATAGTTGCGAGGAACATATCCCTCCGACTCACTATCAGATACAATCACTATAAGTTTAGGAGATGAGGGTACACAAGGGTCCCTTCTAATCATAGGTGGAATAACACTCCACTCTGTGGGAATATCCCTTGAGAATGGTAAGGAATAAGACTTGTCCGATGAAACAAGAGGTATGAACTTGGTTGCTTCCCACATTTTCTTTCTCTCTATTTTGATGCATAAAAAAACACTACTGAGAGTCTCTGTATCTCCAAGCCATATCTCCCTAGTGAAATTGGTTCCTTCTATAGTTTTAACTATGACCTCTCGGGTAAGTACATAAAGATGGGGAACGAAAAAGGGATCTTAAGTGGCCAATTTTTTTCTAAAATTAGGAAATATTGACCTTAGATGAGAAATTGAGGATAGTTAAACTCTAAATTTTAAGATGCAAAAAAAGGGGTCGTAGTGCTTCGAGTCTACTTTCTAAACTACTATTTTTTTTAAAAATGGTAGAGATTAAGGGGTTCAAAAAAGTGATCCACATAAATTGGTGTTGTTTTTGTCAAAGAAACATAACATAACATCTTTTGTGGCTCCCTCAAAAGGTTAAATTTTTTTTGGTATTTTAAAAATCCCTTTGGTGAGAAATTAGCTAACTGGATGTAGTTTATGCCCAATTTTTTTGATAATTTTTTAATGAATGTTTGATTTTTTACTAATTTCCAAAGTGGATGATAGGTCCATATAATAGCTTAGTTTTTGTTGTTTTTATGCATATCTTGAGATACTTTTAAATACACTTTCTAGACAATATTCCTACATTATACTATCCTTTCATATCCATTATGTAGACTTGAACCTTAAATATGGTGATGGAATTATGGTTATAATATATTATTATTATATGGTTTATATGAAGATATGTATGGAATTTTGATGGAATGCTATGAATTAATTGTGATATTTATCCTTTTGTACATGTTTTGTGGAATTAATTTGTTTTCAGCTAAAGAGGAATCATGGCGTGTAGTAGTTGCGAGATGAACCCGTAGAAAAAGTAGTGACTAGACACCAAAACAAGGGAGCTCTAAGTTAAGTTGAATGTGATGATTGTTGATTAAAGGAACTTGATGAAGGTTGAATATGGAATTATTATAACTAGTTAGTAAATGCTAAAGAAGAGGTCTCCTTACTTATAGGATTTCAATAAATGATTATAAGTTTACATGCAATTCTATTTTGATAGAGTTTTAGTCCTATTAGGATTCCTTTTCCCTTTTTAGTTATAGGTTGAATAAACCAGTCTTAACTCTACGCTCTAAATATTTGGGAGTGGAGTTAATGATTTCAGTTAATTAGTTGTTTTGAATAAGATTCCCTCAAGCTTGTATATAGTTGTTGGTTGAATCTGTAGGATAGTTAGTTGGTTTTATAGTTTTATGTTATTAGTTACCTTTCAATTTCAAGACATAAATATTTAGAATGATTGAATACAATTTGTAAAAGATCTTGTGTAATCTTCATGAATATACAATGAATGGAGTTAATCTTATGGAATTCGTAGAATCTATTAGTTGGATTTGGGTTTAGTTAAAGTGGGAACAATTAGTTAAAGTTATTTATTTATGTTTAATAGCTATTATTAGCTTGTCATTGTTTCATGAATCATATGAAAGTTAATTGGAATTTCATTTCTTTTTGTTAATGAATGCTTATGAACATGCATGCAATGGTTAACCAATAGTACTCCAAGGGTTAATTTAGTCAAGTCATTAGTTTTTATCAGTTTTGAGTCTTTATAGCTTCATTTCATTTGTAATAGTTCAATTACAATCTAAGCTGTAGGTACCTATAGCAACTAGTTCTAGTTTATGCTTTTAATATTTTGCAATTCTATGAGTTTCCAGCAAGTAGAATAACTTAAGTAAGGTAACTTAAGTAGTTTTGAGTCTTTGAAGGCATATATAATGTTGCACCATCATAAGATTACAAGCCTTGGGTTGACAATTTAATGTAGTCTTGAGTAATGTGGAGTGGACTGTTCAGTCAGTTAAACCTCTGAATTGAGTAGGTTCTACCAAGTTTACAATACATTAGCTTATACTCTACAGTGGACACATCCTAAAAAAAAAAATTTGGTCATGCTACCCCTATAATTTTTGAAAACTAAATGAATTTTTTTTTTGATTATGTATAGAATAGAGTCTAGTTTAAAAAATGTAATTTATTTGAAATTTTAATGAATGGTTAAAAAATAAAGTAAAAAATACCAAACACGATTTTTTGACAAAAAATAGACACATAAACAAAATAAATTAAAGAGGAAATCCTTAACATTGTCAAAATGTGAAAAAATTGCATCATTAAATAGCTAAGAGAGAGCCTAACATTACCCAGGTGTTCCATTTACTCAACCTTGAAACACGTGCAAAATTGATGGTTAGCACGAACAAGATTATGTGAAATCTTGTAGAATATGCAAAAAACACGTCTTTGGACATTGGGAAGGCACTCCAAGCATTTGGGTTGGAAATCCAAAGAAAATCCAAGCCTAAGGCTTGGGGATTCCCAAAGCGAGACATAACATGAGCATGTTATAATGCACTCACGTTATGTCATAGTTTAGACATAATGCAAGCGTGCTATAATGCACTCGCGTTATGTATTTGTTTGTATATTGATTCATTTTTCTTCTTTTTTCTTAATGTTTCCCAAGCATGACATAACACGAGTGCGTTATAATGTGCTCGCATTATGTCTTGATTGATGTGTGGAAGTTTGTTCAATATATGTTTGATGTATGTATGTTTGTATAAATTTGTATGTATCTATGTATGTGTGTATGTATGCATATATACCTGTATGTATGTATGTATTCATGTATGTATGTATGAATGCTTGTGTGTATGCATGCATGAATGTATGCTTGTATGTATGTATGTATGTATGCTTGTATGTATGTATGATTGCATGTATGTATGTATGCTTGTATGTATGTATGTATGTAAGGGTTTTGGGTTTAGGATATATAAGGGTAAGGGTATACGTTATAGGGATGAGGGTTGAGGCTACAAGGTTTAGGGTTGAGGAATTAGGGCTTAAGTAATAGGTTGAGGATATAGGGTTGAGGTTTGAGGGTTTATGATTAAGGGATAATATTTAACTCATTGAGTGTCTAAGATTAAGTGTGTAAGGTATAGGTATTAGGGTTTAAGATATTGGGTTTAGGGTTTACGATATGGATTGAGGGTGTAAGGCATAGGGGGAAGGGTTGAGAGTGTATGGTTTAGGGTTGAAGTATAGGGTTGAGAGACAATATTCAGGTTTTAGGGTATAAGGGTGAGGTTATAGGGTATAGGGATGAGGGTTTAGGGTACAGGGTTCATGGTTTAAGGTATAGGGTTGAGGATTGAGGGATTATGGCTTAAGTATATGGTTGAGGGTTTACAGAGCTGAGGGATAATGTTCAAGGTTGAGTGTCTAAAGTATAGGGTTTAGGGTTTAGGGTTAAGGGTATAAGACATAGGGATGAGGGTTGAGGGTTTAGGGCATAAGTATAGGGTATAGGGTAGAGGTTTGAGGGATAATGTTCAGGGTTGAGTGTCCAAAGTTAAGTGTATAGGGTATAGGTCCATTAGGTTTTAAGATATTGGGTTGATGGATTAGGGCTTAAGTATAGGGTTGAGGTTTGTGGTTGTAGGGTGTAGGGTTTAGGGTTTAGGGTTTAAAGGTTGAGGTTTGAGTGATTAGGGTTGAGGATTTAGGGTTTAAAGGTTAAGGGTTTAGGGTTGAGGGTTGAGGGTTTGAGGGATAAGGGTTTAGGGGTTGAGGGCTTAAGGGTTGAAGGTTTAAAGGTTGAGGGTTGAGGGTTGAGGGTTGAGGGTTTAAGAGTTGAGGGATTATGGGTTGAGTGTTTAGGGTTTAAGGGATTAGGGTTGAGGGCTGAGGGGTTATGGTTTAAGGGTTGAGGGATTAGGGTTTAAAGGTTGAGGGTTGAGGGATTAGGGTTTAAGGTATGGTGTTGAGGGTTGAGGGTTTAGAGATAAGGGTTAAGGGATCGGGGTTTAAGGGTTGAGGGTTTAAGGGTTTTGGGTTTAAGGGTCCAGGGTTTACAAACTTAGTTATTACTTTTAGATTTTTAAGTACAAGTTTATGTTATGAGGTGGACAATGAATACATAGATCAAGTATGCCTTACAAACCTCAAAAATGATAAAAATAGAAAACAAAATCCCCATTGTTCAAAACTTGACCCCCCCTAAAATGATATAGTGATATAGCACTTTATTTAGTGTGTTTACATATTTCAAAAAGTGGATTTGATGTACAAATACTCAAAAGAGGCATACTAAAAATTTGAAATTCTAGAGTACAATAATGAAAAATAGCATCACCAATGTGTGGAGATCAAAAAATTATGTGGGTTCAAGAAAAATGGGACCTAAAAAGGAGTTTGTATGAGCCCAAATAAGCCTCTAAATTCCCAAAAATAGGAACTTTGCAAGATGTCCTCTAAGAATTTGAGATTCGAAAAAAAATGTACTTCGTACTACAAAAAAATCACACCATTGGATAGAGGATGAAAAAATAATTGGGATTAAGAAACTCACTCAAAAAAATGTCTATATGGCCAAAGAGCAGGGCTCTTGAAGTTGAGACAAAATTTCAAATAAGCCATTAGTGAGGGTGAAGACTTAGGGAAGGGAGGTGACATCATGATGATTTCATGTTGACATCAATAGACACCAAGTAACAAAATATTCTATTAGCTAACGAAATATTTTTCCTAACAAAATATTCTCGAGAGTATATCTTGCAAGGAAAAAGGGGATGGAAGCTTGCGATGGTTGATGAAATATGTTGGCCAACAAAAAAAATATTCTCATGTTGTAATATTCTAATAAATATTCTAACCGTAGTGGTATTGTGTAGGCATCAGACCTGTGTAGGATGATGTCATGCCTACACAGGTCGTACCCTACAAAAAATAGCAAAAAATATTTTAAAATTGCGCATGTATAGTTGATGCAGGATAGAAACTAGCATGTGGATCAAGATGACATATTTTACAATAGACAATAAATTTGCATAGGACAGTATGGGGACTATAAAGGTCCATATTGACTACATTAATTTTCATATAGTCAGTCATTGATAACCTCTCAAGAAAACACCAATCACAGAAAATATAAGTATTTTATATGAAAGTTCATTTCTCAACCTCTTTGATCACAATGACAATATGTGTTTCTCTCTAGCATGCACCATGTTAGATTTGATGCTCATGATCCTCATAAATTCAAGAGATAAAGGGATTGGAGTTGCAAGCTTTCTCTAATACCATGTTCGATCATTCAAGATATGCTTGCAAACTCAAACAATCCATAAAAGAGCAATATGAAAAATGAGGTTAACACTATATGAAATGTACAAATGATCCTTGCTTATAAAGCAAGGATGAAGATGTGAGAAGGTAGGATTCAAAATTTGACTAATCCTCCAAGTATGAAACAACTATAACACTCTATGGAAAAGTCTTGGGACACTTAGTGAGTCCACATGAGGTGAGACAAAAGTGAGATGCCTCTAAAGGGAGCATGAGTGTAGTGTGAATATGACCCTTCTAGATACGATACCATCATACTATTTTGATAATGTCTCTTTTCACACTAACACCCCTTAAGCGATACTCAGGGAATAAGCTAAACACTGTAAAGATGAGTCCTGGCAACATGGTTTGATAAGGTACTTGTTGATCATTAAAGCTTGCGCCTCTCCTACAGTCTTATGGGAAATTTAGTGAGTGGGGGACCAAATTTCACCTCATTGAATACCTCTTGGATTTTTATAGAAAGTCGACTCTTCTTTGGGGTTTGGAAAAAAGGGTAGAAGGAAATGTAAATATAAAACGTAAAAATGGTGATGCGCCAATGCTTTTACAACATTTCAAACCCAAGCATTTCTATGATTGATATAATTAGACACAAAATGCCACAACCCTTCATTGTTGGAAAGAGAACGAACTACAAAGGCTAACGACAAGCACAGTGCAAACTTTCAGATCTTTCTGCAAGCAATGCTCATTAAGGTCTGATCAAACATAAAGATTTCTAAGGGGCAATAGAAAAACATTTAGAAATCACATGAACTCTCCCTCCTAATACAACATAATATAATAAAACAATAACCTTTCAGAAAAATAGAGTAGTCAAATGACATAATTGAGTTTTCACAAGTTATTATTCTACCATATGAGCATACAACATGGAAATCAACTACTTAAAATATTCAAATTCAACTTGCAAGACACAATGTTTCATTCAGAATGATAATATAAAGAAAGCAAGCTTTAAAAAGGCCATACATGCATAGTCTCAACAATTTCTCAATAGTTTGTGCTTCAAATATTAAATGAACTTAAAAAAAAAGGTCAGATTCCAATCCGATAATAGTTTAAGCCTTAAAAGATATAACATGCTAGAGATAAGTGGTTTTGTAATTATGCTTCTAAAAAATAGTTCTATATCCTAAGTAAACTAAAGAAACTTTTCCTTAGCCAAGGAAACTAAAACTTGGAATCCAACACCCCATTGTGTCATCGCCCCTCTTATATAGTTGCAGAAAGGAGAAAACGCTACCTCGACACAAAATCAATACTACGAGGTGTTGACAATTGATAGCACATGATCAAATCATAGATCCTTGGTTAGGTCACAACAATCTTTGCTCATCAATTCTTAGTTGCCGCATATATGCTTTTTAGATATTTAGCAAAGATAGAGGCCTATAAATGATCAAATCCTAGAAAAATAGCCTGGAAAAATGGTCCAGTTGGTCTATCACATCACCTAGAAGCATACACTCAAAGCATCTGTCTTGAAAACCAAAAAAAAAAAGTCTAGCAAGCTCCAACAAATTCCTAGAAGATATCACTTTATAAGAAGTGCAATCCACCCACAACGAAGAGGTGACATGTCAAAAAGGTGGAAACCTTTGAGCTCATGAATATAGCTCTTTAGAAAGTCTTTGATGAGCCAACACGTGTCCTGAACTCTCTCCCAAAAGGAAGACAAAAGATGAAAGTTGTGCAACCACCACGTGGTGCATTGCACACCTTTCTGATAACTCTTCTTGAGTGCGGGCGAACCCAAAACTGAAAACATGTACAAGCCAAAAATCAAAACAATTAAGGAAAAAATGCTTCATAGTTTTGGTGACTCATAGGGGGTCTTCGCTTGTGGAGGGATGAACCTAGGCCTCTAGTTGTTCTTGAAGTTTGACAAAAGTAGAACATTGCTCCTCCCAATTTGCATCAATTGGTAGAACGTGAGTTTGGATATGTTTGTATGCTTGCTCTAGCTCAAAAACCTCTTTAAAAGAGATAAATCCCCATATGGAAGAAACTGCTCCCAAGTGATAATAGATTCGAGAAAGAGGATAAATCTCGCATTCAACATCAGCCATGGGGGTTGCACTTGAACTTGAGATTTCTGCAGAGGTCTGGATCATGTGTCAGATTGCATCCATGACCTGCTCAACTGTCAGTACATCTTCATCTGGTGAAAGGAGAGGAGGCAGCCTGTAAGTAACCAAGACGCCAAAGTCCTTGATCTTGATGACCCATTTATTCAATACCATCTAGCACTCTTTACATTTTTTCGCAACCTTGTGACAGTTGATGATCTCATTAGCTTTGATGGAAGTGACTCGTTGATCGAGAATCCACACTGTTACTAGGGCCTTGTCAGTGGCAATGCACAACATAGAAATAAAGTTATGGGACTTTGCCACTTTGGGTGAGCATTTTTGCATAAAGTGATTAGCCATTGGGCTAACCTTGGCATTCAATTCCTGAACATCTCTTAAAATTTGTAGAGCAGGCCAAAGAACGACAACACCAGTTGCAATCCGCTCCCAATGCATGGATATTAGCTTCTTCATTATATTAGGAGGGCTCCAGATCCTCGTGCAGCAACTAGCCCTTAGTTGAATTGAGCTTCTCTTGCTCTTGTGCTTTCCTTCATTTAACTTCTCTCCCGAAGGACATTTGTCAATTCTAAGCTCAGCCTTCCAACTTCTTGCTTTGATTTTTTTGCTTCCACCTGGGCCTTCTGAAGATTGTCAAAAGTTTAGGATCAGGCATCATTTAGCTCTCTTCAAATTTTCAATTTCAGCACGAAGTTGAACCTGCTCGTTTCAAGTAACTTAGATGCGTCTCCTTGTTTGCCTTGAATTTTCCTTATGCAAGTCACTTCAACTTCTCTAGCACATATCTCATTTTGCAATCTATTTACTGTTTCCTTTATATTTCCCAACTCTGCCTCACACTTCTTCAATTTCATGTCTAGCCTCTCATAATCAGCATACACCACCTTCTGAGTGGCTTTGGCTAAGACCACTTTGTCACGCAAGTGAGTTTCGTTCAAATCTAGGCCCACGGCATGAATGTCATAATCCTCCATCTACATTTTCCCTTCAGGCTTGGAAATGAGTGGCTTCATTGTAGTAATAAGCAAAGAGTTTCTCTCTTCATTGAACCAAGCTTCAATATTTTTGGTAGTGGGCATCTTGGCATTCTTCAACAATTTTTTCTGCTTTTTGGCCTGTCGAGCCTACTTGATAGCATCAAAATGACCTTGAAGAGTATGAGGTACATTGATGCTCTGTGCCACAATGGAAGCACCAGGACAACCCGAAAAGGGTGATGGAAGGGGAAACTTCAGATGTGTAAGCATGAGGGGACGCAAAAGGCAACGTTATCATGGAAAAGGGTGGAACACCAAATTGAGTAGGGGTGAATGCAGAAACAAGCTGATGGAGAGGTACTTTCCCAGAAGTAGATGGGTCGGGAGTGACGGGTAAAGTGGTGGTTTTAGCCATTTCAATGGGGACTCTTGATAGGGAAATTAAAGAGACAACAACAACCACAACAAATGACACTCCTTTGGCACATAGGGTAGCTTTAGCAGATTCATTAAAAATGGCAGGGGGTTCATTCAGGATTATCAGCTCAAAGTCTAAGGATAGAGGATTCCTTACCATGGGAGGAGGTAGGGGATTTACCAAAGATGCAAAAATAGGAAGAAGAGGGGGAGTGAAACTTACTTGAACTGCAGTGGTTAGAACATTTTGTAGGTTAGAATTTGCTTCTTCTTCTTGTCAGACTGGTACATCAAGAGTACCCAGGTCTTGGACCCTCTTTTTACATGACCAGAATTGGTATGTCCCAATCCTCGGGCAGCCGATCCCTCCAAAATTTGGCCTTCAACAGTAGAAGCAGATCCTCTTGGGGACTGTCGGGTTATTTTCCCTTTACTTCAGGCACTGGAAGAGGACAGAGCTTATGAATCCCTTTGCCTCAAGTCTCTCTAACTATCAGATTCCCAAGGTTGAGAAACTCGACGCAAAACTTGTTCCTTATCAATTTCATGGCTCATCTTCAAATTGCTATTGTTAGAATCAACCTCTTTATCATATATATCCTCGAATTCATCATCAAGTGGTTGAAAGTTACCAAATGGGGCACCTTGGCATCTCATCTCCTATCGAAATCTCCAGAAGTCTACCTTTTTTCCTTCCCGACCATCCCCTTCGCTTCAACTGCATGTTGAGGGATTTTCCCATTGGGAGGTTCCTCTGATATTCTACTTGCAGCTCGTAGAAACTTAACCATCTTGGCTGCTAGAATGGGATGTGGACCAAATCAATGTATATCTCTATGCTTTCTCAAGCAAAATTCCTCCTCCTCTCAAAGTACTCCTAAATCTCATGTTTCAAACTGTAAACCCCATTTGGGTTGTAATTCCACTTGTCACAAATGAGGACAAAACCTAAGGCCACTAGTAAATTTGTGATCTCGTCCTCGACCTCCCACTTAGTCAATATTACCTGAATCTTAGCAATTATGAGGGGGGGTGGGTAAACCTTTGTTTTGTTCCTTTTGACACCATAAATCTTGTCAACAATGGTCACCTGACGGCATGCCTCTAATGCAAAGACCCTATTTGTTATAAATTTGGGGAGTCAGAAAGGCTCCCCAAGAAAACCATGGAATCTGATAAATGTGAAATCCTTTCCCAAGAAATAATCCATTAGGGTTAACGGATCTTCTATCCATTCAATGAACTCTTGAGAGAATCGACCAATAGGGTGAGACAATAAATCTTGGAGCACTGGCCTTAGAAATTTATTGGAAAATCGATAGTAATCCCTGTCCTTGAAAGCACATAGGTCCATATAGAAATTGGCTAAAGGCAACCCCTTTCATCTAGCCTAGACACTGGTACATTCCTCCCTAACTACTCAAAATTTGGATTCAAAAGCAAATGAGCCAAGACAGAAGAATACCTAAATTTAGACTCATTTCCATAATTCTTTAGTTGTTACTTCATGTTCCCAGCTATTACCTCAACAAAATCATAGTACCTCTGGCTTCTTTCCCTTTTTAGTGCAAACGCCATGCCAAACTGGAAGGGGTTTACCCCTTCATTATTGTTGAGGCTGAAACCTAGGTGAGCATTGAGAACACAAACTGTGTGTCCTTCTTGAATTTCTTGTGCAAAAGAGGAAAGAGAAGATGATCTCTCTCTGCCTTTTCCTTCATCTTGTCCTCACAAAAATTTGTTTTCCTGATCATATCCTCCTCAAGGGAATCCATCTGCTCTTCATCAAAAAGTTCAACATCCCAGGTGGTAGGGATACACAACATATCTTGTATGGCCTTGGTATAAATGGTCACTTTAACCCCACAACCCTCAATGGATTTTGTCCTTTTATTAAACTTTTTTGCACATGCATCGACCAACTCCAGGAATGGATGTACAATGGAAAGCATAAACTATGGTAGGCCGTTATTCTAGAGCAGAAACACAAAACCTTTTGATGGTTCATGCTCCAACATTCTCTGAAATGCACCTTCCCTAAGGCTTTTAGGGTTAGCCAACAACTTAGGGTCAAAAACATTGTCAGTGAGGTCTTGCACCGCCTCTCTTGGGATGTGTTTAGTAGGTAGCACCTTCTTACAATGCTCAAATGGCTGCTCCTCTAATGTTGGGGCATTGGCGAAAGAGTTGTGCCCAAAAATATCGGTGTAACCAAGCCTTTTGTTTGAAACTAGGACTTGCCTACTAGAGATTGATGCTTCTGCCATGGTTGTACGAGGAAGTTGTAGAGAGCTTATTTGGCAATAATGGCCACCTTCCTTTCACTTCTTTGGAAAATTCTACTTTTGAATGCAATTAATTCTCTTACTCGTACATGCAGTTAAAACTATGTTGTTACCACTAGTCCATTAAATGTTGCCACCGAGGTGATATGTGTGGATTTGAGATTTGTATCCCTTGGGAATGCCAAGAATGACACAAGAATGGAATTAGTACATTCTCCCCACCACCTTTTTAACAAATAAACTTGTTGCATCGAAAAGCGTGCTTTTCGCTATGTGAAACGTGCTAAGGTGATGTAAGGTACTCTTGAAAAGACGTTCTCATTAATTTGTTAGTTTTAGCACATTAATCCATGTCTTTTCTCATTAGTAAGCTAGCTCGCACTGATGATGGCAAAGGACACATGTCAACAATCGACACACAAGAGAATTTACTCCCAACACCCAAATTTATTTCTCAAAGCATTTGGTCAGATTCTCTGTATGATTCATCTACCCTTCTCTATTTTGCCTTGATATTTTCCCGTTGTCATTCGGAAAAAAATAGACCTTTTGTTGGCTGAGTTAGCCATCTCTCCTTTCTATATATAGCTATGCCACCTTTTGCAACATTCATTCAAAAATATAGTCCCTCAAGTTTAGTAATCTTGTCACTATCTTTCATTTTGCCATAATTCGTTGCATATCAAAATGTTTGTTGGCTTAGGCACTCCCATTCAGTTCCTCCCATGGAGGCCACAATACTGCTTTGCGGGAGAGGTCACTAGTGATTGAATTAAGTGCTTGGTGAAGGAATGTGGCCGCCTCGTCATGGTTGTGTTCAGGTGGGTAGTTGGCTAGGACTTCATTGACGATGAAAGCCAACTTTAGAGCAACTGCAATGTCCTTTCCCACTTTGTGGTCTTGTTCTTGGACCTAAATGTGTCCAAGCCCATGATAATTGAGTTGTGCCACCAGATGTTTGACACTTTGTTGATGGAAGGGCATGGCGAGGTAGTGTAAGTGGCTATCCCTAGCGGTTGTATCCCGAGCACCATGGATCTTTGCAGGCACATGGACTTTGGGATAGACGTACCCTGGTTGCCCTTCCTTTCTGACTTCTGCACCATGGACCTTGATATGCATTGTTTATCTTCTCAACCAACGACCACTTTACTGTCGCGAGAGTATGGCATGGAGCACGTTTCGAGACTCACCTGGAGGAAGCACTTCGACTTTTTGGTGTAGAGTCATGGCGAGTAGACCTTAGGTTTACGCTGTGGGTAGCCCACATGTGTTGTGTGTTTAGCCCCTTTTTGCAGCCCACCAGATAAGAAGAAGAAGAAGAACCTAATAATGAGCCCTTTTTGCTTTGTCGACTATGGTTGGAGGCTTTACTTTAGTGTTTTTTGCACATTGCCTCCTTTTTTACTTCTTTTTGCTTGCTACTTCTTTTGGGTCTACTCGAGAGAGCCTCATGTTTAGATTTGAGCCTCAGGCCTTGCATTATATTGTAAATTTTTTGATGAATATATATAATACTTTTCATTTCTTCAATGTTATTCTTGGATGGCTTATTCTCAAAATTTAGAAAGTATTTACAAAAAAATTACATATGGTACATAACTGCAAATTTTTTTAAAGAACTGTGTATTTTAATGGAATAACTTCAGATAAATACCATTCACTAGTATATCTAAAGTGTTTCCTTCCATTTCTTCAAGTTCGTACGCATTCATTTCCTTGCATGCGCTAATTCAAAAGGGTCCTTTCCATAGTGCTTCAAATTTTGTGTGTTCCCCTGGTTTTGTAGTACATTCATCGTACTTTAGCACTAAACTCCCTTCTTTGAATTTTGGGTTAGAAGTATTTTTGTTGAAACACCGCTTTACTGTTTGTTGAAGATTTATCATGGCGTCGTACGATTTTTCTCTATCTTCTTCTAGCTTAAGGAGCTTCACTAGCCATACTTCCATTCCACTGCTTTCTTCGATTTCCAAAGCTTTCAATAGTTGTAAGGCAGGAATCTCTATGGAGATAGGTAACACTACCTCTTTTTCGTATACTAGTTCATAAGGGGAAGTCCTCAAAATTTGTTTGGGAATAATTTGGTTTGCCCACAAAGCAGCTCGCAGATGTTTGTGACAATCCCTTTGTCATTCTGACCCAATGTGCTTTATTAACCTAATTAGGTTTTTTTTGGTTGATTCTGCTAGCCCATTCCCTTGTGGGTAGTAATTTGATGAAGTCTTAAGGAAAATCCCATGTCTGATAGAAAAATATGACATACCTAATCCTACAAAAGCTTGAGAATTTTCAAATATGATGGTCTTGGGTGGGCCAAATTTGGCTACTAGCTCTTCAAGGAAATTAATAATTTCCCCTCTATGGCACTTTTTAGGGCTACGACCTTCATCCATCTTGTGAAGTAGTTGGTCGCCGTGAGAATCCATTTATGTCCAACACTAGAAGTAGGATTTAGCATTATGAAAAAATCTAGACCCCGTTAAGAAAAGGGTTCCTCGGTTACGATCGGGCTCAAGGGAAAAGCAACATTCTTTCTTTTTCCAACAAAATACTAGCACTAGTTACACTTTTGTACCAGATAGTGTGCTTCAACAAACATGGAGAGCCAATAATATCCTACTCGCATTATCTTTAAAGCAGTAGTCTTGGCAGAGAAATGTCCACCCTCTGGACTATGATGGAATTCATTAAGAATTCTTTCTGCATGTAGTTTGTCAAGACATCGAAGCAATACACCATCATAATTTATTTTAAATAATATGCCCTCAATTAATACATACCTGGTACCTTGCAATCGATAGTATCTCCTTTTATGAAGCGAAAGGCTAGTTGGGTAGTATCCCTTTTGTATATATTGTGTCTGATCAGCCACCCAAGACTCTTCAAACTCAAATTGATTTGAGTAGACCTTATCCGTCTCCCTATCAACTTTGGGATTTGATTCCTATGCAATGTACTAACACAAACCTCTTCCCTGAACCAACTTGGTTGGTCTAATTTCCACATCGTATTCTAGGATCTTGGTGATCCAATTTACCCTCTTTTCTATTATATATCCTTATGTGATGTATTCCCACACACTGGGATGCGCTACAAGAATAGTGATCTTGTTTTCCAACACCAAGTGTCAGAATTTCTTTAAACTTTTGACAATGGAAAAAGCCCGCTTTTCTACAAAATTATACCTAGCTTCGTAACCTTTCAGGGTCCTCAAATGGAATGTGATAGGATGCTCTCCATTGTCTTCTTTACACTTTTGGGTGAGTACTGAAGCTATGTTGTGTCGACCGCTATACACATAGAGTAGAAAGTCTTTGGAAAAATCTGGGTTAACCAACACCGGGGCTTTGGAGAGGGCTATCTTAGTTGCTCAAAAGTAGCTTTGCCTTTAGGGGTCCACTTAAAAAGCAGGTTCTTCTTAAGCATCAGCGTGATTGGTCTTGCAATGCCTAGGAAATCTGATATGAATCTACTGACAAAATTGATCTTCCCCAAAAACTAATGCAATCCCTTTTGGTTTACTAGCAGAGGTAATTCCATTATAGATTTGACCCTTTCAGGGTCTATTGCTATTCCCTCCTTCGACACTACAAAGCCAAGGATCTTACCTTGAGGTACTCTGAAGACACATTTTTTGGGATTCAAAGAAATCCTAAACTATTGGCACTTCTAGAAAACCTTCTCTAGATGATCAAAATGATCATCTTTTGATTTTGAAAAAATCGTTAGGTCATCCAAATATATGAGGAAAATCAAATTGATCAATCCCTCGAAAGCAATATCCATTGCTCATTAAAAAGTTGCACCAATATTAGAAAGTCCGAACGACATCTTTGAGTATGCAAACATTCCCCACCTAGTGGTAAATGTTGTCTTATGTTGGTTGGCTTCCTTCACATAGACTTGGTTATATCCTGAGAAACCATCTAGCAAAGAGAACATCTTGGATTTGGCCACAGTCTATAAAATCTACTCCATCAGTGGCAGGGAGTAATGGTCTTTTAACGAGGCCTTATTCAAGTCCCGAAAATCAACACAAAGTCAGATATCACTATTCTTTTTTTGGACTGGAACTAGATTCGACAGCCAGGTAGAATGTTTGATAGAGTATATGATCTTTGATTTGACTAGCTTGGTGAACTCTTGTGCCATCAATGCTTCAACCTTCGGGTTGACTGGCCTTTGCTTCTGTCAGAGTTTGGATCCTTCTGCCAAGTCAATGGTATGTTGAATTATGCCCAGATCATATCCTCTAAGATCATCATAGGTCCAGGTGATAACCCCATCATATTTGAAGCATAGGTCCTTCAGTATTTTCTTGTCCTTGAGAGGCACTTCCCTTCTGACTTTCGACTTCCTATTTCTTCCGATGTCAAGCTCTTCATAATCCCTTACATTAGCAGTAAACCTTTGCTTTCCATTTCTTGCATCTTCACAATCAAAGAGATTTTCAAGAGAAATTAATCCTCGAGGAAGCTTTTTCCCTTTCAACTGGATAACTTGTTCTCTAGGGAATTTTTCCCCTAATGATGAATAGTAGGAAGTTGTCCCCAATTTTTGTATGAAGGAAGCAATTTGGATGTCATCATTAAAGACTTTCCAATTTTGATCATTGTAAGGAATTGAGGGTCGGATAATGACTTGCACCGCACTCAGCTATGTCAGGTTAGAAACCGATTCAAACTGTGAGCTGAAAGAAGCCATCCAGTCAACAACGTTGTTTTGCGATGAAGGAATAACTTGTATGTTGAAAGCTTTGAAACTATCAATAAGATCCCAAACTCGATGTATGTAAGATCTCATCCTTGTGTCATCCTTGTGTTTTTTTGTAGTTGCTTGTCCACAGACCTAGCTCACCACTAGCTCTGAATCTTTGAAAGCTAGTATTCTTCTCGCGCCTATATGCTATGCAAGAATCAACCTGTGAACCAAGGCTTCATATTTGACATCGTTCTTGGAATATGAGAATTAAAAAATGGTAAGATTTGAGGGTTTCTGATCCTGTCAGAGACACTAGTTAGACACTTTCTCCAGAGCCAACTTTGCACTTAGCGCCATCAAAATATAGGGTCCATAGACAATTATCACCCTGATCATCAGATTCCTCCCAATCCTTCATTAATTTTGGAAAGACCTAATCATCGTCGAAAATCACATAGGTGCCTAGCCCTATTGCATGGAAGTTGTTGAATGGATTAGAGTTAATGAATTGGTTGAGTAACACCTCTTCTTTGGGAGTCCAATCACTTGTATCTTCTTCATCTTCTAACATTTCCACACAATATCTATCTTGCTAAGAGATGGAAGTATGTACCACCTCAAAGCACAAGACTACATTGTCCACAATGTGTTTGGGATGCAAATATTCAGATAGAATCTTCATCTTTGCACTGTGCTTGGTTCTCAATATTAGGTGGGACCAGTCAAGCACCAAGTATCTGCCAAGCTTTATTGTAAAATATCTTGAAAGGCACATTCCGAAGATTGGGGGAATGTCTATCACTACTACTTCTTGTGTGACTGTTTGGCTTGGACACGAGAAGAGGGTTAGAGATAGATCTTTTATCCAACTGACAGTTGGAACCTTCTTCCCATCTAGTTGCACGATTCCTTTTTCAAGGGGGTCATACTTCAGTTTCAAGGAATTTTCCACTTGTTTTGGCATGATAGTCGTGCTATCTTGAAATCAATCATAATATTATGTAAAATCTTATCTCCCATAATAAGTGTTAAAAAGAAGGGTGTGGGCTTTGGCTTACTTACCCCTTTCTATTTTTCATTCCCCACATCATTCGCATTAGTTTTTTCTTTTGGAGCTTGAGGGGGTGGCATAGATCCTTTGTCTCCACTTTGGCTGCCTGCGAGATTTGTTCTTCTTTCCTTAATGCTTCCCAAAGCAATGTCTTCTGTTCAGGAATGGATATAACATCCCATAATGATACATTGGTCGATGCCTTCTTCATTTGTTCCACTACATTGAGCGTCCTGACTAGTTGAGTCTTAGGCTTGTATGTTGGTATTTCTTTCGTCTTCGAAAGGAAGCGTTTCATTGTGACTAGGCTCGGTGTCTTATTTGCCTCCTTCTTTTCCAATGGCAGATTATGCGGTTATAGAAAAAGGTTAGATGTCGGGTGATGAAGCCTGCTTTTCCTGTGGGGGTAGTTGGCGTGGCAAAGAACATGGCAGAGGTTGTTGCACATATTCTCCTGTGAGCCTTCTTTTGGATCTTGTGTTATAATCCGACTACACTTGTGGAACACTAGTTATTGGAGCTTCATTTGTGAACACTGCATCTTCTTCCATCTAGGAAAATAGAGCTTGGTCCAACACAATATCTAGTTCTTGTTCCAAGGAAATTCCTTACATTTGTGCTCTAAAACAAGCATTTTTCATTTTAGAAGACTCATATTCGTCTGCATTCAAAAGCATGCCCTTGCTTCTTTGTTTTGCTATCCTCTATTACATATTCCCTCTTTGGAAATTTTGGGGCATATGGCTATCATTGCACAGAAAGCACCATACATTATCATCTTTTGCCAAATTGTTCTGGCCCAAAATTAGCTCCTTACTCGGGTTGTCTTTGACCATCTGTAGCAGCATGGTGACTAGAATTATCTGGTTTGCAGATGACGTTTGTTAACCTACTCCTCTAGAGGATCCTTGGTATGGATTATGTTGATAATATGACTTTCCTTCACCATAGGCCTAAGTAGTCTACTTTGGAGGTGTTACTTATTGTTGCTTGATAATGACCAACTCATTAGCAAAAGTACACATGAGATTCTGCATGTCGATGATGTCTACCATGATTAAAGAAGAGCTTGGCGTGCTTGTTTGAGTGGTGGGGTACATGTACATAGACTACAAAGTGGCCAATGTTAGTTGTGCAGTAGAAGTGCTTGGAGTAGCTTCTTCCCAAGGGGCATCAGATATTTCTACAAATACTGGCATCAGAGGTCGAGGTGAAAGCTTCCCGACATCAATTAGACTATTCTCCATGTGCATCGTCACCTCATATGTGTCGGGAAAGATATTCCCTCCCATGGAGGTTATCATAACTATGATGTTTGTATTGAGAGCCTTTAGATAGAACATGAACGTCATCACGACTTGGGGTCGAGCAGTCACATGGATCCTTTGCTAGGTCTTGTGAAATATGGTGTTAAAGTCACTCATGGCTTCTTGCAGAGCTCTCTTGATGGTAATTAGTTGTTGTAGCAATGAAGAGCGGTCTCCTTTCTTTGAGAAGCGTTCAAACAATCGTTCTCCAAGTTGATCCCAAGAGATGATAGAGCTCGAGGCTAAAGATCAATACCAATCTTGGGCCTTTCCTTTGAAAGAGGCAACTAACAGTCTTAAGGCGATGTTCTCCTTTGATATGTTATGTACCCTTCATACTTTCGCTATATCTTGAAGGTGTTCAAAAGGTTTTTTGAACTCTTCTCCGAAGAGTCTTGGAATAGCCTGGAGGGTGTTAGTGGGTATAGCAGGTCATACATCTGGGGGTGTGGGTGGTCGCAGTGGGCTGCCGCTATCCCATGTTACAAAATTTCTAGGGGCAGGGGGAGGTACATGAGCCATAGAGAAAAGATTCCTATGAATGGGGTATACATGTATTCTTATTTGGAAGTTTGAGCCTCCGGGTGGAGTAGATAAGGCTCTGGAGATTAGGCTCTTGCTTCTCGCTCTAATGCTCCTTGCAGGTGATACAAAACTTGTAAGTATTCTCCTTCTAGGTACTAAGGAAAGTAATTGAGATTACTAGAAGTGACCTCCTGAAGATGCTCTTGTTTGGAATTTTGGCATGAAACTTCCAGTTTCCTTCTTTAGCCTAATTCAAGGAATATTTTTAACTTCTAATTAGGCATTCGGAAAACTTCTTGTCCCACCGAGCATTCCAAAAAAAGAACTGTTGATCATCAAAGCTTGTGCCTCTCTGACAGTCTTATGGGAAATTCAGTGAGTGGGGGACCAAATTGGGCCTCATTGAATACCTCCAAGATTTTTATAGAAATTCGGCTCTTCTTTGGGGGTTTGGAGAAAAGGGTAGAAGGAAATGTAAATATAAAACATAAAAATGGCGATGCACCAATGCTTTTACAACATTTCAAACCCAACCATTCCTATGATTGATATAATTAGACACAGAACGTGACAACCCTTCATTGTTGGAAAGAGAATGAACAATAAAGGCTAACAAGAAGCACAGTGCAGACTTTCAAATCTTTATGCAGGCAGTGTTCATTAAGGTCCAATCAAACATAAAAATTTCTAAGGGGCAATAGAAAAACATTCATAAATTACATGAAATCTCCCTCCTAATACAACATAATATAATAAAATAACAACCTTTTAGAAAAATAGAGAAGTCAAATGGCATAATCCAGTTTTCACAAGTTATTATTCTACCATATGAGCATACAACATGGAAATCAACTACTTAAACTATTCAAATTTAGCTTGCAAGACATCGTGTTTCATTAAGAATGATAATATAAAGAAAGAAAGCTTGAAAAAGGCCATACATGCACAGTCTCAACAATTTCTCCTCAATAGTTCGTGCCAAATATTAAATGAACTTTAAAAATAAAGGTCGGATGCCAATCCGATAATAGTTTAAGCCTTAAAAGATATAACATGCAAGAGATAAGTAGTTTTGTAATTATGCTTCTGAAAATAGTTTTATATCCTAAGAAAACTAAAGAAAATTTTCCTTAGCCAAGAAAATAGAAACTTGGAATCCAACACCCCATTGTGTTGCCGCCCCTCTCATATAGCTGCAAAAAGAAGAAAATTTTGTCTTGACACAAAAGTCAATACTACTAGGTGTTGATAGTTGATAGCACATGATCAGATCGTAGATCCTTGGTTAGGTCACAACAATCTTTGCTCATCAATTCTCAGCTACCACATTAATGCTTTTCAAATATTTAACAAAGATAGAGGCCTATAAATGATTAAATCTTAGAAAAATAGCCTAGAAGAAAGGTCTAGTTGACCAATCACATCACCGAGAAGCACCGACTCAAAGCATCTGCCTCGAAAACCAAAAAAAAAGAAAAAGGCTAGCAAGCTCTGAACAACTCCCAGAAGATATCACTTCATAAGAAGCACAATCCATCCACAGTGAAGAGGTGACATGTCAAAAAGGCGGAAACCTTCAAGCTCATGAATATAGCTCCTTAGAAAATCTCTAACGAGTCAACATGTGTCCTGAACTCTCTCTTGAAAGGAAGACGAAAGATGAAAGCTGCGCAACCACCACATGGCACATTGCACACCTTTCTGATAACTCTTCTTGAGCATAGGTGCACCTGAAACTGAAAAACATGTATAATCCAAAAATCAAAATGATTAAGGAAAAAATGCTTCACAGTACTCATGTACAATAAAGATCTCTCATAGACAAAGAAAGGGAGAAAACCTAGTGGAAACAAAACTCATCTCCATAAGAGAGAAATGAGAAGGATAATACCTCCTAAAATATGTCACTTGAAGATAGTAACATGATGAAGAAGAAATCTTAAAGCTTGCGAAAGTTGTATGTTGAAATGAATAAGACAACTAAGAGGGGGGTGAATCAATTGTAGCAAATTAAACCTTCAAAACCCTCAATAGTAATCAGATCCACATGTATTCATTAAACCCTTATTCTGCTAGTATGATTAAACATGAAATACAAATAACAAAAAATGAAATGACAAAACCATACACAAGATAACACCAAATTTATGTGGAAAACCCAATGAGGTAAAAACCACGGCAAGGATTATCTCACAATATAATTAATAGCAAAACTGGTACAAAAGGGCTCACTACCAGAATAGGAAACACTGTCCAAAAGGCTCATAGGTAGGGCTCACTTCCACAAAAAGAATACAAGAAGAAGGAAGAAGAATGTTACATAGAGCACTTCTCAATACAACAAGGAATCCACCGCAATTGCTCGCACACTTTCACAGTCTTGTATGAATTATTTTGGATGCCTTTAGGAACCCTAACACTAAAATTCACATTGCTTCACTCAAATTTTCATCACACACATCACTCACATCAATCTTGCATCTATCTTGCTTCTTACTTCTTTCATACTCAACTCACAACAACACCATACATATTTATATCAATCTCAACCTAAAAAACCTTCTCTAATGTCGACAACTAGTCGTTATACATACAAATTCAAAATAGGTCAACACCTAAACATTCCTGCGGTGTATAGGAATGAAGGTGACCTACAAAAATCCTTAATTAGGATCCAAATAGATCCAAACAAACCTCAACATGCTTTTACAAGCCTCGTAAGTAGTGCTAACACAAGGTCGACCAATACCTGTGTTGAACACCATAATCACTAAGTACACACTTCCACAAATCAATCTATAATATTCAGACAACATAATTCATTTGATCATGATCTAGAATAATCCACGAAATGGCTAAGATTCATCAAACACTTCATCCAAGATCACATCATACAAATACTTCAATCTTGGAACTAGTAACCCTTATTTACATATTGATAAATGAAACTCACTCTATACTGCACCAAATCAAGTAAAAACTTGAATATAGAAAGATACAAGCATTATAAACAATTTCCCAAGTCCACACATCTTGAAGCCAATCAACAGAGAATGCAAAGCAAATACATTTCTCCCATCCCACATAGAACATCACTGAAGAACTGGTTCACACACCGGTGAAAATATCTCACACTATACAATGATCTAGAATCTAAAATTTTGAATATAAAAACCTCTAACAACCTTGAATAACTTGTAATATCTACACAAACATAGCATCAACATAGAAGAAATGTGGAGCACAATACCGGAGCACATTATGAACACTTGCACAATACAGTTTACTTTGTTTATCAAATTTTCTCAAAAGCGCTTGGAAACCAAGTACCAGAGACATCATCTCGGCTCATTACTTCATTCCAATCTCATCTTTAGACTTTGCAACAAAAGGATAGCTTCGTGTACTCACAACACTTCCTCAAGGTCTCAACTATACATGCACAACTTGTTTTCCTCTTTTTCACAATTTTCTCACTATCATCGACATCTTCAACACATAGCTAACATCAATGACAACACCAGTCAAGTAGACTTCCTATTGACATAAATGAAAATTCCTACATACTTGAAACAATCTCCCCCTTTGTCATTGATGGAAACACAAGATGTGAAAATCCACCAAAGACAACACAATAGCTTTGAACACACTCTCCTTTTTTTCAAATTAGATAGCCTACACAACATTCCTGAACTCTCTCCCCCTTGCGGGAGTCTCTCTCCCTTTGACAATAATGTTTAGACAACATACACAACTTTCTCTACTTTTTCACATGATTCTCTCTCTCTCTCTCTCCCTTTGACATCAATGGAAAAAGATTAAATGTTTTACATTGTTCTCCCCCTTTGACATTGAACCAAAATACTTGCTCTAAATACTCTCCCTTAGGAGTAAACCCAAATAAATCAACAACTCAATAATAATGACAACACATGACACTACCTACTCCCCCTAAGAGGTAGCCACCAACATCATTCTAGACAAGAGACAAATCCATAGACCCACTGGATTGATGCATCTCTAAATGCTTCTAGTTCAAGAAAGGAGGGGAAATAACCCCCAACTTCTCTTGAAGATACTCAAAAGTATCTTTAGGAAGATCCTTAGTAAATATATCAACAATCTGATCCTTTGTAGGAACAAACTCAAGCTTCACTTCATTCTCCATAACCTTCTCTCTCAAAAAGTGATACCTGATAGATATATGCTTTGTCCTTGAATGCATCACTAGATTCTTTAAAATGTTAATTATACTTGTATTGTCATAGAAGATAGATATTGGCTCATCATACAAAACTCTGATATCTTTCAATGTATGTCTCATCCACAACACCTATGTACAACATGATGTTTCTGCAATATACTCAACCCTTGCTGTAGACAAAGAAACTGAATCCTACTTCTTACTCAACCATGACACCATTCTACATCCAAGAAAGAATGCACCACCACTTGTACTTTTCTTGTCATCAACACAACCAACCCAATTTGAATCTGTATAAGCACTTAATGTGAAATTAGTATCCTTAGGATACCGCAAGCCATAATCTGGAGTGCCTCTTAAACATCTAAATATCCTCTTCACTGTTGCAACATTTGTTTCTTAAGGATCTTCTTGAAAGCTAGCTACAAGACAAACCGCATGCATGATATCTGGTCTAGTAGCAATTAAATATAGTAGTCCACCAATCATAGATCTATACTTGCTCTAATCAGCCTTTGGTGAGTCATCATGTTTTCTTATTTTACAACTAGTCACCATAGCAGTACATACTGGTTTAGAGTCATCCATTCCAAACTTCTTCAACATCTCTTTGACATACTTAGACTATGAAATGAATATTCCTTTATCTGTTTGATTGATTTGTAGCCCAAGAAATACATTCATTTCCCAAAACATTGACATTTCAAACTCTTTTTTCATTTCCTCAATAAACTTCTTACACATAGCTTCATTTCCACCAAAGCTAATATCATCCACATATACTATTACTATCAAGACTTTTTCTTCCTCAATTTTGTAATATAGATTACTACATCTGTAGTGCCCTTACTAAAACCTTGTTGTATCAAGTACTTATCCAATCTTGCATACCAAGCTCCAGGAGCTTGCTTCAATCCATATAGTTCCTTCTTCAACTTACATACCATATCTAGTAGATCTGACAACTGATATCCTTTCAATTGTTCCATGTGAACCTCTTCTTCCAATTATCCATTCAGAAAATCAACTTCACATCCATCTGATAAGCCTTTTAAAGTCTTTATGTGTTGCAAATTCCAAAAAGAATTATGATAGCTTTCATCCTATCCATAGGAGAAAAGGTCTTTTCAAAGTCTATACCTTCCACTTGTGAGTAACCTTTACACACAAGTCTTGCCTTATTTCTTATTGCTCCATTCTTATTTAGCTTGTTCCTGAATACCCACTTAGTTCCAATTATGTTCTTGTTTGCCAGTCTAAGGACCAATTCCCAAGTTTGATTTGTTTCTATATGCACAAGTTATTCTTCCATTACCTCCATCCAATGTTCATCTTTACATGCTTCACTTAATGTTCCAGGTTCAACTTTAGAAAGTAAACACAAATTTACCCCAACTTCTGCAACTTTGCTTCTTGTCAATACACTTTTCCTCTTGTCTCCAATGATCTGACATTCATAATGATTCTTTTGCACATAATTAGGGGTTTTAGAGGTCTTCTCTAAAGCTTCTTCCTCTTCATTCTACACTTCATGTCCATTATCTTTTTCTTCTTCTTCTCTACAATTAGGTTCATCTAACACATATCCATCTACTACAATTGAATTCGGCAATTTTTCATCAACTTTAACATTTGCACTTTCATCTTTCTTAGCCTTTTGTTGTAACATCTGTAAGTTTTGCTTCTAGTAGAATATCCAAGGAAGATACCTTCATCAGACCTTGCATCAAACTTTTCTAAGTTTCCTTCTTCTCTTTTGATGTAGCATTTTCTTCCAAATACTCTAAAGTACTTCACAGTAGGAATCCTTCCATACCATAGCTCATAAGGAGTCTTTGTGTTGTTAGCTTTAGCTTGAACTTTGTTAAGTATGTAAACAACAGTATGGATAGCTTCTCTCCAGTAGGCTTCTGGTAGATTTTTCTCTTTCATCATAGTCCTTGCAGCTTCTTGAATAGTTCTATTTTTCCTTTCAACAACTCCATTCTACTGAGGAGTCCTAGGGGAAGACAAATGTCTCTTTATTCCATGAACTTCAAGTTAAGAAATAACTTGCACAATAGAAGAATTTATGATATGAAATATACTGCAAATACTTGATAATAATTGAGAATAACAAGCCACTTCGAGGGGGAAAACCTCCAAATATCTCTAATGAGAACACACTTCACAACTTGATGATGAAATAAGACTCACAACCTCCTATATATACCTATTTATGCCTAGGATATAACCTAGGATGACTTAGACACACCTATATAAGTCTTAGGCTGACCTAAACAACTAAATAACAATATACTAATGATAATATGACTTAATAAAGAGTTAAGATAGCCACAAGTTGACTATTCATAACTCGATGTACACTAATATTAAGGGCGTAACACTTCACAAAACATGTGAAACTCATTGGAGGTAAATCCACTACCTCTATCTCACCTCAAAAATTTTATTTTCAACTTCATTTCATTCTCAACCATAACTTTAAATGCCTTGAATTTATCTAATGCATCAGATTTCTCTCTAAGAAATGTAACCCATGTCATTCTAGAGTAATCATCAATCAAAAGCATAAAGTACCTGTCACCTTGTAGACTTCTCACCCTTGTAAGACCACAAATATTTGTATGCACTAATTCTAGTAGTCTAGTAGTAGATCGTTCCTTTCCCTTGAAGCTACTCCTTGTTTTCTTTCCAAATTGACAACTCTCACAAACAACATTGATAGGCTTTGTGATTCTAGGTAAATCTCTCACTGCATGAACTAAACTCATCCTTGCCAAATTATCAAAACTCATGTGACACATCCCTCAGTTCCATAGCCAACTATTATTAATCTGAGACAATAAAGCAATGACCATCAACACCCTTAAGTTGATAGATGTTTCCATCTATTCTCTTACTAACAACAATCATAGTTTCAGACCCTTTCTAGATCTACATGTTTCATCCTTAGACACAAGATTATATCCTTTACTACACATTTTTCCAACACTCAAAAGGTTGTCTCAAACCCTTAATATAGTAAAAAATTTCAGTATTATGCTTTCCATCAAAATTGATTGAACCTATTCCACAAATATTAGCTCCTGAATCAACTCCAAATTTAACTAATCCTCCATCATACTTTTCAAGTTTAACAAACTTACTTTTGTCTCTGGTCATGTGATTAGAGAAACCACTATCAACAACCTAATAGTTCTTATCCTCTTTGACATGAAAACAAATACGAAAGTACCTTCAACCTTATCCTTCATCTCCATAACACTTTCCTTCACACAAATTTTAGGGTTAGTAGAACCAAATTCTTCTTTTATATCCAAAAACAAGCATTCATCATCATCAAAATCTCCATAGTAAAATTTATCATCAGAAATACCAGTATTTTCTCTCACATATTAAGCTCTCTTAATCACTTTTCCTTTATTTTCCTTGTTCTTATTGTTTATATCTCTTTTTGGACATCTTGAATCATAATGACCTATTTCACCACAACTAAAAACATTTGAAGGGTAATTTACCTTTGTACTTACTAGTGCCCTTTTTCATCTTCCTCACAAAGTTAGCTTCAAATTTTCAAGATCTTCTCCATCTGAATCTTTGACCTTCTCTGATTTACTAGTCTTGAAAGTAGTTTCTACTTTTGTACCTTTCTTTAGTTTCCTCATTTCAAATGCAGTTAGTGTATCAATCAACTGATCTCTGGAGTAATTGTCAAAATCAATAGTTTCCTCAATAGTAGATACCCTTTCACTGTAACAATCAGGAAGAGATATGATAACTTTCTTCACTACTTTAAATTCTTTAACTGTTACACCAAGGCCTCTCATAGAACTTACCAACTCATCAACTCTCTGTATGTAGCCTTTAATTGTTTCTTCCTCAAACATTTGCATCATTTCAAATTGTGCCTTCAAGTTCTGCAACTTTGCTTGTTTGACCTCCAGATCTCCTTCATAAATGCTTTCTAGCTTATCCAAAACCTCTTCAGCAGTATTCAAACTCATAACTTTTACTAATTTAGTATTTGAAATACTATTCACAATAATGAATCTTGCCTTAGCATTGATCTCATGCATCTTGATCTTTACACTTGTACTTGGACCATTCAGAGGTGGAGTATATGTAGTCTGATAAGCCTTCTCAATATCATATCCTTGAGCTACCAAATATCCTTCCATCTTTGTCTTCCAAAATGCATAATATGTGCCATCGAATCTAGGGTATTCCATAGCAACCTTGTTCACCATCTCAGATCTACCTCAAGTAGTTAGTTTTTTCTTCAAGGAACCTTGCTTTGATACCAATTATTGAAATGAACAAGACAACTGAGAGGGGAGGGGCGAATTAGTTGTAGCAAATTCAACCTTCAAAATCCTCAATAGTAATTAGATCCACATGCATTCATTAAACCCTTATTTTTTTAGTATCATTAAACATGAAATACAAATAACATAAACTAAAATTTGTGGACAATGACTTTGGATTACCCAATAGTTGCCTCTAACACTTCTAGATTTTTCACCTAAAAGGAGAGGAATTGGGTCCAAAATGCAAATGTTTACCCTCAAGATTAATGTAAAAGGGATGCAATTTATTTAAATGTGATGTATAAATGCAATAAGCTGAAAGAAAGATGACTTATTGATGTTAAATCTAAGAAATGTGAAGTGCTGGAAAACACAGTGTTGTATGCAAACATGAACTAAATAACCTTAAAATGACCATGAAACAAAACATAAAACTATAAAACTAAATGTGTGCACCCAAAGGCTAAAAAAGGATGGCATGAGGGTCTGGAATCATGATAAAATTGATGTAGAAGTCAACTGGGACACTTGTGCCAATCTAGGCGACTTAGTCCTAGTTCTAGAAAAAAATGCTTAGAAACCTGTTTCGGCCAAATAGGTATCCAAATATGCAAAAACCTTCGAAAAAAAGGTTCAGTGGGACTAATTCACCACTGTTGGTGACTTAGTCCACTTTCAAATTTCTAAAATTTTGAAAGTGGAAACAAAAGCCTTTGATCTGCACTTCGGTTCCTGATAGGTGTCCGCTTCTAAAACTCTGATTTTCAGGCCTAAAAGTGATTTTTTGTTGATATTTTGGCTTTTCAAGCAAGGAGAGGTCTTCAAAAAGTCTTCAACCTAGTCATCAATGATCTTCAAACCCTCAAAGTTTCTAAATCTACAAACACACAATGAAAGAAGGAGAAGATATTGATTGTTAAGGCATGGGGGTTTGCCTTGGTCAAACCCCTTTTAATGTAATTAAACCAAATGAAGAAAGAATGTAATGAAGCATGAAAAAATGGAGTTAATACCTTGCCATGATGTTTGATCTTGAATTTCTACAACAAAACATGAAGAATATTTCCTTGAATGCCTTAGAATGCTATACTGATGACTTGGAATGCTAAAACCCTAGCTTGCTTGACTTGAGAACATGATGAATGATGGATGAATGATGATGAGCTATGAATTAGGTCAAATGAGAGAGAAAATCCTATATTTATACACAATTATGCCCTAATTCCCAAAAATACCTCATCACAGGAGGACCTTAGGTCTTAAGGAACAAAAAACTGAAAGAAATTTATTTTTATTTTGATTTTTGAGCCAAATGGGACTAAGTTTTGACCAATGGAGACTTAGTCCACTTGGGAATTTTTAAGTGGATTTCAAGAATTTTGATAATTTAAATAATGTTTATTGGGTTCTTTTCTTCAACAAGACACTTAAGTGAGGCCTATAAGTGCATAAAGGGGCCATTAAAGCATAAGAAAGGTGTAAACATTAATGACAAGCCTAGAAAAGTGTGAAAGTTTGTTGCAACTCTTTACAACACTTTGAAATAGTTCTTGGTAAGGTTATTTAGGTTAATTATGATATTATGGTCCTAGAAAAGTGTGAAGATGTGTTACAACACCTTTATAATACATCAATAAATGTATTTTATTCAGTTTTCAAGGGCTCAAGACCTAATGTGGATGTATAAAACACCGAATCAAGGCCTCATTAAGTCCAATTTGTCATCAATTAATCCCAAATCAAACAAGAAAAAAGGGATACTTTTTATGTGTCCACAGTTAGCTCTGACTTTAGTGAGAGGATGAACTTGCTTCAAACTCACACTAAACTAGACATTCAAGAGGGGTCCAATCATACCAATGCGGATGGTCTAAGATAACAAACATCGAGGAGGTGGTCAAGCCCCCAGGATCTAAGATCCTAAGTCAAGTCGACATGAGTGAAAAAGAACATGCACAAGGTGAATGTTTTGCAACAAAACAAGATACATGATCATGTAGTGAAAATAACTAGAAGGAAGATAAGAGCACAAATAAAAAGGTGAATCAAGCTTCGACCGTTTGTCCAACACATTGTGGATCAGATCTATGTTGTTTGTCCAAAAATGCATACTCACTCTGAGACAATGAAATTCTTGGTTGTCCATTGGGTGAGAAGTCCTAAGTATACTCACTCTGGGGCCACAAAACTTCTAGTTGTCTGTGGGGTGACAAATCCACAAGGTGGATAAGGGGAAAAGCCATGCCTTAGAATGGGTTTCCCGCTCAACCATACCAAAATTATACCTCCTGATAACTTTAATAAGGTGCCACAAAGGAAAATATTTTTTGAGCTCTATGAGGTAAGTAAAACTTCATGTGCTTGACACTCATAGAAATTGTAAATGTAAGATAGTGCAAGGGATTTTCAAAGGGATTTTTCTTAGTTCATGCAAGGTATCATCTTAGGGAAAATCATGCCTAATGTTTCCAAGAGAGGAAAAGTGCAAATGGTCTCGTCTTGTTTCCAAGAGAGGACAAATGCAAGGTCTCATCCTAGGCAACATTGTACCTAATGTTTCCAAGAGAGGAAATCATAAGAAAAAGAAAATCACACAATGAAATGTGAGTGTGGATGTATGCCCCCACTTTAAAGCGGTTTTTAACACCATTACTATGAGCAATTGATTTAAAGTAGAAGAAGGAGACATGAGAGCTTACTCAGAAAGCCCTATGCCAAGTCATATGTTTCCAATAAGCTACATAATGAAAAAGGAAGTATGTCATGTGCGAGCCAACTTAAGGCATGTCTTCCACATTCCAAGCTTGCTCTCATATGTTTATGAAAGGTTAATGACTAGCCAAAGGAGGCAATGACAAATGACATATGAGGACAAGGCTACTTAACCCCTTGCCCCCACTTAGTGCAGGACAAAGGTGAGCCGAATGATTAATGAAATGCATGCTAGAGTGAAAATTGGTATCAATTAGAGGAATGGGGTGCCCCCACATAAGGAAGAACACCAAAATCCTGAATATGTTGGATTTTACTACTCAAAGCCTTACATTTATTAGTAAAATGAACTTGAATTATATGATATGCACAAAATGATGTCTTGTTATAGCATTTCTTTTGAGTTCATGGAGGGAGAGATATCAAGTGATCTTGGAGGAGTCTCGACAAGATATCCTCTTGATCAATGATAGAAGGTGGTCCTATAGGTCACGACAAAGATGTATCTTGCTTAGATGTACAAAATGTCATATCTACACAAGACTCTTTAGATTGCAAGATTTTGTTCTCTCCTTGGCAGGAGAGTGTAAAATCTAACGAATTCAATTCATGAACATTTTGCGAGATAACATTGACATTAAGCGAATATTTCATTGTTTGTTTCATGTTGTGTAAAGGATGGCTCTCAAGATCACTAGTGTCAATTAGTTCATGATTCTTTATCGTTAAAGTTGAATTAGAAGAATGTTGTGTAAGAGTGCTAATGTTGAGTGAAAGCTTGGCGATTTATATTAAAGGACAATAACCAAGACCTTGAGTTGTTTGTTGTGTGATAGGATCGACAGGGTTGCGACTGCCTTGTTCGTTAGCACCACATCCTTTTCCACTATATCCAAGTTGTTTCATAAGTTCATACCCTCATCCATAAAACTTTTTCATTGCTTTTGAATCAAGTGGTTGTTTGTTATGAAGTTCGTCAAAGGTTGTTGTGTAATTTATTGTCTTATGTGTTGTAGTGGTTGAGGTGGATGCTTTCAAAGAGTCATCTGAGTTATGTGTTGACATGAATGCTTTTTCATTTCCCTCAGTTGAATCTTTGTTTATGATCTTGTACTCGTCCATGAGTGTTGGTGTGAAGTCTAAGGAACCCCAATCATTGTCTAATAGCATCATGTGTTGTTATTTATTTGGTTGTTGTACGGGTTCCACATGTGTAGTTGATGGTGATGTGTTTAAGGGAGTTTCTTTGAGTTTTTCAAGCTGTAAGACACTATAAGGATCAGGATTGGCGTGAAGGGTGTATACTTTGTTGTTGTAAATGTATTTCATTTTCGATGAAGAGTGGAAGGCACACCTTTCATTGCATGAATCCACAGTCTTCCTAAGATAAGATTAAATAAAAGTTCATGAGGCATAACATGGATTGGTGTATTCAAGGTGGCCACTCCAACTGTAAGAGGTATAATGATCACCCCAAGCGGTTTCTTTTCAACATTGTCAAATCCCTTAATAGATAAAGAATTAAGTCGAATGGTCGATTGATCAATTCCAAGCCTATCCAGAAGGCTCACACTACACACATAAGGGTAGAACCAGTATCTACAAGAGTTCTATTTATTCCTTTTTGTTTGTATTGTGCTATGATCATGAAAGGATCATTTTATTTTTGCACATCCAAAGAGGGGACTTCACTTTGGTGGAAAACAATGTCAGCATTGTGTCCCTGAATCATGATTGCTATGTCATTTGGTTGTGCATTAGAAGGGATAGGAACTTGTTGTAAGGCTGTTTGAAGCATAGTATGATAGCTAGGTGAATTTTGAAGAAGATCCCAAAGGGATATCTTTACGAGAGTGCTCTTAAGTTGTTCAACGAGATCATATTCCCTTAATTAATGAGTAGGAGGCAAATTAGGTAAAGGTAGGGAAGTCAAGGTTGGTTGTTGTGGGGATAGATTATTTATAGTGTGATATGTATGAGCAACGGTAGTATGACTCAATTGTTGTGACACATTATTTTGAGGTGGGTAGAGGGTGAATTCTAGTTTGTGTTGAGTTGAAGGTTGGTGCGATAGTGGATAAAGGATGAGTTCAAGTTGTTTCTGAGTTTGTTGTTTGTGTGAAGGGGGATAAAGGATGAATTGAGGTTGAATGATATTAACATCCCTTGGAAAATGAGAGTCTAACATGGGCTCTTCATCTTCTTCTAAGGGCATAATATCATTATTGGAAATGTTATCCTTGTCTTGTATCATGATATTCTCCCTAGGAGGAGAGTTTTTAGGAGAACTCCAAACCACATGTTCTTGACAAGTAAGGCTTGGTTCTTCCAAAATAACTTCATCACAAATAAGGGAGTTATTAATGGTTGAATATGTTTGATTATCAATAGTGGGGAGGGTAGGGGAAGACTCTATTTGATTGTCTGTTGTCTCTAAGGTGTCATTCTCTTGTTCCATATTATCTACCCTAATAGGAGAGCTTGAAATATGGTCATCCAAGTTTGCATTTTGTAAAGGAGATTCATCACAAGTATGGGAGGCATCAAGAGAAGGACTATTATGGTTGTCAAATAGATTTTCCCAAATGGTAGGAGCATTAGGGAAGGGAGGGTCAAGATTCTCATGACTCTTAATAGGTATATCTTTTAATACCAACCTATCCTTGTGGCATCGAGGAGGGGTATTAGGAGAAGGACAATGTTGATGGTCATGGTCATGGAGACTAGGTAAGGTGACATTTAAAAATGTTTCTATGATCTCATGTTCTTATTGTATAGCATCTTCCAAAGGGGAATGAGGAGATGGACAATCAAGACCCTCAATGCTTGTATCTTCCTTCACTAAGGTACCTTCGTCACTAATAGGATAGGTATCGGGAGAAGAAAAAGTATGATTGCTATGATTTTCTACACTACCATTCTCACCAATGGGCAATGCAATATTAAGGATTGTGTCAATGGTTTGAACATGTTTCTTAATGACCTCATCGTTGTAATCAAAATGGAACTCATAAGAGGGGATGTTGTATTTATGCAATCCATTTTAAACCAAATAAAAACCACATCTCTTGAAAGAAAACATGCTATCATGGAAAAAGTGTAATGCAATGACTTAAAATGAAATGTTTAAATGAAATTTTCAAATGTGAAAGAAGGTAATTTTTTTATTACATTATGCATCAACCTGAAAGATGAAATGTTGGAAATGCAAATTTCAAATTAAATAATGCATGAAATGAGCTAATTTAGACTATATCTAATGAAATGCATGTTATAGAAACTTAGCCAATTGATACAGATAGTTGATGGCAACAAACAAAAGCTTAAAAATAGGGTTTCAGCTTTGTAATAGGCAGTTTCAAGGATGGACAGGGACTAAGTCACCCAAGGTGGCAAATTAGTCCCAATAGGGGATTTTTTGAGATTTTTCAGAGTTTTTTGATGGATTTTGATATTTGTTGTGTTGTATGATGCAAACCTAAGATGCCAATGTAAAATTTTAGAAATTTTCAATGATTAAGATGCAAAAATGCTCGTAATTGAAATGATTTCAAAAATGACTACCCTTAACTGATGTTTTTGACCTAGATGCATAAAACCAATGTTCCTGAAATTTTCTAGACTTATAGTATATGATACTAGGAGACCTAGGAAGCATAGAAATGAGGTTTTTGACACTATAGCAGACAGTTAAAAATATGGGTTGGGACTAAGTTGCCCAAAATGGTGAATTAGTCCCAGTTAGGGTTTTTTCAAAATTTTCAATAAAATTCAATTGGTTTTGATGCTTTTTAGTATGTATGACCTGAATACTAAAATAAAATGTAGTTTTTAAAAGGTTTGCAATGATTTAAAATGCAAAAATGCAAACTATATGCACTTTCACTAATGTAAAATTTTAAAACCCTAAAATGTAAAACAATGCAAAACCTAATGCAATGTTGATGCAAACTATATCTAGGATGATGAAGGACTCCAAATCAGAAAAGAAAAGTATTCAAACGTAAGTTTCACCAAAATGTGGACAATCATTTTGGATTACCCAAAAGTTGCCTCTAACACTTGTAGGTTTTTCACCTAAAAGGAGAGGAATTGGGTCCAAAATGCAAATGTCTACACTCAAGATTAATGTAAAAGGGATGCAATATATTTAAACATGATGTCTAAATGTAATAAGTTGAAAGAAAGATGACTTATTGATGTTAAATCTAAGAAATGTGAAGTGTTGGGAACACAGTGTTGTATGCAAACATGAACTAAATGACCTAGAAATGACCATGAAACAAAACAAAAAACTATAAAATTGAATGTGTGCACTTGGAGGCTGAAAAAGGATGGCATGAGGGTCTAGAATCCTGATAAAATTGATGCATAAGTCAATTGGGACACTTGTGCCAATCTAGGTGATTTAGTCCCAATTCTAGGAAAAACTGCTCAGAAACCCGTTTCGGCCAAATGGGTATCCAAATCTGAAAAAACCTCTAAAAACTAGGTTCAATGGGACTAATTCACCACTTTTGGTGAGTTATTCCACTTCTAAATTTCTAAAAATTTTAAAGTGGAAACGAAATCCCTCGGTCTACACTTCAGTTCCTGATAGGTGTCCACTTCTAAAACTTTGATTTTCGGGCCCAAAAGTGATTTTTTGTTGATATTTTGGCTTTGCAAGCAAGGACAGGTCTTCAACAAGTCTTCAACCTAGTCATTAATGATATTCAAACCCTCAAAGTGTCTAAATCTACAAACACACAATGAAAGAAGGAGAAGATATTGATTGTTAGGGCATGGGGGTTTGCCTTGGTCAAACCCCTTTTTAGGTAATTAAACCAAATGAAGAAAGAATGTAATGAAGCATGCAAAAAAGGAGTTAATATATTGCCATGATATTTTATCTTGAATTTCTTCAGCAAAACGTGAAGAATCTTCCCTTGAATGCCTTAGAATGCTATCTTGATGACTTAGAATGCTAAAACCCTACATTGCTTGACTTGAGAACATAATGAATGATGATGAGTTATGAATTAGGTTAAATGAGAGAGAAAACCCTATATTTATACACAATTATGCCCTAATTCTTGAAAATACCTTATCATAGTTTGACCTTAGGTCTTAAGGAATAAAAACCCGAAAGAAATTTTATTTTATTTTGATTTTTGAGCCAAATGGGACTAAGTCGCCACCAATGGCGACTTAGTCCACTTGGGAATTTTTAAGTGGATGTCGGGAATTGTGATAATTTAAATAATGTTTATCGGGTTCTTCTTCAACAAGACACTTAAGTAAGGCCTAAAAGTGTATAAAGGGGCCATTAAAGCATACGAAAGGTGTAAACATTGATGGCAAGCCTAAAAAAGTGTGAAAGTTTGTTGCAACTCTTTACAAAACTTTTAAATAGGTCTTGGTAAGGTTATTTAGGTGAATTATGATATTATGGTCCTAGAAAAGTGTGAAGATGTGTTACAACACCTTTACAATACATCAATAAATGTATTTTATTCAGTTTGCAAGGGCCCAAGACCTAATGTGGATGTGTAAAACACCTCACAACATCAAATCAAGGCCTCATTAAGTCTAATTTGTCATCAATTAATAACAAATCAAACAAGCAAAAAAGGATACTTTTTTTGTGTCCACAAAATCACAACACCATACACAAGAGAACACTAGATTTACGTGGAAAACCCAATGAGGGGAAAACCATGGTGAGGATTAGCTTATACTATAAGTGACAACAAAGCCGGTACAAAAGGGCTCACAACCAAAATAGGGAACACAATCCAAAAGGCTCACTACCACAGAAAGAATACAAGAAGACAGAAGAAGAATGTTATAAAGAGAACACTTCTCAATGTAACAAGGAATCCACCAAAATTGCTCACACACTTTTGTAGTATTGCATGAATGATTTCAGATGCCTTCAAGAACCCTAACACTAAAATTTTCATTGCTCTGTTCAAATTCGCATCATGCACATCACTCACATCAATCTCACATATATATTTATTCTTACTTCTTTCATACTCAACTCACAACAACACCATACATATTTATATCTATTTGAACCTCAAAAACCTTCTCCAATGTCAACAACTAGCTGTTATACATACAAATTCAAAATAGATTGGCACCTAAACATTCTTGTGGTGGATAGGAATGAAGGTGACCTACAAAAATCCTTAATTAGGACCCAAATAGATCCCAACACACCTCAACATGCTTCTACAAGCCTCACAAGTATTGCTAACACAAGGTTGACCAATACTCGTGTTGAACACCATAATCATTAAGTACACACTTCCACATATGAATCTGTAATATCCAAACAACATAATTCATTTGAGCATGTCCTAGAATTATCCATGAACTACTTAAGATTCATCAAATACTTCACCCAAGCTCACATCATACAAATAATTCAATCTAAAAACAATCGGTAACCCTTATTTGCATACTAATAAATGAAACTCACTATGTATTGCACCAAATCAAGTTAAAAATTGAATACAAAAAGATACAAGCATTATAAACAACTTCACAAGTCCGCACAACCTGAAGCCAATCAATGAAGAAACGTTGAGCAAATACATTTATCCCAAACCACATAAAACATCACTAAACTAGTTCACACATTGATGAAAATATCTCAAATTGTACAATGATCTAGAATCCCAAATTCTAAATATAAGAACCTTTGACAACCTTGAATAACCTATAAGATATACATAAGCATAACATCACCTGAGCACTTTACCTACAATTTTACATTACACATTAAGCGATACAAGGTCAAGTCTTCCATATTTGGAAATTTGCTTCTGACTCACAAGCCTCGGTGTTGTCATCTACAATAGGGAGAGCATCACTTGAGCACTTTATCTCCAACCATAGACTGGTGGTCCCTTGCACACCTTCCAACTGGAAGTGGCCCTACCCTTCACAAAGAGTATAGACAAAGGAACAAACAAATACATGCCATATGAGTTCTAGTGTTGTGTCCTAAATAACCAATCAACCACACAACTTTAGACATCTCTAACTAAGTATGACCAATCTAACTGGATATGCAATCTGAAACACAATGAACTGGCTAATGTAAGCAAATAATTTTACATTAGTTTGGCCAAAGATTTAAAATATATCAAAAATTCCATAAGAAATGAAGTAAGTTCACACATCTCTAACTCAACTTGGAAATGACTTTACACCTAAGGTTTAACACATGACTAACTAGTTGACTGCTTGTCTAACTTTTCTTAAGGATATTATAATAAAAGTATAATTTACAATAGTCGATAAATGACTAAGGTGATGGAAACATTTTCCCAACAATGAACACTTGTGTTGCGTACTCGCAACATCTGAAAACTTGGCTATTGCCACTTGTTCATAAGTTCTTACATTTAAATCTAAGAGTAAACTACTCTCCTATTTTCATGCATAATATTGATTATAATATTTTCAAACAATGACGTCGACTCAAGACACTTTGTCTTTCACATAAGTTCTTGTCAACTTGACAAATGTGTAAAATAAAATAAGATATTGTTCACCAATAAGAAGATAACTTCTTCTTTAAAATAATTTTTACTTTCCTATGTTTTTCCTCTTGGTTCTTTTCACAAGAACACATTAATAGTGCTAGTAAAATACAATATATATTACCAATTTCTTTTATCAGAAAGAGCACATTATTGTAGTGTTTAAAATCTTTCAACAATTTAGATTACAAAATTGATTTCTTTTAGTCAACTCAATAGAGTAATAATCAAGCTTATCTTATAATTTATAAATATATAACATAGAATATCCCTTACCCACTCTTTATATACACACACACAAATATATTTAAATATATACACTATGAATGTGTATTTAAATATATAATATATATATATATATATTTATATAACAAACAATAAATTTAGTTTTTTGAGAAAATGGGATAAATTATTTAACTTATCATAGCTGAGAAACAAACCTCTTCTTTGTTGTCCAATATAGATTTGAAAGAGAGATTAAATAATTTTGTGCATAAGTCTGTGTTAACTCTCTATTTTTGTACTTTTAGAAATTCCAATACACAATTACAGTGCTCAACCAAGATTCTCCAAGAAATCCCAGCTTGCCAATGTCTAATATCTAATTTTCTTTATATATTCTTCAGTATTCAACACAACTAACAGTCAAATATAAACTCCCTACTCAAAACTAGTGAGATTTGTCTATATAATGCATATAAATGACATGATACTCTACCACACAATTCTCAGTCTCTCATATATCTGCTCTACTTCTCTCGTTCCTTGTCCTTCTACCTAATAGTTTGTGTGAGGGATTTGATGGAGTCAAGAGTCTCCACCTCAATAAAAGGGATCATGACATGCCCAATGTTTGGCCTAGTAAGGGGTATATGTGCTTAGTCTTGGGTATGATGTGCCCCTTCTCTATCTTGTGTAGAGCTCCCAACTTTACCTTGTAAGTTACACATGTCAAAGTTGTTTAGGATCTCATGGAGGACGAAATTGCAATAGATTTTCCTCAAAAAAATTGTGGTACTACTTCATTATTGTTGCAAAAAGGATGGTCAAAAGTTGTCCACCATCTCTTCTATTTTTTCCTTATTCTTTGGTGTTGGAACTAATGGATAGGGAACCTCTTTCAACTATCATGCAGAGGTGCATTAGTTCATGGATCAACAAACCACACACACAAATCAAATTTTAATATTTTATTTTCTTTTACTTGTTGGTAGGATAATTTTGAGGCATAATATTTCTATTCTTCCTCCCTCTTATTCGACCACATGTTAATCTGGCCACTCAAAAAATCTATATGAGAGATGATAGATTCCAATGAGATGGCAAAGGTTGTTAGATGGGAAATAATTCACTTATATTTATCAACCTATCAATCAATGTTTGGAGTTATCTTTTATTGTTTTCAATTTTACCTATTAGGTTTTCTTACATATTAGGACTTGATGTAAAGAAATTGATGGAGTTTGTTGAGGGTTTGGTTGTCAATGTTCTTCACTAGGGTTTTCATGAATTGGTGAAGGATTTTCAATTCTATAAAATTAAATAATATTGAATCAAAATAATTGCTAAATTATTATTTTATTTTATTTTTACACTTAGAAAATAGAAAAAGCTACTTCCTCAACCTTGTGAATGTCATGAAGGTATTTTGACGATGACTTGATTGAATTTAGAATGTGTGTGTGCTTTTTCCTCACTTGTGATTTTCTATTGTAAAGGTAAGAGATTGGGTTCAAATGAGCTCATCCTATTTGCATTTATGATTTTATCAGACCTAAAATATGAGTGTATTATAATACAAGTATTTTGTGGCTTAGTAGTGACTAGCCTAGACTCAATCACTACCAAGACAATGCGAGTACATTACAAAAGTGCTCATGTTATAGCTTAGATGGACCAAAAAGTGGTTGTGGCCACTTTATGGTCTCCCATCTCTCTGCACATGCCCATTTTTTCTAAAAATAAAAAGGAGGGATAAAAGGAGAAGGAAGGAAAAATAGAACATGGATAAGGGATTTATCTTTGGTGACTAGTAACATTTGAGTATTTGTAGTATCTCTATTATCAAGTTAGTTAGAAATGATTTCTCTAGTAAAAATATAACAAATGTTTGAAGGCCTTTGGCCTATTATGTATGTTTTAGTGAGTTGTATTAATATTGGTTGGTTACACATTTTATGTAAATAATATAAGGCCTTTGGCCTCTTATATATGCTTGTTATAAAAATGGTCATTGTCATATTACTAGTTTAGTTAAAAGATATTTCACCTATTAAATAAGCTCTCTACATGGTTGTTGACCAATCCCACTAAAATATGTAATAATTTTTAATCTATTACAAGTTTACATAAGATGTATTGGTATTAAACATGTAATTTAAATAGTAAGTCCTTCAACTTATTTTAATAAAGTATAAAATCAATAAAAAGTCTCTTAGCCTATTAACTATTTCTATTAGCAATGTATAGCCTTTGACCAATTATAAATATAATATAAATCAATGGAAGGCCCTTGATCTATTTCTTAAGAATTCTAAGGGTTTAGGGTCTTCATCTTTTTACATATTGGTTCATACAAGTAAGACCTTTGGTATGCTTGATGTGATTTTAATTGATCTTATGAGGTTGTTGGATTGTTTTATACCTTGCATATTCAATAAAGGGATTTTAGCTTGAATTTTTTATGGTATTTGGTCTATTACTTGTGATAAATGTTGATAGGTTTTTTCAGTCAATCTTATATTGGCTTATATTAGATTTAAATTCTTAACCTATCTTATGCTTTACATTTTAAGTTTTGTGTAGCATTATACATTGTTGTAATTAAGGCACTTTATCTATTGAGCGTATTGATTTCTTTGGAGTATATTTTAAATTTGGATATTTTATGTGCATATATATTTATCATGACCTAGAAAATTATAAGGTTATTAATGTTCATTAACTTATTTGGAAATAAAAATAGAGGACAATAAAGTCCTATAGTTATAAACATGTGGTCATTGGTTATGAACTATTCCTATAAATTTCAATTTATTGGACTACTAGGAAATAAAGCCATTTTTTATTTACAATTTTGGTGAAGTCTAATATTCTTAACCTATCTTATGTTTTACATTTTAAGCTTTGTGATCCCACAATAATGGGTTACACTTTTTGGCCAAACTTGACATTGAAATCAACATTTTTCACTAGATCTTCACTTTCTTACACCTATAGCAGCTAAACGATTAAGAATTTGAAGACAAAGAAAACTAGTAATTTATGATATTTTGTGTGTGGATTCCAATTATATTTTAAAAAAAATAAAATAAAAAAAATTGTGAATCATTTTATGTAATTTTTAATAACTTATTTTTTCTACTAAACAATATTTTTAAAAAGTGATGTTTACTGTGTAAGCATGACTTTTTTTATAGAAAGGACACAATTCTATTTTTTAAAATATAGATTTTTCATACCAATATCTAGGGAATGGATATTTTTTCATAATTTTTTGTTGCTTATTTTTTAAAATTAATTTTCTAAGTCAAAGTAATTATAATTTGTACAGAGGTGTATTGCGTAACACATAATTTTTTTCATATGCATTTGAATTAACTTATTCTTTTTTCGTATGTGTAAAACAAAGACTTTGATGTTCATTAAAAAACCTACATTCACAAGAAATAAAAAAATAAATATAATAATCAAATTAAATATATTTAAAATTATACTTTTTGGGAAGCTTATAATAAGGGCTACATACAAAATATAAATTTTAAATGAATTCATTTGATCCCCCAAAAGGTAAATCAAAAGTGGTTTTTTATCAAAATTTTGATAGGTGTAGAGGAGACTCCATTATAGGTATGGTTTAAAACTAGTGGGGTTCTATCCAAGGGGGTTTGATTTAAGGGGGTTTGATAAAACCCTCTTTAATTAAAATCCTTTAAATATAACCCTTCAAGGCTTAAATAATTATATTTTCTAAAAATATTTGATTTCAGGCAAAAATCAGAATGTCCCAAAAAGTGTAACTCATTATTGTGACAACATTATACATAGTTGTAATTAACTAAGGAACTTGATCTATTAAGCAAATTGATTGTTCTAGAGTATATTTTAAATTTGAATATTTTATGTGTATGGATATTTATCATGAACTAGATAGTTATGAGGTTATTATTGGTCGTTAATTTACTTGGAAATAAAAAATAGAGGATAATAATTCCCTACAACTATAAACATATGGTCATTGGTTACAAACTAATCTTATAAATTATAATTTATTGGACTATCAAGAAATAAAGCCATTTGTTATTTATATTTTTGGTGAAGTCTAAAATTTGAGTAGTGTTGTCCTTTTTGGGTTAAAACCTATTTTTAAATGTTGTTTTGTAGGTTATAATATCTTACACACTACCCTATACATGGGAGTAGGGTTAGGGAAAATCCATGTATATATGATAGAGGTCCTTTGATGTAGTATATTCATGTAATTTTCTCAAAGGGGATGTTGTTGGATGCTTTGTGTGAAAAGTGAAAATTTATGAAAATATGTTAAAACTATAATTCATGATTGTAGAAATTGTAAAAGTGGTATAGTGTATCCATTGGGTTCATCATGTACCAAATCAATGGATATTATGGATATGTAATTAAAACTATTAACTATCTATTAGCTAGTGTAATATATTTATCAATTAATTTTAAATTTAGTCATTGGATGAAAATATTGTAGTTTGGATTTAAGTCAATTGTCATATTTAAATATTGTTAGCAAAGTTGTTTATCAATAAGATTTAAAAAAAAATGAATTTGTAACTTCTAGTTCATCTCTCCACTATTTTGTTATTTTGGAACAATCAATTATTTGAATGTGTAGACACTTAAATATTTCCCTAGTGTACCTAGTCCTAATCGACCAATATCAAGCACCTAGACAAGTCCCCTTCACCTAATATCCTCACTTAATTAAATAATTATATTATTTAATCAAATCACATTTCCCATCTCACCTCACAACAAATAAATAAATAAATAATTATCTACCCCACCTATTTTCCATCTCACACATGGCTAAAATAATTAAATAATAATATTATTTGATTATGCCTATATTCCCTGAACACATTCCAAGAATAAAGGGCACCTAAGAACACTTATCCTTATGGTTCCATATTCTTTCCACCAAACCCAAGAATATAGCCCTATTAGATACACATGCCCCTTAACTCTCTCATGGTCACAACCACTTACTATAAGTTCATCCTAGCCATTCACATTCCAACAACCTCAATATTAACCCCCCCTTCTCTCTATGATCCCAAGGAAAACTTCTCAAGCATCCTCCATTAATCTCACCATCAGTTCTCAACCATCCATTGCCTCTTCCAAAGTTCTATACATGGAGGAACATTTTCACTCAATTTGTTATCAATCAACCTTATGATAGGTACATGTCAAAATAGGTGACTTTCAAGCAAATGAGCATCCACATATCAACTAGTCATTGGAGCAAATAAAATCACAATGGGGTTTATGGTGGCATTTACTATGATTTTTGATGTTATTGTGTTGTTTTGAATTTCATTGTGAGCTCTATCTAGAGGTTTGTAGTAGTTTGGAATAGGGACCTAGTGCTTTTCATTTGTTTCCTTTTCAATTCTAAATTATTTCTAACAAAATGATGACTGTGGATTTCACTTAAAAAAAGATGAATAGTATATTTAGAATTTAAGTTCAACTATTAATAATGATTTAGTTCATCTTTTTAGTTCTATACTCTTATTAAACCTATAAAACATTAAATTGGAAATAGATTACATACCTACAAACTAAATGATGACTGTGGATTTCACTTAAAAAAAGATGAATAGTATATTTAGAATTTAAGTTCAACTAAACATCTTTTTAGTTCTATACTCTTATTAAACCTATAAAACTTAAATTGGAAATAGATTACATACACAAACTTGTGGGTATTCAACTAAACATTGTAGTGCATAAATATTTTTGTGATCAATTTAAATCAACAATAAAGTATATTTAAAGGATCACATACTTATAGCATGCTTAAGTAGGCCATCAATTAGGTATGCCAATCTTGATTAAGTTGACAAGATAAGTGGTTATAATTTTGAACATCTCTTTGAATATATACAATTGGTATGTGCAATCTAAGTTTAGTACAAGTTCTCAAGCTTTTTTAAACACAACTTTTTAGTTCTAAACTTTGGGACCAGTAAACCAAATTTTGAGAGTAATGTAATTCATATTTTGTTGTTCTAATTTCGGGTGCAAAAAAAAGTTAGAATTCTAGGTTATAATTAAAAAAATATGTTAAAATTTGAGATCAAAATAATAAACTCTATTTATCAGTCATCAAAATTAGCTAAATATTTTTTATATTTATTAATTTTGAATTTCAAAATTTTATTATAAAATCTATCACTAATTTTAATTAATTAATTAATTATCTTACTCATTTAAGACAATTTTAGTTAAAGAATCCATTTATTTCATTACAACAAAAAAAGAACAATAACATTATATCATACAACTATGAGATGGACAAGATGAACATAGACATTGAACTTGTGTTAGAATGGATGATATTTAACTAACTTAAAAATGTAGTATAATATACAATTAGCTTTACTAAATTATTAGTATGTATTTATATTGAATGTTTGATTCTATTTTTATTTATTTTTACCTTGATGATGATAGTGGTAGAAGTATAACAATTTACATTATTTTGAAATAAAAATTGAACAATAATCATACAACCATTATTCTTACTTTTTGAATATTCAATTTGTAAAAGGCTATTTGAATAAAATTCTTATATATACAAAATATTTTACTTCTTTTAATTCAACACTAAAGAGTAATTTATCTCATTCAAATGATTTTTAAGTAACACATTAATGAAAATATTTAACTAGCACATGCACCAAAGGAGGTGCAATGGTTATGCCGATTATATATTTTTTAATTTATATTTGAGATGAGGTGTATAATTGTTTTGAAGTTTAGAGATCCACCTTGGACCAAAATATTATGATGTTATTTTATGGTGGTTAGTATGTGGCTAAAATATATACCCATGAATTTTCCCATTCCAAATTTAGGTACCAAAACCCAAAAGACTTAAATTTAATAATCTTTTTAATTTAACAGTAAATAAATTAGACTTCACTATTTATGTAACTTAATTTTTGTAGAAAGGTTTGAAATATAATTTTCTCTCTTCCATGTGCAAGTGAGTTGATTGTATATGTTGGAACTTATGTCGAAGTGAAAAACATCATAATGCAGTATATGACCAGAAGACTGAAATGGCAGATTGCTTGAACGAATACAAAAGAAAGCAATCAGAAAACATAAATGAAAGACTGCTTGAAGGAATACAAAAGAAAGTAATCAGAAGACATAAATGAAGGATTGCTTTAAGGAATACAAAACAAAGGTGGGTGGCTATCATAAATCAAAATCATAATTAGGAGAGAGGAATTCTAAACATCACGAACATGAGTGACAAACCAAACAAAGATGTGTAGTTTTTTCCAAATGAAAAAGGTTTTTGTGATATGGCATTCTATTAGTAAACCCAAAACATAGAGCTCTTCATATATCTATTGCATAATTCCTTACCTATGAAAATCAAATAGAAAAATGTCTAGAAAGAAGTATGTCATTCTTCATGCTTGGAAAATTGTACAACCTTATAATATATATACACATACACATAGAGAGAGAGAGAGAGACGTAACTTGAGCTTCAATATTTCATGAACACTAACTTTGAATGATATGTACAAATTAATGGCATCATGCAACATTTTTGAAAACAAAAATTAACTTTTATCAAGCTTAAATAATCATCCTATGTCCTTGCTTAGGGACAAGAAAATCCCTAAATGATATAATTAGTGTTTATGTCTCTTCTGTCTTTTCCATTTGCAAGAAATGCTACATACCCCCAACACATAGGATTAGAGAAAATGAGGTAGGAAGACATAAAAAACTTAGAACCTATTCCCCAATTTTTTTCTTATCAAGGAATTGGTTTGCCTAATATGTAACTTACACCAACATTAAAAGAAGATACTTTAATATCTGTAACTGCAAAAGGAACATCCAAAAGGCAGATATTGATATAGTTCATGAAGAACTAAGAAATGAAATGATAAATCTATCTCTATGAATTAAAGTAAGACTCTAATTTCAAATACATACATAATAAGCAGTCACAGTGCTAGCAGATTCTCCATGAAGTTGGTTGATGTAATTTTTACTGCAGTGTTAGACATCTAAAATTGAGATAGTTTAGGTTCAAAAAATTAATGAGTATAAGGTATGAGTTTTTAACTCACATGCAACAATGACCAGATTAGCTTAAAAGACGGTCTTGAATTATGAGGCAATTTAGCTAAAGTGACCTTTTTGACAAAATGCAATTGTTTTGTTTTGTATCTCTATGAATTGATTTGAGACTATAATTTAAAATACATACATAATAAGCAGTCACATTGCCAATAGAGTCTTGAGCAACCAACTTGATTTGCATGTTAGTGTTTCTGAAAAGATACTTATTCTTGAAGCAAAGCTCGACCCTGTTAAGCAAACACATCCAACATCAACAGAGGTCAATTTTATTTTACATATATAGATTGATGTTTCCATTACTATTGAGGATTGTAATTGAGGGTGAGCTATTATTTGTAGTGAAATAATAAGTAATATAGAGTTTGAGTAGAGAAGGGAGTGTTATACATACATGTAGTTGATGTTGAGGAGGAACCACTATTGCACCTTCCATGCATCGCCTTATCTTTTGCCATTTCAACTTGTATTGGACTGAGATGTTGGAAATTTTGTTTAGAGAATATGTTTTATTTTTCTTAGTGTCCACCTGCATACCAAAAAGGTTTGAATGAGTTAGCGAAGGGGAGAATATTTTGTAAAGACATGTTTTTTCAACTGTGTAGTGTAAAGTAATTTGAAAGTTAATGTGAAAGAGATTGGATTGGCAAGTATATAGCTCATTTTGTCATAGTGAAAGTAATTGTAAGTGTTCCTCCTCTTTTTTTCTAATAATTGTGTATGGATTGTTTTGCACTCTGGAGTACCGCTCAAAAGAGAACATTGGTTGAATATGAAGTCCATTTAATGATTTTACTCTTGATATAGTTGTAAATGTTAGTCCTTGTCTTTCTATTTTACCAATATCAATTTTTGCTCTTTGTAGGGTCAAGCCTTGGGATTTATGTATAGTAATTGCTCATGCCATTGTTAATGGAATTTTCCTTTGATTACCTAGTGATATAGGTATAGCCTTTGGATCATTTTGGTTTCATGGTGGTTCAGTGTAGTTATTGATTCTTACTACAACGTACATTGGAACATCTAGTGGTTTTGAGCCTAGATTGTAAACAATATCAACAACCTCCCCAAAGGATCCATTTACAAGTCTTGCTTGAGTCCATAAGTTTGTTGTTAGCATTATTTTCCGGCCTTCACATAATAGGAGTTCTTTTTCAAGCTGGTTATCTTGAGCATCAATGTTTGATTTGTTTTTTGTGTTTGCTGCAATACTCATTGCAATTGGAAGGTTTAGTTATTTTTAAAGCATTCTTTTGTTGTGTAGTCTCACTAAGTCATTTGTTGCAAAAAGGTGAATGGAGTTGTCAAATTATTGCTTTCCAGTATTTGTAAGTAGTTTATTTGTGTGGGTCATTAACATCTCCCAATCTTGGTTTGTTGGTTTTGCATTGCGTAATTTTTTTAATGTTTCATGAAAGTGTGTTTGAGTTGGGTCATCACCTTGTTAATGAAACATTGTTTGTAATGCAACAACTATAGTAAATTGTTCCCATAGCAGTTTGGCATTGGAGTGTGATCCATAGATGGGTTTTTCCATGACAGGTGGTAGTTATGCTAGGTCACCTATTAGAATTATAGATACACCTCCGAAGATGAGGTTTTTTGTTCAAGGAAATGCTTCATGTAGTCTACTATCTATCTTTAATAGTAGCTCTAGGCCTATGAAACTCATTTCATCTATGAGGATGTACCTTATGTGTTTCATTTCTTCTTGAAATGTTGTTAGTGTTTGTCCTTGCAATGGTTTCATATCTTTTATTGGAATCCTAAGTGTTGAATGTATGGTTGATGCATATATATTAAATGCAACAATTCTTTTGGGAGCTAAAGCAAGCAGTTGGATCTTTTGTTGTGGTAGCTTAATTTGAAGTGTATTTCTTATGCAAGAAACAAGGTATGATTTTCCAGTTCCTGCAGTTCCTTGAATGATCATATGCAAGGGTTTGTTTAAGGATTGATCTTTGTAGTTTTTTGTAATTATTGTGAGCGCTACTTTTTGTTTTGGTGATAATGTTTAATTTGGGACATCAAAGCTAGTGGCCATGTTTTCATTTTGGCTACAAATTTTATTCATCTTTATGAATTCAATTGCAGTGGCATGTAAATTTGGGTGTACACTATGTTGATTCCATTCATTGTTGTTATCAAAATCATGCCTACATAGTATTTGGAGCTCATCTAGATTGACATTATTAGTATGTCCCATTTGTGAAAAAAATTCCCATTCATTCAATTGTAATGTATCTATTGTGTTTGCCTCATTACCACTATCTTCTTCCTCTTCACTATTAAATTCCATGTCAATTGTGCAATTAACGTACCATACATCATATGTGTTTGTATTCATTTGGTTCTAATTTGTTATTATTGTATCTTTAGTAAGGCCTATGTCATTTTATATGTCACGAAAAATCTTGTATAAGAGTAATTCACTCTAACAGAATGTTTCATAATGTTCTAAATCCTGCTCTGGAATAGTATAGAACTTTGGGAAAATATTGATGATTTATTTTTGTTTCCTCTCTTTCCATTTACATCCTTTGTGACATGAAGAATAGGAGAAGGATCTTGCAAATTCAAGTAATGTTATTGTTTCTAGATGTGGAGGGAATTCCATATAAAAATGTAAGTAGCTTGATTGGAGTTTGTTGTCATTTGTGGTTCTTGTGAAGCAGTGGAATACTTTTTGGCCAACATTCAATGACACAAATGATCAATTATAGATGGAAAGGGGAAATTTTTGGAGCATATGACATGTTTCTTGTGCTCCAATATCAAATTCAACCACAAGTTCTGTCATGAATTTTTGGTATGTTGTTAAAGCTTCATCTTCAAGTTTTTGATTTGTAGCTATTCTTGTTAGCATATTAACACAACTCTCTGATTTTGATGCATACTTGGCAATGTATTTGAGAACAAGTGTTCATGAGATGGCAGGTTGGCAATCTATATTTTCTCTCCATATTGAAATCATTTATGGGTTATGTATGTTTAATCTATCATCATTTCTTGTCGGTTCATACTTTTTTTGACCATCATTGTCACATGATTATGTAGAGATAATTTGTTCTTTCCATGTAGCTTTGTATTGACATTCTATTTTTTCCCCTTCTTACGTAGGCATGTTCCCTCAGTGCATTTTGTGTGCCTTTGGACACGATTAATTAACTCCTCATAGTCGTTTGAGGTATTTGTACTAAAGATCTCAACTGTGTTTAACAAACATGGATCATCAAGTGGAGATCGATGTGTTGTGTTGTCTCCATGAGATATAGTATGAGGGTTCCAAGTAGTGACATATGTGTCAAATTTTCTTGCTCTTTCCACTTGTAAGTTATCTTTCCAATCAAGTTTTTCCATGTATGGAGCATTTTCAAGCTAAAGGAATGCATGAACATGTGTGGTCCCTCGATGTTGGCATTTGTATGGAGGATCTTCTCAATGACCTCCTCACAAAATATTGTGAATTGTTGTTGTAGATGTAGGGATGTGGTATGGGGGTTATTGATTATGTTATCTATGTGAATTTTATTTGATTGCATTGTAAATCTTATTTCATTTGAGAGTAGTCATTGTAAATTTGGCCATTTTGTATTTGTTGCACTTAATGTGAAGAATAGAGTGGGTGACCCTATTTGGTTGATCATATTTGTTAGCTTAGCTCAACACTTGTTCCAATATGGTCTTGTCCCTCTCATGGTAGATCCAAAATGCATAAGTTTCTCAACTAACTATTTGTCAAGAAGGTTTTTCAAGTGTGTATGAAGGTTTTCAATAGTGGTTGGTATGCTTTCTTCTGCATTTTTTTTAAGGAAAATTGTTACAAGTCCTTGGCTACGATGACACATCATAAGGTTGGAGATAAAATATTGAAACCTTGGATGCCTTCCAAATCTTTGGTCATGGAATCTCATCAAATGTAATCCATATTCATGCAATTGTACTTCCCTAATTCATGCTTGCATTTGTAGTGCTTTTCCATCTGGAAAGAGTGTGGGAAATGCCATATCAAAGAAGCCTTCAATATTGTATTCATTTATTGGAGAAGAGCTTATTTTAGGCCAATCAATAGTGTTATTTGTTGGGTGTTGAATTTGTAGTGTTTGTTTAATGATTTTTAGCTCATGACATCTCCCTAGTAGGCTTACCATAAATGATGATGTGTATGTTGATGCATATTGAGCCTGTTGATCATTAGCATCAAATTCATTGTTTGGTACCACTATTTCTTCGACAAATTCTATGGTGTGAAGCATGTTTGAAATTTATGTACTTGTTTCAAGGAGTTGTTATAAGTAGGATGCATTTATTTCAACATTGCTATAGTATGGGTCATATTTGATCTTGTATTGCAATGCATCTCTAATATGACTCCTACTTACGTAACAGTCATAATAGTTTCCTTGTGTATGCAATCTTTGAACTATTAGGACATCTAGGTTTGCAATTCTATGTGGAAGTCTTTTTGCAATAATTTTTATGTCCCGTGGGAGGCTAATCATGTGGCCATTATATTTATATTGCCCCCCACAAGCATGGGTTACTTGTAATATTGGGTTTACCCTTGCTATGAGTGTCTCTTCTACTTGAGTGAGCTTTTACAGCATAGGAGGTTGTTCTCCTGGGTCCATATTATTAAGTGATGAAAATCGATGAACACCTTTCTCATTGAAACATCGTTTACAAATACAATTATTGTTTGATGAATGAACAAGCATGTCAGGGTAGCATTCCTTACATATAGTGCATGTTTGTAAGTTTGATAGTGAATCTATTCTATGCCAATTTTTTTTTGATGTGGTCATGAAGTTACTATTGTTGTTTGTTGATGGTGTAGTATCTGTTTCATTTCGTCTTTGTTTCTATATGTTTTGTAGGTGATGGTGAGCACTAATTTCCTCTTTATGATGAGAATAGTTTTTGAATTCTTTTACAACTTTGTATTTTTTTATGATTGGGTTCAGTTTGAATTTTTTTGTTGCTAGTGTCCATCATCTGTAATTCAAAATAGTAGGCATGATTACTAATAGTCACGAGAAAAAGACATGGACTAATACATAACTATTTGTTTGTACATCTACATATGAAATTATAGGGGTTGGAAAATAATTGTTAAAAATAAATTATAGTGGTTGCCACAAATCTCAAGGTTCTATGAACAATGAAATCCAATGCTGCAAAACATAGACCATACTTTACATCACATGATTAATTTTGAGCAAGCTAAATGCAAGGAATGTTTGTTCTAGAATACTTGAATAAATCATTAACACATAAAAATTAAATGTTTAGGTGCTTCTCGCTAAATTCAATGGTTCTTTTCTCTTTGGAGATGTTCCATTTCATTCTTAGTCAAAACCATAGATTTGGTCCTTCATGTGGATTGTTTAAAATATTCTTCCATGAAGCAAGCAGCATTTCATTTATGTGTAGATTTTTGGGGAACAATCAGTGTTTAAGGATATTCACAGTTGGATGGAAATAGTTTGAAGCTAGGTTGTAGGTCCACCACTGGATTTTCCTTCTAAGGGTTTCTTCTAGGAGCAATTTCATGCAAAATATGATTGTGATTTTGCATGGTTATTCAACCTAGATTAAGCAGAAAATTGGTATTGCTTTGTGTGTGTGGGTGTGCTGAATTTGGTAGTTTGAACTAAGGAATTTTAAAGAAGAAAAAACTGAGGTCTTGTAGCTCTTCCTTATTGAGAATAAAATAATAAGGGTGGTGTTTTCACTATTTAAAAACTATACAAAGATAGAAAATAACTCTAAGAAATGCAATTCTAGGACATTGACCAATTATAAACAATAGAAACTTTAAAAGTTGAAGAGGATTGAGTAAATGAAAATAATACTTTCAAAACTTACTTAGTGCCTATTGGTATTAAAATTTGCATCTTGATCACAAGGAACATGAGCTCCTAGCTTTTGACAAAGTCCATGCTCATGAACCCTATTACCTAAAACACCATAAAATCACTTCAAGAGTAAAGAAAAGTAAAACTTAAAACCACCAAGTAAATGGTTTTTATTAGTTAAGCAAGGAAGGGCCCTAATCCCATAGTTACAACCAATAGACAAAAAGGAACCAAAACAAGGTGGGAAACAACACCACCAACAAGAACCAAAAAATAGCAACTAGATTACCACGCAGGCCATCATTCAACATAGTAATCATACCCCATCCAATATTAGTAAAAAATAGTAAGTTTCTAGTAGCAAAATTAAAACTACATAAACCATTTATCAAGTCAACAGTGTCCCAGGTGGTATTACACCATAGCATAGCTATTATAAAATAGCAATCCAAGATTATGAAACAAAAGGAAAAAAAATGGAAACCAGTCATCAAAGAAACAACAAGAAGCCATTACTTGGCTTTCTTTAGCAGGTCCCCATATTTTCCAATGAGAGAGATGTACTCCCTCCAATCAGGTCCCTCAGACTCATCCAACATCTTTAAGACATCATGCTTCCCCTATTTTTTCAACTTCTTGGTAATTCTGGTTTCTCCATAAACAATTCCCAACGTCGCTTTCCTCATCAGTCTATTAGTTACCTTCATTAGTGTAACTAAGGCCTTCTCCATATCATCAACTTGAACCTGCAAAAAATCTAGTCTACCCTTCATGAAATAAGTTCTTGAGTCCTTAGTATTAATCTCCATACCCATATTCCTTGCATCCTACACATTCTCAACATCATTTTTTTTGTTCCTCAATTTTCTTAATCTATTCTTCCTCTTCCTCTTCCTCTTCCTCTTCCTCTTCCTTTTCCCCATCCGATCCTTCTTCCCCCATATCATAAGTTGGGTCCTTGAAATCCATATCCTCAAAATCTTCTTCCTCTTAGGCTTCAAACTCTTCAAAATCTAGGTCTTCCTCATCACACAATAATTTTATGTTTTCCTTTTTTGTCCCTAGAGGTAGCTTTAGCTAGACATGAAGACCTTCTACCACCGCTTCCTCCACTCCCTTACCCTTGCAAAGTCTCCTTCAACTCCTCATTATGCACACCTTCTTCAGAAATATTAATGATATCACTAGGGTTAATATCTCTTTTGAATTTCTTCACCTTGGGAAGTTCCACTAGTAGAGATGAGTGTTTTCTTTTCTTCGACGTAGCCTTGATGAGCTCTATCTCATAAACACATTTTTCCTCACTTTTCTGCGACATAGGAGTAGAGGAGTTCGAGACATTGGCCATAAGGGACTGGCTCTTTGCAAGAATTAGAACTCTCCTAGCAATAACTACAGGAGGCAGGTGGGGATTAGGTGCCACAATAGGAATTTCATCAACAACACAAATTTCATCAACATGCGGTTCCTCATTATCCCCATTAAAATAGTTGGGATTATCATTTCTAGTGGCCAAAGGGTTACCGTGAGGATGAAGAGCCAAAGCATACTTATACAGGGTTAACATCAAACCTTGGTGCAGGGGAGGATTGGCACCCTTCTCTATATTGAGTTGTAATGAAGACAACAAGTAAAAGGGTAAATTAACTCTCTCTCCATGCCTAATGTGATTGAGTAGAGGAAAATGGTAAGCATGTACCAACATATATCTTCCCTCTAAAGTAAAATACCACATAAAAAATAGGCTAACCAAAGAAAAGGGAGGAGGGAGTTCCAACCTAGCATACCTATTTTGGAATTGTTTTAGGTTCTCCCCTTCATGCAGGAATTTGTCCACAAACTTTTGATAATCAACCCCATCAAAATAATTGGATCCCCCCACACGTAATTGAATGAGCCCATAGAATTGTAGGGGAAGCCATATTCTATATGTAACATGGGCCTAATTTGAATAGATAGGACACCAAGGGCCCCTATATCTCCCACCCCCCAGGGAATGCCAAGGGTGAACAAGTTCATCGGTACCAAGGGCCTGCCTTCGACACACTTTTCTTTGCAACTTTAATCCCTTGGTTTTGTAGACCAGTTGCTTCAGCTATGAACCTCACTGTGACCTCTAACTTCACCACACCAATTTTTACACTTCCTTTCCTCCAGGAATTGGTGAACTTGGTCGTTAAGTTCTCGTTGTAACCCTTCAAAGATTGAAAGAACGTAACCATTCCATCATTTTCAAAAAACCTTCAATAAATCCACATTCTGCTTAAGGGTCTGGCAATTAGGAGGGTCAATGCGCTTTCGTGGGCCTCCCATTTTGATTCTCTACAAATTCTTAGGTTGCAGCGATCTTTTCTTCATAATCTCCCACTCCTTCTGCTTTCTTTCCTTAATGAAAAAAACACCCTTTCGCCAAATAATAAACAAAGCTGATAAAAAATGCAGGCTCAAGAAGTTTCTTTTTGTGAAGGTCAGCAACACAATTCCTGGTACCATTAACACATCATTTTTCTTACAAGTATTAAAATCCTCATTAATTATAATACCTTGCTCAACTTTACAATTTCGGAAATGGATGACACTAGAAAAATCGGCATGATTTGAAATGACAACCCTTAACAACTTGAAAAACTCCATGTGATCATCAGTCACCTTGCGGAAGGAAGAATAATTAAATTTAATTATAGTCGAGAACATCAAATACAACCCTGTACCCCCAATATCATCATTACACGATAATCCTTTAAACAACACATGACTCCCATGCTTCTCACATAACTTCAACATATCATCTTTTCATATTGTAATCATTTTCAAATTTTTCATTTAGTATCAAGTCTCTTAAAGACTTCGACATATTACTATTTGTCCAGCGGGTCCACCTCGTATAACTCAGAGCCACGTTGGCAGCATAGTCAACAACTTTGTTGTCCTCTCTATAGACATGTTGCACCCTATAGTTGGTGAAGTAATTCTTCAAGGCTAGGAATTTATCAATTATATTTTTTAACTCCCATGGTGGCACAATCACTCCATTCAAAATATCCACAATGAGCTTGGAATCCCCTTCTATTATGACATTTTTAAATCCAATTTCCTTAAGAGTTTTGAAGCCCCCTAATGCAACCATTGCTTCAGCTTTATTATTAGAACATACACCCATATTCACACCAAAGCTCACTATGCATTCCCCTTTGTGGTTTCTTAATAGACCCCCTATCCCAGCTAATCTTGGGTTTCCTTTTGAGCACCCATCAAAGTTACACTTTATCCAATATGTCTGCGGAGGACTCCACACAATAGCCATTTTGGTTAGCATTTTTGACCAATTGAGTTTAGTAAGATCCTTCCTTATGCCCCAATTCTGCTTAATCCTCATCTCTTTGTAGTTAGGCCAAGCTTTAGAAAAACTGTATCTTCCAGCCTCAATGTTTTCCTTAATGTATGTTTTTATAATCAAACTTACCTCCCTACTACTTCTCTTCACTTCCCTAAATATCCTATTATTCCTTTCCTTCCATATTCCCCAAGTAACAAAGGAAGGAACTTGGTTCCAGAGGTCAACAATAACATTGTGGGAAAAAGGAAAATTTGACCAGCTTTCTATAAACAACTTCATTGATTAAGGAAACACCTAATCAGAGGACAACAACGACAAGAAGTAGGAACACACCTCCCTCACAAATTGGAAGTGAAAGAAAATGTGCATAATTGACTCCTCTTCCTACTTGAAAAGGGAGCATCTATTAACCAGTTGGAATCCCCTCCTAACCAGGTTGTCAATTGTAAGAATTTTTCCATGAGCTGTGGTCCACCAGAAACAGTTAATTTTGGGAACCAAGTTCTTTAACCACACCTTATCCCAGAAATAGTCAATAATGACATCTAGAGGCTTCACCAGTTCTTCATAAGCCTTTTTGACCGAGAAATAGCCTGAAGAGCTACCTTTCCAAAGCTATTAATCTTCCCTTTCTCTATCAAACCACTTAGCCTCCCCAATAAGATTATGCAACCTTAGAAGGATCAAGTCCCAGTTAACCTATCTTTGGCCTCTTAGATTATCCCTCCTTAATAGCATTTTGAACTCCTTCCATTTAGGTTCCTCCATCTCCTAGTTAATATAGTTAGAAACCTTTTTTCCACAGATCTTGTTTAGGCTTTATTTGAGAGGATTTAGTTCATCTATTGAGGACAAAGTAGAAGTATCTATCCATGAATCCTTCCAAAAATTAGTATTATTACCATTCCCAATTCTCTTTCTTACCCCCAGCTTCAACACACTTTTTAATTTAACAAGATGATTCCATAAAGCAGAGCCACTAGGCAAGTCAAGCACAAAGAGAAAACAACAAGGATTCCTATTCCTCAAGTAGTTTGCTTAGAAAAATTTTACCCAGTCTTTAGAGCCTTCAAGAAGATTCCAACCAATTTTGTAGTGAGGGATTTGTTTAGCATGGATATTCTTCTTATTCCCAAAACCCCTCTCCTTTTGGGAGTGCATACTTTTTCCCAATTGACCAGGGATAGTCTATTTTTTTCTTTTGTTCCTAACCATAAAAATATTCTCTAAATCTATTCTATCTTTTCCCTATAAAAGTGGGAATTTTGAAGAGAGATAGGTAGTATATCAAAATATTTTGAAGGGAGGATTTGAGTAGTTGAACCTTGCTAGCCAAGCTAAGAAGCTTCCCCTTCCATCCAAAAAGCTTGTTTTGAACTATCTCAATCAGCTGATTCTAGTAATTATTTTCCAACTTCTTAGAGATCAAAGGTAGGCCAAGATAAGCATTAGGTGAGGAAACTTCTTGACATCCCAAGATTTTCACCACTTTGTCCTTAGTTTTTTGGTCACTATTGAAGAAGTAAAGTTTTCTTTTTTCATAGTTTATACACTGGCTAGAAACATCGGCATAGTCATTAAGAACCTATTTCCAAATACCTACTTCCCCCACCGAGGCTTCCCCAAACATGAGAGTATCATTAATAAATTGTTGATGAGAGTCAGGCATAAGAGACAAGGCAACTTTAACACCTTTTAGAGCTTTAGAGTCCAATTTTTGGATGTTCCTACCAAGGACTTCAACAACAATTATAAAAAGGTAGGGAGAGACGGGGTCACCTTGCCTAAGACCACAAACACAAGAGAAAAATCCTTGGGGGACTCCATTAACTAGAATAAAACACATGGGGGAGGTAACAAAAGCAAAGACAATCTTAAGGAATCTTCCTTCTATCCCAAACTTCCTGAGAACAACAAAAAGAAATGGCTAAGAGACTCTATCATAGGCCTTAGAAATATCAATTTTCAAGGCCATCCTAAGTTTCCTAGAATAGTCCATTGAATGGATAATATCATGGGTGGATATGACAACATCAAGAATGTTTCTTCCCTGGAAAAAACCTTTTTGGTTTGGGGAAATCATTTTACCAAGCACTGGTTTTAGCCTTAACACCAAAAATTTTGAGAAGATTTTATAGACCGTGTTGCAAATACAAATAGGTCTATAATCCTTCATAGCCGAGGCTTCAACATTTTTTGGGATAAGGGCTTAAAAAGTAGCATTCAATTGGTTATGCAGCTTTCCAAACTTGAAGAAGTCCCTAGCAACATTGAACAAGTCATTTTTAACAATATCCCAGTAGGTCTAGAAAAAGGTAGGAGTGAACCCATCTGGGCCAAGAGCTTTAAAGGCTCCAAAGGAGAACAAAACCTTTTTTACTTCTTCCATAGAAACAACATTAGTCATCATCTTTAAATGAAGATCAAAAATAACTTTAGGGATCACCTCAAGAAAGTCAAAATTTACGTGATTTACATTACCAAGAGCCATATGGTGAGAGGAGAAGAAGTTAACAGCTTCCCGAGCAATATCTTTTTCAGTGGTAACCATGAAGCCATCCTCTTTTACGAGTGATCTAATCTTGTTTCTGCTTCTATTTTTCAAAGTGGATTGGTGGAAGAATTTAGTGTTCCTATCCCCTTCAGTTAGCCATTGGACCCTTGACTTTTATTTCCAAAAAATTTCCTCCTTTTTGTTTATCTTAAACCATTGAGATCTAAGGTCTCTTTCCTTAGCACATATCTCTTTATCCACCTGACCAACCTCCATAATATCCTAAACTTTTAATTTCTTTCCTAGGGTGTTCTTTATCTCAAAGATATTTCCAAATGTCACCTTATTCCACCCTTTCACTCTTTGATTTATTTTACTCAGCTTTTCTGCCAGGCAATACATCGGGGTGCCAATTATAGGTTCCTCTCACCAAGTTTTAACAAGAGCAACAAAATATGGGTGGAGACTCCACATTGCTTCAAATCTGAAAGGGAAAGGTCCCCTATTATAATCCACATTTCTTTTAAGCACTAAGGAATTATGATAAGAGCCAGACCTAGGAAGAGCCGAAAGAGAAATGAATTGAGAGATATTCCAATTGGTAGAGACCAGAAACCTATCTAATTCAACTTGGATTAGATGGTTCCATTCCTTCTATTGGACCAAGTGTAATTAGTTCCTTGGAGGGGGATATTAATAAGACCCTCCGAGTTTAAGAACTCGACCAACTCCATCATGCTATCAAAATAATTGTCTTGCCTCCCTGACTTCTCTAAAGGAAGGAGAGGAGAATTGAAATCCCATCCCAGCATTGAATGGTCATCTTTTCTGCAAGAAATAGCATCACTTAGCTGTTCCCAAAGAAAAAATCTATCCCTACTCAAGTTTGGAGCATAAATGTTCATTAGGTTCCATTTCTCTAGGGATGCGATATCTTTAAGGGTAATAATTAGATTGTTCCTACTAGTAGAACACAAAGTACCTTTTAGTTTAGAGGGATTCCAAAGAGTAGCTATAACTCCTGAAGCTCCTTCAACCTCACTAACAAAATAATTCTTGCCAGGCGAGATGCTCAAAATAGCCTTATCAAAAGTCTCTTCTTTATCTTAGTTTCCTGAAGGAGGAGAACGTCCACTTTATTGTCAAGAATACAAGATTTCACCAAAAACTATTTGTACGAGCTATTAGGGCCCCTTATATTCCAGGAAAGATACTTCATAGGTAAAGTAGAATACAACACCACCCTATCCCTAGAGAAGAAGCCAAAGCTACTTCTTCTTGGGCTTTGACACTGCGATCGAGTCTAAGGTTCTTTGTTTTCCAACAACCACATCCCTCACAATATCTTTAGTTCTAGAATCCTTTTGGGAAGGTCTTCCCACCTTATTTCCCCCTCCACATCTAGATTATTTTTCTTTTTAGATTTAGTTGGTGCTTACTCATCTTCATCCTCTTTATCACTAGACCCTTGAGGAAAGCCCAGTACAACCAAAGAGTCACTTAGGTTTCTTTCCCCTTTTTGGGATTAAAAATGCATGTCCTCCAGAGACAAGTTTGTCTCGGGGTTCACATACTCACCTTCTTCAAGCTTGTCTCCTACTCTTGAAATATAAACCTACTCTTGGGAAGCTTGCACATTTTCCTCCATAAGAGATCCCACTATTAGTTCATTCTCCTTGTTAACTTCATCCCCCCCATTCATCTTCACCATTTGTGGAAAGCTTGGGGTTGGAAAGGTGGAAACAGATGTAGAAAGTTAAAGGTTCAGGAAAACTGATTCTTTAGTTACAACAAGAGGTTTAGGAACAACCTCCTTGCCCTGGCTAGGGTTATCCTTTAGTTGGGGAACAAACAACTCTTGAACAAGAATTGCAGTTGGTTAAGCGCTTGAAGCCATTTCATTAGTAGAGTGTTCCTCCACTAAAATTTTCTCCTTAGCATTAGTACCCTTGACAAATTTGTTCCCACAAGAGTCAATGAGATGACCAAACTTCTTGCACAGTTGGCAGAAGAGACGAGCATTTTCATATTCTAGTGGTTGGGTCTTGTTACCAAATTTAGACTTAAGTAGGATTGAGGAAGGTAAGACCATATTCACCGCCACATTTACACAAATATGAGCATACACCAGTCTTGATCTCTCTTGAGTAATATTATCTATAGCCAGAAGACTACCAAAGGAGTTGGCAATACGTTTTAATATTACTGTCTGCCAAAACTCTAGAGGAAGGCCCAAAAGGCAGACCAGGTTGGAGCTAAGGCACCCAGGTCAACCAACAGATCAAAGGCCAGTTTCCATTTGTAGAGGGAGAGAAATTTTTTAAAACTTGAGTCAAAGGCCTAGGGACCACCACTTAAAACCTTCAACATATCTTCATAAACCATGAAGGAGAAAAGGAAGGTACCTCTTGGCATAGCATTTATGGTGACGCTACCTTTGAGATTCCAAGTGGAAGCAACCCATTGACGAGCCAATTCAATATTTGGCCTCTATGCCAAAAAAATTCTAACTAGCACCAGTTTGAGGTTGTCCATCGCCTTCAGCATCAAAACTTCAGGGACATCTACTTCCCAACTAGTCACTAAGTAGGAAGAAGATTCTAATAACCTTTTACCTAAGGTTGGTGAGTTAGAACCCACCAGTTTGTCCACGTAGGAAACTAGTTCTTCCATAGAGAAGAAAGAGTCAAGCCCAAAAGATGGAGATATGGGTGACTTTCTAGAAACACCCTCAGTCTTTTCCCCAGGGGAAAGGACAAAAGTATGAGGAGGGGCCGTCAAATGGGGAACAACTAGACTAGTTGATGCCACCACATGCATGATGCCAGACAAGAAGACAACATTCTTGGAATGGGGAGCCTTCTCGGGACCCCCTCCCGAATGTCCCATGAAACAGTCAAATCACAACAGGGGCTAAAAATTCAAAAAAATAGCCAGAGCGAGAAACTTTCAGAGCAGAGTAGAGCTGAGTTTTTTTCACCAAGTAAATTTTAAATTTATTTCATAGTTCAAAATATCTCTACATAAAGAAAAAAATATGAATCAATAGATAAAACCATATAACCAATATTTATAGTTCTACAGTTACAAAAACCTTAGAAAACAATATATTGAAGTCAAAATAAATTACTAGTAAGTATAGGTTATATTAGCTTTTCATAGAAAAAAATAGATTGAAGTAGTGCATCTTCTGAGTATGACCTTGAGGACATTGATATTTATATTAGCTTTTCATAGATAAAAATATTTAGATAAACTATACATACATAGAATATTTTCCTTTATTGATCCTCCATAATATTCTCTTGCTTTCTACTTTTAGTAACAATTCCTTACATTATTTGTTGTCAAACTTCTACAAACACCCTAAAATTGCATATGTCATAAAAACCTTAGTTGTTCCCATATTTTGTTGTCATTTTTAAAACAAAATATAAGAATTGTTTTGGACTGCACCATGAAAAGTTTTAATTTTGACTCCATGGCCTAATTGATACAAACATGTTTCTAAGTTTGACTCAATGCTCAATCTAAGTTCTATTTATTGGTGGTAAAATTTAGAAGCTGTTACTTCCACATACTTGTGATTAGATACTATCATTGAAGTAAATGCTTGATTATTTCATGCCTAAACAACTCCTTTTTAAAATATTACTTAAATGTTTTTGTTCTTTTTGTAATTTTTCCTTGACCAAATTGCAGGGCTATTTTATAGTTCCCAACACTACAACCCATGATAGAAACCAACACTTCACCTTTAGACAATAAAAGGATTGCATTTTCCTTAATGGTTGTTGCCAAATTGATGTACATTTCATGGAATATACAAGTATAAAATAAAAAGAAGAGTTTTTTTTTAACTTCAACCCATATATTTGATTTGTAATTTTGTTATGTACACCATTAGTATACTTTCTTTAACATCATGCAACTAATAGTGTTTGCAGCTCTAGTGATAGTTGAATCTAGTGGACATAATATATGTTAAATCATTTCATTAATTGTATAGATGTTCTGTGTGATACAAGCCTGTGAAATTCTCTATTTTTTTGTTGTGTTTAAGAAATGCATAGCCTTCACAAAAGACAAAAATGGGGTCTCATATTTTGTGTTGCAATTACTGCAACACTTGATTTTATGGATTTAAGTTCCCTCTTCTACTACTGGTCACATAATATTGCGTCCTTCAGTGATATTGATGGTGGTGTTGAATCTACTTCAAGTGTTGCATTCATTGGGACTACTAATGGCCTCCATGAAATAAATCTCCTTGCAAGGAAGATTTCCCATCTGTAAGCCATGGTAGGCCACTCAATGCAAAAGAACGTGGAAGTATAAAACTCTCATGGTATTCATTGCACTATGAACATATTGATGTGGAAAATAAAACCTATAATAGTATTTTCTTTGGTGGATTTAAAGTCAGGGTTAATTTGCACTTATTGAAACTTTTATATAGGGCTACTTGTGGTAAAACATATGTTGTACTTGGACAATTGAAGACCTATTTTATTTTCTATTATAATTCTAGACCAAATAGCATTTGCATGGATGGCCTTTTACACCAATAATTTGCATGAAGTTCACAAACCTGTTGTCAAGCAGTAAATTCCTTTAATAGACGTGAAATGTAAAGGCTTCATTTAAGAAACATATAAGTAGTCTCTTTTTGAGGGTAATCCACATGCAAAAAGTGAAAATCAAATAAGAAAACAATTGTACAATAGAAAATCGGATTCAATCAGTTATGTCTTATTTCGCTTGCACACTTATCTGAAAGACATAGGGTATTCACCATACATTTCCCTTGACAAAGAAAAGATGTGCTTTCATTTATTTTTATTGTATATCTCAGAAGTGAAATTTTTGTTACATAATGATGCAATGAGAAAATAGTATATACAAAAAATGCAAAGAAAATGTTTGAAATTTAACATGCAACCTACAATGTTGTGATAAAAGGAATCAAGATTATCTGGGACAAGAAATACAAATAAAATTTTGACGATTGTACTTAAAAGTGAATAGGATATGAAATGTGTGGACAATGATGGTGCTGAAATTGAAAACCTTGATTCTGATGACATTATTGTTTTATGTCATTAGAGATAAAGAGCACGTACAATTTTATATACATAGCAAATGAAGATTTGAAACCAATCTTCATTTGAAACCAATAAACTAAAAATGTAAATACTGTAAGATTTTTCCTTAAACAATAATTCAAATACTCGCTTACAAAAAATGGTGAAGCATTTTTTATTCAAACTCCATTTTATTGATAGACATAATAGTAAAAGAATATTTACAAGTACACGATTATATCCACCATTTCATAGAAAATAAGGAATGTATTCCTAGTTGTTTGTATCATTCCACATCTCATTGATTTTAGAAAGCAAGAAATTGCTCTCTGCAGTAAAATCTATCTTATTAGCTTTAATGATTGTTGCTTTCAAGTGCTCTTCATTATTGTATTTCTCATTTTCGCATGACAATGTGAATAAGAATTGCGTAAGGAGAACACTTATTACATCTTTAGTACTTGTTTCTACCTTATGATTGAATTGCAGTGTCTATAGTTCTTGTGCAAACATACCCATGACTTCTGTTGCTATCTCATCAAATGCAACTACCCATATTATATCCGTGTGATCCTCTAGTTTGACTTGAAGTATGTACCTATAACTGCAATTTGCAAATGTTGCTGCAAACTTTGAGCAATGCCATTTATCTTCTTCATTTTGAATAACCCTTTTCTTACATTGTTTTCCATCTGATTGAAGAGGACAAGCTGGATAACAAAAGGAGATGGATTTGATGAATAGTATTGTTACCTTTGCAATGGATTGGATGGGTTGTATTATTTTTGCTAATTTCTCTTGAATGTTGCTAATTGTCATTCTTGTGATATATAGGAGGCATATCATCAAGCTTTGTGGAAGAAGGTACAATATTAGCCCCATTCTATGCATACCAAGTTTCAAGTTTTTTTGTCTTTTTCTATATCAAGGTCTATGGATAGGTGTGTAGTTACTAATGTGCTTATTACCTTTCCTTTATAGTCAGAAACACGTCCATTTTTAATAGCTAGAACAATGGTTTGTTCCGAGTCGTACATGTGTTGAAGTTTTGTGTCTTCTTTCCGAGTTGTTGGTCCCCATAAAGTTACATCTATAGTTGATGTAGACATATCTAATATCTTGATGCTCCAGATCAAAACCTCTGTACCATCCCTACTCCTTATTATAGAGCTTAGATCTATGCAAACAACAATTCCAATAACATCAACAACTAAAGTATTACTCTTACTCAAAATTTCCTTGATAGGTGGGAAAGAGAATTGATGTTTTGGAATAAAGAGGTCATCTTCACAGAGTGCCACCTTTGATTCAACCATTAAGGTGATTTCTATTCCACTATTTAGCTTGTTGTAAAGCTTATTAGTAGATTTAATAGTCCTACCAGATAATGAATATATAGATCCATTATTAATATTTGCATAATGAATATCTACAACTTCATTGAAGTAAGTGACATGTGTTTCTACGTGTTCACTATCTATAATATTAAACCTGAAAACTTGTCCACTTCCCTTTTGATTGGTATATTGGTGGATTTATTTTTTCATAGTTACATGACCTTTGATAGTCCACCTTGTTTGAAAAGGGTTCATACTTTTGATAGGACTGATGCTAATATATACATCCTTCCTAGATTGAGATGGGTCTATTCCAAACAACATTCTTTTAGAGTTTGGGGTTGTTGGTGATACAAGAAAATCAAATGTATCTATAGCATCATTTTGTAGATGTTCCTCTTGCTCTGGAAATAGGAAGACAATTTCACCAATGATGGCATGAACCATACATGCAAGCTGTAGTTGTGAAATGACAATCCACCTACATAATTGTAAGTAAAAATATAATTAGTAATATATTGTAGAAGTTGGAAAGTTAATTATAAGGTATAAAAATAATATTGAACTTGTATACTAAGCTTGAACTACAAATGATGGGACAATTATATTTTGTTAGTTGTATTATATATCCCTCATGAATTTGCTTAGAATTTATATAGTGGTTCTACTTTTTTGGCAATGATGCTCTTTGTCAGAAAGATCAGTTCTATATCGATTGTTTCTCTTAGGACCACAACCAAAGTTTGGGTAGCTAATACTTGGAGATGAGGATCCAAGCCTAGATTCCCATCATTCATAAGCTTGATTGCATTTGTAGTCAATAATGAAGACATAGCTACAATGCTCCTATAAAACTATATTGGATTAGAAGTATATAGTGGTTAACAATGGGAACTATATTTCATTAATTCTATAAAACAACAAGGTATGTATGGAAAAATGAAATTCAAACTATATTATTCAATTAATCAGATATTTGTATGCTTTAGAAAAATGCCTGAAAATTTTCTTCTAGAGAGTTGTGTTACAACTATGAAGTTCATTTGGAATAGAAGCAAACAAAAGGTTTCTTGAAAGGTACCTAAAAAGAATCACAAATTCAATTTCTTGTAAATGATTATCCTTTTCTTGTTAAAATTCCATTGAATTGTACTTAATTGCAAAATGGAGAGACACAACAGAATTCCTTAATAGAAAATTGGTGAGCAAACATACTCACAGTGAAAAAAAATGAAATTAGATAATATAAGAGGTAAGAATTTACTAGAGGCTTTGTCATACTAATCCAAGCCAAGGATTAAGACAAACAAATGATAGATTCAAGGTAATATTTGAATGGATGTAAAATTGGCTACCAACATCAGTTTAAAAAAATAGAAAACAAACCATAAGGGAGACAACCAAGAACAAATATGTTGTATTTCTTACAACATAGGTTTTTAATAGTTGACCAAAAAGCCCCAACATCGTGCATTGTTGTGGAATGTATCACCAACAAATTCAACTTGTTTATAGACACCCTTTTTGATACTAAGCTTCAATATTTTTAGGTTTGTAACATGACGTCTCTGGCTGTTTTAGTTTATGTGTATGAGTTCTAAAAGCATTGTTGTGAGGTATGTGCACGTGGAAATCTATTTATGATGAGTGAAAGAGGTTTTAAAAATAATGTCTTAGTATTATGGATAGTGCAGTGGGTAGTCCTTTCTAGTTGAGCACAGTTACTTCATACATATCACGAATAGTGTTTTCAAAAATGAAGATGGGCAATGCCATCTCAAAAAGCATCACAGTTTCCTTTGGTATTAACAAGTAGAAGAATAAGGAAATATGAAGATAGAACATCTTCACTTTGCAGGTTGAGATTGACATTTTATGTTTGGAGGAATACAATTTTTCTTGATTGGCATTCTAAAACACTTTTCCAAATAAAAAAAAAGCATCTGAATGTTGCATTTGATGAGGAAAAATGATTTATTAGAAATAAAAAAACAAGATTACAAAATTGTAGTAAGAATAGAAAAGAATAGCCTATATAAATTCATGGCTACTTCTATGTAATCTCTTCTATTGCCTTGATCGGAGATGTATGATACAATTTAAGTTGAAGGTAAATGTTGGCTTTGCATTCAACCATACAAACTTGAATAATTGCACTACTATTTCCATCATGATATGCAATCAATGTTGTTTAACTTAGTTCATGATTGCCTTTATGGGTAGTTGTTGCCATTTTATTTTTAATGCATAAATAATTAAATTTGTAGGACCATGTTCATAAATAAAATTACTTGAAATTCTTGAGTTATTTGGTTCCTTCTCTTGTATTTGAAATTTTGAACTATATTGATGTAGGGTTACAGATTTGGAAGTGGCAACCCACTAGAAAAATGCAATTAAGGATTTGAAATGGAATGGCCTACATGATCAGGAAGATGTAAAATTTGATGATGCACAGAGGAAGAGATTAAGTGAAAATTATAGTAAAGAAAATTGTAATGAAGAAAAACTAGACAAATACAAGGGATTATACCAATGTTAATGAATAGTGAGATAAAAAAAATTAGGAAATGTTTGTGTATTTGGACTTAAAATGAGTCTTTTGTCTATATCCAAATGAGTATTTTGTCACCAAAGAATGCCGAATTGAACCTAGTCTTTGCCTTGTAGTACTGGTTCAGTCAAACTATAGAGTAGGTCCTGATATAGACATAAGAGTGGATAGATTGGCCTCACTGGAAATAATTAAATTAGCCTTAGGTTTCAAGTCCATGGAAATTATATATGGTTGTGTGTGTGTGTGTCAATAGCTTTTCCCTACTTATGACCCTAGCTAGGCCTCAAAACTCTTCGATTTTGTAAATAAACTGTGTACGATAGTGTCTCTTTTGAAGGTTCCACATCATAGCAAGTTCTAAGGCTGTTAGCTGAATTGTTTGTAGTTTATATAAAAAAGGGGGTGGATTGCATCTTGTCTCAGATGATTAGCTTGACAATTGGAAAAGGAAAGCTTTGTTAGATTTGGTCCACTAAATTCCCTTCAGTTGTGCTCCTTGGAAAAATGAATTAGATTGAGGCAAATTTATGGGGTTCCTTCATGATTCTGTCATTATAACTTAATTGTTTGTTCAAGACTGTGTCTAGTTTTTGAGTTCATCTTGGTGTTTTTCATATAAAGAATTCTGTTCAACTTTAAGGTTGTTTTGAGATTGCGTAAGGTTTGTTGGGGATATATTTTTCATGTCAAGATCAAAGAAAAGATTCATTTTCTAGTGTTAAAATATATTAGATATTTAATTTGATCTTTTTTTCATGACTCTATTGTTTATGATTTTGTGGAGTTTTATCACTATTAGTTGTCAATCCCTATTCAAAAGTTCTAATTTTTCTCCTAACGTAGTTATAGTTTGATATTTTGATTTCTCTAGTACCATAGAATGGGTTGCCTTTTGACTCAAGACTTGTTTATTTTTGTTGAATCTTAAATATCCAATTTGTAACTCTTGTATATGCTTGACTGGTTCTAGGGTCTCTTTTTTGGCTTCGTATATGTGATTCAGTACTTTAAGCATTTCTAGAGAAATGTCATTTTGAGAACATCAATACAAAAAAATGTATTTTAATTTTTCATTAATGTTATTTAGAATGGTTGAAGGACAAAATTATGTTTACAAATACATAATTCAATCTCTCAAAAGCAATATGGAAATTGTTATGGTAAAAAATGCAAGTCCTCAAGTCCAAAGAAAGAGTACATAATGTTGTAAAAATATGTTGTTCCCAGATTACACCACAAGATTTCTAATTTAATAAATTTATTCCATCATATAAAATCCCAATTCAAATTATATTCCAATTTTCTTGTAGATTAAGATTCAAGTATGAATGAGAAAGGGTGTCTCTTGGTTCTCATGTTGCAGATTAAGATATTTGTATGCTTTAGAAGAATACCTGAATGTTTTCTTCTAGAGAGTTGTGAGACGACTGTCAAGTTCCTTTTTTTTAGAAAGTAAGAAAATGTTTTTTCAAAGGTACCTAAAAAGAATACCAAAATATATATTTTAAAATGATTATCCTTATCATAGTACAATAACTTCCAATTGAAATTATGGTGGAATGTTATTCAAACAATAACCAAATTTTTAAAACCAAAATTTACTAAATTTCAATCAAGTTTGTTGTACAATTCAGTTATGGTGATGGTTCTTAGTTCATAGAAATAGATAGTGTATCAATAACTAAAACCAGAGGCAAAGAGCATGTATACAACAGAAAGCCTTGAGATGAACAATCATCCCTCATAACTGGTGGTAGGTGCTGAGTGAGTTTTTAAGTTTACAACCACATCTCCATACAAAAGTTTGATATATGGATAATGCTTTAACTAAAGTTTAAAACCACATCTCCATACAAGAGTATGATATATAGCATAATGCTTACCTAAGGTTTGTGACATGTACTACATGGTATACTAGAATTATGGGCTTTGAAGGACAAACAACCTTGCAAATCACAAAACACTAATTTTTGATGGGAAAAAATAAATGCTACATTGTTTGTGCATATACATCCATACATATACATCTATATTATTCATGAATAAGAAGAAAAGAGATACTATTTCTTGAACTGGTTCAGTCTTGATTGTACTAGATAGGTTGGGATTGCAATCCAAAATAGTAATGAAGTAAACCTAGGATAAAAAGAATGCGATTTACCAGAATTATTGGACATAACCATGCTTGAGATACATTTCTACCTTATTCAAAGAGGTTCTTTATCAAGTTGTGAGTTAGTTACACATCACAAACCAAACCCTCTTAGTGCACGCGTTCGCATGTATAACCATGTAAAAGGGGCTTGCTTGGTTGTCGTGACCTTAGTAGTGAGCTGCTTATCTAAAGTTGCAATTTGTTTATGGTTGTAGATAGGGAGGGCATTACATCATCTGTATCAAAATATGATCACCATCTAACACTTTAGCCTTACAATATGATGTGTGAGGATTGGTGCATAAATCTATACTGAATGAACTTATTTTAAATTTTTTGAATGCATTTGAAATGAGATTTGTGGAGTGAGTAAAACAAAAAATCCAGAGCATCAACAAAAGAATCAAGAATGGATAAGGAACGAGTAGTACTCATTGTGCATGCCTATTACTGAAAAGGTGTAGTTATCCTTGCATGATATGGATATGTATATGAGGGTTCATGGAGGCCATTCAAAATGAACTGCTTATGAAACCTGTGCACTAAGATGAACTGAAGGAGGTTGTCTCTTCTTTTATGAAGGTCAAAAGCTTAGATCCCGATGGCTGACCCATTGAGCTATGTATGTTCTTTCACAATTTTTTGGAGGATGATCTGCTCAAGCTAAAAGTGGTAGAAGAATCCAGAATCTCTAGACAAAAATGGGATCATTTGATGAGACATTTTTCTCTTTGATTCCCCAAAAATTTGTTCCAGCTACTTCTGAATACTTCAGAACAAAATCCTTATATGTAATACTATATACAAAATCATTGCCAAAGTTATTAATAGACAGATCAAACTAGTTCCTTCCAAAGCATTTTAGCTAAGCAGCTTGGTTTATAAAACTTGATTGCCTAACTTGTTATTAATGTGGGATTATCATATTAAACAAAGATGCAAGCCTAGACAAAAGAGTTTACAAATTAAAAGTGCCATATATCATGCTGGATGTATTCCAAACGGACTCACAAAAACAAAAAATGGTATAAGCACCTGTAGAACTTAACACTTCAAGTTTCAATATATTGCATAGAAGGATAGAGGGCTTCAATAGCCTTAAACAATTTCATTGGCCACTCTAAATACCTTAAAGAAACTTACTAGCTACTAATAGTACATGTAAATGATTTAGTATGTTGATTCTCATCAACTACTCTAGAGGCCTTCAAGAACCTCACTAGCTACTCTAGAAAGTAAAAACCTTGAAGAGTCCTTGTAACCTACTCTAAATAACTTAACAAACCTTGCTAGCTTTACAAACCTTATATATTTTGAGCAACTACAAAAAAAAATCTTAAGAGAACCTCACCAGCTACTCAAAACTTAAAAGAGCCTCCTCATCCAGTCCAAAAACATAAAAGAACCTAGATGCTACTTCGAAGATTTAAAAAGAAACTCATGGCTATTATAGAAGTCTATGCAATAATCGTTTTGATTGAAATTAAGAAAGGAACAACCCTCAATAGAATGCACAAGCTACTCTAATCCAAAGAAAATTCTACTAAAAAATTTCAACAAAAGATCTTGATCTTCTAGCCCCTATGGTAATTCTGTAAGCCTAACAAAATAATGTGATCTCAAATCTTGAAATTGAATTTCCTGATAAGTAGCATTAACAAGAATGAAGATATAAATGCCAAATTCACATGAAACATGTAGGTTTCAGTTAAGCTCCAAAGTCTGTATAACTGAAAACTTACTCAATATTCACAGGAATTTACCTATAGATAATTCATAATACCCATTTGACTACGAAGATCAAACAACATAGTAGTACAAAGATTTAACCTAGTCTTCAGCCCCAACAAAGCAAGTAACCCTAAATTAAAGGAAAATTCTAACCAACACTCTGGATAGTTAAAGATCTCAGTCTTCAAGCCCTGGCAATGATTTGAAAAAACTAAAAAATAAATATGATATAGGGTTACTATTGTCACACACTTCAACAATGAGGAATTTATGTTAAGCACGTTCTTGCGCCTTATCTAAAAAGAATTGTATATTTTCTAACTCACTTTATAAAATAGGGTTGTTTTGGGTGCTCATGATGCTCTCTTCTTGAACTCCAAGGAATACAATTGGCATCTACTTTTGAACAACCAATATCTTCCAATTAATGGTGCAATATTCTTACCACAAAAAATTGTTGGCCAACCAACCATCAGATCTTCATTCTTTGGATTCTAAATAATTTAAATTAAGGCAGGCTTGGGACTTGAATAGATTAGAGAAGCTTAGGTATTACTGCTTTTTTGTGAAATTGACTGTAGATTATGGAATATACCTGTGTATGGCTGCAAGAATCATGCATGGTTAAGATTGTGGTCTTTGTAAAGTGTGAATGATCTTGTGATCTTGATATGATCACAGAGGATATTATAATAATTATAATAATAAATTAAAATATCAATAAATAAAATATAAAATTAAAGTTTAATTTAAAAATATCCTTCCAAGAGCTTGTTCAAAAACGAAGTATTTGCAATTGAAATTACAAGCATTCTTGTAGTCTGTAGGAGACAATTGACTTGCAAAACGTGCATAGCTAGAAGCCCTCATGGAAAATGGAAGAAATCCACAAAAGCCAAAAAAATAAAAATGAAAACTATATATCCATTATATAGCCCTCAAAATTAAAGGATTGTAAACTACTAAAACCATAGAAAGATAAATTTGAAAAAGAAAAGAAAAAATCTATACAACATATGAGCCATCATGGAAAAAGAGGAAAAACTAATGAAGACTCAGAAAGAGAATCTAATAGATTAAGAAATGTTACAACTCAAACCCTAAGAAGAAAATAACATTTAAAGAAAGTATAGTTACTCACCTGGAGAAATTACAACAACAAAATTGACCTCTATGAAGAGATTTAAAACCCCAATTCTGCGTTTGCAAGACAATTACGAATTCACTTGTAAATAATACAACACAAACAAATCACATAATTAGAAATGGGCGTTGAGTTTTTAAAAAGAACATTTCATTATGTAACAAACATTAGAAATGAGCATTTAAAGAAAGTAAGGTTACTCACCTAAAGAATTTACAACAACAAAATTGACCTCTATGAAGAGATTTAAAACCCCTAGTTTTGCCTTTGCAAGACAATTAATGAATTCGCCTATAAATAATACAAGGAAGCCCTCCTAAGATAATTAGATACAAGATTTCAAAGGCTTGATGAAAGTGATGAAGATGAGGAATGAAAACGCATAAATGAAAGCTTGTAAAGAGCACAATAGAACAAAAGCTTTTAAAGAGCACAATGGCGGCGAGGTTACCACAGCGCCACTGCTTTAACTACAATTTTTTTGTATGGATCGACAGAGCACAATAGCGGTGCTGTTAACATAAGATAAAGGCATGTGAAGTGTAGTCTTGAAGGCATGGGATTAAGGAATGGGTGGTGAGAATTCTACAACAATTTTTTAGACACGCCTAAAACAATTCCGGTGCTGTGAGACAATTTATCTCAGACGTAAGACAATTCTAGTAGACAAAGCCCACAAAAAATAGCCTATCGACTAATTATAGATGTACTATTATGTGAGTGCAAAGCATCACAAAAGATGATTTTTGTCATATTATGTAGTCGCAAGTGCATTGGTTCACATGCATACAAAATGTAAACCTTTAGTCGATCACAATAGGGGAGAGGGGCCCATGGTAGAGTAGCCTAATTTTGGGGTTTTGAATTTCATAACATATGATTTCAAAAAAGTCTCAATTTTGTACAATAGTTTACTTGCCAACTCATCTGTTTAAAAAAAATATTTTTAAGGTCACATCATCAAATATGATGCCACATTCACATGCTTTTTGTAAAACCACATAGGGGCCCATAGTAGGGCACTGAGTCCCCTAAACATGTTTCGCTGATGTGGCATCATAGGATTTGTCAGATTATGTACTTTATGGAAAAAAGTGTTTTGCAAGTGGATATTAAATGCTCCACTAGGGCCCATTGAGGACTACTTCTATCCCTACTATTGGTCCTTGCCCTACTATGGACCCCTCTCCCCTACTCACAAAATCGCTTGGCGCTCTCACAAACTCCCTTTTTAGTATTTTGCCATGGAGATTCATGAGACATATGGCATTTTGTTATTTGGCAGCGGCCAAACGTAGGTCTGGTAGTTTCAAATTAAGCACCGAGAGCTCATTAGCAGCTAAATGGTGAATGCCACGTTGGCATACGGTTGTGAAATACGGGTTTGACCGCACATATAACTCCGTGCTATGGTCTCTACTGGCGGCTAAAGTTTGTTAGCTGCCAAGCCTGTAGCCCGCCTTGCGCTGCGGTTGGCCTAGCCGCTGAATTGATTGCAGCGGCTACACATGGGACTCCCCTGCGACTGACACTTTGTTTAGAAACATTCAAGCAAATGCAATTGGCAGGTGTAGTCACAACCGCTGTAGCAGTCGTGTATACAAAGTGTGGAAACATAGACAAGGCATGTGAATGTTTGACAGAATGCGTCAGAGAGATGAGCTCTCATGGACTGCAAAGATTGCAGGATATGCAGAAAATGAATAGTTGACAAATCTTTAGAAACTTTGAAGCAAATAAAATTGGCAGGTGTAAAAGTCAAATTCCACAATGCTTGTAAGCATCGTCGCCGTCTATGCCAAAATGGGCGCTTTGGAACAGGGTATGAACATCTATCAAGGCATAATGGAACAGGGATTTTGTCAGATATTACAGTTGAGAATGCTCTGGTAGAGGCAGGGGACGTGAACGGTGCCGTGGAAGCCGTTGTGAGCGGAATACCATTGTGAAATTGATAAAAGATGAACATTCTTCTGAATATATTCCGTGAATTGCACTTACGGTTAGAAATATGGCAAACCAATCACACATGAAAACAAAACACTGGAAACAAATGAGCTTGTCTGAAGGGAGTAGCAGTATTTTGTCATCGGAGGTCTTCTGCACTATGATGGCCTGCACAGCAGACATGCCAGACACAACCCAGGAAAACCCATACCCAACCAGTCTAAACACAGAATCCATCTGGAAACCACAGAAAACCCTCTTCCCCTTGAACTGTCTGCAAATGCAGTTCTCACTTCATGGATTTACTCCGGATTTTAGGTGAAAATACATTAATAAGGTCTCAAGATGTACTGGAAGATCTGGGCGGAAAATTTACATGCTATAATTGAAATGGATCCCGCAAAATAATAACTCTACAAAAGATGCACTTTGAATAGGTACTGTCACAAAGGATTTGCTTGACAGGCACTGTCGACTGTCAGTTTCAAAAATGGTATTCAGAAATTTACTGTCCGTCAAAAATTTATTACATATACAATTCATCACTGTTTATATTTTTTTTTTCCATTCAATATAATCTTATCTTTTCTTTTTTTAGATATTCTTGACCACTTAAATATTAAAAATATATATACAATGAATATATCACAATGACGAATTATTTATGATGAAATACATAATGAATATGTCAAAAAGATGATTAACTATTAACGCGATAAATTTTCTTAATCTCTTACAAACTCACAGACAATTCGAAAATCTTATCATCTCAAGGAGTTGACTGTTATCTAGGGGGAAAACATTACGGGAGAAGGAAAGTAGAATCCGCCTACTACGCGAATAAAATAAAATATTGGCACGAAACATCGAATCTTTTAAGATAATTAGAATTCCCATGAGGCGATAAGAAGCCATCCACACGGGAAAATTTATAGAATGATTTCAAGCAACAGTTGCAGTTATCTCTTTTGACGTTAAGCAGCCCAAACAAGGTAAAAGAGGCGGCTAAATACCTAAAAATTATTTTGGCTGTTCTTTCTAACTTGATAGAGATTCTGTGCTCACGTTGGAGGGCATAAAGAGGATCAGGGATATGTGGACTGGATGCAAAGTCTGAGTATACTATCTCATAAAATATTAGTGTAATATAATTAACATGATACGTATTAGACCCGTTTGTGCATTCGCAAGTCAATAAGATAAATCTGCATGACATGGTTTAAGCTTATCATAAATGGCGGAAAAGATTATAAATACAAGCAACAGAACAAGGGAGAGAAACATAATTGCCCATCATGCAGCGCTTAATCTGCATTGTTTTGTTGCTGTTGAAGTCCTCAGCAATCGTTTATGCTTCGAGGAACGATTTGTTATCATGTCTAAGATCGAGTGGGGTAACGAACATCACCACTCAATCCAATGCTCTACAATTTGATTCTCTTTTCCGATATTCACTCCAGAATCTGCGATTCACAGAGCCTTCTGTTCGCAGGCCGCATTTGATAATAATTCCGCAAAGCAGAATTCAAGTGCAGAAGGCGGTGGGGTGCTCCATTCAATACGTTTGGGAAATTCGGGTGCGCAGCGGAGGGCACAGCTACGAAGGCCTCTCCTCTACCTCCGATGCGCCCAACTTTCTCATCATTGACCTCATGGCTGTCGACAACGTACACGTGGACGCGACTGCATCTACAGCTTGGGTAGAAGCAGGGGCCACGCTGGGTCAAGTGTACGCTGCCATAGCCCAAAAGACCGGAAGGCTCGGTTTCCCTGCAGGCGTTTGCCCTACGGTGGGCTCCACCGGCCATTTTGCCGGGGGCGGACTCGGTCTGCTAACGAGAAAATATGGCCTGGCCGCCGATAATGTGATTGATGTATTGCTTATTACGGCCGCCGGCAAGGTTCTGAACCGGAAAAGCATGGGAGAAGACCTGTTTTGGGCTGTACGAGGCGGCGGAGGCGGCACCTGGGGTGTGGTCCTTGCCTGGAAAATCAGGCTCGTGAGCGTTCCTTCAACAGTCACGGTGTTTACAGTTTTAAAGACGGGGCGAGATTCCGTAACAGAAACTGTGCATCGATGGCAATACGTGGCACCCTATATGGAAAAAGATCTGTTCATGCGTGTACAAGTCTTCGGAGTCGAACAAGAGGGGAAGAAAAGGATTCGGGCTTCGTTCCATGGTATGTACCTTGGCCCGCAGGACGAACTGCTTAGTAAAGTCAAGGAAAGCTTTCCTGAGCTGGGTATGGCTGCCGCGGACTGCCAAGAAATGAGCTGGATCCGATCGGTAGCCTATTTTGCTGGAACAAATCTGAGCGATTTGAGCAACAGATACTATTCAGGCAAAAATTTCTTCAAAAATAAATCTGATTTTGCCAGAAAGCCTTTGCCTAAGTCAGGCCTGCGTGGTCTGTGGCCTATGCTGGAGAATGAGCTGGGCGGTAATATTATAATGTCTCCGCTGGGTGGATTTATGAATGAAACCCCTTCCACTGCCCTGCCCTTTCCTCATCGGGCGGGGAATTTGTTCGACATTCAGTATGTCTTAACATGGTATGAGGAAGGAAATGACGCCCGCCATATTGAGTGGATGAGAAATCTTTACAAATATATGAGTCCCTATATGTCCCATTCACCGCGGCCTGCATATGTAAATTATCTGGATCTGGATTTGGGGTTTTCGGCCAATGGTTCGTCCTCTGTTAAAGAAGCGAGAGCTTGGGGGGAGAAGTATTTTCTCGGTAACTTTGATAGGCTTGTGAAGGTGAAGAGCTGGGTTGATCCTCACAATGTTTTCAGGAATTCTCAGAGCATTCCTGTAATGAAATAGATGTCTGTGAATGGCAGATGACTACGTAGTCATTAATAATTGGTCAGCATTTAAGAGATTGTCGACCACGTTTATCTTTTATGATTTTTTTAATAAATAGTGAGAGTAGCCCTCTAGTCAACAGCTCCACAATTATATTTCTTTTAAACTTCATTGCATTTTTATACTTTTAAATCATTCTAATAAGGTCATAAGTATTTGTTAAAATATTTTCAATATTTTTAAAAAATAATTAAATTTGTTAATACTGCAATGATTTTTAAAAACATTCGATAATAATACAATAAATATTAATTATAAGAAAGATTAATTTATTGTTGTTTTTAAAAGAATGTATCTTATCAATAACATTATTTAATATAATTATGTAATAAGCTATATTAAATATGTATTAATTTTAGAAATTATAGATGTGTATTTTTTGTGCTATACACATTATTAAACATATTGAATCATTTATTGAGTGCATTCAAATGCTTATTATTTGGTTATTATTGCAATTTATTTTTGTACAATTATAATGTGTTGTACGTACAAACACTAGATACATAAAGTTTGACCAAAATATTCAAATTAATAACAAGATATGCATTATAACATGATGAAAAATATTAATATCATGATCATAGTGGGAGTACATATGTTCATGTGTTTCCATGAAGTTGGAGGATGGACCCCTACTGTAGTATGGGATGCGTTGTAGTCCTCTTCTTGGTTATCAGATTGGTATACATGCCCCTTTTGGAATGGAGGATGGACCTTCAGTGCAGTATAAGATATATGATAATCCTCTTCCTAATTATTAATTGACACACATACCCCTTTCAAGATTGATAATGGACCTTGTAGTATGAGATGCATTGTAGTCCTCTTCCTAGTCATATCCTTGAAGCACTTAGATTCTACCTTATCCTACATGCCTCCAAAATTATCACTTCAGGATTATTCTTGTAGATTATAACTTTCTATGTCCACTAGTTTGGGGTGGATAGGGTTGTAGTTCACGTAGTTGGCTTTGTTGCACTCTTGGGTTAGGAACACAAACCCAAGTAACCAATTTTTATGCATGATAACTCAAGGTATTGTGCTATTCTAGATACTCTTAATTCATGAGCATTGTATCTTGTTATCTTGTTATTTATTATTTATATGAATTGGCTAAAGGAATGCATTGTTGCCAATTAAGGTGGAGCTTGTATTTACTATTTTTTGTTCAATTTTTTTTTAAGATCTTCAAATTAATAACAAGACATGTATTATAACATGATGAAAATACATTAATATCCTGACCATAGCTTATAGGATACCATATCAAAAATATATATTATAATTAGTTGAGTAAACATAACATCATATTAATAATATATTTTACACAAATAAAATTATATTGAGGCAATTAGAAAACTTTGATAAATTCAATATTATAATTCAAAAATAGTAAAAAACCATGATAATATATTAAAACTAGTAGATTTGGCATCAATGGAATGTGAACATTATGAGGACAATGATGGAATTGCACCATGATTGTATTAACATCTTAGATTAAAAAAAACTTGTGGTATTCCTTTTTATATCAAACCACCTTTCTAATTACATAATTTTGACCCTCTATGGAAGGTCTTATTTTCTATTAACATAAGCAAAGAAGTGACAATGTGTTTCTATTGAAGGAAATGCATATAACCATTAAAAATACAACTTGTGATTGCAATCAACCCTAGACGAATATTGATTATCTTTAAATAATTTTTTTTGCATATTTTATGTATGACACATGCCAACAATCTCCCTTTTAGACCTATTTATGTACTTTTTGAATATATTTAATATTTTTGATGCTGTGGATGACATGAGAAAACCTTCCCACAAAAAAATTAATTCAAACATCAAAGTCTAGATCTAAAGACAATACAAGCTCTCATCCTTCATATTTAGTTTGAAGGTAGGCAAAAATCAATTGAGGATCAACAAGTTTTCCATTTTTCTATTTCTTTTGAATTAGAAAAGATGGTTTCTCTATTGTCCCCTTAATAAATTTATGTCTTATTAGACAATAGATGAAAGGATATATATTAGTTGACATATTTTGGAAAGCACTTGGGACTACATTCTAATAGACAAAGAACCCATATTTTTTCAAAATATGTCAAGCTCAACTTTCACCATCAAAAATAATTCCTACACAAAAAATTTCAACTTTCTCAAACCAAGTGGGGAGATATCTTACTAAAAAGTGGCTTTGCACCATCTTTTTTGAAAGGAACTAGTTGTTACTAAATGAAATTGCAATAAAATTTTACAACCCTCCCTATTCATAGAAATATATTTTTTATTTTACATTTTAGAAATTTGAAAGCTTTAGAATATCATAAAGAACCAAAAAATCATACTTAAAGACCTTGGAATTGATATAAACGACATATTAAAATTATAATAAAATATGGAAACAAAAAAATCTATATTTTTAAATTAAAACTTTTGAATTTCATTCCAAAAAAATCAAGAAAATTACATTTAAAATATGATGTTTAAAGCCTTTTTATAAAAATTGCAACTTTAAATGCTTATTTTAACATAATACATAATTATTTGTCACTAGTGAGATTTGTTTATTATATTTGAAATAATTCTTGTATTTATTTAGATTCATTTTACCGTATGTGCACTTGATTTACTATAACGTACATATTATTAATATTGACTACATAACTAAAAAAATAATTAACATTATGGATGATTGCACAATTATTGTGTAATTATTAAAAATTGATTCTATTGTTGAAATATAATCATTTTTCTAATAACTAGAAAATAAATAAATAAAAACATTGAATTATGATGGCATTTATTCATCCCTAATGATGTATGATTTCTATATTAATCTAGTATTTAAATGCATATATGTTTGAAATTAAAATATCTGTCTATGCACATTTGATACTATTTATTTATTAATTAAAATTTCAAATCATGTTAAATTTTAAATTTTTATTAATTAATTAATAGATATTGTTCAATTTTTGAGAAAAAAATTAGAAAAAAATAAGTGAAGACTTTAGTGTCCATGTTTGTAACATGAAAGACATTAGTTTGAAGGTCTTATAACTACATCTAAAGATTTTTATTATAAAATACAATAATTTTTTAAAAAAGATTATATATTTCATAAAAAATATATAATTTATTGAAAAAATATAAATTAATATATATCTAATTCATTTTAAAATAAAATAGATTTTAAACATTTGAAAGATAAATTTGAATAGGTATTGTCACAAAAGATTTGCTTAATAGACATTGTCGATGGTCAAATTTTAACATTGGAAGGACTAACAAAATGTCTAGCTAACAAAAAAATCCTCAATCTTGACAAGCTTAAAACACACACTTTAAGCGTTGACTTTCTTAGATGACTCGTTCAAATCATACTAATTTTTTCAATAGAACCCACCTATTAGTGTGATTTCGGATGAACCACCTAAACAAGTCAAAGCTTAAAATATGATGTTAAAACAAACCCAATCTTATCATCTAAATAAATAGACATGAAGAAAAAAAATATTTCAAACCATAAAATATAAAACCCATCTCTTATAAATTCATAATAATGCAATAAAATATTGACATTGAATATTTTAAGATAAATTTTCAATTCGCATGAGGCAATAAGAAGCCTTCCACATGGAAAATTGCTATAATAATTTCAAGCAACAGTTAAACAGTTCTCTCTTTTAAGCAGTCCAAACAAGGTAAAAGAGGCGGCTAAATACCTAAAACCATTTTGGCTGTTCTTTCTTACCTGAAAGAAGTTCTGTACGCACGTTGGAGGACACGTGGACTGGATGCAGAGTCTGAGTCTACTCTCTCATATGATTAATAGAATACGTATTTGACCCGATTCTCTTTCGCAAGTCAAGAAGAGAATTCTGCATAACATGCTTCAAGCTTATCATAAATGGCGGAAAATATTATAAATACAAGCAACAGAACAAGGAGGTTAAACATAATTGCTCATCATGCAGCGCTTAATCTTCATTCTTGTGTTGCTGTTGAAGTCGTCTGCAATCGTTTCCGCTTCAAGGAACGATTTGTTATCATGTCTAAGTTCGAGTGGTGTAACGAACGTCACCACTCAGTCAAATGCCCTACAATTTAATTCTCTTTTCCGATATTCTCTCCTAAACCTACGATTCACAGAGCCTTCTGTTCGCAGGCCGCAGATGATAATAATTCCGCAAAGCAGAATCCAAGTTCAGAAGGCGGTGGGCTGCTCCGTTCAATACGGGTGGGAGATTCGCGTGCGCAGCGGAGGGCACAGCTACGAGGGCCTCTCCTCCACCTCCGATGCTCCTAACTTTCTCATCATTGACCTCATGGCCGTCGACAACGTACGCGTGGACGCGACTTCATCTACAGCTTGGGTAGAAGCAGGAGCCACGGTGGGTCAAGTGTACGCTGCCATAGCCGAAAAGACCGGAAGGCTCGGTTTCCCTGCTGGCACTTGTCCCACTGTGGGCTCCTCCGGCCATTTTGCCGGGGGCGGTCTCGGTATGCTAACCAGAAAATATGGCCTGGCCGCCGACAATGTAATCGATGTGTTGCTTCTTACGGCCGCCGGCAAGGTTTTGAATCGAAAAAGCATGGGAAAAGACCTGTTTTGGGCTATACGAGGCGGCGGAGGAGGCAGCTGGGGTGTCGTCCTTGCCTGGAAAATCAGTCTTGTGAGCGTTCCTTCGACTGTCACGGCGTTTACAGTTTTAAAGACGGGGCGAGATTCCGTAACAGAAGCTGTGCATCGATGGCAATACGTGGCACCCAATATGGAAAAAGATCTGTTTATGCGTGTACGAGTCTTCGGAGTCGAACAAGTGGGGAAGAAAAAAATTCGGGCTTCGTTCCATGGTATGTACCTCGGCCCACAGGACGAATTGCTTAGTAAAGTCAAGGAAAGCTTTCCTGAGCTGGGTATGGCTGCCGGGGACTGCCAGGAGATGAGTTGGATCCGATCAGTAGCCTATTTTGCTGGAACGAATCTGAGCGATTTGAGCAACAGGTACTATTCTGGCAAACTTTTCTTTAAAAATAAATCTGACTTTGCCAGGAAGCCTTTGCCCAAGTCCGCCCTGCGAGATTTGTGGCCTATGCTGGAGAATGAGCTAGGCGGTAATATTATAATGTCTCCACTGGGTGGATTTATGAATGAAACCCCGTCCACTGCCCTGCCCTTTCCTCATCGAGCGGGGAATTTATTCGACATTCAGTATGTGTTGATATGGTATGAGGAAGGAAATGATGCCCGCCATATTGAGTGGATGAGAAATCTTTACAAATATATGAGTCCCTACGTGTCCCATTCACCGCGGGCTGCATATGTAAATTATCTGGATCTGGATTTGGGGTTTTCGTCCAATGGATCGTCGTCTGTTGAGGAAGCGAGAGGTTGGGGAGAGAAGTATTTTCTCGGAAACTTTGATAGGCTTGTTAACGTGAAGAGCCGGGTTGACCCTCACAATGTTTTTAGGAATGCTCAGAGCATTCCTGTGTAATCAGGTGGGGGAGAGGACCCATTACCTGTCCTAACTTTGCATTTCTAATTATGAAAATTTCAAATCACTCTCAATTTTTTACAGCAGCTTACTTGACAAGTCCCCTGCTTAGTTTTAGGGCCACATCAGCATGCTTTTTGTCAAAGTGTCCAAAAAGACCCAAATAAATGTGAGGCTAATACTTGTGCATTCAGAACATGGGTAGTTGAGCACTGATGTGGCATCACATGATTGGTTGTTTTTTAGATCAAATGAATACATTTTGTTTAATTATGAGTAGTCAAGTTACAACTATTAGGCATTATATAAACAACTACGATCACAACTATTGAAACATGCTCAACTACTAGGTCCTCTCCCCTAAATGTTTGTGAATGAGAGATGACCATGTGGTCATTAATAATTGGTCAGCATATAGGAGATTCTCTACCACTTATCTATTATGATATTAATATATAATGATATTGAATTAACTCTTTAATAAGGTCATAAATATTTCTATTTGACAAATATATTAAGATGATCTTAGTTTTCATAAAATGGATATGATAATTAAAAAAAAAAAAATTATAGATAAAAAGGTTATAGGTCTTAATCTATATTAAGATAAAATAGGTAATTACATAAGGAGTCATCAATAAGACAAAATGGTCAACCAACATTTATATATATAGAAATAGATAGGAAGGAGACACAATTTTTTAAAATTGAAGATACAAAATTAACAAAATCATATATCAAAAGTATACCATTTCCTTGATTACACTTCATTTTCATCTTGAACTTCGTTTATATCCTTGCATCATTGATACTAGGGGCATTATTTACTAGGGGATCATGATGGCGGCGAACATGGGCAAGCAGGTAACATGCAACATGAAAAACCTTTGTTATCTTCTTGACCAATTGAGGGCCAAACTCCTTTCTATTCACATAGATTGCATTTTCAATAGGGGCATCAATTTGAGTTTGCAAGCCACATCTCAAAGCGTTGGAGACACAAATAACATAATAATTATTAATTATAAGAAGGATTAATTTATTAAGATTTTTAAAAGGATGCATCTTATCAATAACACTATTTAGTATATATTATGTAATAAGCTACACTAAATATATATTATTTTTAGAAATCATAAATCACCTATTGAGTGTATTTGAATGTTTATTGTTTGATTATTATTGTAATTTATTTTTATAATTATAACGTGTTCTGTATAAAAATACGATACATAAAGGTTGACTAAAACATTCAAATAAACAACAAGACATGTATTATAATACCATAAAAATACATTAATATCATGACCACAGGTTATATGAGATCATATTTAATTAGTTCAGTAAACATAACATCATATTAATAGTATATTTTACACAAATAAAATTACATGCACAATTGAAAAAATAAAAAATAAATACTACAATTTGAATAAACTAGTGCAAAACCATTATAATATAATAAAATTGGTAATTTGACATCAATACATGTTACAAACATCATAGGAACAATAATGAAACTACACCAATATTGTATTAACATCTTGGATACAAAATACTTGATGTATGCCCAGTTTTTAGCAAAGCACCTTTCTAATTACAATATTTTGACCCTACTATAGTAGTCTTATTTTATATTAAATTAACATAGGCAAAGGAATGACAATGTGCTTCTATTGAAGGAAATGCATACAACCATTCATAATATAGCATGTGATTGCAATAGACCCTAAATGAATATTGATTATACTTAAATATTTAACTTTGCACTCTTATGTTATCAAATATATCAAAAATATACCATTTAACCTCTTGATGTAATCTTTAAATACATTTAAATTATTTTTGATGTAATGAATGATCTAAGGAAACATTCTCACAAAAAAATTAATTCAAACATAAAAATCTAGATCTAAAGACAATGCAAGTTCTCATCCTTCATATTTAACCAATTGAGGATTAAGTGTTCTAAAATTCTATTTCTTTGGAATTAGTAAAGATGGTTTCTTTAGTGCCCCCTAAGAAATGCATGTTCTATTAGTCAATAGACCAAAGGGTTGACATATTTTGGAAAGTACTTGGGCCTATGTCCTAATGAGAAAGAAATATGTCAAGCTTAAATTTCATCATCAAAGACAACTATTAGGGTAAGTACATGGAAATGGGGAACCAAAAAGGGGTCTTAAGTGATTACTTTGTTTATGAAATTAGAAAAGATTGATCTTGGATGAGAAATTGAAGATAGTTATGTTCAAAATGTGAAGATGCTTGCAACAAGAACAAGAGTACTAGTTCTTTGAATCTACTTTCTAAACTACTATTTTTTTAAAATGGTGGAGATTAAGGGGTTCAAAAAGGGGGAGCACACAAAGTACTCTTTTTTTTATCAAAAAATATAGCATAACATTTGGTGTGCTATCCCTAATTTTTTTGTAGTATTTAAAAAATCACTTTAGTGAGAAATTAGCTAACATCATGTAGTTTATGCTCAAATTTTCTACTAATTTTTAATGAATATATGATTTTTTACTAATTTTCAAAGTGGAAACATCCTAAAAAATAAAAAAATTGAGCGTCTTGTCCCCAAATTTAATAGGAAACTAATCAAAAATAATTTTTTTACTATGTATAAAATAAATTCTATTTTCTAAAAATGTAGCCAAAAATACATACATAGATGTTTGACAAAAAATTGAGACACTAGCAAAATAAATTAAATATATCAAAAGCCTTAACATATTTGAAATGTGAGAAAAACTACATGGCTAAAAAGCTAAGAGAGAGCTCAACATTGCTATGTAATTTTTTTAATTGAAATTGAAATGCGTGTAAACTTGATGGAGAGCACACTTGTGATTGTGTCAATTTTATTACAATTTTAAAAAGCATATCTTTGGGTGTTGAAATGTCAATCCCAAGGTATATCCAACCCTAAGGATTGGAATTTCCCATGCCAAATAATAATGTGAGCGTGCTCTAATGAACTTGCATTATTGTTTGGCTTAGGTTCTCATAACATGAGTGTGCTATAACATGCTCATGTTCTTGTGAAGAAAAAACAATCTCCTTCTCTCTCCCTCACCTTCTCTCTCTCTCTCTCTCTCCCACTCTTTACTCTCTTCCTCCTTCCCTCTCTCTCCCTCTCCTGAGCTCTAGACCTATCTTTTTACCTCTCCCTTCCCCCCTCTCTCTCTCTTTGTCCCTTTTTTAGATTTTCATCTCTCTAGATGTATCTCTCTACCTCTCCCTCCCTCCATCCTTCCCTCTATATTTACCTCTATCTCACCTCTCTATCTCTCTCCCCTTGTTACATCTCCCTCCTTCCCTCGCTCTCTCTACCTCTCTTTCTTTCTCTCTCCTTCCTTCACTCCCTCTCTCACTTTTCTCTCACCTCTCTACATTTGTCTTTATCTCTCTCTCACCTCTCTATCTATGTTTGTCTTCTCTCTCTCTCACCTTTGTAGCTCTCTCCCCTCACTACCTCTTCCTCCCTCCCTCACTCTCTCTCAGTCCCCCCTCCATTGCTCTCTTTCTCTCCTTATCTTCCTCTCTATCTCATCTCATCTCTCTCTCTCTCTCTCTCTCTCTCTCTCTCTCTCTCTCTCTCTCTCTCTCTCTCTCTCTCCTTCTCTTATAAATTATTCATGGTTTAGGGTTTAGGGGCTAGTGTTTACAGTTTATAATGGAGGGTTTAGAGATTAAATTTATTTTTTTAGTTTTTATTGTTAAATTATTAATGTTAAGTTTTCTAGGGTTTAACAAACAATGTTTAGAATTTAGGGTTTATAGTTTAAGGTGGAGGGTTCAATGTTGAGGGTTTAGGGATTAGATTTAATTTTAATGTTTTAGTGTTAAAAGTTATTAATGCTAGGTTTTAGAGTTTAGGGTTTAGAGCCTAGGGTTTAGGGTTTAGTATATAGTTTTTAAAGTTCAAGGCTTAAGGTTTAGGGTAAATAGGGTTCATGCTGGAGGGTTGAGAGTCTACCTACATATCTCTCTCCCTCTCTACCTCTTCCTCCCTCCCTCCCTACCCATATCTCTCTCTCCCTGTCCCTCTATCTATCCTTGTCCCTCTCTTCCTCTCCCTCTCTAATTATTCATGGTTTATGGTTTAGGGTTTAGTGTATAATGTTTAGGGTTTAGGGCTTAGGGTAGTTTAATGGCTAGGGTTTACTATTGATGATGAAGGTTTTAGGGTGACACCTACCTCTATCTCTCCCCTCTCTACCTCTTCCTCCCTCCATCCTTCCCTCTCTACCTCTCCTACCCTCCTTCCCTCCCTCCCTACCCCTCTCTCTCTCACCTCTCTACCTCCCTCCCCTCTCTATTTGCTACCCTCCCCCACTCTCTGTCTCTCTGTCTGTCTCTCTCTTTATCTTCTCCCTCTCACCCCTCTATCTTCTTACCCACGCTACCTCTCCCTCCCTCTCTCTACCTCTCCACCCCTCCATTGCTCTCTCTCCCTCTTTCACTGTCTTGCTCTCCATCTCACCTCTCTCTATCTAAATTATTCATGGTCTAGAGTTTAGGATTTAGGGTTTATGACAAAGGGTGTAGAAAGTAAATTATTATTTTAAGTTTTAGTTTTAAATTATTAATGTTAAGTTTTAGGGTTCAACGAATAATATTTAGGGTTTAGGAATTAAATATAATTTGTAAGGTTTTAGTGTTAATTTTTTTAATGTTAGGTTTTATGGTTTAATGTTTAATAGGGTTTAAGGATTAGGGTTTAGGGTTTAGCATATAGTGTTTAGAGTTTAGGGCTTAAGGTTTAGGGTCTAGGGTCTAGGGTTAATGATGGAGGTTGAGGGTCTACCTCTCTCTCTCTCTCACCTCTCTCTCCCCCCTCTATATATCTCTCCCTCCTTCCTTCCCTCCTTCCCTCTCCCTCCCTCCCTCTCTATCCCTATATCTCTCTTTCCTTCCTTCTCTCCCACTCCTCTTCTTCTCTCTAGACATGTCTCTCTAAATTATTCATGGTTTAGGTGTGTCGGTAAGCAGATTGACACTTGAAATGATATTTGACTTGACCAATGGAAAGTGGCAATAACACTCCAATAGTTGGAGAGATTGCTTGTGAAACAAAAATCTCCCTCTACATTTGAGAGGGGAAACTCACTCATATGATAAGGTTATTTGAGTTTTTTAAATGGATAAGAAAAGGAACTTAAACAAGTTCATTAACAAGATCATAGACTATGCATGTATGAGCATGATAATAATTTTTGATTTATAACAACACATTTAAATCAAGATACCAAAAAATGAAAATGTCCTAAATGTGATTTATGAAAGATTGACTATTTATTTTTCACAAACAAGATGAAGGATAATGAATATCATCATCAACTTAACATATGAACAAGATTAATGATGATGCATAGAAAAAAAAATGAATGTACATCGAAAAATGCTTTCCATTACTTTGTGAAATTACACAATTTTAAAAATCCTTTGTGCTAATTTGTGAAAATACCAAAAATTCCTTTTACAAAGACCCAAGATCCATATATTGGCTTGGTTTCAATAACTACTTTGTAACTAACTAATAACTACCAGGAATAACTACCTTTTACAACTTTGAGAAAATAAAACAACTAGTTAAAATTTTCCAACTTTTCTTGGAATCAAAGTCCATTTCTAACCTTAGTTACAAGGTAGTGAAATAAGTCACATTACATCAACATTAACTTAAAATTAATTCTTGAATTATGACTTAAGAAAATGACTTGATCTCGATTTTCACTATGTAACTCCTTTTCCTTTATTCACATCATCCCTGACTCTTTTTGAAGAAGTCCCTTGTGTTGCATCCTGGATTTGATGAAGAGGAGACTTCACTTTGTGTGCTCTGAAAAGTTTTACTGCAAAAGCAAGGAATTTGTTGTTAGGAATAATAATTTTTGTCACCCTTAATGTCCAAATACTCTGGCTCTTCTAGATACCCTCCAACTCATGATGAATATCATGCATCTGACTGCAACATGTATCTATAACTATTGAGATTCCATTCAATTTCTTCATTGTATTTGTGTTGAATGCTTTTTTGTTGAACAAATCTTTATCAATCATGTCCTCAAAATTCTTTTTGAGAATCTGAACTTCTTAACTTCTTCCTTTATCGTAGTTGGGTTGATTGAAAAAAAATCATTTTGAACCTTAGCTTTCAATTGTTCACATATTGCCAATAATTTCTCCTATTCTATTGATACTTGATTGATGATTATTAATTTATGTTCAACACTTTGAAGCTAAGAATCAGAGTGATTCTCTTCTACAATTAAAAATATCTTTTAGGCAACCAAGATATAAGAGCCTATAGTTATCATTTCCTTAAGATCTTTTAGGAACCCTATCCAAGCTAATTCTTCTTTCTCGATACCTCTCTCTTTTTCCATTGTCTCTTTCTTGACCTCTACTTCGTCAGAAATTTCCTTTGCTTTCTCAATAGAATTCAATGCATCTATTTTGATCTGTTCAACCCATTTTTTCACTTTTCCATATGATTGATATTTATGAACATTTTCAATGACACCTTTCTCAATATTTCCTTAAGGAAAAAGAGTTGTGGAAGATTGGATTGTATCTAGAGGTAAAGTAGATGTATCCACAATAGATCTCCTATATGAAGTCAAAATTTGTATGTGCTGCTTTAGCTACTCTTTTGTATGTTTTTCTTTCCTTGTTGGCTACACTAGTCTAGCAACTGACACTTAAAAATTATGAATGTCACCTTCATGAGTTGAAGGAGCTAGATCAACTTTGGTAATTTCAAAATCAACCTTAGTAGCTTCATTCAAATCTTTCTTTGCAATAGATTGAGCTATTTCAACACACATATTTTTGGATGTAGGATCTATTCTCAATCTGAAACTAACTTTTGTCTTCTTTTTCTTTTCTAAATTCTGGAATAAACTAGCAAAAAAATTAAATTAAGGAATGACCAATTCTATAACTTTCCATTTTCTTAGCAAAGTTTGTTCTAGCCAAGAAGACATATGACCCTGTGAGGATTCTGGAACATTGGTATTTAGTGGATAAGATGACATAGATATAGGAAAAATAGGTGGCTCAAAGATGCCCTCTAGAGATGCATTCATATATGACAAGGGTGGTGGATCTACAACTAGAGGAGGGTCAGGTAGTTCCTGTGTAGGAGAAAAAAAAAGAATAGAAGGAGACATCATTGGAATCTATTCATCACCTTTGGAGTCATCCTTAGATACTCTCGAACCAATTATCCCACTCTCTTCTTGAATAGGCTGCAATGAACTTTCCTTGATTTTAGATCTCTTCTTTTTCACTTTGGGATCATCTCCACAAATATTCTTGAAAGTGTTCCTTTTGGATGGGTCTTCATCATCATCTCCTCCTTGACTATTCTATTGAGAATTGGACGTGAGAGTGACAACTTGAGGAGTAGTAGAAGAAGTTCCTTCTTTACCATCATTCTTCTTTCTTGAAGGTTCTCCTTTGCTTGGTGGTTTAGTAGTTATCATCTCAATAAATTTCCTTTTCACCCAATCTTCTGATCTTCTGAGTATAGAAGTCATTCTTTCACTGACCTCTCTTATTTTCTGTTCCACCCAATTGATAGGTAGTAAGAGCTGAACTTGGATCTTTTCAAAATACAAGGGATCTATCAAATCTGTTTCATCATTAATGATCTCACCCACATACCAATCCAAATTGAAGTCCTTGTTTTTTCTTGGTGTCAACCTCATCCAATCTGTCCTTTGAACTTCATATTCATCTTCAAGATCCTCCAAAAAATCTTCAATATTTGGGTAATGATAGTACCCTAGTCCCAAATTTAAGTTATTTCTAACATAACCTATACTATCAAATGTGAGCCTTTCTTTGTAAAAGTGAAGACTAATTTTAACCATTGATCACTCAATATTTTGAGCATCAAAAGAATATTTGCTACTTTAATGGCTGAGTCCGATAGGAAAAGGAATTTCATTCTTATTTTTGTCTCTACATCTCTTGTTGACTACATTGAGTTGCCTATATAGATTTATCAGGATGAGTTTATCATCCACATACCTATGCTACTAGTATGGATACCCGTCAATCCCTCCTATCTAAAAATAGGTGAACTTAGTAAATTGTATGAAATAAATCCAATAATGTTTGATAAGATTTGTCACCTCTGGAGACATTCTGAGTGTATTGTTTTTTTGAAGCTCCCTAACGGTCAAGATTATGAAAGCATCATTCAGCCTCAAGAAGTTCTTATAACTATTTTCCAACTGCAACAACGTATAATAGCTATAAATCTATGTTGTATTATTAAATGTTCCATTAGTATTGAGCCCTGGCTAATTCTTCATACTTGCAATCACACATAAAAGATAAGAAGACATATGCAAATATTGATTTGTCTCAAATTTGGTCAATTATTCATGCATGTTGTCACTAATAATAACACACCAATCAATGAGTTGATTCCCTAAACTTATGATCATGATAAAAAGATACATCCACTTTTCAAATTTAGTCGAATCTCCATTTCCCACTAGTCAATGAATCTGAAGAACTATCAAATTGATAGCATCATCAATGAAAATTGACCTATTGAGAACTTTTGGAAGCTAAGACTTACCTCCTCTAGAAGCCAATAAACAATTTCTTACTATAGTATTAAGACATTGGTTCTTATGATCATTGAAGTATTTATGAGAAATCTCTCTATCGATGAAAACAAGTTGATTTCTAATGGGAAACTTGAAGATGATACCAATGGACATACTACATAATTTGGCCACCAACTTATCGTCTTGACTTCTCTAGTCTCAGGGTTATATCCTTTAATACATTCTACTACAAGATCAGGACACTAGACTACCACAAGAAACCCAATGACATATGTAAACCACTTTCAAAGACCTTTTATGCTAAAGGTGGCATTTTTGCTTATTTCATAGTTTCCCATAAATCTTCAATGCTAATGTGACCTAATTTGGTGTTTGAGACTTTAGGCAGTGTACTTTCAAGCACAAAAAGAAATTTGTAGCCCTGATACTTATATCTCATAATTGCAAGGATTATGGCTACTTGTTTCACCCTTGTTTTGAAAGCTTTAAAAAACTAAGTAGTTAATATACTTTTAATGTACATGCATACAAATATTTAAATTTTTTAGATGAATACCTAGAAAGAACTATTTCTTTGAGGTTGATTACTTCATGAAACCACATGTTCTTTGATGCATCCTGTCAAACAACTTAAGTGTTTGTCTGTGATTCTATATTTTGTATGCATATCTAGTTTTAAAATTTCTATTTCAATTTGTAGTGTAGAAAATTGTACTCCTTTCTAAGTGAAAGTACAATTTCACACTTAGTTTGGACATATTTTAGTGACCTTTCATTTATGTATTTTAAACCTCATTAATAGGCCCCTAATACCCTTTATTATGCATCCCAAGGCCTATTTTAATTATTTCCCAACAATATAATCCATATTGAATAAATGCTATTAATTTATTTAATGACCCGACATAATCTAAGTCCTAAACTTTAGGTAAGGACCCATTCACCCATGGGCGAATGGGTCCCCTTTTCAGTTCTTAAACTCAATTTAAAATATGTTTTTGGTGTCATTTCATGGTCCCAAATTCAAACTTTACATGTCAGCTATCAGTATTTAATAAACATGAAATTCGAAAGGAAGCCTTTAAAACTAAGTCTTTCAATCATTTTACATTGGAAAATAGAGAGATTCACATGATATCATGAAGATTTACACTCAAGAGCAAGGAGAAATCAATCAAGCATTCAAATTTGAAGTATTGGAGTAGCATTTTATTTGTTTTTATAGATCTTCAAGCTCATTTTGTCAACAAGATCAAGCATTGTCAAAGATTGATGATAGATGCCTATGGAGGATCATGATGGATTCTAGGTTTTCAGAGATGCACCAAGCCATTAAACAAAGACTAATGAATTGTTTCCTAAGTGGTTCCATCTTCCATTATCATTATAATTTCTGCCTAAAGGAAGGTATTATCATATTTATGATCTATTAGGGTGATTTAACATCTCCCAAAGTAGGTCTGAAGTCACCATTGTTCATGTTTCATTTAGGGATCTTATTCTAACAAATTTGAATAGAGTTTCTTTGCATTTTATCTCTTAATAATCTTAGAAACACTTAAGATTAGGGCTTGCACACACTTTCATGTTTTAGATCTATACTTTTCATCAAGGTTTAATTACCAAACTTGGGGTTTGACCGAGGAAAACTCCCATCCACCACCAAACAACATTTTTGTTTTGTAGATTTATCATAGGTACAAATCCAGGAGCGAAGATTCAAAAGTGTAGGAAGTGCAGACAAAGGACTTGGATCTTAGTTTCTGATTTTCCAAAAAGGGAGACCTGGACCCATTTTCTCATGGGCAAATGAGTCCCTGACAACCTCTCGAAACAAGATTTTTATTGTAGGTGCACAACATTCAGACCTTCTCAGATCTGCCAAAAGTTTGTTGTTTCTCTTTGTGCTATGATTTAAATTGAAGATCCAAGTGTTAGCTTGCATAATTGTGGTGATTCTCTATTTTTGGTTTTTCTCCCAAAAGTGTTGTTTAGGCTAATAGCCAAATCCTCAATCATAAGGAAATCAATAGATTCCCTCATTGAGTTGACTCACCTAAGGGTTGCAAGTCAATTATTTGTGTGGATCTCATTTCCTAATGAAATAAAGGATAACAGGCCCATATTTGATACCATCCCCTCATTTTCTATGACCCTATTTTTCTATATTTCATTTTGGTGAACCTGACTTTGTACAACAAAATTTTGAAAATTGGAGTCCATTTCAACCCTAGATCTAAGTTTTGCATTAAGTTTGCATTAGATTTAAATTAGTTCCATTACATTTAGGGTTATTTAAACTTGGATTAGTGAAATTTGCATTTAGAGTTTAATTTTAGATGTTTTCATCCTTTAAATTCATAGAAAATCATAAAAATTGCATTAGGTTTGTATTCATCTTGCATCATCTTGCATCAAGATCATTATCAAATCATTTAAGTTCAGATTTAGGTTCAAATTACATTCTAAAAATAGTCACTTTGTTTATTATTTTACCTCATTTGAAATTGCATTTAGACACCCTAATATGGAAAAACCTATTATAGAACTCTCGGTTTGTAACCAAAAACATAAATCACACATAGTAACTCAGATTTTCAAAAAATCAATTTTAAAAAACCTTGAGCAAGGACCCATTCACCCATGGGTGAATGAGCCCTTGTATAGGATTTTCAAACAAGTTTCTAAGTAATCTTCAACTTCTATTTTTCCTTTCTATTTATCTTCTCAAATCTGGGCATTGATTTTCAGAAATAGTCTATTTTGTGCATTCAAGCAATTGCTTCTTTAATTAATCTTGCAATATTTTGGGAAAGATTTATGGCATTTTTTAGTTCTATATGGTGTTATATTTGTGTACTTTTCTTTCATTTCCAACATCATTTCATAGCTTAAATAGATTAGTTTACATTTTGCAATCATTAGAAAACATAAACAAAAAACATCAAATAAAACAAGCACAAACTAATGAAACCCTTGGAGAAAGCATAGTCATTTAATCATGCCAAATCTCCTTTTCTGAGTTAACATATCCTTCAAACCCTTTAGTAGTGATGGCTTTGACATATGTTAGATGAATCCCTTGAGGATTTCATCTTACAAGGTTCATCCACTAAGGCTTGCTATAAAAAACCAAAATAAAGAGAAGTTAATGCATAATCATACCCCAACTCACAATCTACTCACTCTCACATCAACCTCAAGCTCAAAAAAAACATGTGATTATCATAGGACCACCTAAAACGAAACCATTATCCCTTGGAAATATCTTGAATTTTACAAGGCAACTTGATAGTAATAATGTTTCACTGCAACCGAGTTATAATACCATTGCTCACACATATAACACAAGGAAAAATAGGCAACCACAAACCACTACCACTTCACTACCATTGCCTCAACCTATTTTCCTAGTGCTCATCATTTTCCTTAACATAGTAGGAAGGAGTATGACCTTGTTGAACAACTTAAAAATACTCCCGCTAAGATATCCTTATGGGATCTTATTCAAGCTTCACCTAATTACCATAACATGCTTCAAACAACTTTGCAACAAGTTGTGGTTCCTCATAGTGCAAATCCAAATGATTTAGCAGCCCTAATTCAAGGAATGAATTCAGTTAATATAGACATTGTTTTTCACCAAAGTGAGCTACCTTCTTTGGAAGTACAAAAACAACATGAAGCTTTCATGATAGTGGCCGCCATTAACAGGTGTGGGATAAATAAAACCCTTGTTGACAATGGCTTAGCCCTTAACATTTGTAGCATAAACCTTTTGGATAAGCTTTGAATGGATAAGACCAAGATTGAACCTAATTATTTGTCCTTTTATGGGTTTGACAACGTAGGGAAACAATTGCTTGGTGTGATCACATTACCTATACAAGCTGGAAAGGCTACATTGCAAACTCCTGTCCATGTTATGCCTCAAGATATTTCATATAATCTTATTTTGGGAAGACCATGGATTCATGAAATGCATGCAGTACATTCAACTCTTCATCGTATAATGAAGTATGTCTATAATATCAAAGTATACACAATCAAGGCCGACCCTGAACTAGAAAGTTGTTTGCACACTGGAAAAGACAAGGAATGTCCTTTGAAAATATTGACACCAACTACAAAAATAGAACCTGTGCAAGAGGAAGAAAAAGAAGAAAAAACTAAGGAATCCAAAAATTTATTGGAAGATGATTGGGGTTCCTTGGATTTTGCACCTACATTCATGAGAGAATACAAGATCATAACAAAATAGTTTGAAAATGAAAAAGAACTAGCAGTAATGTCAACACAAAATTTGGAAGAACCTTTGAAAGAATCCACTTCAACCACTTTAGAAGAAGAAACAAATTACACAACAAACTTTGATGAAGTTGATTATGAACAACCACCAAATCTGAAAGAAATGGAAAGGATTTATGGAAGAGGTTATGGGCTCTTGAAACAACTTGGTTATAGTGGATAAGGATGTGGTGTGAAAGAATAAGGTATCCATGTTCCCATAGATCCTAACACATAAGAAACAAAAAATGGTCTTGGATATTTCCCTTCTAAAATAGCGAAATCAGCAAAAAGACCTTCACTTAATGCCAACATTGTTTTGTGTGATTCTTCTAAGACAACTCTCACTTTAAAGCAGCCTAAATTGATTGATACAACAAGTGATACATCATTGGAATACTTTGAAGATGAGGAATCCTTGAAATAAATGTTAGGAGTTTATGATAAATCATCAATTCCACTTTACAAACAAGGATTCACTTGTGCCATGGTTAGTATTGAACAAGTTGATGAAGAAACAAAAAAAAATGACATTGAACAAGACAAAGAACACATTCTTGAAGTTACAAGATAAAGTGCATTACCTATGGGAGATAAAATTAACATACCTACGGACACATCTAATGAAGACATAGTGATTAAAATAGGAAAGTTCCTTGATGAGGACGAACAAGAAGACCATGCAACATTATTACATGAATTTCATAAAAAATTTGCTTGGACTTATTCGGATATGTTGGGTATTGATGCTAAAATAGTTACACATAACATATTCCTTGCATAAGATGTTAGACCAATAAGACAAAAGATACATAAGATGAATCCTAAGATATCTTTATTGGTTAAAGCTGAGATTGAAAAACTCCTCAAGTTTGGCTTATTCGTCCTATTGACTATTCTCTATGGATCTCAAACATTGTCATAGTTGCAAAACTTGATAATTGTATTAGGATGTGTACGAATTTTTGGGGCCTTAATAGAGCATCTTTAAAAGATGATTTTCATCTTCCTAATATTGACATGATAGTATATTCAACTATAGGCCATGCTTTGTTGTCATTCATGGATGGTTTTTCTAGATATAATCAAAATTTTTATCAACCCTCAAGATCAATACAAGACAACATTTACTACACCTTGGGGAACATTCTATTGGGTTGTTATACCTTTTGGATTAAAGAATGCGGGTGAAACATATCAAAGAGCTATGGCATTGATATTTCATGATTACATACATAATATTCTGGAAGATTACATTGATGATATTCTAGCTAAGTCCTTAACTCGTCAGGAAAATGTTATTTAAATCCTTCAAAAAATATTTGAAAGAATGCACAAGTATAACATGAGATTGAATCCAAAAATATGTGCCTTTGGTGTGGATAGTGGAAATTATTTAGGTTTTGTAGTATCCCATAGAGGCATTGAGGTGGAAACGAATAAAATTGATGCTATAATTAACATGCCACCTCCAAAAAATATTTCTTAGTTATGTACTTTACAAGGAAGAAATTATCCACCATTTTGTGGCCTCCTTAGCAAATCCAACATTACCCTTCACACAAATTCTTAAAAAGGAATCAAAATTTAAGTGGAATGAGGATTTTAAACAAGCTTTTGAAAGTTTGAAAGAATACCTCGTTACCCCTCTTGTTTTACAACCCACTATTTAAGAAAAACCATTTATCATTTATATAGTAGCAATAACCCATGCTTTTCCAACATTGTTGGCTTAACAAGATGATAATGGTGAAGAACACCCTGTTTATTACATTATCCGAACTATGATTGACTATGAAACCCGATATACAATGTTATAAAAATAATGTTTAGCTCTTGTATTTTCTACTAGTAAATTGAGACACTACTTATTAAATGCAGAAATTCACGTGATGACAAAGTTCGATCCTTTAAAATGTCATTTTGCTAAAATTGATTTATCAGGACATTTAGCTAAATGGGTTATGTTGTTAATTGAGTTTGATCTTAAATTTTTAGAAGAAATATCAAAATATGGAGACAAAAAACTTGGGATGGATGAGGGAGAGCTTGAAAATACATCAACAATTTGTGGGTTTGAAACTATAGGAGGAGTGGCAAGGATGATTGATACTATAGGGGGAATAGAAACATCCATTGCATGTATGGTAGATGTGGCAGGAGGTGAAGTAGGAAGAGGAGGCAGAGTGTTAGGATTGGGAGGTGTATGAGGAACATTTGAAGTAAAAGGAGATGATATTTGGGGAAGATCTTCAACAAAATTCTCATGTGGAGATAGAGGTTGTTCATCGTCATGCCCAAGTTCCTCCTCATTACCTTCCTTTTCTCCTTCATCTTGTTCAGATGTTTCCTCTTTTTTAGACTACTCTTCTTCTGTAGATTCTTCTTCCTTTGCAAACTCTTCTTCTTTCGCAGATTCTTCTCTTTCATTTCCTTCTTCTTCTTCGGATGTCTGTTCCTCAGAAGCAGGCTCTTTTCCTTATGCATGTGTAGGTTCAGATTATGTTGCCTCCTATTCTTCAACAATATGTGTAACTTTCTTACCAATAGTGAACATGATTCTAGTACCTCTTTGGGAAGAAGAGGGAGTAGCCGCTTGTTTGTTCTTTGAGTGGAGTTCCTGCCGTTGGCTATTTTTTGCTCCTGGTGCTTCTCCTTTTGAATTAGTCTTGAAAGGGTTCATCTGGAAGCCATGTTTGTGCAACCATTCTGCTGTGTTGGATAAGATAGGGGCCAACCTTTCTCTGATGGAGACAATTTCCTTTTTAGACCATTGTACTGAAGGTAAGGGTCTCCTAGAAATTTCATCTTCTTCATAGGCAGAGTTCATGATGTCGCCAAGATCTTTGAAATCCTCTGGTAGATCAACCACACCAAGATCTCTGATTTTCCCTACTATTAGCCTAAAAAAGTCCATTTTGTAGATGTCTTCTTCATCCCTGCACTCCATCCATATGTCTTTAAAGTGGTAGACATGTTGGTGATCCTTCTTCAATTTCCTCTTCACATCTTGGTAGTCAAAGTCAAATCTATATTTGTATGTTCCGATAGTCATGATTTGCATTTCTGCATAGACCGACTTTGATTTTTGTACACTATGAACGATATATCTACCAATTGTTAGTGGAAACTTGAAACCCGATTTGTGAATTCTCATGTGTGCCTTTTGGACTGAGATCGGTTGTCTGCACAACTCCATAAGTATCCACTTATCTAAGGGATATCTGGGCAACATGTATGGAAACACATTATAGAAACCCACTCTCATATAGGTGAAAGTTGGAAATTGCAAAAAGATACACCCAACTTTACTAACCACTTTGTATGCCTCATCTGATAATCATTTTTGAGAGTTGGATCAAAATTGAAAAGCAAGGGTGCGAAGAAGGCATCTGTGACCCTCTTGAAATGATGAAAGAATTTCTTTTAATTTTAACTGATAAAAATACTAATACACAGGTACAAAATGTCTACTTCCCTTTGTAGACAACCCCAAAAAATGCCTCATTACTATGGAAACATACAACAAATAAGAAGTCATGTAGAACTTCAGAGTGGTAGGAACATTTATCAAATGCTCATGAATTTCATCATTGATTTGAGTCCCCCAATCAATATGAGCTTTCTTTCTCCTGATGATGCAGATGAATTCATACATCCATTCCTGAAAATGGGATGACTTAGGAAATCCTTTAACATTGCTCAGGAGAGTAATCATATCCTTGACATCTTCTTTGAAATCACTCCTAGGAAGCCCCTTTGGCCATCTTGAGATAGTAGGCCTAGGTTTTTTCAACCATTGGTTGTTAATCAAATTTTTAGCCTTAGTTGGATCTGGATTATAATCCTCTTGTGCCTATTGCATTGAGATCTTTGTATATTGTTCCATGTGGGGAACCCAAAAAACATTATCAAAGAATTCAGGATCTAGTCTCATTATGACTTGTCCTAAGGAATATATTACACTTCTACTATCTCTGATGTAGTGAGATGCAACTTGGAGAACAAAATATATATTATGAGGAGAAGTCAGGAATGTGGATACTAGGTGAAAATTGCTATGGACAATAGCTCTCAAGTTTTCTTCTAAGGGATTTTGCTTAGTTCTTTTTACAAAATCTTCAAGGTCTTCATGACCAATTTCAGTGTCTTTAATTTCATCCACCTTTGAGATCACCACAATAGGTAGAAAGACACCCTAATATTTGTACTTCATTTCTCCCTCTTTCTTAGAAGATGACGAAGGCTTCTTTGTTGTCATCTAGAAACACCAAGATCTTTGATATCACCTTCTTGGGTCACATGGCGAGAATTTGAGAGGAACTGCAAGACTAGTGAATCAACATATGTTAGGTGAAAATGTAGTGTTGGAAAGTGTAAGGAAAGTAGGAAACTTAGAGAATGTGTGAATGCGCTATTTTTCATGAAAAATGGAGAGTTGGCGAAGAAACAAGGTTCAAAGCGCAAGCAAAGTGATTTCAAAGTGTTAGAAGAATTTTTTTATTTTTTTTAGGAGCGCTGAAAATCAATGCTCCTACATCTTGAGATGATAGTTTGCATGTAATAGCGTTGATTTTCAGTGCTCCTACATGCCTTGAGAATTTTGGGATGGTGAGTTTTGAGGCGTTGAAATTCAACGCTTTAGCATTTGGGGGCACTTTTAAACTTTATGCTCGGGTGCTATTTTTCAATGCTTGAGCATGTCATTTTTTTGCCTTGGAGTCAATTGCACAAGTGGGACTTTTTACTGCTTTGACATTTGGCATTAGGAGGCACTCCATGTAGGAGGGGTGATTTTCACCGCTCCTACATTTGGAGTTGGTGAAAATCTCGAGTGAAATGGCGGGCAATTTCACCACTTTTACATGTTGTGGAAGGTCATTCAATGTTTGAGTGCTGAATTTCACTGCTCGGACATTGAGAGGAATGATCTCAAAAACATGAAGTGTTTCTATCATTTCAACTTACTAACACTTAAAATATTCACCGTTTTGACATTATGGGAAGGTCTCGATGAGCAACAATGGAGAGGTAAATAAAAACACCAAAATGGTGACAAGTAAAACGGTGAAAGGAACAAACCCAAGGTAGAATTTAAGAGGAAGAAGAATTCAAAAGATGAAAAGATCAAACCATGAAAAAGAAAAACGTATGCAAACAGACTTAATAAAATGAACAAATATTGAAAGAAAAAACCATGACAAGGAGGAAGGAAGAACAACATACCTGGGAGGAAACAAAAAATGTTGAAAACCCTAGCATGAAAATATGGAAAAATCCAAGAATCCAAACGTGTTGGGAGCCTAAGGAGAACCAATGTGAGGAAGAGGGAAGGAAGTCAAAAGAAAATGAGGTTAGATTAATCTAAAAACACTTTAAAAGTATTTTAAAAATTATCATTAATGCAACTTTGAGTCGCATTAATTGCGGAGGACATAAAGGCGAGAAAGATGCACAAGCGGTGATTTTCACCGCTTGTGCACTAAAGACTTAGAGATAGGAAAAAATGCACTAGCGGTGAAAATCATTGCTTGTGCATAAAAGACTAAGTGAACAAAGTGTAGTAGCGCTGATTTTCAATTCTCCAACACTTGGTGTTGATTATGCTAAGTTAAGGCTCATGTAGGAGTGCTAAAAATCAGTGCTTCGACATGAGTCAAAAATTGAGTAACTCCCAAAGGTGGAGAGTTAATGAAGATACTAGTTTTGAAGCTCTTTGAAAGATGGATGGGGGGAAACACTTAGATGGAACATTTGAGGTTTTGGAAAATGCATCGAGGTGAATTGAAATTTTCCTCATTTTGCATGCTTGAAGTACACAAAACTATGAAATGGACAAATTTCATAGGGGGTTATCCTGTGAATTTGGCACTGCTAGATTCAAGGATAACAACTGACTCCAGTTGGGGAGCTTCCTTCAGTCATTCTTAGAAATGATTGAAGGGACTAAAATAAAAAGATTTACATTTGAATTCTTGCCACCTTACTGTGTAAAGTGTTTTAGATGTTTCCCACAGTGAGGAAGAGAAAATGGCATTCCATCCTCGTATGCCAATAGGAAAATACTTTTACCATGCAACTGATGAAATTTGAATGGTCCTATCCACATAGAATCAAACTTCCCATGCATACCTTTTGGTTCTCTTCGCTTGTCCCATAAGAGAATGAGATCACTAATTTGAAAATCATGAGACTTGGCCTTCTTGTAGAAAAGATTCTTGACTTGTTCTCGATGCTCCGTGATACAGTTAGCCACTTGAACTTGTTTCTCTTCCAATTCAGAGAGATACATTATCCGCGTATCGATTGAATTATCAAAAGTATCATACTCAATGGCCTTAACCAATTTGAGGGCTGAATGTTCTAAGGTTATGGGAATTTCCACATTCAACCCATACAAGAGTTGGAAATGAGACATGCCAATAACCTACTTTGGAGTTATTTTATCTGCCCACAAAGCATCATACAAAGCTTTGTGCCACAAACGCTGATTTTCATCCATAAGCTTGCAGATTATAGTCACCAAGTTTTTATTGCTTGATTTAGCTTGACCATTACCTTGTGGGTAATAGTTAGATGAATGAGACAATGTTATGCCATGTTCAAAATAGAACTTAGTTATCTTGCTTGATGAGAAGGAAAAAACATTGTCAACAACAATTTTTTTTGGCAAACCGAACCTGGAAATGATATTTTCTTTTAAGAAACTATATACAACTTCATAAGTAGCATGCTTAGTCAGAATTGCCTCCATCCACTTGGTGAAGTAGTTGGTTGCAGTTAGGACATAGGTGTGTCCTACACTTGAAGGTGGATTTACTACATCGATGAAATCGATTCCCCACTATTGAAAGGGTTCTTCAATAACAACTGGTTTCAAAGGAAGAGCTGCCAACTTTGGCTTACCTATGAACTGTTGACATAATTTGAATTTACGCACCCAAGAGTACGCATCCTAAAAGAGTGTAGGCTAGTAATAATTTTCTCTCAGGATCTTGTGAGCAGTAACTAGTGCTGAAAAGTTTCCTCCACATGCTAAGTCATGACATGAATTCAACAATCTTTCCTGTTGTTCTTCATCAACACATCGTAAGAAAGTTCCATCCAATATGCATTTGTACAAACCATTGTCCCACAAGAAAAAAATTATTGAATTTAGTTTGATAGTCCTTTTCTCCTTTGGATTCAAATGATTAGAAAATTCCCAATAAGTGAACAAATGGGAAATGTTGGAATACCAGTCATCAGTAGTACTGACGAATAACACCATTGGAAGTTCACTTGGATCTGACTCAGTATTTGAAAATTCTTCATCAGGATTATTTTCAACAATGATCTGACACAAACCTCGCCCATGTATCGGCTTCGTAGGCTTGATGTCCATGTCGTATTCTTGAATCTTGGCAATCCAATTGCCTCTCTTCGTCCCAAACTCTTGCTGTGTTAAGATGGACTTAAAAATTGAATCTTGAACTAGGACTTTGACATGGCTATTAAGAATGTAGAACCGTAAATGTTTAAAAAATTTAACCATGGTGAAAGCATGCTTTTCCATTTGGGAATATTTCAATTCATAATTTTTTAGAGGACAACTCATGAATGCTATCGGGGATTCAGAACCCTCACTATTTTCTTGCACCGAAATTGCTAAAAGTGTATGCTCAGAAGCATAACTATACATGAATTCCTTTGTGTAGTCTAGGCAGACTAACATTGGCACATGGGCAATGGCCTCCTTGATTTCATCAAACAAAAATTTTCCTTGAAGCAATATGACGAGTCTTTTTTGCAAAGTCTGGAAGGAATCTTCACAAAAAAATTACTTTACCAAAGAAGGAATGAACAACCTTTCTACTTGATAACAAAGGGAGTGATTTGATACTTTTAACTCTTTATGAGTCAATCTTTATACCTTATGTGGACACCACATGACCAAGAATCTTACCTTCTATAACCCCAAAAATTGACTTTTTGGGGTTCAAGGAAATACCATGTTGTCGAAATATCTCCAAGATTTTCCTTAGATGGTAAAAATGTTCATGACATTTTTTAGAAAAAACCGTAATATCATTAGGATACACCACAATGAACTTACCCAACACATCATGAAAATCCAAGTCCATAGCTCGTTTAAACGTGGCACCAACATTGATCAGGCCAAAAGGCATTCTACGATATGCAAAGGTACCCCATGGCATTGTAAAGGCCATCTTGTGTTGATCACTTGAATTGAATTCAATCTGGTTGTAACCAAAAAAACCCTCCAACATGGAGAGTATTTCAGATCCAGTCATGTTTTGAAGAACTTGGTCCATTATTGGAAGATGATAATTATCCTTGAGCAACAACTGGTTTAGATTTCATAAATCCACACAAATATGGATCTCACCATTTTTCTTACGAACAGGAACAATATTTTCTATACACGTTGAATGATGGATAGGGAATATTATTCGGGTGTTCAACATTTTTTGAACTTCTGCAAGGATTGTTCTAGAAATATTTGGGTTATATTGCCTTTGATTTTGTTTATAATGCAATACTCCAATCTTAAGGGGAATGTTGTGTTGCACCTCCTTCGGTCAGAAGGATTTCAAATCTTCACATGAATATTCCAAGACATCCATATATTCTTGTAACAACTTAGCAAACTGTTTTCTCTCCTCGGTTTTGCAACACTTACCAATGTTTACCATCTTACGATCTACTTTAGTTCCTAAGTTGATCTGTTCAACCTCATTAAACGAATCAAAGTCCGAGAGTTGTTTCTTGACATAGCGATCATGCTTATCAAAAAGTTTCTCTAGAGACACCAACCCCTTGGGAATCTTATTCCCTTTGAGTTGTAAGAACTCTTCACTTGTAATTGGATCCATATCAGAAATAGATTCCCAATGTGGATAATCACTTCCTTCAAAGTACAATTCATCAAATTTTTCTACCTTCTCCAAAAAGGTAACAATTTGATTATCGTCATTGAAAACCTGCCAGTTCTCTGAATTATCAGGAACACTCGGGTAGAAAACCAACTCAATGGTATAGGTGGAACCATGAAAATATTTATGCGGTATAAGGAGTGTGGCTGAAACTGCTAAGGAATCGGCTCTATCATTGTATTCCCTTGGAACTACAAATATATCAAAAGCCTCAAATTCTTCAGTGCAATCCCAAACAAGATTGTGATAGTGCCTAAGTCTGTCATTTTTTTTCTAGTAAAAATTCCTTACCTGACACACTATCAACTTGGAATTTCCTTGTGCATGGATATTTTTGATACCTTTCTTTTGTGAAAATTGCATTCCTAATAACAAAGCCTCATATTCAACAGTGTTATTAGTGTTGTCAAACTGTAATTTGAAAGAGAAAGGGAAATTTTTTCCTTTAGGGGAAATGAAAAACATTCCCGCTCTAGAGATGGTGGAAGAGAAAATACCATCAATCTCGAGTAACCAAACACCATTTGGGTCACCAAGACTGACGGTATTAAAATATGTAGCTTCATCATCTGATGAAGCTTCATGATCTGAGATAGACAAATCATCTGATGATGACTCATTTGTTGTTGAGAAAGAATCAACACTCTCCAACTCATGCCTTGTTGAAGATTCACCAACTTCTTCTGTTTGCAAATAATATGTTCCAACACCTGAAGACTCAAACAAGATTTGAGCCCTTAGATCATTAGATTGTGTCATTGAGAATTTTGACTCCCTTTCAGGAATCAATTTTTACATCACGCCTTTCACATGTATCCTGGCTTCAGACATATCCATGTTTAGCTCACCTCCAAAATCTTTACAAAAATTACATCCAAGGAGAATTCCATAAGATGCTAGTACATCAACTACTAGAACTGTCATCCTGATCTTCTTTTCAGGATATGCAGCAAATGCATAAAATGCATCTTTGATATGTCCAATCAAAGGTACTTGTTTGTTCTCCATGGAAAAACAACGGCTAATATTTTTTGTTAGATTCAAGCCCAAGGCAATAGCTACCTTGGTTGGCATCATGTTGTCTTATGCACCAGAATCTATGACACAATTGCTTAACTTAAAGCCATTAACAAGTAATGAAATAAAGAATAGATCAATACACCCAGATGCAACTAGAGGTGTAGAAACAAGATTATTTTGTGACATATTGGGCTTTGGGGAAGTAGGAATATTAGGAGATGAATCCTTACTTGGAGTAATTCCTTTATCCTATATGAACTTGAAAAGCCTATCAAATTGGTCAGGATTTTCTTTGAGGTACTTGGATTTAGACATTTGGATCTTTGTTTTCTTGGCATGATCAATGATGTCAAAAGCTTGGAAATAATTTTGTAAAGTGGATGTAGTAACTTCACTGATAGGTTTAACAAAAGGTACATTGGTCTTAGGAACCTAAAGATTGGCTTTTGGAATGGCAGGAACTGACGGAGGGGGATCAGGAGCACTTGTTTGTTTGCTGAATTTTTTGGTTGCCAAGGTAGAGGAGATCCTCTTTTTACAATGGTAACTAGTGGCTTATCCTTTGTTGGTGGAGCAATAGGTTGAGTTTGATCAAGCTGATTTTGTATTGTTGTGTAAAAAAAAAAATGCATCCGTCACCAAGTCCCTTCCTCAGACTCATTCGCCATTTGCAAATAGCCAATATTGGAGTCTCCAGTTGATTCCAGTTCTTCATGTTGAAAGAGATCAACACTTTCTTCCATGGGATAATCCATTTGTGCATATTCATCTTGTTTAGCCTCATAGTATCCTGTGGTAGTATTAGTAGGTGGGGCTTCAAGTGCGAGCCTTCCTTGTGGTGCTAGAAGATGATTTTGATTTGTGTTTCCAGCATAGTTAGGAAAAGTCCTTCTTGGAACATCCTTGTAAGTGTTGTTTTTTGAAACTTGCTTTTTAAAAGCCAAGATTTCATTTTCCAACCTTTGAAACATGGGATCAACAAAATTAGAATTAGAATTTTAAGCATTAGCATTATAAGCTAAAGATCCTAATGCTCGCATCTTGTTGTTGTTGTTGGTATTCATCCTTATTTCTCTAGCAAGGATCATGTCATCTTCAAGATTGGTAGCTAATTGTTGAGCTGCTTCAACATTGGCGAGAGCCTCCCTATGCAAGAAAAAACTTACTTTGGGGAGTTGTGTGTTGATGAAGAAGCACTTCAAATTATGATATGTTGGTCTCACCTCATTTGGGATTATTGTCACTAGCTTATTAAACTTAGCCATGAAATCACACATGGGTTCTGTTAGTTACCAAAATTTGCACCCGATTTTGAACTACACAAGTTTCAACAATTTTGGTAAAACATTGGATTCACTTCTATGTGGAACACTTAGAATGAAGTGAAACCTCTAGGTTCTAGGCCGACTCCTATTTAGCTAATCACCTGAATGCACTTAAATCACTCTGAAAACTTGAAGGGGAAAAGGATAGGAAGAAAACTAAACAATAAACAATTGGATACTTAAACTTTTCAAGGTGATACACCAAAAATATGATATCTCGATTCAACAACACATGACAATGAAATATGACAATACTAAGCGCATAAAACACAACTTTTGTATATGAGAAGCTGCATAAAAATGTTTCATAGACAGGTATTAAACCAATACCAGAACCTTAAATTAGTAGGAAAAGATAAAATCCTCACAACTAACCAGGCCTGAACTAGATAAAATTTTGCAATCTATAACCTATTTTGCTGCAAGATCTTCACTTAAGACACGATTCCAAGACATAACATGTAGGATTACTGGAAATCTCATCATGAAACATCAAATTGAAAATAGAAGCATACAAAAGTGAACTCCAAAGTAGGTCCCAAAAGCTCTTGAATTATCAAAAAAACAATTGTAAGGATGTCCTCAAAATATCATGAGTTACAACTGCCAAAAAGAACACATAATCTGGCACTAAAAATCTCCAAAAGTCTCTGTCATAGAATGTAGAAGAAATCTTGGAAAACAATGAGCTTCAAAACTCATAAGTACAACTCTCAACCACTCAGGGTCCAGAAAAATAGCCCCCAAAATAGGACACTCTACTCTCTAAAAGAAAGTCAGATACATGGAAAAGTCTCCCCAAGTCATTAACCACCCTATGACTCAACAAAACAACCTCTAAAAACACTCCAACTGACAATAAAGGCATCCTAACTACTTGAGAGAAGTCAAATCCGACCCTTGAATCTTCTCTAATATTCCTAGATACCCTCCTCATGTTGGCAAACTGATTCAACCTCCCTAGATGCTTGTAAAAGCATAAATGAAAACATATCTTTCACTTCTCTCCTTGGTATAGTATGAAGATATCACATATCCATATTCTCTCATGCGTTGAAAACTTCATGACTTGTTATTTAGCACATGTTTCCACAATTTTTGCATTTGTAGAGATAATGTTTAACTCAAATGATTTATAAGCCATAATTTGAATTAAATTTTTTTACAATATAACCAATGCAAAAATAAATCTCACATCAAGTATTGGTCATTTGATTTAATCAAAAGTCACTAAGTTAAATACATGAAAAGGCCTAAGTATTAGGCACAAGGCATAATCAATCTCAAGACTTAGAATCTTATCTCACGGGGAATTGTTGCAATGTATATTTTTGTAAATAAGGAATAAAAATCCCAACCGCCAATTGAATAGGGTTCCAAACCCTATCAAAACAAAAATGCAAGAAGAAAAAAGTTACTTTCATTTTTTTGTGAGAAGCTTCTAGAGGAGGCCTTTCCAGCGCCGCTACCAAGGGTTTCATTAGAGCCTTCTAAGGGAGACTTCTTGCAACTTCATGAACTATATAGAGGAATTTCCAACATATCTTATTCATGATCAAAACAATACAGCTCTGGTGAGCCAACTGTGAGCATGCATTTTGCATTTTCTTTTCATTCTTTATGCATAAAATACTTACTCGAACTTTGTGATGAAAAGAGAATGAATGTATTTTCCTTTTTTTTTTGTTTTTTGTCTGTGATTTATATGCATTTTTCTTGTGCTGAGGGTTTTGCATTCCTGTGAGTATTTGAAAGCTTTATTTACAATATGGGTTCCATTTCCTATATCTAAATCATGTATTTTTCATGGAATTTTTTGAATCATAACCACGGCCATACTGGGTAATATTTAGCTTTTGCATTTCTCTTCCATAGCCATTCTGGCTTTTCAAAATCTCTTCTCATTCTTCATTCTCCCAAACCGTGGCTTGGCCCTGTGATTTGATTACAAGATTTTTTTGAATTTTACTCTTGTCAGAAATAATTATGACTCTAAATCTTTTCCTTGTGAAACGCCATTGTTTTTACTTCCTTGCAGTTGATTTTGAACAAAACATAAGCATCATTCTTTTATAATATCATGTAATGGTGGCCAACAATGTTTTCTTATGATAAGAACCATGTCAAACATTAACAAAATGAGCCCTTATGAAGAAGTGAACGGCTGAAACAAGAGCCTTCTTTCTCAATATTTTCACATTTATTGATCTGAGTTTTTGTGAACTGTATATTCACCATGCCCTACTCATTCAGATCTTAGGTTTTATTTCTATGACTGGCTGCCATCGTGGGTTTTGAATGGAGAAAGAAACTTTTACTAGATCTATTTTTTCTGTAGGTCTTGAGATCATGACTGAAACTTGAAACTCTCACACTTTTCCCTATGATATCTCTTAAAGTAGCCTCCTTTAAAATTTAATCATCCAACCATGGCGTACATTCCATTGTATTGTCCATATATACCATGTTGTTTCTTAGTTGCCACTGTGAAATATGAGAAGCAGGATACCTTTGGTAGACCTCATACTATTGCAGTGATTTTCCAAACCATCATCTGTCATCTTTACAAACTTTGCCATTGAATCTGCAGTATAAACTTGCACTTTGTATAACATTTTGTGTTGAAATTAGCTCTCATTACCCAGATGAAAGCATGCTGTACATAAAGTATCCCTCCAACTGCACCTTCCACATAATGATTAGCAATAATTCATTGTAGTGCTTCTCATTATGCAAATCCCCTCTTTCCTATTCTAGGAAGTGACAGTCCCATACCCATTGTCCTCTTGCACTCATGGTATAGCTTCCTAGTCACTTTTCTTGCAGCTGCTCCTATTATTTGGTTATGTTCTTCTTCAGTGAAAGATAAAAATAAATAAATATGTTATCCTCCTTGAGCATTGTTGATAATAAAAGGGCCTCCTTTAGCCATGTATGAATTGGAACAAGCATTTTATGCATACCCTTTTGATGGCTGCCTTTACACCACTTGATACTTGTAGACATTGTCAGAATGTCATTTCATTAATGCATATGAGGCTGCCATAATATGATTGCATTTAGTTTCTGTAGCTGGTTCTTGAAGAATTACTTTGTGAACTCAACATGTATGCATGTTCACTATCACTGCATAATCATGTTGATATGATGGCTTCAATAATGCATTTCCCTCTTACATAAGCTTGAATAAGCTCATTATCTGATAACTCAGCATGCCGAGCTCAACCCTTGTTGGAGCCTCGTTTTAACCCACATGTTGAATTTAGACATGATTACACCTGTAGCTACACATGAAGTAAACAAGTTAGAAAAACATGCATATATCTTGATGGTTGGTAGGGACACCTAAAATGTCCATGTAGTTTACTTAATACAGATTATGTTCAATGTATCCATGAATAGGGTGAATATGTATTTAACGTCCATTATTAGTCATTGCCTAGAGTATACTCTAACACCATCGCTAATGTCATATGCAGGATTAGGAGCAGAAGGAGCTAGAAGAGACAGATGAAGCTCGGGAGAACATCAAGGAAAAAGACGCATGAAAACCAATCATTCCAAGCAATGGTTGGTTACCCTCTTTACATGCACATTCATTTCTCCTTTACTTATTCTTGTATATGTTGTTCATACTTTGTTTTGAATAAGCAAGTTAATCTCATGGCTTGTATGAGATAATGAACACTTATAAATTCAATAAAGATTACTTTTTTCTGAAAAGCTGTGAATCTTTCTTTATTACATGCATGTGTATGAATGTAAAATCTATAGTTGTAACTATAAGTATTTCTCTATTACATGCATGCGTATGAATGTAATGATCTGTAGTTGTAATCTTTTTCATATTTTTCATTTATACATTTGAATGTAATGAAGAAGGTTAATAAAATGTACCTTATTTTTCCTCAGTTTAAAATAAATTCTATCCTTTTGAACCTATGAGTGAAAAATGGGTAACAGGTTCATGGGCCTCTTCCGTATGGTTGTAAGCTGTGCCAATAAGGCATGTGCATCTTCAGCAGGTTTGAACCTTTCTTCGAACTTGGTACAAAGAGTGTTCCAATTAGTGACAAAAGTAGTTGGAAGAGTA